>CM057340.1:297145799-298353185 GCA_030015575.1 Agapanthus africanus | reverse complement strand
ACGACAGCCTCATTTGGGAGACAGTTATCATTCCAGGCTTCCAAGGTGACATGGACGACAAGGAGGTTGTCAGAGTTATAGTTTTCCTTCTAACGAGGGGCAGTATTCTGGACAGGTGATCCAAGGCAATACTGAGGGAGGCATGGCGCAGGATACTGATTAAGTTCAGTTGACGATACAGTCTGAGAAGTTTGGATTTAGAGTTCATTTATGAGCTAGGTCCCATCAGACATCCAGACAGTCTAAGACAGGTATTGCTCATTTCGGGAGATGGCTTTCTCCGCGAACTTGAGATATAGAGAGAGACATAGAAAGAAACTTCAGAGCGGATCCACTTGCTGAGGTTATTCCTCGAACGCAAGAGTTTCGCAAACAGGCTTTGTGAGACTGACTAGTAGAGGAGTTGGGTGTTCAGTATCACACGGGCTGTGAGTATGGGACATCGCAATAATTAGCCTTGAGTGCAAGTGGGAGATTGTTGGAGATAGTGCCCTTAGAGTCAATTATTGGATCACAGGCACGTGATTGCAATGATTGAGGGAGGACCTATCCCGGTACGACAGTCTTACTCGAGATGATAGTATGCTATCTGGTTTACCTTTATCATCGTGTACTGCTTTAGGTGACCTGACAGGTCGCTATTGCCGTTGATAGAGCCCCTAGGATTCTTGCTTGACTGCCAGCAGTATGAGGGCGATCATATAAGTGAAGCTGGAGTCTATAAGCACATCCTTAAAAGGTCCCTAGTCGTGGGAGTTTCGAGACAGGGCATCGATACTCCAGAGTAGACTAGTGTATACAGTCGAGACCCCGACAAGGGGCGGTGGCCGGTCTCACAGGCCACTGGTGTCAGTTGGTTCCCCTAAGATGTATACAGGTGCTCATTGGGTTATGAGTACACCGGACAGGACTCGCCGGGAACATGCTAGTTGGTTTTATACCTGACGTCAGATAGCAGTTCCCAGGTGACATGTGTACAGGTTAGTTCATCGACCTGGGGATCGTCATTTGTCTCGTGTGAGTTCCCACTGTGCTTTGATTACTACCCTACCACGGCTCAAAGGAGTCGTGCAAACAGGTTTTAGTTGGGTACAGTCCCGAGCCACATGGAGGCAGTGAGCGGATCTTCGGGGGTTTCGTCTCTCCCGGTATTGGGGGTGAGGTCACGCTGTGTCTAGGAGAGCCATTACACGAAGTCCTTAGCCAAGGCAGGAGATTTACTGGTAGGTATTCCAGTAGTATCTCAGGGTGTTCTGGGCTACACTCCGACACGACTTGTACCGCTTTTGGGGGTCTGACTTTTACCAACCCCCTAGGCCCGACATGCGATGCTTATAGACGAACGGACCGGACTGTACGGATATTGTCACTGACAGGCTCAGTAGGGTGTCAGGATGAGTTCGCTCATCGACGTCCCTTTTAGTCAATAGCTGGTGGCCCGTTACGTATTGGCTTATACCTCTGACGTGCTAGTGGTTAAATCCACAGCCATAGTATTGACGAGTCTTTAGAGTCCACCACACATTCAGTTACTCAGCTTTCGGGCGAAACGCTGTAGAGGCCGTATGGAGATATGGCAGGGTCCGATCAGATACATACGGTATTGCACGGATCAGGATCGAACGGTTTGTACTAGAGGCTGTATAGATATATGGCAGGGTTCGATCAGATACGTGCTGTATTGCACGGATCAGGATCGGACGAACATTACTAGCCGGCTTTGGTTTAAGCCGGATCCTAGTTTAGTACAGTGTAGATTTTATCTCATTGCATTTGTATCCGGTCGGAATACAGATGCGGGTGTGTATGCACAGTATCGGGGTTTTCCTGTAATTTATTACGGGACCAGTTTTCTGGAGTTGCCAGTTTGCATTCCGTTCCGGCCAGTTTTTCTTTGTTCTTTCCCGGCCGTACTTTTCCGATGGAGGGGGTTATTTGCAAGTTTGCAAATAACACTTTGTGGAGGGTTTTATTGCAAAAGTATTGATAATGATATCTTTCATCCATGATGCATTTATTGTGAAGTGAAAGGATTTGATTTGGATGTGAGTTTTGTGATCATTATGTTCTTGGATGTGGTCACCATTGCTTTTCTCCTACCATCACCTCCCTTCATGCCTTTTGATTCATTCCTCCACCCTTCTCACAATGAGAATGGCCGGCCACAATTTCTTGAGAGGAAATGAGAAAAATGAGAGAGATTCATTTTTGTGTATAGCATTCTTCATCTCATTCCATTTGCTAGAAAATTGAAAGCACCAATTTTCTTTAGACCATTCCTCCGTCTATGGCAACCAACCCCAAAGAGACATACTCTACACTACATTCTACAGCACTTCTTGGGCATGTCGACTTGCCAGCTTCATGCCCGAGTTGCCTCGGTATAGAGGCGGGAGCCCGTAAAAGATGCAGGCGATGTGGTGCCCTTCCGGCGAGGAGGCGACGACCGGAGCTTCCGCGGGAGATCGGGACGACGACGAGAAGACCGGAGGACTCGGATCACTCGGTATATCTCTAACCCGTCTTGTTGTTAGCTAGATCTAGTTTAATGGCCCGATCCGGGGTTTAGTGCGCGGTGGTGCCGGTTTGCTAAGTCCGCAAAAATTAAAGTTTATCACCGTTTCCGCATTTGGCCGTCGGATTGACGACCGGGGCGCCGCCGTGCACTTACAATATGATACCGGATCAGGATCCCAGATATGTAATCTGTTACATAGGGCTGCAAAAAGGTAGAGAACTGAGAACGGGTGATAAGTTTCATGAGGCAGAAAACGGGGCAAGAGTTGCAGCCAAGTCTGTTGGTCACTGTCACCTTGTATTACCAATACATTGATTCTGAACGAATGTTATTAGATACCGAACCTGATATACAAAATCATATCAGTCTCTTTATCAGTAAAGAAATGATAAAATTTTGTATTGATGGATAATGTTTTGAACATTTCCTATATCAAAAGTTGATCGGTTCATGCACGTTATTTAAAAGCATTGATGTTCTAAATCAAACTACAGTTCTTAGTATACAGAACACACACAAGAGGAAGAGTTCAGAAATGAACGAATCCTTCTTGAGGCATTGTAGACTAGGTCATATCAATGCGACCCGACTAGCTAAAGTTACATGAAGATGCATATTTAAATCAGTTTGAATCTACATCTTGTGAAACTTGCCAGTCATGTCACAAAGATATAATGACACCAGCTCTGTTTATTGAAAACAGAGAAAGAGTTGGTGAACTCTTGGGATAATACATGTTGATGTGTGTAAGGTCCCCTGTGTACAAATGCCAAGACCGGTTCTTTGTACTTCATTACATTCTCTAATGATCTCTCAAGATTCAGTCATATGTTCCTGTTGAAACACAAGTCCGAACCTTTTGAGATATTCACAGAATATAAATTAGAAGTAGAGAACCAAAATACGGGTATAAGTATTATGTCCTTTGATGTGATCAAGGAGGAGAATAATTGAGCACGGAATTCCTGGACCTTTCTAAAGGAGAATGAGATTCTCTCTCAGCATTACTCCTCCGAATACACCATAGCACGATGGTATATCGGGGCGGAGCAATAGCACCCTATGTGATATGGTGTGCTCTATGATGAGTACTACTGAGTTACCTATTTCCTTTTTGGGAGTTATGCACTTGAGAAGCTGCATACCTATTGAATAGGGTTCAAATCAAATCAGTTGCCTACCACTTCATATTTGATATGATAAGGGAAGGGCCCATCTCTTAAGTTGGTTAAGATTTGGGGTTGTCCGGGCTATGTCTAAATGAAAAATCCGGACAAGCTCGAGACAAAGTCAGTTATGCAGAACTGGAAATGTTCCAGCTATACAAACTTCAGCTGATGATTTGATAGAACCAAAGGATTCAATAGTTACCAACGAACCTTAGCCTCTCCGCCGATCTAGTAGGGTTCCTCACCCACCTGAGAGATACTTCGGTTTCTTTATGACAGTGGGAGCGAGGATTGCATCATGAGATGATAACCTAACTAGTTTCGAGCTGGTCATAAAGAGTGGGACTCAAAAAGAATGGCTGGATGCTTAGTGATCTGAGATGGAATCCATGTACACAAACAAAGTATGGACTTTGGTTGCTATATCTGAAAGGTTAAATCCCCATCAGGAGCAAGTAAATCTTGAGAAGATTACTTGGTGTAGATGGAAAAGTTGAGACTTTCAAAGCTAGACTTGTTAAAGCTTTTCATCATCGACCAGGCGTGGATAATGATGAAACCTTTTCAAGTGGCTATGCTTAAGTCCATCCAGATCCTAGTTGCCACGGCTACATACCATGACTACGATATCTGGCGGTTGGGTGCCATGACTGCTTTTCTAAATGATGTTTTAGAAGAGAACGTCTATAAGTACACAGCCAGAGGGCTTCGTAGACAGTGGGAGCAGCGGAAACGTGTACAAGATGCTTTATAGGATAAAGCAGGTATCGCGGAGTTGGAACATCTGTTTTGATGTAGTAGTCAAAGAGTTTGACATCATCAAAATGGTAGATGAACCTTGTATAAACAAAAAGGTAGCAGGGAGTATGGTGCTGATCCTCGTAGAGTACGTGGATACATACTCTTGATAAGAAAGGAGTTTCCTATGCTACGCTCGGCCAATCTCCGTTTATCACAATGATTCTCTATAGGATCAAAGTGATACCTCCTAAATCCTGGGTTTTGGATCTATGAGATAGATCTAATTGGATGTTAGGATTCTCACTAGTTGTAGTGAGATGGTATCAACCGATCCTGAGGAGAATCACTGGAAGGGTTCCAGGGTGATACAGACGACTGAATGTCAGTCACAGGCATTGTCTTTACCCTCAGTAAAGGGACGGTATGTTGGAAGGGTTCCAAGCTAAATACCGTGGCATACTAGACGATAAAGGCTCGATACATCGCTACTTAAGATGCTACCAAAGAGGCAGTCTGGGTGTATATTAGTTCATGAGATGAACTTCGTTCCTCCCATTGTGAGACAATGGAGTTGTGTCTTATGCCAAGGAACGCCGGTCCCATCAGCGATCCAGACATATTCTAAGGCAGTGTCACCTGATCATGGAGATGGTTGATCTCCAAGGGATCAAGGTTAGGAGAGTAGACTCAGAGGACAACACGGCGGATCCACTCACAAAGGCCTTTTCCCAGAGAGAGATTTTTATGGGATGGTTGAGTATGAGATACTACAACCACTGCTATCAGATGGCCCTAGTGCAAGTGGGAGATTGTTAGTTATATGTATGCCCTAGAGGCCATTGCTATATATAGGATGTATATTGTAGTGGATGCTGGGACATATATAGGGAGGACTTTCTTGCTCGACATGATAGTATGCTATCTGATTGATCTTTACCTTAACGTGTACACTGATTGTCTCTCTGTTACATGTTGGTAAAGCCCTTGGGATGTGTACTTGACTACCTGGACTATGATGCGGATCATACTAGTGGGGACATGGTAGTCCATAAGTACATCCTTCACATCCCTAGTCGTGGGTATATCGAGACGGGGCATCGATATACCAGAGTAGACTAGCGTATACCTTCTCGACCCATACAGATGGGCGATGGATGATCCCATATCCATTGGTGTTTGACATCAGAGATGATATACGGGTGCTTAGTGAAGACTGGGTACACTGGACGGACTCGCAGAGAACTCCCAGATGGTATTATACCTTACGTCAGATGGCAGTTCTCTGGTGACACTGGTACAGAGTAGTCTGTTGACCCGAGATCGTCATAGAGTCTTGTGTGGTTCCCACTGTGCTTTGATTTCCATCTTACCATGTCCAAGAGGGCGTGCAAAACGGTGGTTTTTGGGTACAGTCCCGAATCACATGGAGGCAATGAGCGATAGGAGGTGATTCGTCTCTCCCGGTATAGGGAGTTGATGTTGCGCTGTGTTCGATTGGCTATAACCGGAAATCCCTGGCCAGGGTTGCTGAAATTTACTGGTAAGTGTTACCTGTAGTTTCTTGAACTGTTATAGACCTCATATCGACACGACTTATCAATCTATTGGGGTCTGACGTTTACCACCCCTAGGCGAGATATGCGACATATCAGACGATCAGACCGGACTGTACGGTAAGTGTTACTGATTGGATTCACAGGAGTATGAGCGGGCTTGCTCGTCGATCTTCTGATCGCTCAATACCCGGGTGGCCGTTACGTTTAGCAGACCGCTTGCGGCTTGTGGGTGTTTGATATGATCATCACCTGCTACCGGCGTATTGACGAGTCTTTAGAGTCCTACACAGAGGTTTCTTAGCTCAAGCGAAACGAAATAGGAGCGCATATGAGATATGTGCGGGACCGAGAATAATGCGTGTATGTGATACCGTATTTCATTCTCGCGATGAATGTGTCGAATGGTTGTATGCGATATAAATTAGTTATCGAATCAAGGATTAATTCGATAAATCGATACATTGTATACTAGTCGGTTGTGTGCGACATGACCGGATCATTGAATCAAGTGTTGATTTAATGATTTAATGCATAATTATATATTTGATATATTACTTTGCATTAACTAGTATTGGTTCACTTTAAATGGATTTTCTCGCTCGGATGTGCACATTGTATATTCGATATAGTTTTGTGCACTTGGTTGTATCATGTTTGATGATACATGCTTACTTGGTTAAGTGTATGATTAAACCATGGTTGGTTAATGGTTAGGGTTTCATTTGATTCTTTTATTGATTTATTTATTGATTTATTTATTTCATTTTGGCAAAAGGAAAATGGTGGCTATATTTGTTTCTTTGTTGAAACTTCTTGAACCTTTGAAAAAGTCCACCATTTTTGTTTCATGCCTAACCTAACCATTCACCTAACTATAGTTAGCTCTCTACACTTGACCATGGTTCATTATATGATAAGTATTGATTTTCTTTTCAAATTTAATTAACTTATCATATTATCTTCTTCTTCTTCTTCATCTTCTACTTGAAGAAACCTTGACTTCATCAATGGTGATTGATGGAAAAGAGTGAGAAATCCAATTCTAAAGTGAATCCACTTCCTATTTCTTCATCCTCTACCTCTTGCCAAGTAGTAGAGTGTGTTTTCTTCACAAGTTTCATGACTTGGTGAAGTTGGAGCTTGATCTAGCGATACCTCGACGTAGATCATCTTCGGCACGAAGCCGACGACCTTGCCCGCCCATTTCTCCGATGAAGCCGATGCTAGAGCCCGGGTTTCCATTTGGACAGCGAGGAGACTTCATTACGGAGCTATGGAGGTGGAGGACCGGATATACAAAGGTTGTATTTCCGTTCTCTTAGTAAAGTAGTTTACTAGTTGCATCTTTCGCCTAGATATCTAGTTAACGATCCGTAGTCTAGGGTTTCTCGGCACCGTAAAATTTGAAATTGGCATGGTTGATGCCTTGTGAGACCTGTTGAGAGTGCCTAGGAACCCTACAGGGCGGTAGCCTAGGAAGCTCGTCAGGGAACACATCAGGGAACTCGCTAACAACCGGAACCTGATCCAATGGAACCTGCGTAGCACTAGCTTCGCAAACATAGGAGAGAAATCCCTGACATCCCTTCCTCAAAAGCTGTCCAACGCGAAAAGAAGAAATCACACTGTGAGGGGCGGCACCACGGTCCCCCAACACAATAAAAACCGACTCGCCGGGAAAACAAAATCTAACTATCTTCTCACGGCAGTCCACAGAAGCATAGCACGTGGCTAACCAATCCATGCCCAAAAGAACGTCGAAGTCCAACATCTCGAGAAGGATCAAATCGACAGGCAACTCTCTCTCGCCAATACAGACGGTGCAGGACCGGAACACGTGCCTAGCAACAAACGACTCTCCCACATGAGTGGTCACAACGAGCGGCTGATCAAGCAAACCGGACTCTCTACCCAAACTCGGCACGAAGTGTGTGGATACGTACGAGTGTGTGGATCCGGGATCGAACAAAACGTGTGCATCAACTGAACATACTGGAAGGATACCTGAAACCACCGCATTAGACGCTTGCGCGTCCTGATGCGTCAAAGCAAAAACCCGCGCCTGTCCACCACCTGCGACTGACTGCCCTCTTCCTCGGTCATCCCGTCCTCTCTGAGCAACTCCTCCACGCCCACGACCTCTCTGTGTATGAGTCTGGCGCGGAGCAACGGTAAGTACAACAGGTAACGCCCTCTGGGGTGGTGAAGGTGGTAAGGTAACATGCGGTGCTTCCGCCTCCCTCCGATGTATCTCAGGACAATCTCTAACGAGGTGAAGTAGACTGCCGCATCTAAAGCAACCCCGCGGTGACTGCTGACTCTCCTGGGGATACGAACTAAACTTCTGACCTCATCCCGAATCTCTGCTACTCCTCGTACCAGAACGATACCTGTCGCGGCGTCTGAATGACTGCCTCCGTGCGGATATACTAGTACGAACTCTCTTTGGCTCTGGAACTACTGAAGTCTCAGCAAGGCGCTCCTCGACTAATAGGGCTGCGTCTACAGCTGCTGCATAGGTCTCGTAGTGCTGCGCGCTGATCATAAGGAACAGTGGTGTAAGCAAGCCTTGAACAAATCTCTTGACTCGCAACTCCTCGGTAGCCACTAAATACGGGGCATAGACTGCTAGCTCTGTAAACAGCACGTCATACTCTGCCACTGTCATCCCTGGCGTCTGGCGCAAGGACTCAAATCTGCATGCTCGGGCATCCCTAACACTCTGGGGAAGGAAACGGGCTAGAAATACTGTCACGAACTCCGTCCAGGTCATAGGAGGAAGACATGCTGCTCTGCCCTTCTGAACTGAATCACACCACTTCTGCGCAAGACCTTCCAGGCGAAAGCTCGCGAACTCAACCTATCTCGGATCTGCGCATCTGAGGGAACAGCATATCCGGGCCATCCTGTCGATGAAAGACTGTGGGTCCTCGGCTGTATCGGTGCCTGTGAAGACCGGAGGCTTCAGCCTCATAAACTCTGACAGCGATACTGTAATCACCTCCGTGGCTGCAGGAGCAACTGGCTGTGCGGTAGGTACTGATTAGTCGAAAATATTGTATATTTTAGCCGGCAATTTCCTCATCATTTGCATTCATATAGAAGTGTTCGGCATTCATATTTCACATATTAGCAAAACTGTCGCAAAATATCAGATTGCATGTATTAGTCTCTGAAACCGACACTATAAAGGAAATTGACCACATTTCATGGCATCGCATCATCCCTACATTTGCGCAACACTTGTTTTGAGATCTGTACAGGAAAATCCAGAAGAAAGGCCAAAATGTACATGGTACCGATCAAACATGACGCCAACTCAATGATTTCAATTCTGGTATCAATACAAAGGGACAAATAAAATTCAACATATCAGATAAAGCACAAAATGGCATTCCAAGACCACACCAGAGAGACCATAGCCCAAGCTTCCAACATGGCCGCGGAACCGCGGCCGGAGCCTGCTTCCGCCGCGGTTCCGCGGTGGTATTGCCCCTTCATCACCTCAATTTTGGTGCACAATGTCAATCTCAGCTCCCACACTTCAGAAAACCTATGTAAATTCCAGAAGACTCCAGAGACTTCTGCCAGATCAGCAAGTTTTAGGATCAACACTAAACTAGCCTATCATTCTAGAAACTTCTTCCTAAACCCTAGCTTAAACCCTAAGCTAAGCCTAACAAACTCTTTCTAGAAGTCTTTCAACAAACTTTTGGAGGGAACTCAAAGGCTTAGGGTTTGGGGTGCTCTATAAATAAGACCCTAGGCTCACTTGTAAATCATCTTGGAACCTTGGAAAAATCAATCCATTAGTTCATTTTTAGAGCCATTCTATCTCTTTCTTCATCTTCTTCTTCTTCCACAAGTCTAGTGAGAGGATTTGTGTGAAACCCTAACCCTAATTCCAATCAAAAGCAAAGATCCCGAGTACCCATCAAGCAAGAAGCCTTGCAACCTTTTATGAGCCGAGCCGATCTTCAACAGAGCAAGTAGTCTGAGCCGATCCGCGACTCACGGAGCCGAGCGACGCCAATTCAACAATTTAGTTCTTCCTCCTGTAGTTCTTGAGCGACTGTAATCAAATTGTTGATATAAATAAAAGGTGATATTCTTTTATCTTGTTTTCTTTAAATTTTCGCATCATGATATCTTTTCAATTCTTGAATACTTTCTGTGTGATGATGTTTGAGTAATACTCCGCTCATCAAGGAGTCGAGACGATCAATAGAATGATGATGTAATATATCTTAAATCGATTCTTGAGTCCTACGAGTTTTGTCAACCCTAGCAAGTTCAAGAATCGACGACCCAATTCGTTGCGATGCTTTCTTGATTGATATCGCTCGAGATTGGGGAGTTACGATCGTTTCTTGAAATTGTTAGAGGCTAGAATGCAAATGATATCAACGAAAGAACAAGGGTTAAACGATGAAACCCTAGTTTCATCAAGAAAGCCCTAACTCTTGTCGATCATCATCAATCTAGTATCAATCCTTCGAAGGACAAGAATACGAAATCTTGAAATTACATCACGTCTATAGATCCGATCGATTCCAACGAGCCTCATTTAGATTCTTGACATTTTGGTTGGAAATATTATCGAAACCCAATTCTTGATTGTTTATCAGTTTCTTGATTCTTGATTAAACTCGTGACACCTGAATCAATTGATAAAATTCTTGAATCATGTTTTCTTTTTTCTTTTCGATTAACTTTTCGATTCAAACAAATTAAACATAGAAACGAATCGCACAATCCCTGTGGACGATCCGCACTCGCTTACGATCTACAACCGACACCGTAATTGATTGCGGTCAAATATAATTCTTTGATTGTGAATTTTATTCAATATTACTGACACATAGAAACTTATTCGCTTTATTCGATTTACACAAACAAGAAAATCATTCCATCAAATGAAACCGTTATCGGGAATCATTTGACCATTTGAGTTGATTCTTTTACTTACATTCAATCAATCGAATTTTATTAACAATCAAATGGCGCCGTTGCCGGGGACTATTTGATTTGATACACACAATCGGAAATTTATTAACAATCAAATGGCGCCGTTGCCGGGGATCGCGCGCTAATTCGTTTTATATCAAAGTTTGAATTGAAAGATTTATTTCATTGTGATTTTTAAGATCAAAATTCGTGCAAACCCTAAACGATTTGTTGTGGTTCATTGCAAGGAAATCTGGAGCTGTTTGGCAATTGAAGAAAATTTTTGGGAAATACCAGAGAGCAGAGGGAGTCTACAGAAGCTCCCTGAAGAATTTTGGTGGGGTGATCTGATTAAGAGACCGCGGAAGCGCGGCATAAGGCAGGATCTGCGGCGGAAACGCGGCAGGCTTGGGGGATCTCTGAAAATTTTTTGTTTCAGGTGACTTCTTACCTTCTCTTCTCTCCTCTTTTTATCTCCAACTAACAATTTCTGCAGCCTTCTTTGCAAATAATCGCAGCGCCGCAAAAGCAAAATTAAATTTGTGCGTGATTTTGCTTTCTTGGTTGTTTGCATTCTAATACGGATATTAAGGGGCACGGCCAAATCCAAATTAGGTGGGGATTTCATTACCCTTCCTAGGCCCCGAAAACCATAAAACTAGCATCCGCATTGACCCACATTAACTAAAAGAAATCTAGAGAAGACTCTAAGGACTGTCGCGCTCAATTAGGACAAGAGAAGGCCGTGAGTAATTCATTGCTTATCCGCGTATTCTTGTGGTGCCTAAGGCGAGTGTGTCTAAGGCTAGTGGTTTTTAATTAGGCCCACTACTTACGTAGTGGAGTACCTTCCCACTTACCTGGCACTTATCCGGCCATAGGGGGACAAAGAGGCAGTGGAGGATTCTATCCTGCGACTTGTCTTTTGGCAGTTAGGAGCGGTCTAGAGCCGGACCTAGGTGACCACTAGATTCTAGGGATTGTGTGCTGCATTTGTTTTGTCGCATCATTTTTTCAAAAATCCGTCCCTTTTTCAAAAGCAAGCACCGCATTCATTCATTTACCCCTAATTATAAGTCAACGCTGCCACTTGTACTAACCCTTTTTAGTGCAAGATAGGCTGGACATGGGATTCTAGTTCCCGTTTAGTCCGCGTACCCTTTATCGACTCCGATGTCGATATCTCTCCATTTACCTTTTCTTTACCTACTACCACACCCACTCCGATGGATCCGAATCCATCAAACTTCTTTAACCCTAATCTGCCACCGTCCGTTGGTGCGCAGAATCTACCCCGCATCTCTCTCCAGGAGAGGTGCTACCCTATTCGAGGTCCTCTTTCGACCTGCTTATCCACACCACCAGCCAATGGGGATAACTTTGAGATTAAGCCCCAGTACATCAACCTTTTACCCAAATTCCACGGACTCGAGACTGAGGACGCTTACGTTTTCATTACCAAATTTGAAAACGTAGGCGCAATGATGGGTACGTCACAACTTTCAGTGGATGCGATGCGTCTACGACTTCTTCCATTTACTTTGTGCGATATAGCCGAGAAGTGGCTATATAACACTACCGCACACTCTATTACGAATTGGGAAGAATTCGTAGCGGCATTCCTTAAGAAATTTTACCCAATCCAAAAGACAGCTCGAATCCGTAGCGAACTGAATCAATTTGCCCAGCTCCCTGCTGAACCATTTTCAAAATGCTTTGAACGTTTCAAGGATCTTTTGGTTCAGTGTCCTCATCACGGCATCCCGAGATGGGAGCTTTGCCGAATCATTTATGAGGGCATTAACCCAAGCACTAAACAGAGCCTTGAAAATATGTGTCAAGGCACTTTTATGACCAAAGATGATGGGGAAGCTTGGAAGTATTTAGAAGAGTTCGCTGAAAAATCACTACAGTGGGAGAGTGGAACCCAACCATTGAATAGGGGTGGCGTACACCAAATAGATGTGTCCATAGGCGTTCGAGCTGAGATGGCAGCAATCCAAAAGAAGCTCGACGCTATGGAACACAAATTTGCAGCAGCCTCCATAAACCCAGTGTCGCTCCCCAAAACTGTTTGTGGGCGTTGTTCTGATCCGTCTCATTTAACGGAAGAATGTCCATTAAACTCTGCGTTTCAAGGTCACGAGCATTCTAATGCCGCATTCCAACGACCTAGAAACGATCCTTATTCTTCCACGTACAATCAAGGTTGGAGAAATCACCCGAATTTCGCTTGGAACCAAAACCAATCTCAAAACACGGTTCCAAACACGAATAATTTTCAAAGGGCTCTTCCTCCACTACAACAGCAACCCCTTCAACTCACTCAGCACCCCTATCAGTCACAAAATTTCCAAAACCAGGGCAACACTCATGCACAATCTAATCCAATGCAGTCGTCCTGTTCTGACGAGTTCTCTCAATTCACTCAAACCATGAAATCACTTTTGTCAAATTTCATAGAGGTTTCGACTGAGGTTAGATCTTCCGTCAGTGAGATAAAGAAAAACTCAGCGTCCCAAGCTGAGAGTATCAGATCGATGGAAGCTGAAATCGCACGCCTAAAAGCCGAAATGAGTGCGAGAGAAAAAGGGAAACTTCCCTCTTAACCCCTACAGAATCCTGGGCATTACAATGTAAATGCCGTCATAACGTTGAGATCGGGAAGAGTGCTGAACAATCATGTCGGGGAAGGTATTGATGATACTGAAAATCATATCAACACCCCGGCTGAGACCTTTCCACACACACACACTTCTCCTTCTGATCCTTCTTCTTCTACCTCACCATCTTCTCGCGAGCCTATTCTCCATTTCTTATTAGGCTCAACACCTTCTCCCAACCCTTATAGTTCTCCACAGACGGTCCCCACACCTCTTTTGGGACTACGTCTACCCCCTCTTCCTTCTCCTGTGATGGACCCTGCGCTTACTACGAAAGCTCCTTACCCGAACCGGTTAAGGGCTAATAGAACGAGTCCTCATATGGAGAAAATTTTGGAAATGTTCAAACAGGTTAACATCAATATTCCTCTCCTAGATGCGATTCAACAAGTCCCCGCTTATGCGAAAATTCTTAAGGACTTGTGCACTAGGAAGAGGAAGACTCAAGTGCCGAAGAACGTCTTCATGTCTAATAATATTAGCACTGCTTTTATACCGCAGCTTCCAAAGAAAAGAAAGGACCCAGGATGTCCTACAATATCGATTTCGATTGGGGGTAAAAACATAAATCGTTCTCTTTTAGACCTTGGCGCAAGTGTTAACCTGCTCCCTTATTCTGTCTATGAGCAATTAGGGATTGGAGAGCTGAAACCTGCTCACTGCACTCTCCAGATAGCAGACCGATCTATCACCAAACCAAGGGGTGAATTAGAGGATGTATTGATAAAGGTCGGGGAATTTGTTTTCCCTGTAGACTTCATTATGCTCGACACACATCCTGTAGCAAACCCCCGGGGCCAAATTCCGGTGATTCTGGGTCGTCCTTTCCTTGCCACTTCCAACGCTGTTATAAATTGTAGAAATGGTTCAATGAATTTATCATTTGGAAATATGACCATTGAACTAAATATCTACAAAGTTGGAAGTCGGCCATCAGAACCCTCTGCTCATATTTTAGATGTGTGCTCTGTCCATGAGATCGCTCCCGATAGTTGTGGAGCTGAGGAACTTTGCTTTACTGATCTCGATGACATTACCACATCTCTGTTTGATCTTACACATGATCTTAGTGAGGACACTTTACCTACACTTGAGTCCTGCACTCCTGACTTTTCTCCACCCGAGTCTGTATCCTTCACAGGCTCTGAGCTTCTGTGTAAATCCAAAAATCACTCAATGATCCCTCCTTCTATCATTTCTCCGCCTGAGTTAGATCTCAAAATTTTACCTTCTCACCTTAAATATGCATATCTAGGTGAGAATGAGTCTTTACCGGTTATCATTTCCGCTTCTCTAGCATTAGAGCAAGAGAATGCACTTTTATCGGTATTGAGATCTAACAAAGAGGCGTTTGGTTGGAGTATGGCGTACATCAAAGGGATTAGTCCCTTGATAGTTGAACATCATATACATGTGATGGATGATGCCAGACCGACCCGAGAACCATAGAGACGGTTGAATCCCGTCATGAAGGAAGCGGTCATGAAAGAGATCGTCAAATGCTTAGATAATGGTATTATATACCCTATCTCCGATAGCCAGTGGGTGAGTCCTATACATGTCGTTCCTAAGAAATCTGGCATCACTGTTATAACCAATGAGGCAAATGAGTTGATTCAGACACGCGCCTAAACTGGGTGGCGTGTATGTATTGATTATAGAAAACTCAATGCTGCCACGAGGAAAGACCACTTTCCTCTACCATTCATTGATCAGATGCTGGAACGCTTAGCGGGACGAGAGTATTATTGTTTTATGGACGGATACTCAGGCTATAATCAGGTCCCCATCACCAAAAAGGATCAAGATAAAACCACTTTTACTTGTCCTTTTGGTACCTTTGCTTACAGTCGCATGCCCTTTGGGTTATGCAATGCTCCCGCTACCTTTCAGCGGTGTCTGATGGGGATATTCTCTGATATGGTAGAGAATTTTCTGGAGATCTTTATGGACGATTTCTCGATTTTTGGAGACTCTTTTTCTGATTGCCTAGCAAATCTTGACGCTGTTCTTACTCGTTGCAAAGAGAAGAACTTGACTTTGAACTGGGAAAAATGCCATTTTATGGTCCAAGAAGGAATAGTACTTGGACATGTTATTTCACAGAAAGGCATTGAGGTTGACAGAGCTAAGATAGATGTCATTAAAAACCTCCCTCAACTCAAAAGCGTCAAAGATATTCGATCTTTCCTTGGCCATGCGGGCTTTTATAGGAGATTCATTAAGGACTTTAGCAAAATTGCTAGACCTTTAACTCTTCTCCTGTCCAAGGATACGACCTTCCATTTTGACTCGGACTGTGAGACAGCTTTCGACTCACTTAAACACTCACTCACTTCAGCCCCCATTTTATCATCACCAAACTGGGACTACCCCTTTGAGCTGATGTGTGACGCATCTGACTTTGCAGTAGGTGCAGTCTTAGGACAGCACATCGAAAAGATGCCACACGTGATATACTATGCAAGTAAGACCCTGAATGATGCGCAAATCAATTATACAACCACAGAAAAAGAACTCTTAGCGGTTGTATTTGCATTAGAAAAATTCAGGCCTTACTTAATTGGCTCACCTATAGTTGTGTATACTGACCATTCCGCTTTAAAACATCTTCTGGCAAAGAAAGATGCAAAAGGTCGACTAATACGTTGGATCCTTCTGTTACAAGAATTCGATCTTGTTATCAAAGATAAGAAAGGATGTGAAAACGTAGTAGCTGACCATCTTTCACGCATCATTTCTTCCCCTGTGACCCTGCCGATCAATGATTCATTCCCTGATGAACAACTCTTGAGCATATCCGCTGAACCATGGTTCAGGGATATTGTGAACTATCATGCCACGGGACTTATACCGAGCGATTGGTCAAAACAGGACAAATATCGTTTTCTATCCCAAGTAAAACACTTTTACTGGGACGAGCCCTATTTGTTTAAATATTGTCCTGATCAGATCATTCGCCGGTGTGTCCCGAATGAAGAGTTCAAGAGTGTTCTTTCATTTTGTCATGATCAGGCCTGTGGGGGTCACTTTGGTCCTAGAAAAACAGCGGAAAAGGTTTTGCAATGTGGATTTTATTGGCCTACCTTATTCAAGGACGCATTTGACTATTGCAAAACCTGTACACAATGTCAGTACACGGGTAGAATATCCCAGAGAAATGAAATGCCTCAGCAACCCATCTTGGTTGTTGAAATATTTGATGTTTGGGGCATTGACTTTATGGGTCCCTTTCCCAACTCCTTTGGGAATTTGTACGTATTGCTGGCGATTGATTATGTCTCAAAGTGGGTAGAAGCCATTCCATGTCGCACTAGTGATAAGAAAGTTGTCATTAAGTTCTTGAAAGAGAATATCTTTTCGCGATTTGGACACCCACGCGCTATTATTAGTGATAATGGGACACATTTCTGCAACAGGTCTTTCGAGACTCTGCTGCGAAAATACTCAATCAACCACCGACTTTCTACACCCTATCATCCCCAAACAAGCGGGCAGGCTGAAATCTCAAACAGACAAATCAAACTTATTCTGGAGAAAACTGTTGCTAAAAATAGAAAAGACTGGTCGACCAAACTGACGGATGCTCTTTGGGCATTCAGAACTGCATTTAAAACTGACCTAGGAATGTCTCCATATAGGATAGTGTTTGGAAAAGCATGTCATTTACCCGTCGAGATAGAGCATAAAGCATTGTGGGCTATAAAAGAAATAAATTTTGATCTAAACCTTGTTTGCAACTTTCGGAAGCTGCAACTTAATGAGCTAAGCGAACTCCGCGATGAAGCTTATGATAACGCTGTAATCACAAAGAATAGGACTAAGGTTTTTCACGATAAAAACATTTTGAGGAAAACATTTTCACCTGGTCAACGAGTCCTTCTTTATGATTCACGATTACACCTTTACGCGGGTAAGCTCCGATCTCGATGGAAGGGACCTTTTGTTGTGCGGTCCGTATATCCGCACGGGGCAGTAGAAGTAGAAAATATTAAAAACGTCACCTTTTTCAAAGTAAATGGACATAGACTTAAGCTGTATTTTTCCACTGACCCTACGAAGGAGCTCTTGTTCTTACAAGAGCCAGTTTATTTGGATTAAAATTCCTCCATCTCACCTTCATGTCCAGTATATCACTGCATCATCTTTTGAATGAAGGTAAGTGAAAAGAGTAAGTTTGGGGGAAGTTCTTCACTTATATATTTTTGCCCCCACTAATAATTCCTTCCAGACTTACAGTTTTTGTAGGTATAGCGATTGACAACAGTGAGGACACTGTTGAAAACAAGTTTGGGGGAGGTTTGTGCTTATTTTTGCATCATTTGCATATCATTTGCATAAGCACAAAACATAAAAATCTATAAAATATTGAAAAATGTTCAAAACCCATAAAAATATAAAAATTTCCAAGTATAAAAATAATTTTAATATTTACACTTTTTTGTACATAAATAAGATAATGAAAGTTTAGATAGTGAACAATTACATCCATGAGATTAGAAAAATTTAAGAAAACTAAGAAAATTAGAAGTTTTCTTATACGAACTAGTAATAAGTAGTTATGAGCCGTTGTCCCAAGGGTTAGTAAGATGAAGGACGTCACTAATCTGAGGATAAAAATAAGTCTGAAAAATAGTTTCTATTCTGGAAGCCAAACATTTTGAACGTTGATACCCTGCTATTCGCACTTACACACGTCTTGAAACCTGGGATAGTAGAGGATACCTTGAAATACTCTTGTCTTAAAGCCGATGTATGAAGGAAATAAAAAGAAAAAAGTGAATAAAAAAAATATATAAAGTGGTGAGAAAAATAGACACTGGTTTTGTTATCACCGAGGGCAATAAAAAATATATAGCGAGGGTGCTTCTTCACCTAGTGCCCTAAGGCCAACTGGTCTGGGAGTCACTGCTATGCCTGAGGTGGTGCAAGATGAGGAAAATACACCAAGTAAGCAAGCACAGGAGTAATCGGTCGGTTAGTACCTCAAGAAGTATTAACGGTCGCATGAAAGTGTGTGAGCAATCTCATCTAAATATTCATTAATTAAAAAGTACTGAGGCTGATGGGCAAGAGTATGATAGCTTGAATTGAATTCTCCGGGTGTAGGGATGTCTTTACATACACGCAGGGTTATATGATCGATGTTTGGACGACAGATAGGAATGAAGAATAAGATGATGTTTTATTGAGGGAGGACATGATTTCTAACATCTTTTCATGACCATTAAGATAGGGCTCATGACAACCGAAAAGCTAGCTTAGTTGGAAACCCTAATTTTCAAAGCTTTTCTTTTACAATTCTTTTCTTTAAATATAATATTCATGATCTTTCTTTTATTATGGGATTTTGTGGGTGCAATCCGCTGAAAACCCTCAGAAGACAACACTCCTCCTACTAGGGACACCTAGAGGTTTAAAGGCATGTTGCACGTGCTCAGTGCAATCGTGTTGCTTACGAAAGTATGCTAGTTAGTTTTTCTCTTTCTTTATTTTCTCCTTCTCTTTTTAATAAAACAGTTCGCTCGAGACGATCGAAATTAAGTTTGGGGGAATTTGATTAGTCGAAAATATTGTATATTTTAGCCGGCAATTTCCTCATCATTTGCATTCATATAGAAGTGTTCGGCATTCCTATTTCACATATTAGCAAAACTGTCGCAAAATATCAGATTGCATGTATTAGACTCTGAAACCGACACTATAAAGGAAATTGACCACATTTCATGGCATCGCATCATCCCTACATTTGCGCAACACTTGTTTTGAGATCTGTGCAAGAAAATCCAGAAGAAAGGCCAAAATATACATGGTACCGATCAAACAAGACGCCAACTCAATGATTTCAATTCTGGTATCAATACAAAGGGACAAATAAAATTCAACATATCAGATAAAGCCCAAAATGGCATTCCAAGACTACACCAGAGAGACCATAGCCCAAGCTTCCAACATGGTCGCGGAACCGCGGCCGGAGCCTGCTTGCGCCGCGGTTCCGCGGTGGTATTGCCCCTTCATCACCTCAATTTTGGTGCACAATGTCAATCTCAGCTCCCACACTTCAGAAAACCTATGCAAATTCCAGAAGACTCCAGAGACTTCTGCCAGATCAGCAAGCTTTGGGATCAATAATAAACTAGCCTATCATTCTAGAAACTTCTTCCTAAACCCTAACTTAAACCCTAAGCAAAACCTAACAAACTCTTTCTAGAAGTCTTTCAACAAACTTTTGGAGGGAACTCAAAGGCTTAGGGTTTGGGGTGCTCTATAAATAAGACCCTAGGCTCACTTGTAAATCATCTTGGAACCTTGGAAAAATAAATCCATTAGTTCATTTTTAGAGCCATTCTATCTCTTTCTTCATCTTCTTCTTCTTCCACAAGTCTAGTGAGAGGATTTGTGTGAAACCCTAACCCTAATTCCAATGAAAGCCAAGATCCCGAGTACCCATCAAGCAAGAAGCCTTGCAACCTTTTATGAGCCGAGCCGATCTTCAACAGAGCAAGTTGTCCGAGCCGATCCGCGACTCACGGAGCCGAGCGATGCCAATTCAACAATTTAGTTCTTCCACTTGTAGTTCTTCAGCGACTGTAATCAAATTGTTGATATAAATAAAAGGTGATATTCTTTTATCTTGTTTTCTTTAAATTCTCGCATCATGATATCTTTTCAATTCTTGAATACTTTCTGTGTGATGATGTTTGAGTAATACTCCGCTCGTCAAGGAGTCGAGACGATCAATAGAATGATGATGTAATATATCTTAAATCGATTCTTGAGTCCTACGAGTTTTGTAAACCCTAGCAAGTTCAAGAATCGACGACCCAATTCGTTGCGATGCTTTCTTGATTGATATCGCTCGATATTGGGGAGTTACGATCATTTCTCGAAATTGTTAGAGGCTAGAATGCAAATGATATCAACGAAAGAACAAGGGTTAAACGATGAAGCCCTAGTTTCATCAAGAAAGCCCTAACTCTTGTCGATCATCATCAATCTAGTATCAATCCTTCGAAGGACAAGAACACGAAATCTTGAAATTACATCACGTCTATAGATCCGATCGATTCCTACGAGCCTCATTTAGATTCTTGACATTTTGGTTGGAAATATTATCGAAACCCAATTCTTAATTGTTTATCAGTTTCTTGATTCTTGATTAAACTCGTGACACCTGAATCAATTGATAAAATTATTCAATCATGTTTTCTTTTTTTTTCGATTAACTTTTCGATTCAAACAAATTAAACATAGAAACGAATCGCACAATCCCTGTGGACGATCCGCACTCGCTTACGATCTACAACCGACACCGTAATTGATTGTGGTCAAATATAATTCTTTGATTGTGAATTTTATTCAATATTACCGACATATAGAAACTTATTCGCTTTATTCGATTTACACAAACAAGAAAATCATTCCATCAAATGAAACCGTTATCGGGAATCATTTGACCATTTGAGTTGATTCTTTTACTTACATTCAATCAATCGAATTTTATTAACAATCAAATGGCGCCGTTGCCGGGGACTATTTGATTTGATACACACAATCGGAAATTTATTAACAATCAGGTACCATTGCGGTCTCTGGAACCGGTGGAGCTACATCTGGTCGCTGTGCTCGAAGCGTCTCTACTAGTGATCCTATCATCTGGCGCATCTCCTGCATGCTGGATCCCACCGTCTGGCGTATCTCCTGCACACCAGCCCCTAGTGTGGCAATCTGATCTGTCACAAGAGGAACAGCCTGCTCGGGTACAACGGGTGCACAGCCCGGATCAGTCCTCGTCTCGGACGAGTCAACTCGAATCTCGGCCCTCGTAGTCTTTGGCGGCATAATGGCTGAAAGGAAATTAGGATTTGATAAGAATACGGAAATCGAATCACAAGAATATATATATGCTCAAGAAGGAATTTAAATCAATAAGTCCAAAGGTTGCCTTAGCGGAGTACCGTGTCGTGAGTATGCCGCGGAACATACACACGCTACGCCACTCTGCTTCAGCTACCTACTCCATCATACCAAGGTCATCCTACACACCGAAAGATAAAACTTACGCTCTGATACCAACTTTTTCACGACCCGAATCTTTCGACTCGTGACCGGCACTTAACCACGCTACGTCTATAGGCGTAACGCGACTAAGTAAGCCGAAACCGAGAAATCAAAACCATTTAAAAATAGTGAGTGTTGAAAACATTTAGTTAAAACATTTAGAAAACCTTAAATAATTCAATAAGTTCTTTTAAAGTTACTTAATCATTTAAATAATTTTGGCAACATTTCCTTTGTAAAAGTAGCCCCGAGACCGGGTATAAAAGAGGATATGAGTAAAAATGAGGTATAATGAAACAAAACATTCCCAAACGGGAGCAATCACGCCCAACGGCGGAAACCATCATCACAAGAGTAATATACGACGCCGTAGCGAAGAATGAGCAATAAGTAAACATCACAGAATATAACTGCATATAAAAACAGTCGGCTCCCACGAGCTCGACACCAGAATACAAAATATACATCATCGTCCTCACACAGTATCTAAGTCCAGTACATAAATGGTAGATGGAGAGTACTAGATACAAAAAGGGATACAATAAAAGTAATCAGATACCACAACCCACCTAAATTCAAAACAGCTCTCGCCGCAACTGTAGTGGTATCTGTAGCCAAAAGATGCACAAGACAGCCTGCCGCGACTATGCTGAGGGCAACCTGCAAATACTGTGGCACAACGGGGGTGAGTTGCCAACTCGTGAATAGAGATAACATATAAAGGTAATAGCGAGCATGCACGTATTGCGCCACTCTAACAAATGCCAGCAGATGATATCAATGCGTGATAAGCAGTATGTGCAATAATCATGCAGATGCTCTGTCAGGCAAAATAACTACAGGATGAGATATATGGTAATCAATGCTGAGCATGGGATAAACAACATCTACACGGAATATCAACGTGGAAAACAATCGGTGCCCACAACTGCACCCAAATCCCAAATAACTCAGGCGCCGGCACACCCATCGGCCCTCAACCCCTGTAAATCTCTGAGAAATCATGAGTGCCCAACATCGGCACCCAAAATATCATAAAATACTCGTGTCCAGCATCGACACGCAAATCCTCATATATCGGGCTCCGTCAGTCCGGATCAGCCCACGGGCTCCGTCTGCGGTATCGGCCCTCGGCCCCGGCAGTACGGATCATCCCGCATCCATCTCTCGACTCTGGTCAGTATCCTGCGGATAACCGCCAGGTCCAACCAATCACCGGTAGGTACTCGCCACCCTGCCAGGCTCATCGTCTACTCCACGAAAAACATTTCTCGCCCCGGGGAACCATACCGGGTCCACCACGAACCCGCAAACGGATCATCCATCTCCTCGAATCGGGTTTCAAGCACACGTCTCGGCACCGAGAAAACGCGTGGTGGACGCACCAAAATATCATATCACGAGAAACCGGGTTTTCAAATAGTACATCTTTTCTAAAAAAAAATCCCATGGCCCTCAAAAACCAGAAATCACATGAAAATCCAACACCAAGAAGTAAATCCAATGCGATGTGCTATGTACGTCAATCCATGATATAGGTATAAGGGAAAACCGCTTTTAAAATTAGCTTCCGTTTTTAAAGATATCATGCGGCTCCCAATTTCCATGAAAGTCATATCGAATCATATATGAAATGAACTACAGCAATATAATCATGGCAGTTCTACAGTGAGTGTGTCATGGCAATTACTAACGGTGTGTGTGTAGCATGCAGATTAGTGCTTGTGCAACATAAACCGTTAGTAATAGTGTGGTGTTCTATCAATTCTAAGCATACATATAGCAGGGAATGCAATATGAAATGACAGTCCATGAAGTAAATGCAACATATAATAATAAGGTCCTATCATCCCTGACGCATAACGCCATGCGGGCGATATCCCCGTAGATGTGAAATCTACTCACCGAAGTCTCGCGCAAAGTGTAGCCGACGACTTGCTTGCCCTTCTTCACAGCGTCCGTCTCACTCGCCTGCAAACCTAGAATCACATAACATATATCACACATAAGCTCAATTTCACAAAAACGTGATATTACGGACCAACTAGACACCCGTGTCGTAAACCAATCGCGCGTGTGCGCGATACGCTAAAACGTGTGATCACGCGCCTGAAACTATCCTGACACGTCGCGATACGCAGAAATCCCAAACCCACACACGTATCACGCGTGTCGCGAAGGTTTAAAATACGAGAAATAGGTATTTAGTCCCAGATTTTTATACAGAACTTAAATTACAAAAATATGTATATAACAAAACTATACATAGCAGCAGACACCCATAGGACCAAACCCCAACCCAAACCCTCCCCATCTGGCCGCAAATTGCGGCCAGATCGAATATTCCGGCGGCCTAAACGTGAAGAACGGGGGTCGGGTTCTACCTGGGGTATCAGTACCTAACCACTATACTGCAGTCTTCTCAAAATTATTCTGAACTCACCGGGTTGATAGCAGTTTTCAGAAACTCAAATTTTGCTTAAAAACGATGAATTTGCATCAAATAGGGATCTGGTGGTATTTTAGTGCAGTTGGGGTTTAAGCCGGGTTAAAATGGCCTTAACAACACTCTATCATCTTACTAACACCACAACACACATCACTTGGCCAAGGCTCTCACTAAACACCTCATATCGCACTAAATCGCACCAAAAACTACTAACCGAAGCAAAACTACACTAAACAAGTAAACTAGGGAGTAAGTTTAGGAAATATACCCCACACTCGACCCTAGGGAGCTGGAGGAAGAAGAAGAAGGGAAGGGAAGGAGCTGCAGTCGAAGTTGCTGCTGTTGCTGCTGCTAGCTGCTGCTACTGGTGCTGTTTCTGCTGCTGTGAAGCCTGCTGCTGCTGCTGTAGATGCTTGCTGCTGCTGTGGATGCTTGCTGCTGCTGCTGTGGATGCTTGCTGCTGCTGGGGCTGAAGAGGTAAGTGTGTGTGTGAGAGAGAGAGAGTGAGGTTTGAGAGAAGAACAAAAAAAAAAAATGAGAGGAAAAATCATCACCCCAATGTCAACCCCTCCTCTCTCTCTCCTCATTAATTGCAAGCATGGCTTAAGCCATGATGCACTCTCTCTCTCTCACCCCAAGTCAACACCCAAAGAAAAAAAAATTCAAATTAAAGCAACCATACAAAAAAACTAATTAAACTTAATTAAACCCAAAAGGCTTAATCCCCATGATTAACCCACCATGGTTACTAATCATGGTAATAACTCATTTGAAAACCCTAGTTTATATGCACATGTGTGTGCAAGCCTAGGAAAATTTTAGAAAAATATTTATTAAATTAGGAAAAATATTTGAAACACAATTTGGTAAACTTTTTGTTAAAAACCCATTACTTAAATATAAATAGTCACTAAACACATCCTAAGGTGTTACACCGAAAAACAAAAATTTACTTCAGAGCACTAAAAACTAATCTCTAGCGATCTTTCCAAACACTAAACTAGAATACAAGCATGAAATATTCGGGATTACAACCTTTGATGCGTGGCTACCCAATCGTGAAAGACCGCTCCCAGCTCCTTATAGGCCGTCGGGAACAAGCTTGAGAGGCGACCTTCCTTGCCGAAGATGATCCACCTGAGGGAACCAATCAAAGCTCCAGCTTCATCTAGTGAATCAACTGACGCTCTAAGGTCGCTAGGAATGGAGAGTGGGGATGTAGGAATTTTCCACTATCATTTTCTCTTTAAAAATAAAGCTCAAGAGAACATGCTAGAAGGAGGAGGAAGAAGAGGATGAGAGGTAGCCATAATGAAAATGAACTAAGGGTTGTATGTTGAGAGAATGTCTTCATCTTTTATTTTCAACCACAAAAGAAAATCTCATAACCATTTTTCAAATAAACAAATGATGACCATCCCTCTCAACATGCCTCCAACCATAACTAAAGCCATCTTACCCTCCACCTCATTTTATGAATATTCATAAATGAATATTCACAAATGAAGTGTCCTCCTTCTAGAAGATATTCTGTATAAATACAGAATACTTCCCGGTACACGTATCGAAATACATATACGCGTATCCGTATAAAAATAAAAATAGCCAAGAGAGTGAAAATGAATAGTGAACAATAATACTAGAATATATATATAATAAAAATATATATATAAATTATTAAATCAAAACTTGATTTAATAATCCGGCTTAATCTTAAGCCGGTTAGTATTATCAACCGTCCGACTAAATCCGTGTAGCATGTACACATATTTAATCACACACCTGTATGTACAACCATACGTCATCTACATCATATCGTCTGAACCGAGAAACACTATGTTTGGGACTCTAAAGACTCGACAATACGCTGGCAGTGAGTTACTGAATAAATCCATAACCATAAGCACGTCAGCGGCACTAGCTGTACGTAACAGCTACCCAGGTATATGCCGAAAGGGAGGTGGATAATTAAGTCCGTCCGTACCCTACTGAGCCTGAATGTGACAATCTCCGTACAGTCCGGTCTCTTCGTCTAAGAGTATCGCATACCGGGTATAGAGGGTGGATAACGTCAGACCGCAAATAACCCGATAAGTCGTGTCGAAGTCAAGCTCATCACCAATCGAGAAACTACTAAACTCCTATCAGTAAATCTCATCCACCATGGCCACGGATTTAGGGTGATAGCCAACCAAACACGGCGCGACATCGACTCCTAATACGTGGAGAGACGAATCCCCGACAATCGCTCATTGTCTCCATGTGGTTCGGGATTGTACCCAACTAAAACTTGTTTTCACGACTCCTTTTGAGCCGTGGTAAGGTAGTAATCCAAGTACAGTAGGAATTCACACAAGAAAAATGTCGATCTCAGGTCAAATGACTAACCTGTACTCATGCCACTAGAGAACTTCCATCTGACGATGGATATAATACCATCTAGAAGTTCTCGACGAGTCTGTCCGGTGTACTCACCTCCAGTGAGCACCTGTATACTATCTTAGGTGACACAACACCAATGGCTTATGAGATCGGCTATTGACCCTCGTCGGGGTCTCGAAACATATACATTATGTAAGTCGATGTCGCGCACCCCGCGGGTTCGCGGGGAGGCGGAATACACCAAAAGCAATTTTTACGGGCTTCGCAACACCGACTTGAACCCAGGATCAACCATAAACCCTAGCTAGCAAAACAACTTGGAGGTTTTGCTACCCGGTAAGAGATTTATACCTCCTTGTACAAGTCCTTCGGGTCTTCTTGTTGTCCTCCTCCTCGTCATAAGCTCCTCAGATCGTTTGATCGAGCTTGCATGGTCGGCCTCCTCAAGTCAAAGACGATCCACCTGAGAGTCTATAGATCGAGCTCCTACCTCAATACTAAGGTAACTAGGGCACCTAGTTCACTAAACTAGATGGCCTAGAGGATGTAGAGAGTGAAGATGGATTAGTTTGTCTCTAAATACCTTAGGTTTCTCAACATATGAGACATTTAGGGTTAGAGGAAGAAGAAGAAGCTTTGGAGGAGAGAGAGTGTTCAAGTGATGAATGAGTGAGGATGGCTAAGTCTTGAGATATATTGAAGCAAATGATAATTCAATAATAATTTAATCAAGCATGCTTCAATAGTTCTCAAGTGAGTCACCCCATGACTCACCAAGTTGCCATGCCTCTTCTTTTGTCAAAAAACGCCTCATCCTCCATTAAACTAAATGGATAAAACCAACAAATGAGGTGTCTTCTTCTAGAAGCACTCTTGCATAAATTACAAGAATACCCCTCACCGTATATACATACTCGTATCCGTATTCCGAAAAATACGAATACAAAGAGACGAAAATAATCCAAGAATATAATATTATGATCCAGCTTAAACCAAAGCCCACTAATATTATCCGCTCGAACATCATACGTGCACAAGTACACGTATGTGATCGAAGCCCTGCCGTAAAACCATACGGCCTCTACATCTTTCACCCGATGCAGAGAAACCCTCTGTATGGGACTCTAAAGACTCGACAGTATACTAGCAGTGGGTTTAACCACAAGCACGGTAGCGGTACTAGCTGCACGTAACGGCTACCCAGGTATCTGTCGATAAGAAGGCCGATAAGCAAACTCATCCGAACTCCTACTTAGCCTATCTATGACAATCTCCATACAGTCTGGTCTGTTCGTCTAAGAGTATCGCATATTGGGCTTAGGGGGCGGTAGCCGTCAGACCCTTAATAGCATAGTAAGTCATGCTGGAGTGTAGCCCAAAACACCGTGAGAAACTACTGGAGTACCTACCAGTAAATTTCGCTTACCCTGGCCAGGGACTTTGTGTAATGACTTTTCGAACACAGCGTGATATCAACCCCCAATACCGGGAGAGACAAATCCTATCTAACCACCACTGCCTCCAAGTGCTTCGGGTCTGCACCCAACTACTACCTGTTTACAGTAGTCCTTTAAGCCGTGGTAGGGTAGTAATCTAAGAACAGTGGGAACACACTCGAGGCGAAGTAGCAGTGTCAAGTCGACGGACTAAGCTGTACTCATGTCACTTGGGAACTGCTACCCGACGATAGGTATAATACCCACCAGCAGCTCCCTACGAGTCCTGTCCAATGTACTCATAACCCAATAAGCACCTGCATACTATCTCCAGTACGACGTACTAATGGATGTGGGGCAGACCATCTCCCCTGTTGGGATGAGAAGCATATACAGTAGTCTACTCTGGAGTATCGATGCCCCATCTCGATAATCCTACGACTAGGGACCTGTATAAGGACGTGCTTATAGACTACCTAACTCCCACTAGTGTGACTTCCATCACAACGCTGGTAATCAAGCAAAGATCCTAAGGGCTCTACCAATATGTATAAGCGATATGCTAAAAGAAACACATGCACATATTGAGGTAGAAACAAACTAGGTAGCATACTACCATTTCGAGCAAGACTGTTACTATATCCGTGTATATCCCAAGCATCCAATATGTAATATACAAACCAGTATGATACAATAATAGCATCTAGGGCATATATAAATAACAATCTCCTACTTGCACTAAGTCCATGTATTGGCATATCGCAGACCTATCATCTTGAATACCCTCTCGAACTGTGTCTGAGGGATGGCCTTTGTGAGTGGATCTGCGGTGTTGTTCTCTGTATCTACTCTCCGCACCTCGATCTCCCGGCGATCAATGATCTTCCTGATTAGGTGGTACCACCTCAAGATATGTCTGGACTTCTGATGGGACCTGGGTTCCTTTGCTAAAGCTATAGCGCCGTTGTTGTCTCAATACAGAGGTATTGGATCTACAATGGATGGAACCACCTGAAGTTCTGTTAGGAACTTCCGCATCCAGACTGCTTCTTTCGCAGCGTCACAAGCAGCGATATACTCCGCTTCCATCTTCGAGTCAGCAACGGTGTCCTGCTTGGAGCACTTCCAACAGACCGCCCCTCCATTGAGGGTAAAGACATAACCCGACATGGACTTGGAGTCATCCTTGTCACTCTGGAAGCTGGAGTCAGCAAAGGCTTCGATCTGGAGGTCTTTTCTGCCATACACCAAGAACATCTCCTTAGTCCTTCTTAGGTACTTGAGAATGTTCTTTACTACTATCCATGTTAGGAATATGTATGCCCTAGAGGCCATTATTGTTGATATAGTGGATGCTTGGACATATATAAAGAGAACTTTCTTGCTCGACATGATAGTATGCTATCAAGTTACCTTTATCTTAACATGTAGACTGGTATTTATAATGTCTGTCTCTTACATGTTGATAAAGCCCTTAGGATATGTACTTGATTACCAGGACTATGATTTGATCATACTAGTGGGGCCAGGGTGGTCCAAAAGTACATCCTTTAATCAGTTCTTAGACAAGGGAATATCGAGAGTAGGGCATTGATATTCCAGAGTAGACTAGTGTGTACGTTTCTTGTCCTTTAGAGGGCGATGGTTGATCCCACAACCATTAGTGTATGACATCAAAGATTGCACACAGGTGCTCATTGGAGAATGTGTACACCGAACAGGACTCGCCGAGGACTCCTATGTGGTAGTATACCTATCGTCAGATAGCAGTCCTCTGGTGACACTGGTACTGGTTAGTCTGTAGACCTGAGATCATTATAGAGTCTTTTGCGGCTTCCACTGTGCTTTAATTTCCTCCCTACCAAACTCAAAGGAGGCGTGCAAACAGGTGGATTTTTGGCACAGTCCCGAGTCGCGTGGAGACAATGAGCGATAGGAGGGGTTTCGTCTCTCCCGGTATTGGGGGTTGATGTTGCACTATGCTCGATTGGCTATAACTGGAAGTCCCTGGCCAGGGCTGCTTATGAGATTTACTGATAAGTGTTATCAGTAGTTTCTCGAACCGTTATAGGCCAGACATCGGCATGACTTATCACGTTACTGGGGTCTGACGTTTACCACCCCTAGACATGATATGCAACATATCAGACGAAGAGACCGGACTGTACGGTAGTGTTACTGATAGGCTTCATGGAGACTACGGACAATCTTGCTTGTTGATCTTCATATCGCTCAATACCCGGGTAGCTGTTACGTCCAGCTAGTACCGCTGACGGCTTGTAGGTGACAGATGTGATCATCACCTACTACTGGCGTATTGACAAGTCATTAGAGTCCCATACAGAAGTTCACTGGTTCAAGCGAAACGAAGTAGGACACATATGTGATATGTGTGTGGGCATGATTAAATACGTGTATGTGATACCATATTGTAATCTGGCAGTTATCTTTTATCGGTTCGGTTATATGTGATATAACCAGATTGTCGAATCAAGTGTTGATTTGATAATGTGATATACAAATAAACGATATTAGTCGGTCATATGTGATATAACCGGATTATTAAATTAAGCGTTGATTTAATAATGTGATATACATTATATGAGATATAATTATATCTTAACTAATATTATTAGCTCACTAATTATTCTTCATTATATATATATTAATATATATGATATATATATATATAATAATAATAATAATAATAATAATAATAATAATAATAATAATAATAATTATAATAATAATAATAATGAAGCATGGCTTGATTTTCTATTTTTGAGAAAAATAGAAATGAGGTGCAAATTGAGAGCATGGTTGCAAGCATGGGAGTTATATTTATTTATTCATCTTGACTCACTATTCAAGCATGGTTGCAATTTTATATTGCAAAATTCCATGCTTGAATGAGTCGGGGTCAAGAGTTGCCATTCATTCTAGTCTCATTCTTAACACTTAGCCATTTTTCTTGAGTTGTTACCATGGTTGCTCTCTAGCTTCATCTTCTTCCTTAATTGCCATGGTTCAAGCTTCAACCCTCATATGAGATGTGAATCATGAAGCTTGAACATAAACATGTGAGCTTTTAACATCCCCTACTTTACCACCCCACAACAAACTAGCAATTTGGTGTGGTGTGTTTCCTACACTAAAGGAGTTTAGTGTAGAGTTAGCTTGGGCTAGAGAAACTTCAGGTGGATCATCTTTGGCGCGAAGAACACGAAGGAGGTTCGTTCAACTCGAAGAGGATCCTAGTAGAGTCGCATGGACTTCAACCCGGAGCTATAGAAGAGAAGGACTAGAACTACAAAGGTTGTGTGCTCTTTTCTTCTCTTTACTTCATCACATCACAAAGGCAAACCCTAATAATCTAGTAAAGATCTTGTTAGTCTAACTTAGCACCTAATAAAATTAAAATTTGGCATGCTTGATGTCTTTAGAACCTCATGGTGGTGCTAAGGTCGACTTTCATGGTATCATAGCCAAGCTAAAACATTAGGGTAACTAGTAGCAACGTTAGAAATCTGCCGTTTTTGTCGCGCAAAAACTGCCGATAAAAACAGTTTTCCAAAATGATGTTTTGAGTTGTTTGCACACCCCGCGAGCTCACGGTTTGAACCGAGAAGCCGCGGGGTGGAGCGTGCGCACCCCGGGGACACCCCGAGGGGACCGAATGGCTGGGCCCATACCCTAAGACCACCACAAGGTGGTCTTGGCGGTGGGGACCCGAAACTGCCCCACCTTAGGCAGTTTCAGGTCTGCCTCACCCCCTGGCCAACTCGTGGTGGCCTCAGGGGTGGGGTACCCCCTCTAGACCCCCCATTCGATAGTTAATTTTTGGATCATCGCCCCCGCGAAGATTCGGGCGGGTTTCGAGTTCGTTTCGACTCCCGGATTGGCTTAAAACGACCAGTTTTGGAACTTTAGCTCACTGGATTTTTCATGTCTTGGAAAAATAGGTTTAGTTTGCTAATTGTGTGTGGAATTCTAATGTCGCGGTTACTTTACAAGCTTTGTGACGTGTGATACAATTATTAGAATCCGGATTAATTAGTTTTATGAAAACTAGTTAGTATATTGTAAACCTAGCCGTTTAGTCTCAATTGATCGATTGCAACGAAGTTTTGATTCGGATCAAAACTCCGTCGCAATTGTGTATTGTACACGATCAATTTGAGACTAAAATGCAAGTTTTATAAGTTAGGCATGAAATCCGGAATATAAGATATTCCGGGTTTATGATGTCTAAGGATATTGTGGATTCTAATTATTCTAGTTTTCTGTTTTCTTTTCTGCGACCGTAAGTGTACTATGTGGGGTATCCCAATCTCGTTGCTATATGTCAACAAGTTTTAGAGATACGCATATTTGCTTACGTTGATGATATGTGATATCATTTGTTGTTGTTGATATGATTTATTGGATCGTCGTGAAAGAATAGCCGAGGGGTTCTATGTGAGATGAGAGTTTTTATTTTCATTCATGTAAAAACTGTATGTAATATTCTTTTATTGGGGCACTTCTGGGTTGAGGATGATATCACCATTGTTGTATATTATTTACATTTCCGCATTATGATAGACCCAAGGCGGGGAGCACAAGTAACTGGGTTCTAGAGTCCAGTGGAAGACCATCTCAAGGAGTTGAGACCGGGTCTCTGTAACATTTCAGAAAAATTAAATATTATTTTTGGAAAGTTAAACAATTTAAGTAATAAATATTATGAATATTTTAAAGTATGGTGATGAGTTTTAAGGAATAGATATAATTATATACCGATAATGTGGAAAATTAATAATTTTTTATTGATTTGAAGGTATTTATATGATTTGTGCATTCTATAAGATTTTATACAATCATTTGTAAGTGGGTTATTTACTAAACTCGATTAGTGTTTACTAATTATGCATTTATCATGCTTATGCACATGACTTGCACCATGTCATGTTACACACTTGTTACATTTTATTCTACCATGACTTCTTTCTTTTTTTCTAGAATGGCTTTTGTTTTAAAATGGAAATGTGAAGAAAGGAAAAGAAAAAGGATATAAAGGGAGAAAAGAAAAAGGATAAAGATATTGTGGCATGGAATGGAGGTATGGACTTGGGTGAGGAGAGAGAGAGAGAGGGTGAGGGGTTCTTTGACCTTGGCTCATTTTCTTCACTTCATCTTCATCACTCTTCTTCTCCTTCTCCCTCTCATGGCTACCCTCTCCCTCAACCTCCTCAACCTCCTCACAACAACCCCAAATTCATATCAAAACCTTGCATTCCCTTCATTAAAATTGTGCACAAACTCACTACTAGCATGGTGGACCAAGAAAGTTAGGATTTTGAGCACTTGGGGCAACTCAAGAATTTTCTTGAGTTGACAAATGAGGTATTTCTTTCAGTATTAGTTAAGTTAGTTGTTTTCTTCACCTCCTATAGTAGTTTGAGTTGATTAATTAAGGTTTAGTGATCTTGGAAACTTCTAAGATGAGCTTGTAGGGGATTGTGGAGTTGTTAATGTGTAATTAAGTATAATTAGTGACCCCAAGCTTGTTAGTGTTATTCTGGATCGACACTTAGCATAGGAAACCTAAAACTTGTGTATAGATATTTCAAATGTCGGTTTGTGTATATATTGTGGACTACAGGAAATCTGGAATGACCTGGAACCTTTACAAGAAAAACCAGCAACTCTATGGACCTAGATTTAACACTAGGAGACCACCTTGAAGAAACGAACCCAAACAAAGCAACCCAGGCCGGCCAGATTGGATTTTGGGTGAATGTCACGGGTTGAATCGTGGGTGATGGTGTTAGGATTGGTTCTGTAGCTCACATACCCCATATACTACCCCACTGTATTACTTGTTTAGCCTAATTTCACCTGACCAAAAATCTGGAACAAGTTTTCTGAGTTTCTGTTTTGGTTTCATGATTGTTCATGACTTGAAGTTTTGATATTTGTGTTTTGTATCGGTCACTTGACGTTTGTACGTCAATATCGGGAGTTGTTTGGTTATTTTTGCATGCGTAGACCATAGGTTTTAACCAATGTGTGATTCGTGTGCCGTTTTGGTTTTCATGCACGATTTCTGTTTACGATACTATGTATTTATTTATGTAGGCACCTTCACGTGGACTTCGGATAACAAGGAAGAGCATGGCGACATCGACTTCGAAAAGCTAGGATCAAGGTGAGTAGATGTATATCTACGGGGGAAGTCAGGTTGATGGCGTATAGCACCCCCGCAATTTCGTAGGGTATGATGCGTTTATGATTTATATACATATGTGTTATTGTGAGATGTGATTACTTAGCAAGAAAGGCTATATGAGACCATGGGTTGGATTTCAGTGTAATTGGAAGAAAGCGCTTTTAGTTTAGATTCTTAGTCGCGAGACCTTAGAGTAAAGGTTAACACACACACACATGCACACACGTGATATGTTTTTAGGTGTATATGTTTATGTGTGTGTGTGTGTGTGTGTGTGTGTGGATGCGTTGGTATATATATATATACATATACGTATACACGGATGCGAGCCCAGTATATGATACTTGGAGATGAGCCGATATGATCGGGCATGATGCCGTTAGATCATGATATGTGATTGGGTCGTGATATGATATATGACATAATATTATAGCGGATCGTTGGGCGATGTGTTTTTTTACACGCGTGGATATATGTTTAATGATATTGGAATGTACTAGACTTTAAAAGTGTACCCCTAATTTAGGATATTATGATAATGATACTATATGAATAATGAGATACATGTGATATTTAACCCGTACCCCGATTTTGGGATGCCGTACGATGGATTTTACCGTACGAGGTATAGATATAATGATTGATCCGCATTCTTGACTTGAGGATGTCGTACTATATATTTTACCGTGACGCTATTAAGGCGGGATCGCCGACTACTTGATATATCGACTCGGACTTTAGGTGGATTTCCTTAACCTTTCGACTGGGCTCGAGTCAAACTTATTTTCAAAACTAACGAATCGTGAGTATTTTTAAAGACAGGCCGAGGGATACTACGTATTTTTCAAAAGACGTATCTTTTCTCAAAGACCCCGTAGCCCCTATTTTTCTAAAACCACGATTCGTGCTATTTCAAACACCAAAAACTATATGACTCGGATATAGAAAGGTATATTCTTCATGTTGTGGTTACTACATCATTCTCTGTATATTCATGTTGTTCTCATCGCATTGCATGCTACATGTGCTTTCTTTAGTTATTATGAGACCATGTTGTCAGGATACTAGCACTATTACCGATGATGCGTATACTCCACATACACTTGCTTGCCGACTCACACACATCATCATCGGTAATTTCCATGTCACGTACACATTAGAAAACATTACTTTATTGGTATAATTTGCTACTTGGTAGTTTCAACATAGTACTAGCACGCTTGCTATTCATATGCTAGTTTAGATATTGCATTTCTTACTTAGATACTTCATGTATTTATACATTCATTCTGTTATGCAATATCGTGGGGCTTTATGCCGATATTCACTGTTCACTGACTCGTGATTTTGAGATTTCGGATCATTCATGAGATTTCTGGATTTGGGAAACCGCATGTGAATTTTTATAAACTCATGATTGTTTTAAAAGGGAAAGATGCGGTTTTCCTTGATATGATGAGTAGCGTCGACCATGATGTTTTCTCGGTTCTGAGTGGTTTTCGAGACCCGATTCGAGGAGGAGGATGAACCGTCTGTGGGTACATGGTGAACCCGGTGAGGTATGTTAGTTATATGTATGCCCTAGAGGCCATTATTCTACATATGATGTATATTATAGTAGATGCTTGGACATATTTAGGGAGGACTTTCTTGCTCGACATGATAGTATACTATCTGGTTACTCTTTATCTTAACATGTACGCTTATGTATCTTTATACTGTCTCTATGTTACATGTTGATAAAGCCCTTAAGATGTGGACTTGACTACCTGGACTATGATGTAGATCATACTAGTGGGGCCAGTGTAGTCCACAATTATATCCTTTAATTGTTCCTAGTTGAGGGAGTATCGAGACGGGGCATCGATATTCCAGTGTAGACTAGTGTGTACGATTCTTGACCCTGTATGGGGCAATGGTTGATCCCACAACCATTGGTGTTTGACATCAGAGAATGTGCAAAGGTGCTCATTAGAGAATGGGTACACCGAACAGGACTCGCCGAGAACTCCTAGATGGTATTATACCTGACGTCAGATAGCAGTTCTCTGGTGACACCGGTACAGGTTAGTCTGTAGACCCGAGATCGTCATAGAGTCTTGTGTGATTCCTACTGTGCTTTGATTTCCATCATACCACGTTCAAGAGAACGTGCAAACCTGTGGCTTTTGGTTACAGTCCTGAATCGCATGGAGGCAATGAGCGATAGGAGGGGTTTCTTCTCTCCCGGTATTGGGGGTTGATGTTGCGCTGTGCTCGATTGGCCATAACACGAAATCCCTGGACAGGGTTGCTGAGATTTACTGGTAAGTGTTATCAATAGTTTCTTGAACCGTTATGGACCTCACATCGGCATGACTTGTCAAGTTACTGGGGTCTGACGTTTACCACCCCTAGACTCGATATGCGACATATCAGATGAAGAGACCAGACTGTACGGTAGTGTTACTTGTTGGATTCGCAGGAGTATGAGCAGGCTTGCTTGTTGATCTTCTGATCGCTCAATACCCGGGTGGCCGTTACGTTTAGAAGACCGCTTGCGGCTTGTGGGTGACTGATATGATCCCTAGTCGCTTTGGTCATTCTTTATCTGAAGAGATAGGTGGTCAAGAGTTGACTGGAAACCCTAGTCTCTTGAGAACTCAAAAGGGCAACGATACGATTTCCAAAACTCGAAACGAGTCTATAAATGGCTTTCTTCTACTTTTTCTTTCCCTTCCTCCCCCTGACCTAAAAAACCAGGTGGTGGTGAAATAAAAACTTCCGATATCAGGTTAGCTAGCATAGACAAGAAGCCACCTCCTACTGCCGGCGTATTGACGAGTCTTTAGAGCCCTACACAGAGGTTTCCTGGCTCAAGCGAAACGAGGTAGGGCACATATGTGATACGTGCGGGATCTAGATAAATACGAGTATATGATACCATATCCTGTTTTCGCGATATAGGTTATATGTGATATAACCGTATTGTTGAATCAAGTGTTGATTCGATGATTTAATATTAGTCAGGAATATGTGATATAGCCGGATTGTTAAATCAAGTGTTGATTTAATAATTTAATATATATATATATTAGATATATTAATATATATTAACTAATATAAATTAGCTCACTTAGAATTTTCTTTTCTTCATTTACATTTTATATATACATATATGATACATACATATATATATATATATATATATATGTATATATATATTTAATGTATTTTGATTATTGTATCATGCTTGATGATACATGGAACTTGGGAGTATGAGACTAACACTTAAGTTAAGATAATGTAAGGGTTTTTATTATTTAGAGAAAATAAAAAAGCGGTGGAAATTAGCATGGTTGTGAAGCTTGGAGAGGCTTGTAGAAACCATGACTAAACTCCATTGACTTTTGTTTTACTCTAGATATTATTTAACCTAACCATTCTCTTAGCCTTAGTTAAGTCTTTACAAGAGTTTATATTAGATATTTTCTCACCCTTGGTTAATTGGATGCTTCATCTTCTTCATTCCCTTTTTCTTTACTTGATTTTCTTGAGGTGAAAAAGAATGAGAGGAAAAATATTCTAAAGTGAGTTAAATTCCTACTTCACCAATATATACCCTATTAGCCATTTTGTATAGGTTGTTTGCTTCACTTATTCATACATTAGTGAAGAGGTAGCTTGAGTTGAGTCTCCTCAAATTAGATCATCTTCGGCTTCGACGATCATTAAGCAAGCTCGTTAATTTCGACTAGTGAAGCCTACGGAGAGTCCGGAACACCACTACTTGAAGCGAAGGGACTTCTACACGGAGCATTTGAAGTGATGGACCGGTATACAAAGGTTGTATTCCATAATCACTTAGGTTTATGCTTGCTTATTTGTTGTTAAACCCTAATTCTCTAGTTCGATTCTAAGTTTGAGTTCATTAGCACACTATATTTTTAAAATTGTATACTTGATACGCCTTGAAACCCTAGTAGATGTGCTAAGAAACTCCAACATGGTATCAGAACCAAGATAGAGCATTAGGCGTCGTCTAGGCGAAGTTAGAAGTCCGAACAAACACCGAAAACCCTAATTTCCCATGCTCTCTGGAAATTTTTCCAAACGTTGGAATTTTTGAGATTAAAAATATTCAAAAAATCGTGCAGGTAATTCTATGGACCCTCTTGAAGAACGAAACCCTAACTCAATTACTTGACCGCGGAACCGCGACCAAATAGTGGTATTTGCAGCGGTTCCGCGGCGCCAAGTCTGAGGCTTTGGTTAGCACTTCAACGGTTGGTCCATAGGTACTGTGGCATGTTCTGAGTATTTTTTAACACTGCTTAAGTGTTGAGTTTTCTGGGAATTTTGGGAATGCGATGATTCGATCGAGATGTTTAACGTCGCCTAGCTATATGTGATTTGTGATACAATATTTGGAATCCACAATTATAAGTTTTGTGAAAACTGGATTATATCTTATAAATCTAGCAATTTAGTCTCGAATCATCGGTTGCCACGAAGTTTCAATTTGGATTAAAACTTCGTCGCAATCGCGTTACGTATGCGGATACTCGCCGAGTAACATTACTAGATAGCCACGCACCATAGCCCCGACCAAGTGACTATAGGAGAACACCGTTACCAAAAGCATCCGCTCGGGTGCTCGTGGCCACGTTGTTCCGCCTAAGTGCACTTCGTCGACGGCATCTGGGTTGCGTCCGTCTACTAAAGTTTCCGACGCGCATTCGATTAAGTTGTCGGGAATCTTGTTGAATTGCCCGACTAATTATTGAAAAGTGTTTTCAAGTTGAGACTAAAATGCGGAGTTTATATTGTTAGGAATGAAATTCGGAATATGTGATGTTCCGGGTTTATGTTGTCTAATGAATTTAATGTGTTAGGCATGAAATCCGAGGTATGTGATATTTCGCGTTTATGATGTCTAAGGATGATAGCGGATTCTAATTATTGTAGTTCATATTTCTATTCTGCGACCGCAAGTGTAATATGTTGTGTATCGCCGGTTTCATTGCTATACGACAACGACAATTGGGATACGTATATTTACTTACGTTGATGACATGTGTTGTTATGTGTTGCTGGGATATGATATATTGGATCGTCGTGATAGAATGGCCGAGGGTTTTATGCGAGATGTGAGATTTTCTTTTCATTCATGTAAAATTCATTGTATGTAATATTCTTTTATTGGGGCACTTCCGGATTGAGGATGATGTCACCATTGATGTATATTATTTACTTTTCCGCATTAGGATAGACCCAAGGAGGGGAGCACAAGTAACCGGGTTCAAGGGTCTAGTGTGAGACCATCTCGAGGAGTCGAGACCGGGTCTCCTAACCCTAGAATTGGCAGGGTTACTTGCCGCTCTCGTAGGGGTCTAGGGATGTGGGTTTGGCTATTCATCACGAACGTGGAATCCGTGTTTTTTTACTGGCTTAATTTAAAACGCGGAAATCCTAGTATATTCAATACTTCATATGTTGACATCTGCTGCAATGTTCTGTGATGAGATCATATTACTGCAAGAGACGAATGTTTTATAATTATATATATGATATATAATAGATGTTGCTTATGTTTTGCATCCACGCTAGTCCCGTCCCGCTATGCCGTTAGTTAAGTAACCTAACGGTGCATAACGGGACAAAGTGGCGAATGCCGGTGGCATAAGCGTACGTTGTATTTTCGTTTCTTTATCTGTGATGCTTAGGAAGCATAAATGATGGGACTTCATTAATGAGATTAATGAAAAGCAAAGAAACCTAAAGATGTTGTGGAATCAAATTTTTAAAAAGGATAGCTCTAGTTTTTGGTTTGCATAGTGGTATTCCTTGTAGAATATCCAACACCTTATTCGATAAGGAAAGAGCCGAGATCCCTTCACATGGAGTGACCTCTTTAGAGAAACTAGCAGATGCTACAACCCACACGGTTTTGTTTTTGATTGCCTTTTTTAGTTTTTGCTTTGCATAAAGGGATTCCTTGTAGAATATCCAACACCTTATTTGATGAGGAAAGAGCCGAGACCCCTTCACCGGGGGTGACCTCTTTAGTGAAACTAGCAAAAGCCTAAAAAACACTCCTTTTCAAAATCACTAGATTCTGCAACGATATCAAGTACATTACGCAAAAGGTTTTCTTAAAAACTTGTCGTAGCCCTCCGTCATTTCATTTAGGTGCTATTTAGTATTCGTGCTGCGTTTGTTAGCTTCCGTCAAGGCGTAGTGTGCGGTAGCTGATTAACACTTATTTGTTGGCATGTGATGCGATTGGATTAGGGTAGTCGTGCGACTTTATTGGCTTCCGTCAAGGGTCGTGCGGGTGGGTTTAATTCAATCAACAAATGTACGGGTTGAAATTGACTAGTGTCCTAGAGTTGCGGTCAACATGAGCTCGTCTTGGACGAGGACTGACCAGGGCGTAATTTCGGTGACACACGATTGCATAGATATGTCGTTTTATTGTGCTTTTTTTGACATGAGCGATTTGATGGATTGTTTTTACTAAGATTCCTCGAACGTTCAGATCAGTACCAGAGGATTGGGCCACTGCTAGAGGCCGGCTAGAATGTGATGACCGTTAATATATCGTCTATTCTTGAGGATTGAGGCATTGTTTAGCGTGCGGACGAATGAGCTAGCTGTTGCTGCGACTGACAAGATATCGCTCCAGATGTTTGAAGCTATTGCAGCACGAGTTTGTACTTTGGGATATGATAGAAGATCGCTAGTCACCCATGAATGAATAAATAGGACATGTGGTTGGTTTGCATACCCCGATGCGAGGTCATCAGATTGATTAATTTCAGCTAGAGAAGACTTCACATAGGTACGTTGAGAGTCGATAGAAAATGGACGAATGAAGAGTATTCCTCCGACGATTTGGAAGAGTTTCCGAGGGCGTAGTTGGCCAGATACCTACCACACGATATTGAGCTGTCGAGTTCGTACTTTTCGGAATGGAGACTTTAGATATGAGTGCAGCTGGTTGGAGCGCAGTTCACACAGCTATGAAGAGATAATTCCAAATTGGTCCACATTAGAGAAAAGTGGAGTAAGAGGTTCGTACGAGATTTTTACGAGATGACGTTTCACTCCGTTGACATTAGAGATGCGATACGCATGCAGAGGCGTTGAATATGGATATATCTTTTAGAAGAGGTCGTGATGAGTATGCAGCTGTTCCGAAACAAGAAATGGATTTAGTAAGGGGTGATAACTTCCAGGCAGTTAGGCAGAAACGAGATTTGGGAGAGACCCGACAGAATCTTTCTGGAATACTAAACGAGAAGACTTGGACCCAGGATCGGTCGTATCACGCACACCCAGTAGGCCAGAGTTCGGCATCATCGACGAGACATGTTATGGGTGACCTTGATAGTTGCCCAGAGATCTTTAGAGGATGTGCCAGAGGGGAACTGTTTCCGTTATCATTTCTATATTGGGCCTTGGAACCGAGGAGTTATGTAACTGACAATTCGCAGTGAGAGACGAGAGCCTAAGGGCACAAGGCGCCTGACCTTGAACAGGAGGCAAGTAGATATCTTGCTCTGCTAGCTTTGGATGCACCGACACCTTCTCGACTTTGAAGGAAGGACATATCGACGACAGTGTTTACGATTTGCGACTTGGTGATTCGAATATCACGTGTCCGTTATTTTGGATTTCTGTATTTTGGGCGATTAATTTGCATAATTGAGATTTTGTACACCACAGTTGCACTCGATTTCGATTTGATGTCATTCGAGAGGTTTGATTTTGATTTCATGCCTATGGTATGTATGTGATTTGACTTGTGCCTTCAGCGTAGTTTTCATGCACTTTTAGTACTTTGATTCGATTTTTGTGCACGTTGATGCATGTGGTTGTGAGATTTTATACCACGGTATACCTGATTTGGATTGAGGTATGTTGTATACCGTCGATTTCGATTGTGATATTCGATATTTGTTTTCGTGCACCTTGTGCACTTGATTTGGATTCTTGCGCATACTTGACGCGCTGATGCGATTTTGGTGCACACCAGATGCACTAAATCGGGATTCTTCGTGCATATCCGATGCACCTGATATTGCTGTCAGACACACCCGTTGCCCTTGACAGGTGTTTTAGTGCACCCCCGTTGCATTTAGATTTTGTTTATGTGCACATGTATGGAACATTCATTGATTTCGATTTCTGTGTGCACCAGATGCGCGTGGCATTATTACATATACTATTGAGTATGGTTTCCTTTAAGCAGTACATTTTTATGATATTACTATTTGGTTTAGTAACCGAGCAGGACTGTTCTGAGAACAGTACCTAAGTGTTTTTGCATACATCGATAGTTACCGAAGGGATTTCCAAAAAGGAGCTACAGTCTCAATATTTTTCCTATGTGTCTGAGATGACATGAAACATTTTACAAAGGAAACCCTTCTAAATTATTTCCAAAACGGCGGGACGTGTATCTTAAGCAAAGGATATATGTATATATATAGTTATTTTTCTTACAATAAACGTCCGCTACTCGTGTTGTGACATCGCACAGCGACTTGAAAAAGGTTTGGCATGCATTTCTTTTAAGATGTTTTGACGAGTTTACAACGATGCGTACTATGTAAATGTTATAGTTTTGATGTATATCATGTTGTTTTTCGTATTGGACTTTAACATTGGTATCTTCACCATAACTCCGATGATTGCGTGATTCTTGACGGAGTTTTGATTTTGAGTTATATACTCATTTTCATGCGCATGCTTTGCGCTAAGATATGTTTTAAGTATTGATGATTTTGGAGCTCCGACGACTTGAGTGTTTTGCTGGAATGTTTTAGTATTTGGAGGAGTTTTAATTTAAATTCGGGGACCGAATTTATTTAAGGGGGGAAAACTGTAACATTTCAGAAAAATTAAATATTATTTTTGGGAAGTTAAACAATTTAAGTAATAAATATTATGAATATTTTAATGTATGGAGATGAGTTTTAAGGAATAGGTATAATTATATACTGATAATGTGGAAAAATAAAATTTTTTTTTGATTTGAAGGTATTTATATGATTTGGGCATTCTATGAAATTTTATACAAACATTTGTAAGTGGGATATTTACTAAACTCGATTAGTGTTTACTAATTATGCATTTATCATGCTTATTCACATGACATGCACCATGTCATGTTACACACTTGTTACATTTTATTCTACCATGACCTCTTTCGTTTTTTCTAGAATGGCTTTTGTTTTAAAATGGAAATGTGAAGAAAGAAAAAGGATATAAAGGGAGAAAAGAAAAGGAATAAAGATATTGTGGCATGGCATGGAGGTATGGGCTTGGGTGAGGAGAGAGAGAGAGGGGGGGTGAGGGGTTCTTTGACCTTGGCTCATTTTCTTCACTTCATCATCATCACTCTTCTTCTCCTTCTCCCTCACATGGCTGCCCTCTCCCTCTACCTCCTCACAACACCCCCAAATTCACATCAAAACCTTGCATTCCCTTCATTAAAATTGTGCACAAGCTCACTACTAGCATGGTGGACCAAGCAAGTTAGGATTTTGAGCACTTAGGCAACTCAAGAATTTTCTTGAGTTGCCAAATAAGGTATTTCTTTCACTATTAGTTAAGTTAGTTGTTTTCTTCACCTCCTATAGTAGTTTGAGTTGATTAATTAAGGTTTAGTGATCTTGAAAACTTCGAAGATGAGCTTGTAGGGGATTGTGGAGTTGTTAAAGTGTAATTGTGTATAATTAGTGACCCCAAGCTTGTTAGTGTTATTCTGGATCAACACTTACCATAGGAAACCCAAAACTTGTGTATAGATATTTCAAATGTCAGTTTGTGTATAAATTGTGGACTACAGGAAATCTGAAATGACCTGGAACCTTTACAAGAAAAACCAGCAACTCTATGGACCTAGATTTAACACTAGGAGACCACCTTGAAGAGTCGAACCCAAAAAAAGCAACCCAGGCCGGTCAGATCGGATTTTGGGTGAATGTCGCCGGTTGAATCTTGGGTGATGGTTTTAGGATTGGTTCTGTAGCTCACATACCCCATATATTACCCCACTGTATTGCTTGTTTAGCCTAATTTCACCTGACTAAAAATATGGGGCAAGTTTTCTGAGATTCTAGTTTGGTTTCATGATTGTTCATGACTTAACGTTTTGATATTTGTGTTTTGTATCGGTCACTTGACGTTTGTACGTCGATATCGGGAGTTGTTTGGTTATTCTTGCATGCATAGACCATAAGTTTAACCTATGTATGATTCGTGTGCCGTTTTGGTTTTCGTGCGCGATTTCTGTTTACGATACTATGTATTTATATATGTAGGAACCTTCACGTGGACTTCGGATAACAAGGAAGAGCATGGAGACATCGACTTCGGCAAGCAAGGATCAAGGTGAGTAGATGTATATCTACGGGCGAAGTCGGGTGGATGCCGTATAGCACCCCCGCAATTTTGTAGGGTATGATGCATTTATGATTTATATACATATGTGTTATTGTGAGATGTGATTACTTGGCAAGAAAGGCTATAGGAGACCATGGGTTGGATTTTAGTGTAATTGGAGGAAAAAGCTTTTAGTTTGGATTCTTAGTCGCGTGACCCTAGAGTAAAGGTTGACACACACACACATGCATACACGTGATATGTTTTTGAATGTATATGTTTATATGTATATATATATATAAGTGTGTGTGTGTGTGTGTGTGTGTGTGTGGATGCGTTGGTGTGTGTGTATATACACATACACACACACACACACACACACACACACGGAGGTGAGCCCAGTATATGATACTTGGAGATGAGCCGATATGATCGGGCATGATGCCGTGAGATCGTGATATGTGATTGGGTCGTGATATGATATACGACATAATATTATAGCGGATCGTTCGGCGATGTGTTTTTATACACGCGTGGATATATGTTTGATGATATTGGAATGTACTAGACTTTAGAAGGGTACTCCTAATTCAGGATATTATGATAATGATACTATATGAATAATGAGGTACATGTGATATTTGACCCATACCCCGATTTTGGGATGCCGTACGATGGATTTTACCGTACGAGGTATAGATATAATGATTGATCCGCACTCTTGACTCGAGGATGTCGTACTATATATTTTACCCTACGTGACGCTAGTGAGGCAGGATCGCCGACTACTAGATATATCGACTCGATCTTTAGGTGGATTTCCTTACCCTTTCGACTAGGCTCGAGTCATACTTATTTATAAAACTAACGAATCGTGAGTATTTTTAAAGACAGGCCGAGGGATACTACGGATTTTTCAAAAGACGTATATTTTCTCAAAGACCCCGTAGCCCCTATTTTTCTAAAACCACGATTCGTGCTATTTCAAACACCAAAAACTGTATGACTAGTATATAGAAAGGTATATTCTTCATGTTGCGGTTACTACATCATTCTCCGTATATTCATGTTGTTCTCATCGCATTGCATGCTTATACCAGTGTTTTTCTTTAGTTATTATGAGACCATGTTGTCAGGACACTAGCACCATTACCGATGATGCATATGCTCCACGTACACTTGCTTGTCGGCTCACACATATCATCATCGGTAATTTCCATGTCACGTTCACATTAGAAAACATTACATCATTGGTATAATTTGCTACTTGGTAATTTCAACATAGTATTAACACGCTTGCTATTCATATGCTAGTTTAGATATTGCATTTCTTACTTAGATACTTCATGCATTTATACATTCATTCTGTTATGCAATATCGTGGGGCTTTATGCCGATATTCACTGTTCACTAACTCGTGATTTTGAGACTTCGGATCTTTCATGAGATTTCTGGATTTGGGAAACCGCATGTGAATTTTTATAAACTCGTGATTGTTTTAAAAGGGAAAGATGCGGTTTTCCTTGATATGATGAGTAGCGTCCACCATGATGTTTTCTCGATTCTAAGTGGTTTTCGAGACCCGATTCGAGGAGGAGGATGAACCGTTTGCAGGTACATAGTGGACCCGGTGAGGTACCCCGGGGCGAGAGCGATTTTGTGGGGATGACGATGAGCCTCGCAGGGGAGCACTACCTACCGGTAATTGTATGGAAACTCGACGGATATCCAGAGGATGCCGTTCGGAGTTTGAGAGAGATGGATAAGGGCCGATCTGAGGATGCGGCTCCTGAGATATAAGTATTATGTGTCGCTGTCGGACACGGATTTTTGTGATGTATTGAGTGTCGGTGTTGGGCACTCGGGTTTTATCATGATTTGTGTGTCGTTGCTGAAAACACGTTTGATGGTGCATTAGTACATGTCACGCATCGATATATTATTATTCTTGACACAGACACAAGTACTATGATATCACACTTATGATATACTGTTACCTTTGTTGTAGTATTGAGTATTTTCATTGTATGACCTAGGAGAGCGTCATACATGCGATTTCTTCTCGGTGATGTTTTCTACTCACGAGTTGGCAACTCATCTCCGTTGTGCCACAGTTTCTTGCAGGCCGTACAAGTTTCGTTGCGGCTTGCTGGCACACTGCTTCCTTCCGGGTAATTGCTTCGGTAGGTGGGTTCACTTGCATCGTGACCACCGTTGTACTTTTATTTATTTCAGTTGTAACTAGTAAACTCCATCAACCAGACTTGTATTATTTGATAGACTTAGAAGACCAGCTGTATATTCTTTCGTCCTTAGAGTCGCGCTCTTGTATTATTATGGTTCTTCTCTGGTTTTCTTCAGGATGTTGGTTTTCTTCTGAGTTTTAATCCTTGCCCTTCGGCGTTGTATATTATATTTGCTTGCGTGGTTGTTTCTGCCAATTGGCGAAGAGATAGCTCCCGCTTGGGGATGCCTTTATTCATTACTTATGTATATGCATGTTTGTACCCGTTTGGGGCTAGTATTTACAAAGGAAACTCTGCCAAAATTTTCGGGAAAATATGATCTCGCTTTTAAATGTTTAATGCCACTTATTTTTGTTAAAACCACTTACTTTAAAACAAGTTTTCCTTCACTCTTTTCATTAAAAATGGTTTAGATTTCTGGGCTTTGGCTTACTTAGATTACGTTATGCCTCTAGACATTTCGTAATTTAAGTGCCAGTCGCATTCCGTACCTTCGGGCCGCGACAGTCTCCTAACTCTAGAATTAGCAAGGTTACTTGCCGCTCTCGTAGGGGTCTAGAGATGTGGGTTTGGCTATTCATCACGACTGTGGAATCCTTGTTTTACATTACTGGCTAAATTTAAAACACGGAAATCCTAGTATATCCAATATTTCATATGTTGCTTCTGTGATGTTGATCATTTAACTGCGTGAGATGAATGTTATATTATATATATGATTTATAATAAACGTTGCTTATCTTTTGCATCCGCGCTAGTCCAGCCCCCGCTCTTCCCGTAGTTAAGTAACCTAACGGTCCATGATGGGGCCCAGTGGCGAATGCGGATGGCATAAGAGTACGTTCTATTTTCGTTTCATTTTTCTGTGATGTTTAGGAAACATTAAATGATGGGACTTCATTAATGAGATTAATGAAAAGAAAGAAACCAAAAGATGTTGTAGAATCAAATTTTCAAAAAGGGTAGCTCTAGTTTTTCTTTGAATAGTGGTATTCCTTGATGAGTATCCAGCACCTCATTCGATGAGGAAAGAGCCGAGATCTCTTTACTGGGAGTGACCTCTTTAGCGAAACTAGCAAATGCTATAACCCACTCGGTTTTGTTTTTGACAGCTTCTCTAGTTCTTGCTTTGCATAGTGGTATTCCTGAATATCCTGCACCTCATTCGATGAGGAAAGAGCCGAGATCCCTTCACCGGGAGTGACCTATTTAGCGAAACTAGCAAAAGCCTCTAAAGCACTCCTTTTCAAAATCATTAGATTCAACGACGATATCAAGTTCATTACGCTAATGGTTTTCTTAAAAACCTGCGTAGCCCTCCGTGATTTTAGATAAGTACTATTTAGTATTCGTGCTGCGTTTGTTGACCATAGCCAAGGCGTAGTGTGCGGTAGCTAATTAGTGCTTGTCTGCAGCATGTTATGTGATTGGATTAGGGTGGTTGTGCGGCTTTGTTGACCTTAGCCAAGGGTCGCACGGGTGGGTTTGATTCAATCAAGAAATGACAGGTTGAACTTGGCTAGCACTTATGATTTGTTGACCATAGCCAAGGTCATAAGATGCTAGGGGTAAAAACCATTATCGGGAATTTCAAGTGTTGAAATTTGCAATGAGATTGCATACCTTCTATATGATAGTTGGATCCAGATACCCACTGTGAGTAAGAGTTACTACTGGGAGAATTTTGCACTTTACAATTAGCTAATCCAGTAGGTGTCTAGAAAGGTGTCAACGGGGTTAAGTCTCTGGAGAAATGAGGTTTATTTTAATTAGGTCCATGCGAAAGCACAGGGAACCTCCCTCGGAGTACCGATACCTGCCTGGCCGAACGATTGGCGAACATGCAGGGTGTAATTAATCCCGGCTAATCTTACCTTTTAGGGTTTGAAGGAAGATTTGATAAAAACAGTGGGAGCCATCCTGATTAGATAAAATAACCAATCTAATCTTGCAAAGAGCGCACGCAAAGTGATTATCCTTCTCTCTCTCCTGGTGGCGACCAATGAAATGCCTTAATCAAGATAATAATATGGATATTTTGACTGAACCTACTTATTATACTGGGCTAGGTTCCGCTCTATCTTATTATTGTCATAAGTCTGAGCAAGGAATAGGGGAATATACGGATTCCCATGCCACCCAAATGAAGAATAAGCATGTTGATGCATTGTCTTCGGGTGTGTTCGTAACCAAGAACTGTTTCTCAGTTACCTCTACGTCTTGGGTATTGGATACCGGATCAGGATCCCACACATGTAATTTGTTACATGGGCTATAGACAGGTGGTGAACTAGGAAAGGGTGATATGTCTCAAGTAGTAGAGAATGGTGCAATTGTTGCAGTCAAAGCAGTTGGCAGATATCACCTGGTGTTACCAACTTGTAATACATTGATTCTTAGCGACTGTTATTTCGTACAATTAAATATTGTGAATATTTTCCTAAATCAAGTGTTGATTGGGTAAGGTACGTTGTATAACATTGTATACATTCTGAATCAAACTACAGTTCTAAACGTACAGAACACACACAAGAGGAACAGTTCAGAAATGAACAAAGTCTTCTTGTGGCATTGTAGACTAGGTCATATCGATGAACAATGACTAGCTAAAGCTCCATAAGGATGCATCTTTGAATCCGTTTGAATTTACATCTTATGAAACTTACCAGTGATGTCTCAAAGACCAATGTGACCAAATCTCCGTTTACTGGAAACAGAGAAAGAGCTACTGAACTCTTGGACAGATACATGGTGATGTATGCGGTCCTATGTATACACATGCCAGGGATGGTTCCACGTACTTTATTACATTCACCGATGTTTTCTTAAGATACGGACATGTGTTCTTGTTGAAACAAAAATCTGAATCTTTTGAGAATATCAAGGAATATAAGTACGAAGTAGAGAACCAGATGGGTAAAGGTATTCAAATCCTTCGATATGATCGGGGAGAAGAATACTGGAGCACGGAATTCCGAGACTATTCAAAAGAGAATGAGATTCTCTCTCAGTTTACTCCTCCGTATACACCATAGCACAACGGTATATCAGGGTGGAGGAATCGCACCTTAAGAGATATGGTGCGCTCTATGATGAGTACTGCTGAGTTGCCTATTTCCTTTCAGGGACATGCACTTGAGAAGATGCGTACCTATTGAATAGAGTTCCGATCAAATCCGTTGCCTAATACTCCATATGAGATATGGAATGGGAAGAGACCATCTCTTAAACGAGTTAAGATATAGGGTTGTCCGGCCTACGTTGAAAAGAAAAATCCGGACAAGCTCGAGGCAAGGTCAGTTCTGTGCAAGTTTGTAGGATATTCCAACCATTCGCGAGGGAATATTTTCTACCACACCGAGGAACAAAAGATGTTTTGTTTCTCGACATGACACCATTTTAGAAAAGGAATTTCTTGTCAAAGAAATTAGGGCAAAGAGGTAGAACTGGAAGTAGTTCCAGCAAACACAAACTATAACTGACGATTTGTTGGAACCGGAGGAATCAATAGTCCCCAACGAACCGAAGCCTCTCCGCTGATCTAGTTGGGTTCCTCATCCACCTGAGAGATACTACGGTTTTCTCGTAGACAGTGGGAGCGAGGATTGCATCATGGAGATGATGGCCCTACTAGTTTCGAGCAGGCCATCACAAGTAGAGACTATGTGAAATGGCTGGATGCTATGCAATCTGAGATGGAATCCATGTACACCAACAAAGTATTGACTTTGGATGTTGCTCCTGAAGGGGTAAAACCCATCGGGAGCAAGATGATCTTTGAGAAAGATAATTTGGTGTAGATGGAAAAGTTGAGACTTTCAAAGCTATGCTTAAATCCATCAGGATCCTACTTGCCATTGCTGCATACCATGATTACGAAATCTGGCAGACTACACGTCAAAACAGCTTTTCTAAATGGTGATTTAGAAGAGAGCGTGTATATGACACTTCCAGAGGGATTCGTAGACAGTGGGAGCAGCGGAAGCATGCACAAGCTTCTTAAATCCATTTACGTGTTAAAGAAGGCATCGCAGTGAGGGAACATCTGTTTTAATGAAACTGTCAAAGAGTTTGACTTCATCAAAAAAGTAGATGAACCATGTATAAATAAGAAGGTTGTAGAGAGTATGGTTGTCTTCCTCGTATTATACGCGGATGACATACTCTTGATATGAAAGGGTGTTCCTATACTACACTTGGTCAAGCATCCCTTATCACACAGTTTCTCCATGAAAGATCTAACTGATGTCTTCTACATCCTGAGAATATAGATCTATAAAGATAGATCTAAATAGATTTGTGTCACGACCCGAAATAGCACGTGACTGGCCCTTGAATTATGTGAAGTTTATAGGACCCCACCTAATTCAAGTAAGCCAAAAGCCCAGAAATCTAAACCATTTTAAGGAAAAAGTGAAGAAAACTTGTTTTAAAGAAAGTAGTTTTAATAAAATAAGTGTCATTAAACATTTGAAGCAACATCATATTTTCCCGAAAATTTCGGCAGAGTCCCCTTTGTAAATACTGGTCCCCAAACGGGGACAACACATGAAATATATATAAAGGCATCCCAAAGCGGGAGCTAGCTCTTCGCCAATTGGCGGACAAAACCACGCAAGCAATATAATATACAACGCCGAAGGACGAGGATCAAAACTCTTAAGAAAACCAATAACCACCAGAAAACCATAAGAATACAAGCGCGACTCTAAGGTCGAAAGAATATACACTGGTCTTCTAAGTCTATCAATTTTACAAGTCTGGTTGATGGAGTTTACTAGATACAACTGCATGTAAATAAGTGTACAATGGTGGTCACGATACAAGTGAATCCACCTACCAAAGCAATCACCCGGAATGAGGAAGTGTGCCAGCAAAGCCGCCATGGAAACCTGTACGGCAAAACCTGCAAGAAACTGTGGCACAACGGGGGCGAGTTGCCAACTCGTGAGTAGAAAACATCACCGAGAAGAAATCGCATGTATGACTCTATCCTAGATCATACAATAATATCCATATAATAATATAACCCTGAAACATCTACACCTAAGTGTAATATCAAGCTCGTGTCAGTGCCTCAGGTAGCAACATATCACAACTATGATGTACAAATGCATTATGAATGAAAACAGAATACATCTTGAATAGGAAAACTGTTTTTTTTATCTTAGTGAGATTTCTGTATAAAAACCGAAGTATCAGCAATGAAATCAACAGAGAATCCGTGTCAAGCATCGACACAAAACATATATCCCAATATCTCAATATCTCGGGCTCCAGCAATCCGGACTGGCCCGTATCATCAAATCTCAATATCTCGGGCTCCGCATGATCAGGATTGGCCCGTAATTCCGAACGGTATCCTCCATATATCCATCGAGTCTCCATACAATCACAGGTCGGTAGTGTTCCCATGCCGGGCTCAACGCCTTTCTATACGATCTTCTTTCCCCGAGATACCGCACCGGTTCCACCATGCACCCGCAGACGGTCCCTCCCCCTACCTCGAATCGGGTGTATGATACTACTCGAGAACCGAGAAAACTCATGGTGGACATCACACATATCATACCATGAGAAAACTGTAATTTCTATCTTTTTAGAAATGATAATGAGTTTATAAATCCTTGCGGTTTCTCCAAATCCAGAAATCTCATAGAAAATTCGAATCTCAAACTCAAGAGTAAATAAACAGTGAATTACCTGCATAAAGCCCCATAATATTGCATAACGAATGGATAAATACACATGCAAGAGATATTACAGTAATAAATGCAATGTCTAAGCTAGCATAAAAAAGCAAGCGCACTAGTACTATGTCGAAACTATCAGATAGAAATTTAAACTAATGAAGTAGTATTTTCTAATGTGTACGTGACATGAAAATTACCGATGATGATGTGTGTGAGCCGGCAAGTAAGTGTTCGTGGACATACGCATCATCGGTAATAGTGCCGGTGTCCTGACAGTATGGATTCATAATAACAATAAAAACACATTTAAGCATGCAATGCGATGCGAATAGAAAGAATATACGGAAAATGAATAGTAAATGCAACAATAAGGAAATACATTAGATATACGAGTCATACAGTTTTGCATTTGAAATAACACGAATCGCAGTGTTTAGAAAATAGGGGATACGGTGTTTTTATGAAAATATACGTCCTTTGAAATATACGTAGTATCCCTTGGCCTGTCTTTAAAATGCTAACGATTCGCTAGTTTTGGAAATAAGTATGACTCGATCCAAGTCTAACATCTACTAAGTAAATTACAGGACAAAGCTAAGAGACTAATCAAAAGGGTATGGAATCCACCTAAGTCCGAGTCGATACATCTAGTAGTCGGTGATCCCGCCTCAATAGCGTCACATACGATAAAATATATAGTACGACATCCTCGAGTCAAGAGTGCGGATCAATCATAATATTTATACTTCGTACGATAAAATCCATCGTACGGCATACCAAATCGGGGTACGGGTCGAATATCACATTTATCTCATTATTTATCTGGTATCATCATCATAATATCCTGAATTAGGGGTACTGATATAAACTCTAGTACATTCCGATACCATCAACATATAACCGCGTGTGTATGAAAACACATCGCTCAATGATCCACTATACTATCATGTAGTAAAACATAACATGACCCCAATCACATCACAGATCTCACGACATCATGCCCAATCACATCAACTCTTCTCCAAGTATCATATACTATCCTCATCATCCGTGTGTGTGTGTGTGTGTGTGTGTATATATATACATACATACTCACATACATATATGTATATATATACACATATATATCCCCATATACGCACAAGAAAATCAAATGTATGCGTGTGTGCGTGCGTGTGTGCCAATCATTACTCTAGGGTTTCGTAACTAAGAATTTAACTAACAACACTAACTTCTAATATTTTAACACTATCCCATGATCTTCTAAGTCCCTTCATACTATATATTCATGTTTCACAAAAACACATATAATATATCTCATAACGCATTCGCGTGCTACACTACGAAACTGCGGGGGTGCTATACGCCATCCACCCGACTTTCCCTGTAGATATATATATCTACTCACCTTGATCCTCGCTTGCCGAAGTCGATGTCGCCATGCTCTTTCTTGTCGTACCGAAGTCCACATGAGGGTACCTACATATCACATATATCGTATCGCATCAATACGTCCAATTCAAAACCAAAACGACACGCGAATCACACATAGGTTAAAACCTATGGTCTACTCATGCAAAAGAGCCAAATAACCCTCGGCATCGACGTACAAACGCCAATCGATCGAGATGAAACACAATATCCAAAAATCCAAGTCATTTAAAGTCACAAAACAAAACAGCACATCAAGAAAAAGGTTCCAGATTTTGGTTCAGGTAAAATTGGGCTAAACAAACAGTACTGGGGTGGTGTATAGGAGGTATATGACCTACAGCAGAGACCTGGACACCATCACCCACCATGAGGCCGGCCACATTGCCTCAAGATCCGGCATGCTCGGCCAAAAGTGCATGGACTGGGTTCGTATTGGCAGGGTGGTCTCCTAGTGTCCAATCTAGGTCAATGGTGTTATTTGTTTTTATTCTAAAAGTCTCAGGTCAACCCAGATTTCCTTCACCCACAATTTATACACAAAACCGACATTTTGATATCGAACTCGTATTTTGGGTTTGGTCACTGGTTTGGATCACTATGGGAGGGGGTTTGTAGTTACCAAATACACTCACTTGCACCAACACAACTAAAGAATCCCTTAACTTTATCTACAATTTTCCAAACATCACTAAACTTCACTAAATGGATTCTAAACTAATCTAGAGGCTAAAGGAAACCAAATGCTACACCAAATGTGAAAGAATTACCTCATTTGGCAACTCAAAAATTTTCTTGAGTTGCCCCAAGTACTCAAAATCCCAACTTTCTTGGTTCCCCATGCTTGTACACTAAATGGATTCTAAAGTAATCTAGAGGCTAAAGGAAACCATATGCTACACCAAATGTGAAAGAATTACCTCATTTGGCAACTCAAGAATTTTCTTGAGTTGCCCCAAGTACTCAAAATCCCAACTTTCTTGGTTCCCCATGCTTGTAGTGAGCTTGTGCACATTTTTTGTGAAGGAAATGATGTGTTTTGATGTGGATTTGGGGTTGTAGTGAAGAGTTAGAGGAGGGGGGAGGAAGAGGGCAGCCATGGATGAGGGAGAAGATGAAAGATGAAGGTGAAGTGAAGAAAATGCCATGGTCAAAAGAAGACCCCTCACTCTCTCTCTCATGCCCATACCTCCCTTTCTTTATTCATTTCTTTTTCTTTTCTTTTCTTTTTTCTTTTCAAACCAAAAACAAATAAAACCCTCATACATATAAAGAAAACAAGATGCCATGGATCATAGAAATTCAAAATTGTGTTTTTGAAACATGACATGGTGCATGTCATATGCTTAATTAAGCTTGATGCATACTTAATAATATAAATCAAGCTTAGACATAAACTTCTATATAAAAAATTATATAATAATTCATAAAATGTCTAAATCTCATAATTTCTTTAAAAATCAACATCCAAGATAATTTTCCAACATTTTTCCAATCCATTTGTATATGATCATACTGTAACATTAAAACTAATCTCCATTCATTAAAATATTCATAAAATTTATTATTTTAATTATTTAAATTCCCAAAATAATATTTTATTTTTCTGAAATGTTACAGTCTTCCCCCCTTAAATAAATTCGGTCCCCAAATTTAAATTTAAACCTCTCAAATACTAAAAGTCGTCGAGGCTCCGAAATCATAAATACATAAAACATATCGTAGCGCAATGCACGCGCAAGAAAAACGAGTATATAACTCAAAATCAAAACTCCGTCAAGCATCAAGGAATCAGCGGAGTCATGGTTAAAATACCAATGTCAAAGTCCAATACGAAAACCAACATGATATACTCAAAACTATAACATGTACATAGTACGCATCGTTGTAAACTCGTCAGAACATCAGAAAAGAAATGCATGGCAAACCTTTTTCAATTCGCTGTGCGATGCGCATCTCACGGCACAAGTTGCGGACGTTTATTGTAAGAAAATAACTATACACACACACACACACATATCATTTGTTTAACATACACGTCCCGCTGTTTTGAAAATAATTTAGAAGGGTTTCCTTTGTAAAATATTTCGTGTCATCTCGGACACATAGGAAAAATATTCAGACTGTAGCTCATTCTTGGAAATCCCTTCGAAAACTATCGATGCATGCAAAAACATATTCAGGTGCTGTCCTCTAACTTGTCCTGCTCAGTTACTAAACCAAATAGTAAATATCATAAAAGCGTACTGCTCAAGAGAAATTGTACTCAATAGTATATGTAACAATGCTACGTACGTCTGGTGTGCACAGAAATCGAAATCAATGAATGTACCATACATGTGCACAGAAACCAAACCTAAGTGCAACGGGTGGGCACGAAAACACCGGTCAAGGGCAACGAGTGTGCCTGACAACAAAAACTGGTGCATCTGATATGCACGAAGAATCCTGATTTAGTGCATCTGGTGTGCGCCAAAATCGCATCAAACGCGCCAAGTATGCGCAAAAATCTAACTCAAGTGCACAAGGTGCACGAAAAATAAATATCGAATATAGCAATCGAAATCTACGGTATACAACATATCTCAACCTAAATCAGGTATACCGTAGTATATAAACTCACAAACGCGTGTATCTGCATGCACAAAATCATACTAAGTAATAAAAGTCCATGAAACTATACCGAAGGCATGAAATCAAAATCAATCATCTCAAATGATATCAAATCGAAACCGAGTGCAACTGTGGTGCACAAAATCTCAATTATGCAAATAGATCGCCCAAAATACCAAAATCCAAAATGACGGATACGTGATATTCAAATCACCAAATCGCAAATCGTAAGCACTGTCGTCGATATGTCCTTCCTTCAAAAATCAAGAAGGTGTCGGTGCATCCAAAGCTAGCAGAGCAAGATATCCACTTACCTCCTGTTCATGGCCTGGCGCCTGGTGCCTTTAGGCTCTCGGCTCTCACTGCGAATTGCTAGTTACATAGCTCCTCGGCTCAACGGCCCAATGTGGAACGATGACGGAAACAGTTCCGCTCAGGCACATCCTCTAAAGGTCTCTGGAAAACTATCATGGTCACACATAACATGTCTCGTCGATGCTGCCGAACTCTGGCCTACTGGGTATGTGTAATACGACCGATCCTGGGTCCAAGTCTTCTCGTTTAGTATTTCCAGAAATATCTTGTCGGGATATCTCCCAAATCTCGTTTCTGCTGAACTGCCCGGAAGTTATCACCCTTTACTAAATCTATTCCTTGTTCCGGAACGGCTGCATACTCATCACGACTCCTTCTGGAAGATATATCCATATTCAACGCCTCTGCATGCGTATCACATCTCTGATGTCACGGAGTGGAACGTCATCTCATCAAAATCTCGTACGAACCTCTTACTTCACTTTTCTCTAATGTCGACTGATTCGGACTCGTCTCTTCGTAGTTGTATGGACTGCGCTACAATGGCTATACTCATGTCTAGAGTCTACCAAGTAATGTATCCCATCACATGATATCCGGACGACGTCGAACTTTTCGATCGATTCATGAAAGTCCCATAATTCCCCGAGAGCTCAACTCTTGAGTACAGTTTAATAATATCAAGTACATGCCACAGTACCTATGGACTAGCCGTAGAAGGGCAAACCCAAGCCTCATTAATGGCACCGCGGAACTGCCGCAAACCCTAAGGTTCAAAAGCGTTCCCATAGTTATTATATTGAGTTAGGGTTTCATTCTTCTAGAGGGTCCACAGAATTACTTGCATGTTTTTCCGAATACCTTAAACTTGGAAAAATGGGTTTCTGACATTCGATCGTTTCTATCAACTCTCAACGTACCTGCGTGAAGTCTTCTATAGCTGGAATCAATCAATCTGATGACCTCGCATCCGGGTATACAAACGAACCACATGTCCTAGTCATTCATCCATGGGTGACTAGCGATCCTCTATCACATCTCTACGTACAACTCGTGCTGCAATACCTTCAAACATCTGGGGCGTTCTCTTGTCAGTTGCAGCAACGACTAGCTCATTCGTCCTCACGCTGAACAGTGCCTCAATCATCAAGAATAATCGGTGCATTAACGGTCATCACATTCTAGCCGGCCTTTAGCAGTGGCCCAATCCTCTGGTGCTGATCTGCACGTCCGAGAAATTTTAGTAAAAGTAATCCATCAAACGCTCATGGCGCGGAAAACACAATAAAACGACACATCTATGCAATCGTGTGTCACCGGAATTATGCCCTGGTCAGTCCTCGTCCAAGAAGAGCTCATGCTGACCGCAACTCTAGCCGCAGCTCTCTCTGCCTATGCAATCGTGGTAACAAAACCACCAACCGATATCGATGAGGATAGATCATAGGAATGAATATAATACGGTGCAAGGAAATGTACATCCTAAGGGTTCTTAAGCGGAGTAGCGTATCGTAAGTATGCCGCGGAACATACACACGGTACGTCACTCTACTTAAGTCACCAACTCCATCAACCAAGGTCAACCTATGCGACGAAAGTTCGGATCTAATACCCCATAGACCAAGTCTAAGTTCTGTAAGGTCAAGCCTAGGTTCCGAATATAAATATACGCCCTAGACTCCGCGTAGTCAAACATAGACTCGAACCAAGGTTAAACCTAGCGCTCTGATACCAACTTTGTCACGACCCGAAATAGCACGTGACTGGCACTTGAATCATGTGAAGTCTATAGGACCCCACCTAATTCAAGTAAGACAAAAGCCAAGAAATCTAAACCATTTTAAGGAAAAAGTGAAGAAAACTTGTTTTAAAGCAAGTGGTTTTAATAAAATAAGTGGCGTTAGATATTTAAAGCAACATCATATTTTCCCGAAAATTTCGGCAGAGTCTCCTTTGTAAATACTGGTCCCCAAACGGGTACAACACATGAAATATATATAAAGGCATCCCCAAGCGGGAGCTAGCTCTTCGCCAATTGGCGGACACAACCACGCAAGCAATATAATATACAACGCCGAACAGCGAGGATCAAAACTCATAAGAAAACCAATAACCACCAGAAAACCATAATAATACAAATGCGACTCTAAGGTCGAAAGAATATACACTGGTCTTCTAAGTCTATCAATTTTACAAGTCTGGTTGATGGAGTTTACTAGATAAAACTGAATGTAAATAAGTGTACAACGGTGGTCACGATACAAGTGAATCCACCTACCAAAGCAATCACCCGGAATGAAGAAGTGTGCCAGCAAAGCCGCCAAGGAAACCTGTACGACAAAACCTGCAAGAAACTGTGGCACAACGGGGGTGAGTTGCCAACTCGTGAGTAGAAAACATCACCGAGAAGAAATCGCATGTATGACTCTATCCTAGATCATACAATAATATCCATATAATAATATAACCCTGAAACATCTACACCTAAGTGTAATATCAAGCTCGTGTCAGTGCCTCAGGTAGCAACATATCACAACTATAATGTACAAATGCATTATGAATGAAAACAGAATACATCTTGAATAGGAAAACTTTTTTCTTATCTCAGTGAGAGTTCTGTATAAAAACCGAAGTATCAGCAATGAAATCAACAGAGAATCCGTGTCAAGCATCGACACAAAACATATATTCCAATATCTCAATATCTCGGGCTCCGGCAATCCGGACTGGCCCGTATCATAAAATCTCAATATCTCGGGCTCCGCATCATCAGGATCGTCCCGTAATTCCGAACGGTATCCTCCGGATATCCGTCGAGTCTCCATACAATCACCGGTCGGTAGTGTTCCCCTGTCGGGCTCAATGCCTTTCTATACGATCTTCTTGCCCCGAGGTACCGCACCGGGTCCACCATGCACCCGCAGACGGTCCCTCCCCCTACCTCGAATCCGGTGTATGATACTACCCGAGAACTGAGAAAACTCATGGTGGAAATCATAAATATCATATCACGAGAAAACAGCAATTTCTATCTTTAGAAATGATAATGAGTTTATAAATCCTTGTGGTTTTTCCAAATCCAGAAATCTCATGGAAAATCCGAATCTCAAACTCAAGAGTAAATAAACGGTGAATTACCGGCATAAAACCCCATAATATTGCATAAAGAATGGATAAATACACATGCAAGAGATATCACAGTAATAAATGCAATGTCTAAGCTAGCATATAAAAGCAAGCGCACCAGTACTATGTTGAAAATATCAGCTAGCAATTTATACTAATGAAGTAGTATTTTCTAATGTGTACGTGACATGAAAATTACCGATGATGATGTGTGTGAGCCGGCAAGCAAGTGTTCGTGGACATACGCATCATCGGTAATAGTGCTGGTGTCCTGACAGTATGGGTTCATAATAACAATAAAAACACATTTAAGCATGCAATGCGAATAGCAAGAATATACGGAAAATGAATAGTAAATGCAATAATAAGGAAACTACATTAGATATACGAGTCATACAGTTTGGCATTTGAAATAACACGAATCGTGGTGTTTAGAAAATAGGGGCTATGGTGTTTTTAAGAAAAGATGCGTCCTTTGAAATATCCGTAGTATCTCTTGGCCTGTCTTTAAAATGCTCACGATTCGCTAGTTCTGGAAATAAGTATGACTCGAGCCTATTCTAACATCTACTAAGTAAACTACAGGACAAAGCTAAGAGACTAATCAAAAGGGTAAGGAATCCACTTAAGTCCGAGTCGATACATCTAGTAGTCGGTGATCCCGCCTCAATAGCGTCACATACGATAAAATATATAGTACGACATCCTTAAGTCAAGAGTGCGGATCAATCATCATATTTATACTTCGTACGGTAAAATCCATCGTACGGCATCCCAAATCGGGGTACGGGTCGAATATCACATTTATCTCATTATTTATCTGGTATCACCATCATAATATCCTGAATTATGTGTTCTGATCTAAACTCTAGTACATTCCGATACCATCAATATATAACCGCGTGTGTATGAAAACATATCGCTCAACGATCCATTATATTATCATGTAGTAAAACATAACATGACCCAAATCACATCACCGATCTCACGGCATCATACCAAATCACATCGACTCATCTCCAAGTATCATTTACTATCCTCATCATCCGTGTATATGTATACATATACATATACATATATATATATATATACATACATACTCACATACATACATGTATATATATACATATATATCTCCATATACGCACAAGAAAATCAAATGTATGCGTGTGTGTGTGCGTGTGTGCCAATCCTTACTCTAGGGTTTCGTAACTAAGAATTTAACTAAAAACACTAACTTCAAATATTCTAACACTATCCCACGATCTTCTAAGGCCCATCTTACTATATATTCATGTTTCAGAAAAACACATATAATATATCTCATAACACATTCGCTTGCTACACTACGAAACTGTGGGGGTGCTATACGCCATCCACCCGACTTCCCCTGTAGTAATATATCTACTCACCTTGATCCTCACTTGCCGAAGTCAATGTCGCCATGCTCTTGCTTGTCTTCCCGAAGTCCACGTGAGTGTACCTACATATCACATATATCGTATCGCATCAAAACGTCCAATTCAAAACCAAAACGACACGTGAATCACACATAGGTTAAAACCTATGGTCTACACATGCAAAAGAGCCAAATAACCCTCAGCATCGACGTACAAACGCCAATCGATCGAGATGGAACGCATTATCCAAAAATCCAAGTCATTTAAAGTCACAAAACAAAACAGCACATCAAGAAAAAAGTTCCAGATTTTGGTTCAGGTAAAATTGGTTTAAACAAACAGTACTGGGGTGTTGTATAGGAGGTATATGACCTACAGAAGAAACCTGGACACCATCACCCACCATGAGGCCGGCCACATTGCCTCAAGATCCGGCATGCTCGGCCAAAAGTGCATGGACTGGGTTCGTATTGGCAGGGTGGTCTCCTAGTGTCCAATCTAGGTCAATAGGGTTTTTTGTTTTTCTTCTAAAAGTCTCAGGTCATCCCAGCTTTCCTGCACCCACAATTTATACACAAAACCGTCATTTCGATATTGAACTCGTATTTTGTGTTTGGTCACTGGTTTAGATCACTCAGGGAGGGGGTTTGTAGTTACCAAATACACTCACTTGCACCAACACAACTCAAGAATCCCTTATCTTTTTCTACAATTTTCCAAACATCACTAAACTTCACTAAATGGATTCTAAACTAATCTAGAGGCTAAAGGAAACTAAATGCTACACTAAATGTGAAAGAATTACGTCATTTGGCAACTCAAGAATTTTCTTGGGTTGCCCCAAGTGCTCAAAATTCCAACTTTCTTGGTTCCCCATGCTTGTAGTGAGCTTGTGCACATTTTTGTGAAGGGAATGATGTGTTTTGATGTGGATTTGGGGTTGTAGTGAAGAGTTAGAGGAGGGGGGAGGAAGAGGGCAACCATGGATGAGGGAGAAGATGAAAGATGAAGGTGAAGTGAAGAAAATGTCATGGTCAAAAGAAGACCCCTCACTCTCTCTCATATGCCCATACCTCCCTTTCTTTATTCATTTCTTTTTCTTTTCTTTTCTTTTCTTTTCTTTTCTTTTTTCTTTTCAAACCAAAAACAAATAAAACCCTCATTCATATAAATAAAACAAGATGCCATGGATCATAGAAATTCAAAATTGTGTTTTTGAAAAATGACACGGTGCATGTCATATGCCTAATTAAGCTTGATGCATACTTAATAATATAAATCAAGCTTAGACATAAACTTGTATATAATAAATTATATAATAATTCATAAAATGTCTAAATCTCACAATTTTAAAAATCAACATCCAAGAAAATTTTCCAACATTTTTCCAATCCATTGGTATATGATCATACTAATCTCCATTCATTAAAATATTCATAAAATTTATTATTTTAATTATTTAAATTCCCAAAATAATATTTTATTTTTCTGAAATGTTACAATTTGGGATTGTCCCAATCTAGGTACACAGACACCATACTAAAGGGGTTTAGTATGGATGATTCTAAGCGTGGTAATGTACCCGCTTGTTCAGAAATCACTTTCTCCAAAGAGATGTCTCTCGAGATTGATTTGGAGAAGGCTCGCATACAAGGGATACCCAATGCTTTGGCAGACGGGTCAATCATGTATGCGATGTTAAGTACCAGACCAGATGTAGCTTACTCACTAGGTGTAGTGAATAAGTATCGAAAAGATCTTTGGGAAAACCACTGGACAACTGAAGAACATTCTTAAGTGCTTGAGAAGGACTAAAGAGATGTTCTTGGTATATGGTAACGGTGAACTCCAGATAGAGTCCTTTACCGATTCGAGCTTCCAGGGTGATAAGGACGACTGAAAGTCCGTCTGGGTTTTGTCTTCACCCTTAGTGGAGGGATGGTATGTTGGAAGGGTTCCAAGCTATATACCGTAGCAGACTCGTTGATAGAGGCTAATTACATCGCTACCAAAGATACTGCCAAAGAGGTTGTCTGGATGAAAAGTTCATATGATGAACTTGGTTCCTACCATTGGGTATCCAATACCTGTGTATTGTGATGACAATGGAGCTGTGGCTTTGGCATAGGAACCCCAGTCCCGTCAGCGATCCAGACATATTCTTAGACAGTATTACCGGATCAGGGAGATAGTTGATCTCCGGGAGATCGAAGTCAGGAGAGTTGACACAGGGGATAACACAGCGGATCCAATCACCGAGGCCATCCCCCGGATGCTATTTGAGAGACTTTTGGGACGTTGGGTATGAGATACTACAACAACTGGCCTTAGTGCAAGTGGGAGATTGTTAGGAATATGGATGCCCTAAAGGCCATTATTGTTGATATAGTGGATGCTTGGACATATATAGATGACTTTCTTGCTCGACATGATAGTATGTTATTCAGATTACCTTTATCTTAATATGTAGACTGGAATTTATACTGTCTGTCTCTTACATGTTGATAAAGCCCTTAGGATATGTACTTGACTACCAGGACTATGATGAGATCATACTAGTAGGGCCAGGGTGGTCCAAAAGTATATCCTTTAATTAGTTCCTAGTCGAGGGAATATCGAGACTAGGGCATCGATATTCCAGAGTGGACTAGTGTGCACGTTTCTTGTCCCTTAGAGGGCGATGGTTGATCCCACAACCATTGGTGTGTGACATCAAAGATTGTACACTGGTGCTCATTGGAGAATGGGTACACCGAACAGGACTCGCCGAGGACTCCAATGTGGTAGTATACCTATCGTCAGATAGCAGTCCTCTGGTGACACTGGTATAGGTTATTCTGTAGACTCGAGATCGTCATAGAGTCTTGTGTGGCTCCCACTGTTCTTTGATTTCCTCCCTACCACGCTCAAAGGAGACGTGCAAACAGGTGGATTTTGGGTACAGCCCTGAGTCGCATGGAGGCAATGAGCGATAGGAGGTGTTTTGTCTCTCCCGGTATTGGGGGTTGATGTTGAGCTATCCTCGATTGGCTATAACTGGAAGTCCTTGTCCAGGGCTGCTTATGAGATTTACTGATAAGTGTTATCAGTAGTTTCTCGAACCGTTATAGGCCAGACATCGGCAAGACTTATCACGTTATTGGGGTCTAACTTTTACCACCCCTAGACATGATATGCGACATATCAGACGAAGAGACCGGACTGTTCGGTAGTGTTACTGTTAGGCTTCATGGAGACTATGGAAAAGCTTGCTTGTTGATCTTCATATCGCTCAATACTCGGGTAGCCGTTACGTCCACTTAGTACCGTTGACGGCTTGTAGGTGACTGATGTGATCATCACCTACTGCTGGTGTATTGACGAGTCTTTAGAGTCCCACAAAGAAGTTATCTGGTTCAAGAGAAACGAAGTAGGACACATATGTGATATGTGTGTGTGCCTAATTAAATATGTGTATGAGATACCGTATTGTAATCTGGTAGTTATCTGTTATCGGTTCGGTTATATGTGATATAACCAGATTGTCGAATCAAGTGTTGATTTGATAATGATATACAGATAAATGATATTAGTCGGTCATATGTGATATAATCGGATTATTAAATCAAGTGTTGATTTAATAATGTGATATAATTATACCTTAACTAATATCATTAGCTTACTAATTATTCTTCATTATATATATATATATATATATATATATATATATATATATATATATATAATGAAGCATGGCTTGATTTTCTATTTTTGAGAAAAATAGAAATGAGGTGTTAATTGAGAGCATGGTTGCAAGCATGGGAGTTATATTTGTTTATTCATCTTGACTCACTATTCAAGTACGGTTGCAATTTTATATTGCGAAATTCCATACTTGAATGAGTGGGGGTCAAGAGTTGCCATTCATTCTAGTCTCATTCTCAACACTTGGCCATTTTTCATGAGTTGCTCCCATGGTTGCTCTCTAGCTTCATCTTCTTCCTCAATTGCTATGGTTCAAGCTTCAACCCTCACATGAGATGTGAATCATGAAGTTTGAACACAAACTTGTGATCTTTTAACATCCCCTACTTCACCATCCCATAACAAACTAGCAATTTGGTGTGGTGTGTTCCCTACACTAAAGGAGTTTAGTGTAGAGTTAGCTTGGGCTAGAGGAACTTCGGGTGGATCGTCTTTAGCGCGAAGATCGCGAAGGAGGTTCGTTCAACTCGAAGAGGAGCCTAGTAGAGTCGCGTGTACTTCAACCCGGAGCTATCGAAGAGAAGGACTAGAACTACAAAGGTTGTATGCTCTTTTCTTCTCTTTACTTCATCACATCATAAAGGCAAACCCTTATAATCTAGTAAAGATCTTGTTAGTCTAACTTAGCACCTAATAAAATTAAAATTTGGCATGCTTGATGCCTCTAGAACCTCATGGTGGTGCTAATGTCGACTTTATTAGGGTCTTTACGAAAACCTTAACTAGTTATACTATTTGGAGGTTCTAACTACTCGGTAACAGTTTTATTGTAACGCTTTGAAAATTCGTTTGGGTTAATTATATGTTAATTAGTGATAATACATGATTTTTGTAAAACCTAATTAACAATTAGTTTCTACATAAACATGAATATAACTATTTTAATTATGTAAGTAATTATTTTATTGGTATTTATTAGTTATTTATTTAACTTACTAATTATTTTTCTTATTTAGAAAATTATTTTAAGCATGCAGACACACTAATCTAGTGCTAATCCTAGGTTAAGAAGAAGTCATCTTAATTAGGAAACCATAGCAACCAAAACATTTTCTTAACACGCTTCTTTTCTTTAAAACTTGTAAATGGTTCTAGATATTTCTTAATGTTAAAAAAGAAAATGAAAAAGAAAATGAGGTATGGGGGGCATTTATTGCATGCATGGTCTCTACAATCTTTTAACTCTTTAGAACTCTCTCTCTCTCTCTTTTTCCTCTTGAGGCAGCCCCCTCTTCTTCCTCTTCTTCTTCTTGCAAAAAAAAAACACCTCACTACATTACAACTAAACCCAACAAAATCAACACAAAACCTTTCAAAAATCATCATAAAAATCATATTCTCTAAACTTTTTAAGGGTTCCTTGAAGCAAGTCTTTCTTTGATGAGGCCATCTCCTCAAGTTAAGGTATTTTCCAATTCTTTTGACGTATGAGACTAAATTCCCTTCATGTTTCACTAATCCTTGTTTTAATTAGATATTTACTTGGTTTTAATGCAAGCTTAGGTTTTTAAAGAAAGGGTTAGTCCAAGTTTAGGGTTTTAATGACTCATTAGAGTAATTAAGAGTAGATTAGTGTCTATTAGCTTTGTGTAAACACTAACTTGCACTAAAACACCATAATATTTTAAATTAGCGTCTAAATGCGGTTTTAACTAAAATTAATGTTGAAACATAATCTGCTGTTACACCGGAAGTTTCAGATTAATGTTGCAATTACTGGAGGGTACTCATAGGACTAGGATTACACAGTCGAAACCTAAGACCACAATTCTTTCATGAGGCCGCAAATAATTGGGTTCTGGCCGCAATTTGCGGCCAGATATGAGACCTGGGTGTTATGGTTTTTAGTATAGTTATCTGTTGTATATTTAAGATCTTTGGTATATGCAACTTTGTCAATTTTCTCTCATGTCAAAATATGGAGCCGTTTTACCTTAAATGTGACGTTTGTGTAATGTACGATACATGCGTTTCGAGTCTAGTTTTGGCATTTGCTGTGTATCACAGAAAATCAGGGTGGTTTCAGACGTTAACGCTCATGTTTTATGCTCTAAGTGCACACGTGTTTAGCATATGCCGCTAGTTTTTTCGTACGGTCTTGATATCGCGTTCTACAGGTTATCTGGGCTTATGTGTTTGCATTGTGCGATTCTAGGATCGGTTGCGGATACGTCGGTCGCGGCAAGGAAAGGACAGGCTGTGTTTTGGTCAGATTAACCAAGGCGTTCAGGTGAGTAGATTTAACATCTACGGGGGAATCTCCTGTATGACGTTAACCGCCGAAGGCTAGATTCTAGGGAGATAACCTTGTGTGAAATGGTTGTGTATACATACATACATACATACATACATACATATATATATATATGTTGTGATTGTGCATAAGTACCTTTCTGAAAACCCTATTACCTATTGTTCATTGTCATATTATTAATATGACACTGCACCATTACTAACGGTTCATGATACACGAGCACTGATTTTATGCCACACACATACCGTTAGTAATTGCCATGCCACGCACACATTAGAATTGCCTTGATAAATATATGTTGCATTATAGATTAAGTATGTTATTAGCTGTTATGATCTCATCTGCTAGGACACCTGCACTATTACCGACGATGCGTATGTTACACGTACACTTACTGGCCGGCTCACACACATCATCATCGGTAATTTCCATGTCATGTACACATTAGAAAACATTACTTCACTGATATAATCTGCTAGCTGGTAGTTATTATATTATTAGTATGCTCGCTCTCATATGCTAGTTTAGATATTGCATTCCATATTTAGATGGTGCATGCATTCACATATTTATGTTGTTTATACCCTGTTGAGGTGCTTTATGCCAGAATTCATTGCTCTCTTGCTGATTCGTGATTTTGAGATTTCTGATATTTCATGAGATTTCTGGATTTGGGAAACCACATGTGAATTTTATAAACTCATAATTATTTTACAAAAAGAAAGATGCGGTTTTCCTTGATATGATATTTCGTGTCCACGATGATATTTTCTCGGTTCTAAGTTTGGTTTTCGAGACCCGATTCGAGGAGTAGGATGAACCGTCTGCAGGTACATGGTAGACCCGGTAAGATACCCCGGGGCAAGAAATTCGTGTGGATGACGATGAGCCTGGAAGGAAGGAGCACTACCTACCGGTGATTGTATGGAAACTCGGCGGATATCCGGAGGATACCGTCCGGAGTTATGAGATGAGATGGATATGAGGGCCGATCCGAGGGACGGCGCTTGAGTTTGGGATTTTGGGGTGTCGTTGATGGACACCGAATTTTTCTATGATATTTGTTTTGGGGATGATTTTGTTTTATCCCATACTCCAGACTTTTATGATATGCTTTGCACATATATTCTTGCTGCATCTCATATTATTATGCATATGCTACCATGATTGCATATATATAGGTTGGTCATTTTCGTGCATACTTGCAATTACCTATACGATGTTATTTACTACTCATGAGCTGGAAACTCACCCCCGTTGTGCCACAGTATCTCGCAAGTCCGACCCGTCAGGACAGTAGCGGCGGGCGTACTTCCTCTTCTGATTCCTTTGCATCGACGTGCAGTGTCATGACCCGAAAGTACGGAACGTGATCGGCACTTAGATTACGAAGCGTCTAGAGGCGCCACGTAACCTAAGTAAGCCGAAGCCCAGAAATCTAAACCATGAAAAAGAAGAAGAAGAAAAAGAAAACAAGTTTAAAAGCATCAGCAAATTTTCTCAAAAATTTCGGCAAAGTCTCCTCTGTAAAAACTGGCCCCCAAACGGGTACAACAAGTATAATATAAATAAACAATAAAAAGCATCCCCAAACGGGTGCTAGCTTAACGCCAACAGGCGGAAACAACCACAACAAACACAATAATATGCAACGCCAAAGGGCGAGGCTCAAAACTCAAAAGAAAAACAAAACCACCAGATCAGAATAATACATGCGCGACTCTAAGGTCGAAATAAAAGACTGGTCCAATAAACTTATCAAGTAATACAAGTATGGTTGATGGAGCTTACTAGATACCAATGAATGAATAAAAGTACAATGGTGGTTCGGATACAAGTGAACCAACCTACCGTGCAAATCACCCGGAAAGAATAGATGTGCCAGCAAGCTGCCAGGGAAACCTGTACACCGACCTGCTAAAAAATTTGGCACAATAGGGGTGAGTTGCCAACTCTTGAGTAGAAAACATTTACGAAAATAAATCGAATGCACGACGCTATCCTAGGACATAACAATACACTATAATATCCCAATTATCTAGTAATAGCAGGGTAAAACTACGTGTAAGTGCAGATATTCCGTGCTTGTGTCAGTGCCTCATATAATACTATGTCATATGAAATGAAATGCATGCACCATGAATGTAAAGTAACAAATCCTGAAATCCAGATATATATGTATAAGAAATCTTTAGCTGTTATCATAGTAAAATGTGTATAAGAATCTGAAATCTCAATAATGAAATCCATGGAAATCCGTGTCAAGCGTCGACACAACACATGTAATCTCAAGTCTCAATATCTCGGGCTCCGTCAGTCCGGATCGGCCCATATCATCAAATCTCACGACAACGGTCGGTATCCTCCGGATATCCGCCGCGCCAGACATCACCGGTAGGTAGTCTTCCCCTGCCAGGCTCATCGTCTACAACTCGATCTTCTTGCCCCGGGGTACCATACCGGGCCCACCATGTACCCGAGACGGTTCATCCACTCCTCGAATCGGGTCTCGAAATCCAACAGAAAACATGAAATCTCATGGTGGACGACACATACATCACGAGAAAACCGCATCTTATTTTAAAAAGAGAGGAGGAGAGAGAGAGAAGGTTTTATAATTTCTTGCGGTTTTCCCCAAAATCCAGAAATCTCATAGAAATCCAAATCTTAAAATCATGAGTAAGTATATGATAAGTGTCGGCATATGCCCATGATACTACAGGATAACATGAAAATATGAATGCATGAATGTCAAGTAATAGATATCATGTTTATACTAACATCAGAGAGTAATCACGATTTTATATCGGTCTAGTTGTTAACTGATTCTATCAATAAAAGATAATATAATCTAAAGTGTACGTGACATAGCAATTACCGATGATGATGTGTGTGAGCCGGCAAATAAGTGTGCGTGGAATATGTGCATCATCGGTAATGGTGCTGGTGTCCTAACAGGTAAAGTTTATACTGATTATAGCAACCTATGAAAGAACATGCACCATGATGATTACAGTATGAATGCAAAGACAGATGTGCATTATCCACTCATTTGATAAACAATTATCACTACCACTATATGAAATCGAACCTAAACTAGTGTCCATCTAACCTCCTAAAGAACTTAACCTAAGAAACTAGTCAATCAGAAACAAGAGTCTACCTAAGGTCTGAATCAATATCTCGAATAGTCGGCGATCCGGCCTCAATAGCGTCACGTACGTAGTATGGCTCCCTCGAATCAAGAGTGCGGATCAATCATCATATTTATGCCCCGTACGGTAAAATCCATCGTACGGCATCCCAATATCGGAGTACGGGTCAAATATCTCCTAGGTATCTCATCATTCGTATAATGTCATCACCAACATATCTCATGATCAAGGTACTAAACTGTAATCGCCTACATCAATCATATATCATTGCCCTCATAATATGCATCATTAGTTTATCCTCAGAAATATCATGTCATATGTATCATATCGTAATCAAGTCATACATATCCCATATCGTGATCAATCACAAGTTATAGTCCGGGTACTATTTTAGAGTCCCATGTACCTCAATATCATCACTACCCCTTATAATTTAAATATACATGTTCATTATCTCATTCTCTAATGATCCGCTAACACTTAATACGACTGTATAGCCAAGAATCACGGCATCAAGCCCAGTTACACTATTTCATCATACCTCGGATATCATATCACATCAATGAATCACATATACGTGTTGTATATATATGTATATACCTATACCTAGTTCTATATATATACACATACACGTATACCCCATGTCGAGTTTCAGTGTGTGCGTGGGTGTGTTTCTATATGAAACCTACGAATCTCTTCCAAGGTACTCATCCTCTGATATGGTTTTCCTAAATCAGTCTACTCCAGCCTAGGGTCAATACTAGGGTCCTACTAGGGTCACATCTTGTTTCCTAATGTCAATAAGTACTATTCCAATTCTACGTTGCGGGGGTGCTAAACGCCATCCACCCGACTTCCCCCCGTAGATATGCATCTACTCACCTGGTCCATGTCTGCCGAAGACAGTGTCGCCATCCTCCTCTTCATCGCCCGCAGTCCACGTGAGGGGTACCTAGACGCAAACATATAAATAGCATCGTAAACTGAATCACATACGAAAGTCAAACGATACAAAGAACAAGCATAGGTTAAAACCCATGTCCCGTCCACGCAAAAGAACCAAATATCGCTCGATATCGGCGTACAAACTCCGATGGATCGAGATAAACATAAACAATTAACTTGTAGTTTTAAAACACATTACTTATATTATAAAACATGATTAAATCCATCGAAACCCTAAAATCCATCAAATCGCCCGATTTCATAAAACCCGAAAATGCCAATTTACCGTTTTTCATCAAAACTTGACATTTAAATGAAACCAATGGTTATAAAACTCATTAAATAGCATAACTAGACTATACAACCCCTTACTTTATTTTTATTACACAATTTTGCATTTATTTGAAATTTCTAGCTTGCAACTTTTAACAATTTTTAACATTTTTCAAGCAAAATACCACAATTTCACCACAAAACGTGATTTTTCATGAATTAATGTATTAAACCATAATTCATAATGATAATGATTTAATGAAACCATAAATTATATTTTTAATTACATTTATTTAGAAATTTCTAAAATCTAGTTTACAAAATAGCAATTTTTATCACAATTTATCAATTATCAATAGAAACTAGCAATCAAACTAAGTTTTTCTTTCCATTAACATGATAAAGTTCTCACTAAAACTACAATCTAATGATAGCCACCTTAATTGGAATTTTATATCACCCACATATATATTTTACAAAAACTAGTTAGCTAAAAAGCTTCATTTAAACAATTTTAAATGAAAAAATTTACAATTCAACAAACATGCAAGATTTTCCAATTCTAAAAGTGTTAAACTAACTATTATAACCCTAATTAATTAATAAAAATCATAACTTGAATTTACAAACCTAACTTGAATTTTAGAATTTGCAACTAGAATTAATCTAATTAATCTAATTATGCTTAAATGAACATCTAATAACAATAAATCAAAAGAAGGAAATTTATACCTCCAAAATATGAAACCCAAACATGAAATAAGCCTCCAAAATGCATGCTTTACATCTCCAAAATCCATGCTAAATAGGTCAAAGGAAAATGGTAGAGGTTGAATGTTGATTTTTTGAGATTTATTTTTGGAATTTTTGATGAATTTTGATGATTTTTAATGTAAAAATGATGGGGGAAATTTTTTGGGGCTACCCATGGAGGGGAGGCTGGCCATGGAGAGGGAGGAGGGTGGAGAGAGAGAAAAAATGTGTGGTATTGTGTAGAAAGTTCATAAATAATGCATTTTTTTCACTTAAACCCTTTATTATCTAACTTTTTCATTTTAACCCTTTTCCTAGAAATTTCTAGAACCATGGAGAGATTTTGGAAAAGATTTTTCATATTACACACTTGATTCTAATATACCATGGCTCATTTTTACAAATTAAAACCATTCAAATTTGTAATTTACACTAATTTAAATAAAAAATAAAGCTTATGTTAATATTTAAAATATTTAATTTAGGAAAAATATTTAATTGAACTAAAAATTTATAAGTGGCTAAATAAACACCATTTACTAGTAATTACATAATTAAAATAGGTATTTTTGAAATTATAATGAAAAACAATCACGGTTTAATTTTACGAAAAATACATTTTACTTTACCGAAATTCATAAAATTCACTTAAACAATTTTATTCATTTAATTATTTATTTAATTATTTTTAAAACGTTATAATCTTCCCCTCTTTAAGAAATTCGGTCCCCGAATTTAAATTAAAACTCCCCCTCCAAATATTAAAATATTTAGCAAACACTCAAATCGTCGGGGCTCCGAAATCATCAATACATAACTAAAATCAACGCCGTCAAGCATAACGCAATCATCGGAGTTATGGCGAGAATAAAATATCAAAACCCAGTATGAAAACCATCATAATATACTTCAATCTATAACTTATATATAGTTCGCATCCTAGTAAAATCGCCTAAACATCATAATAAAGAAGCATACAAAAACCCCTCTTGAAAATCGCCGTGCAATGCACGTGTCACGGCATAAGTAGCGGACGTTTAATTTTTTTAAAAAAATAGCTACATATATATATATATATATATCTCTTTTATTTAATATACACGTCCTGCCTGGTTACTAAATCAAATAATAATGATTATGAAAACATACTGCTCAAACTGAAATCAATCCTAATCACATCCATAAAATATCATGTGCGTCCGGTGCGCACTGAAATCGAAAAAAAATACAGATACCACGAATACACACAACAAAAAAACTAAGTGCAACAGGTGTGCACCAAAAACATCTGTCAAGTGCAACGGGCGTGCACGACTCAATATCAGGTGCATCTAATCTGCACAAAACCCCGATTTAGTGCATCTGGTGTGCACAAAATCACATCAAGTGCGCCAAGTATGCGCAAGAATCCTAATCAGGTGCACATGGTGCACGAAAACATACATCGAATATCAAAATCGAAATCACAGCACAAAAATGCATGAAAACTAGGTCGAAACATATGTCAAAATCATGTGTAACCTATGCACGAAATCAAATCAAAAATCTCAAAATATATAAAACCAAATCAAGTGTACTGGGTGTGTACTAAACAACATCAATACAACTGATATATGAAACACAAATAGAATGAAATGAAGGTACACACATGAAATACCAATCGTAGAACAAAGTCCTCAAAATACCAAAATCCAATCAACGAAAATATGAAATTCAAATCAGTAAATCACAATCGTAAACGCTATCGTCAATATCCGCCTCTTTCCTCTGATGTCGATTGCTTCGAACTCGTCTCTTCGTAGCTGTGCTGACTGTGCTACCCACGGCAATACTCATATCTAGAGTCTCCCACATAATCGATCCCTTCACCTGATATCCGGACTACATTAACTTTTCGATCGATCCATCAAAATCTCATAATTCCCCGAGAGCTCAACACTCAAGTACAGCTTAAAAATATCCGGTACATACCCCAGCATCGATGATCCAGCCGTAGAAGGGCAAACCCAAGCCTCACTAATGACACCGCGGAACTGCCGTAAACCCTAAGGTTCAAGGGCGTTCTCGTGGTCATTATGTCAAGTTAGGGTTTCATTCTTCTAGAGGGTCCATAGAAATACCTGCATGTTCTTCCGAATACTTTAAACTTGGGAAAATGGTTTTCTGATAATCGTTCGAACCCTTTAACTTCATCCGGACGGCATGTGAATACCCTTCGTCTGCACGCTAAGCAATACTTCAATCCTCAAGAATAACCAATACTCTAATGGTTATCACATTCGAGCCGCAGCTCCCTCTGCCAGTGTGCCCGTGGTAACAGAAACCACCCTCCAACATTGACGAAGATAGATCAAAAGAACAAATGGAATACGGTGCAAACAATTGTACATCCTAAGGCTCCTTAAGCAGAGTAGCGTATCGTAAGTATGCCGCGGACCATACCCACGGTACGTTACTCTACCTAAATCGCCTACTCCATCAACCAAGGGTCACCTAGACTTATACAAGGTTAAACCTAGCGCTCTGATACCAACTTTGTCATGACCCGAAAGTACGGAACGTGATCGGCACTTAGATTACGAAGCGTTTAGAGGTGCCACGTAACCTAAGTAAGCCGAAGCCCAGAAATCTAAACCATGAAAAAGAAGAAGAAGAAAAAGAAAACAAGTTTAAAAGCATCAGCAAATTTTCTCAAAAATTTCGGCAAAGTCTCCTCTGTAAAAACTGGCCCCCAAACGGGTACAACAAGTATAATATAAATAAACAATAAAAAGCATCCCCAAACGGGTGCTAGCTCAACGCCAACAGGAGGAAACAACCACAACAAACACAATAATATACAACGCCAAAGGGCGAGGCTCAAAACTCAAAAGAAAAACAAAACCACCAGATCAGAATAATACATGCGCGACTCTAAGGTCGAAATAAAAGACTGGTCCAATAAACTTATCAAGTAATACAAGTATGGTTGATGGAGCTTACTAGATACCAATGAATGAATAAAAGTACAATGGTGGTTCGGATACAAATGAACCAACCTACCGTGCAAATCACCCGGAAAGAATAGATGTGCCAGCAAGCTGCCAGGGAAACCTGTACACCGACCTGTTAAAAAATTTGGCACAATAGGGGTGAGTTGCCAACTCGTGAGTATAAGACATCTACGAAAAGAAATCGAATGCACGACGCTATCCTAGGTCATAATAATACACTATAATATCCCAATCATCTAGTAATAGCAGGGTAAAACTACGTGTAAGTGCAGATATTCCGTGCTTGTGTCAGTGCCTCATATAATACTATGTCATATGAAATGAAATGCATGCACCATGAATGTAAAGTAACAAATCCTGAAATCCAGATATATATGTATAAGAAATCTTTAGCTGTTATCATAGTAAAATGTGTATAAGAATCTGAAATCTCAACAATGAAATCCATGGAAATCCGTGTCAAGCGTCGACACAACACATGTAATCTCAAGTCTCAATATCTCGGGCTCCGTCAGTCCGGATCGGCCCATATCAACAAATCTCACGACAACGGTCGGTATCCTCCGGATATCCGCCGCGCCAGACATCACCGGTAGGTAGTCTTCCCCTGCCAGGCTCATCGTCTACAACTCGATCTTCTTGCCCCGGGGTACCATACCGGGCCCACCATGTACCCGAGACGGTTCATCCACTCCTCGAATCGGGTCTCGAAATCCAACAGAAAACATGAAATCTCATGGTGGACGACACATACATCACGAGAAAACCGCATCTTATTTCAAAAAAGAGAGGAGGAGAGAGAGAGAAGGTTTTATAATTTCTTGCGGTTTTCCCCAAAATCCAGAAATCTCATAGAAATCCAAATCTTAAAATCTTGAGTAAGTATATGATAAGTGTCGGCATATGCCCATGATACTACAGGATAACATGAAAATATGAATGCATGAATGTCAAGTAATAGATATCATGTTTATACTAACATCAGAGAGTAATCACGATATTATATCGGTCTAGTTGTTAACTGATTCTATCAATAAAAGATAATATAATCTAAAGTGTACGTGACATAGCAATTACCGATGATGATGTGTGTGAGCCGGCAAATAAGTGTGCGTGGAATATGCGCATCATCGTTAATGGTGCTGGTGTCCTAACAGGTAAAGTTTATACTGATTATAGCAACATATGAAAGAACATGCACCATGATGATTACAGTATGAATGCAAAGACAGATGTGCATTATCCACTCATTTGATAAACAATTATCACTACCACTATATGAAATCGAACCTAAACTAGTGTCCATCTAACCTCCTAAAGAACTTAACCTAAGAAACTAGTCAATAAGAAACAAGAGTCTACCTAAGGTCTGAATCAATATCTCGAATAGTCGGCGATCCGGCCTTAATAGCGTCACGTACGTAGTACGGCTCCCTCGAGTCAAGAGTGCGGATCAATCATCATATTTATGCCCCGTACGGTAAAATCCATCGTACGGCATCCCAATATCGGAGTACGGGTCAAGTATCTCCTAGGTGTCTCATCATTCGTATAATGTCATCACCAACACATCTCATGATCAAGGTACTAAACTGTAATCGCCTACATCAATCATATATCATTGCCCTCATAATATGCATCATTAGTTTATCCTCAGAAATATCATGTCATATGTATCATATCGTAATCAAGTCATACATATCCCATATCGTGATCAATCACAAGTTGTAGTCCGGGTACTATTTTAAAGTCTCATGTACCTCAATATCATCACTACCCCTTATAATTTAAATATACATGTTCATTATCTCATTCTCTAATGATCCGCTAACACTTAATACGACTGTATAGCCAAGAATCACGGCATCAAGCCCAGTTACACTATTTCATCATACCTCGGATATCATATCACATCAATGAATCACATATACGTGTTGTATATATATGTATATACCTATACCTAGTTCTATATATATACACATACACGTATACCCCATGTCGAGTTTCAGTGTGTGCGTGGGTGTGTTTCTATCTGAAACCTACGAATCTCTTCCAAGGTACTCATCCTCTGATATGGTTTTCCTAAATCAGTCTAGTCCAGCCTAGGGTCAATACTAGGGTCCTACTAGGGTCACATCTTGTTTCCTAATGTCAATAAGTACTATTTCTATTCTACGTTGCGGGGGTGCTAAACGCCATCCACCCGACTTCCCCCCGTAGATATGCATCTACTCACCTGGTCCATGTCTGCCGAAGACAGTGTCGCCATCCTCCTCTTCATCGCCCGCAGTCCACGTGAGGGGTACCTAGACGCAAACATATAAATAGCATCGTAAACTGAATCACATACGAAAGTCAAACGATACAAAGAACAAGCATAGGTTAAAACCTATGTCCCGTCCACGCAAAAGAACCAAATATCGCTCGATATCGGCGTACAAACTCCGATGGATCGAGATAAACATCAACAATTAACTCGTAGTTTTAAAACACATTACTTATATTATAAAACATGATTAAATCCATCGAAACCCTAAAATCCATCAAATCGCCCGATTTCATAAAACCCGAAAATGCCAATTTACCGTTTTTCATCAAAACTTGACATTTAAATGAAACCAATGGTTATAAAACTCATTAAATAGCATAACTAGACTATACAACCCATTACTTTATTTTTATTACACAATTTTGCATTTATTTGAAATTTCTAGTTTGCAACTTTTAGCAATTTTTAACATTTTTCAAGCAAAATACCACAATTCCATCACAAAACGTGATTTTTCATGAATTAATGTATTAAACCATAATTCATAATGATAATGATTTAATGAAACCATAAATTATATTTTTAATTACATTTATTTAGAAATTTCTAAAATCCAGTTTACAAAATAGCAATTTTTATCACAATTTATCAATTATCAATAGAAACTAGCAATCAAACTAAGTTTTTCTTTCCATTAACATGCTAAAGTTCTCACTAAAACTACAATCTAATGATAGCCACCTTAATTGGAATTTTATATCACCCACATATATATTTTACAAAAACTAGTTAGCTAAAAAGCTTCATTTAAACAATTTTAAATGAAAAAATTTACAATTCAACAAACATGCAAGATTTTCCAATTCTAAAATTGTTAAACTAACTATTATAACCCTAATTAATTAATAAAAATCATAACTTGAATTTACAAACCTAACTTGAATTTTAGAATTTGCAACTAGAATTAATCTAATTAATCTAATTATGCTTAAATGAACATCTAATAACAATAAATCAGAAGAAGGAAATTTATACCTCCAAAATATGAAACCCAAACATGAAATAAGCCTCCAAAATGCATACTTTACATCTCCAAAATCCATGCTAAATAGGTCAAAGGAAAATGGTAGAGGTTGAATGTTGATTTTTTGAGATTTATTTTTGGAATTTTTGATGAATTTTGATGATTTTTAATGCAAAAATGATGGGGGAAAAATTTTGGGGCTACCCATGGAGGAGAGGCCGGCCATGGAGAGGGAGGAGGGTGGAGAGAGAAAAAATGTGTGGTATTGTGTAGAAAGTTCATAAATAATGCATTTTTTCACTTAAACCCTTTATTATCTAACTTTTTCATTTTAACCCTTTTCCTAGAAATTTCTAGAACCATGGAGAGATTTTGGAAAAGATTTTGCATATTAAACACTTGATTCTAATATACCATGGCTCATTTTTACAAATTAAAACCATTCAAATTTGTAATTTACACTAATTTAAATAAAAAAATAAAGCTTATGTTAATATTTAAAATATTTAATTTAGGAAAAATATTTAATTGAACTAAAAATTTGTAAGTGGCTAAATAAACACCATTTACTAGTAATTACATAATTAAAATAGGTATTTTTGAAATTATAATGAAAAACAATCACGGTTTAATTTTACGAAAAATACATTTTACTTTACCGAAATTCATAAAATTCACTTAAACAATTTTATTCATTTAATTATTTATTTAATTATTTTTAAAACGTTACATGCAGCTTGCCTGTAGGTGGGTTTGCGAGGATACTTTTTGTTCTCACCTAGTGTATTTACTATTGTATCTAGCACACTCCATCTACCTTACCTACCTTTTCCACCATTTGTATATTGGACTTAGATTGTGAGCTAGTGAGACTTGTATATGTATATTCTGATTATGGTGTCTAGCTCATGTGAGCCGACTTTATACTTGGTTTCTGTTTTCTTGCTTTTAAATGTTGATTTCATATTGTGATGATATATCTTGCATGTGGTTGTGTTCCGCCGTTCAGCGAAGAGCTAGCTTCCACTTGGGGATGCATTTATTCATTTCTTATGTATATTCATGTGTTATACCCATTTGGGGCCAGTTTTTACAAAGGAAACTCTGCCGAAATTTTTATAAAAAACTTGAGCTTATTATAAAGACTTTCAAAGTGATTTTCTATGTTAACTTAACATTCAAACAAGTTTTTCCTTCACTCTATTTCTTTAAATGGTTTAGATTTCTGGGCTTTGGCTTACTTAGATTACATTACGCCTCTAGACGTTGCGTAATTTAAGTGCCAGTCATGTTTCACATATTTGGGTTGTGACAAAGTTGGTATCAGAGCGATAGGTTTACCTTCTGAGTGTAGGATGACCCTTAGTAGATGGAGTAAGTGACTTAAGCAGAGTGACGTAGCGTGTGCATGTTCCGTGGCATACTTACGATACGGTACTCCGCCTAAGTGACCTTAGGATAAATATTTTCTTGTATTTCCTTCCTTGATTCCATATATCCTCTTGTTTTGATTGCAATGATCTTATCAATTCATGTTCTTGTTATAGCCACTATGATGCCAAAGACTACGAGGGCCCAGACGGCTGCCTCCAGGGATGAGTTTGGAGCGGGCTCTCCTGAGACGAGGACAGATTCGGGCGATACCGCCTACCCCTCAGGGACAGATTGATCCGCCTTCTCCATGCCGGATAGTTAGGCTGGAGTCGAGTATTCAGGACTTACGCCAGAAGGTTGGATCGTTAGTTGAGGCTAGCCGAGCACAGAGATCCGATGGTGTTCCACCTACTACGGGGACCGTGATTGTACTTACTGCTCAGCCAGTCGTACCTACCACTACAGAGACTATCGCTGTATCCTTATCAGAGTTCATGAGGCTGAAGCCTCCTGTTTTTACTGGCATTGATACGGCTGAGGATCCATAGTCGTTCATCGATCGGATGGCCAGGATCTGTCGTTCCTTGAGATGCTCCGATGCGAGATCGATAGAGTTGGATAGTTTTCTTTTGGAGGGTCTTGCCCAGACATGGTGCGAGTCAATGGAGAGAGGCCGAGCTGCAGGTCTTCCTCCTATGACCTGGGATGAGTTTGCGATGCATTTTCGTACCCGTTTTCTTCCACAGAGCGTCAGGGATGCCCGAGCTCGCAGATTTGAGTCGTTGCGCCAGATCCTGGTATGACAGTGGCTGAGTATGACATTCGGTTTACTCAGCTGTCCAGATATGCTCCATACCTGGTGGACACTGAAGAGAAACGCATAAAGAGGTTCGTGTGAGGCCTTAGTACCCAGCCGTTCCTCTCTATTGGCATCCAACATTTTCATACATATGCCGCAGCGATGGACGCAGCCCTACTGATAGAGGAGCGTATTTTCGAGACTTCGGTCGTTCCGGAACCGAAACGGATTCGTATTGGTGTCCCAGCTCAGAGGCAGTTAGGTAGACGCCGCGGCAGATCCCCTCCATACCGTGGGGATAATAGAGGCTTGAGACTAATCCAGTTATATAGATTTTACCCACAAGGTCAGCAGCCGTCGTCGGAATGTTTGTGGTGCGGAAGTCAGTATCACTGCATCAGGGATTGTACCGTGAGGCGCCAGGGCGAGACAGCTGTTCCACATGTTACCTTACCATCTTCGCCTCCTCAGAGGGTTTTGCCTCCCCCGCCCATTATTTCTCCATGACAGACCTATGCTCAGAGGGGCTGTGGTCATGGCGGTCTTCCTCAGAGAGGACAAGGCGATAGAGGCTGAGGACAGTTAGTTGCCGGTAAAGGGCATGCCCGAGTTTTTGCATCGACCCCTAAGGATGCACAGGCGTTGAATGCAGTAGTGACAGGTATTCTTTTAGCATTTTGTTTCGATGCATGCTTTTTATTGAATCGATATCCACACACTTTGTATCAAGGTTAGGCTGAGACTCGTCTTTGTTAGATAAGCTGCTTGTCGTGATTACACCAGTTGGAGAGTCGTTGGGTACGCGACGCGTGTTTCGATCGAGTACCGTTCGTAGCGGAGATAGAGATTCTTCCGTCGAATTGATCTTTCTTCTCAAGTTGAAATTCGACGTTCTCCCGGGCTTGGACTAGTTGGCTACTTGCTATGCGTTCGTGGACTTCCGTGAGAAGGCAGTCGGATTCTATTTTCCGGAAAAGTCAGTTCTTTTTGTGCAGGTCTAACGCTTTGAAATTTCGTTAGAATGTTTTCGAGTTAATTAGTAATTTTGTGTGTTATTATATATGTGTACATATGATTATTAGTTATTTTAGTCGGGTTTACCCTAATTGGAAAATTTTCCTTTGTAGTGTACACTTGCACACTTAGCCAATTTTGTGACTTAGGTCTTTTAGTGTATCATGTTAACCATTTCTTTTGTTGCATGGTTGATAATTTATTCCCACCATTGTAATCAAAACAAAACCCTTTGCAAAAAATTCAATTAGCAATAGAAAATAGTGTTGGAGATAGTGCCCTCAGAGTCAATTATTGGATCACAGGCACGTGATTGCAATGATTGAGGGAGGACCTATCCTGGTAGGACAGTCTTACTCGAGATGATAGTATGCTATCTGGTTTATCTTTATCATCGTGTACTGCTTTAGGTGACCTGACAGGTCGCTATTACACGTTGATAGAGCCCCTAGGATTCTTGCTTGACTTCCAGCAGTATGAGGGCGATCATATACGTGAGAGCTGGTAGTCTATAAGCACATCCTTAAAAAGTCCCTAGTCGTGGGAGTTTCGAGACAGGGCATCGATACTCCAGAGTAGACTAGTGTATATAGTCGAGACCCCGACGAGGGGCGGTGGCCGGTCTCACAAGCCACTGGTGTCAGTTGGTTCACCTAAGATGTATACAGGTGCTCATTGGGTTATGAGTACACCGGACAGGACTCGCCGGGAATATGCTAATTGGTCTTATACCTGACGTCAGATAGCAGTTCCCTGGTGACATGTGTACAGGTTAGTTCATCGACCTGGGGATCGTCATTTGTCTCGTGTGAGTTCCCACTGTACTTTGATTACTACCCTACCACGCTCAAAGGAGACATGCAAACAGGTTTTAGTTGGGTACAGTTCCGAGCCACATGGAGGCAGTGAGCGGATCTTCGGGGGTTCATCTCTCCCGGTATTGGGGGTGAGGTCGCGCTGTGTCTAGGAGAGCCAGAACATGAAAAGTCCTTGGCCAAGGCAGGAGATTTACTGGTAGGTATTCCAGTAGTATCTCAGGGTGTTTTGGGCTGATCTCTGACACGACTTGTACCGCTTTTGGGAGTCTGACTTTTACCAACCCTCTAGGCCCGCCATGCGATGCTCATAGATGAACGGACCGGACTGTACGGATATTGTCACTGACAGGCTCAGTAGGGTGTCAGGATGAGTTCGCTCATCGACGTCCCTTTTGGTCAATAGCTGGTAGCCCGTCACGTATGGCTAATACCTCTGACGTGCTAGTGGTTAAATCTACAGCCATAGTATTGACGAGTCTTTAGAGTCCTCCACATTCAGTTGCTCAAGTTTTCGGGCGAAACGCTGTAGAGGCCGTATGGAGATATGGCAGGGTTCGATCAGATACGTGCAGTATTGCACGGATCAGGATCGGACGGTTAGTACTAGAGGCCGTATGGATATATGGCAGGGTTCGATCAGATACGTGCGATATTGCACGGATCAGGATCGGACGAATAATACTAGCCGGCTTTGGTTTAAAGCCGGATCCTAGTATTGTACAGTGTAGATTTTGTCTCATTGCATTTGTATTCGGTTGGAATACAGATGCGGGTGTGTATACACAGTATCGGTGTTTTTCTGTAATTTGTTACGGGACCAGTTTTCTGGAGTTGCCAGTTTGCTTTCCGTTTCGGCCATTTTTCTTTGCATCTTTCATTGGCCGAAGATTGGTGGATGAGGGCTTATTTGCAATTGTGCAAATAAGCATTTGTGGAGGGTGTTCTTTGCATCTTGTTGTTTCATGATGGTCTCATGATGGAGGACCATCCCTTGACTTTCCATGGTTCATGATTGCTTGACTTTGTGAGCAATCATGGTTGTTGATGATGAGGTTGGTGGAGTGTGGTTTTGGTTTTGTGATCATTTCCCTTCATGATATCTTTTGATTCTCATCTTGCATTATTGATCCATACACTCCCTCATTCACTCTCTCTCTCTATTGATGCATGGGCCGGCCACCAGTGAGGAGAGGGGACTCTCTCTTTTGGTTGTGAGAAAATGTTAATCTCATTTCTTTGCATGCTACATTTTTCTCACCTCTCTCCAAGTTCATTTTCCTCCACTACAAAGGCAACATCCACTACCCTAAAATGAGACATGGTTCTACACACATTCTACAGCAAACCTTGGGCACGTCGGCTCGCCAACTTCGTGCCCGAGTTGCCTCGGTATAGAGGTGGGAGCCCGTAAAAGAAGCCGGCGACGTGGTGCCCTTCCGGCGACGAGGTGGAGACCGGACATTCCGCGGGAGATCGGGGCGACGACGAGAAGACCGGAGGACACGGATCACTCTGTATATCTCTCTTCCCATCTTGTAGTTAGCTAGGACTAGTTTAATGGCACGATCCGGGTTTATAGTGCGCGGTGATGCCGATTTGAAAAATTAAAGTTAAGCATCGCTTCAGCATTCCGGCGTCGGATTGACGGCCGGGGTGCCGCCGTGCACTTACAGTGGTATCAGAGCCTCGCCATTAACATAGTCTAGCTTTGTCTAATGTGTTTTACATTTCCGATCGAACAATTTTCCAAAAACCGTATTTTTCTTTGCATCAGTTTTCTGTCAATTTTTTTCTGGCTCGAAAATTTTTTCAGGTAGTCTCAGAATACTATGCATGGAAGTATAAGCCTACTGTAAAAATTTGGTCGCGAGATCTCATTTTTCGACCGCGGAACCGCGGCCAAACCCATGCTTGGGCCGCAGTTCCGCCGCTGTTTTGACAGATCAGTATACCAATTTTTTACAGAGGCCTCCAGACTTGAAAATGTGGTTTCTGGAATGTTATTTTTGGGCCCAGAATTTCTTGATGTGCTACAGTAGTACTTTGGGGCCCACTTGGTAAAATTTGATCGATCGAAAAATTTTAAACACATTAGTTCACAGTATTTACATTATATCTGTGACCGTGAATGTCACTTGATCGGTAAATCCTGTCTAACTGCTATAGCCCGGTTAGACGGATTTGCGAACGTGACCTTCACGTTGATGTTCTGTGATTATGCTGTGATGTTGCGGATTGGTCGTGGGGGATAGCCTGGATGCAATGCTAGTACAGTTGTGGTTGTATTATGTACATTTGATATTGCGGGGCAAGCGTCCGACATGTGGACTGCCGTCACTGCCTGTTTGTATTATTTTTTTAGGGCACGACCAGGTTGCGGTCGATGTACCCGTTGTATGTATATTTTACTTTCTGTACTAGGATTACCCCAAGGTGGGGTGCACGGATAGCCGGGTTCTAGAGGGCAACAAGCCCGCATCTCATGGAATTGAGACGGAGGGGGCTTCACTCTAGAATTGCCGGGCTATTCGCCGCACTCGTAGGGGGTACAGGTTGACCCAGGAGGGGTGCCCAAGTTACCGGATTCCGTGAAGTGCCGGGTGGTCCATTCACGTCGCTGAAGGGGGCTGCCTCGCTTCAGGTTTTGGCGGGTAACTTGCCGCGCCCGTAGGGGTCTAGGATTTCATTGCACAGGCTATCCACACAACCAGGGGAACGTCGGGTTTCAGTAGCGGCTCTGTGAAACCCGGGGATCCCAGATATCTGTATTGTTCTGTGATGCTGTACATTTCTGTGATGTTGCATTTTATCACGCCTTGAGCGAAAATTATATATTGATATATATTAGTAGATGTTGTATATGTTTTGTATCCACGCTACTCCAGTCCCCGCTCTGTCGTTAGTTAGCTAACCTAACGGGTAATGACGGGACCCAGTGGCGAATGCGGATGGCATATACGTACATCAGTATATTTTCGTTCTTTGTGGTGTGATCAATTGATGGGACTGCGTTGATTCGGATCAATGCAAGTTAAAAACAAATCTAATTTGATGTTGTTGGAACATTTTTTCAAAAAGCTGTTATTGCAAAGACGTTCGCTTTTGTTTTGCATTATGGTATTCAGTCGGAATATCCTGCTCCTCAGTCGACGAGGCAAGGGCCGAGATCCCTTCACCGGGAGTGACCCCTTGGACAGAAGTTTGCGTCAGTGCAATAACTTCACTATAGCCGATTACTTTTGCTTTGCATCGTGGTATTCAGTTGGAATATCCTGCACCTCATTCTACGAGGAAAGAGCTGAGATCCCTTCACCGGGAGTGACCTCTTTAGCAAAGGTTTTCGTCACTATATTTTTATAAAGCTATCCGTTCCTTCAACGATATCAAGTTCATTACGTTAAAGGTTTTCGCCAGAAACCATTCGTAGCCCTCCGTCGTTTCAGATGGGTAGCACGTACTATTCATGCTATGTATGTTGGCCTTCGTCAAGGCATAGTGTATGGTAGCTGCTTGTTACCTTTCTGCTGCATAGATAGATGCGTTGGTTTGGGACAGTCGTACTACTATTTTGGCCTTCGTCAAGGGTATGTACGGGTGGGTTCAAATTAACCTGGACAATGACGGGTAGAACTTGACATGTGACTTATGATATGTTGGCCTTCGTCAAGGTCATAAGAGCATGGGGCAAAAATCACATCGGGAGTTTCTAAAGAAACTGAAACTTGCCAGATATGCGCATACCTTCTAGAGTGTGATAACGTGAGCGGATTCCGTCACGTTATCATGCGATGATAGTTGGATCCCGATTCCCACTGATGAGTTGGTTCACTCCTCGGGTGACCCCGACTAATTCTTCTTTCAGGTTTGGAGGAGAATTTGAGGTGACAGTAGGAGGTTTCCAGATTAGATAAATTGGTAACCATTCTTATCTAGGTTAGAGTGCACGCTGAGTGTTTCTTTTCTCTCTCTCTCTTTGGCAGCGACCATTGACTCGACCCTAAGACTATGACTCAGTGACCAAGTTGACCGAACCTTCTTAAACACCGGCTTTTGGATTGTCAGAGTTGCAAACCTTATTGCCACTCCTACTTTTACCCTTTTCTCCAGGACACCCCGTATTACTACGAACGTCCACTTCCATTGGACAAAACCATCGTATGGTTATATACGAACTCGAAGGGATTTATTCGAGAATGGTTTCCGGTTCTGGAGAAAATGAATAGGACTATTCAGTTGTCTTTTCCTTTTACCTTCTCTAAGGTTGCGAGTACTCCTTGGTTTAGGAGATAGTACATCTATTACGCAAATTGGATAGTCTTCTTCCAAACCATAGGCTGGTGCCGAACGGTGGGGAATGAAGAAAACCAATTAGCCTAACGATGGTGTACAGAAGGTATTAAGTAAAGACATATCAAGGGATTAGAAGGAGGGCAAAGTAAATTGCGACTGATATTCACGACCAAACCAAGTATTTCATTACCACTCCCACTTCACCTTTGTATTTCTCCAGGACACTCCGTATCACTACGAAGATCCACAGTTTATTGGATACTCCATCGTATGGTTATATACGAACTCGAAAGGAACTTGTTCCAGATCGGGGATGGATGCTGGTTCAGGAGAAATAGGAATAAGGTTTATTCGGTTGTCTTTTATCTTCACCTTCTCTCGCATTGCGAGTGCTCCTAGGATTAGGAAAGTACACCCATTATGCTTATTGGATAGTCTTCTTCCAAACCATAGGCTGGTGCCGAACGGTAGGGAAGGAAGAAAACCATTTGGCCTAAAGGGTGTGCAGAAGGTAATGACTAAAGACATATAAAGGGATTTGGAGAGGTGGCAAAGAATTATACGGTTACAGTCGTGAATCTGGAAGAGGCATTACTAGGAATACCGGGATACCCCATCGAAACATTTCAATGTTTCAGTGTCACTGTGTACTGTTAAAGGAAAACTGATTTCCTAATTAGTTCTTACTCCAGGGTATGTATTTACCAGGTATGATTCTCATATCTGTATGGTTTTACAGATGATGAGTGGGAGTAGGTTAGTGGGAATTAGGTGATCATCCTCATTATATCGGGATTCGTTGTAATCGGTGATATTTGAGGAAGTCACCTGGGTTGTTTGCCGGTCGGCAAATATTTGGTTTTGAATATCCGCTGTTGTGCACCAATTTCAAATTGATATATCTGTACGTCTATTTTCATAGAGTGAGATATACCTTTTTGAAATTCTGTCTATGACATTTATCTATATCAGTGGATGGTTAGGTAAGGAGCATTAAACAGCGGTGTAATTCTTCTTAACCATAAGTACAGTTTTCAACCTACGACACACAGTGAATGAGTTATCAGATTCAAGGGACTTATACAGAGTATTGTATGTTGTCCAGGGTCCATCAGGACAGAGGGGTTGGTCCTCGTACTATATTCGGTTTACTTATGACTTCTCTAGTTTTTAGACAGGTGTTTCGTGGAAACACAGGGTCCGAATTTTGAGAAGTTATAGGTATATGGATGAAGTAGAGAACCAGATGTTGCAAGTATCGAGATTCTTCAAGTTGATCGAAGATGTAGATACTTGAGTATGGTATTCAGTTGATAGTAGTGATTAAGAGAACTTGCTTCTCTTTCAGGTTACTCATAATTGGAAGCATTCCTAAGTTGAGTAACGCTGATCGGCCTCCTTCCATTTAGTTAACATGCACTGGAGATAGCTGCATGATTTGAATCTGGTTCAAATAAATCAGTGCCTCTGGTTCTATATTGGATATAGAACAGTTCATATCTTATCGATGTTAAGGTACGGGGAGTTGTCCGGCCTATGCTTAAAACCAGACTCTAGATAACTCAAGGCACGTTTCTGTAATGTCTGTTTGTGGGTTGACCCAGGCTATGACGAGGGTTGACTTTCTACCATCTGGAAGATCAATAGCGATATTGTTCTAGACTCTCCACAGTTTTAATAAAAATGGTTTTTTTTTCCAGAAAATAGTAGTGGGAGTATGGTAGAACTGGAAGTGATTCCAGAACCGCAAACGATTACTGAAGATTTGATAAGGAACCTAAAGATTCAATCTGGATTGACATTCCTTTGGCCACTCCGCAGATTTGGTGGGTAACCTCAGGCACCCGAGAGGTACTACGGTAGCCTCAAGGATGGTGACAGGGAAGTTCTTGTTTACCCAGACTTGCCATTGCTGTTGTTCCAGGCTGCGAGACCCGGCGGGAGGATGAGTATAGCGTCGTTCTGAACTGGCTTCAGAAGTGTACGTGTATATGACTCTGCCAGAGGGTTGTCATAGTCAGTGGGAGCAGCGGAAGCATGGTGGACAGGTGGCTTATGTCTATTTATAGACTAAAGCAGATGTAGCGGAGATAGATCATCAATTTCTGATGTGACAGTCATAGGTTTGACTTCATCAGAATAGGGGATGGATCTGTTGAGAAGGTAGTAGGGTGTGATGTCCTGGTATTTGGATGACATACACAGAGTAGGAAGTGATATTCCTATACTACGATCGGTTATACTTTGGTCGTCACACAGTGGTTTCTCCACATGGGACTTGGACATTATATCAGACATACTGGTTACTAGATCTATGGTTTTAGATCTAGATTTGGGTGGTTTCCCAATCTGGGTACTTAGACAGCATTCTAAGAGTATTTAGAATGGACGACTCCTGGCACGGTAGTGTACCTGCAGGTAATGGAGTCACCCTCTCTAAAGGTGTCTTATAGACTAAAGGGGAGAGGGATGTGCATGATTGGCAGATCACTTGCTCAGGCAATTGAGTCAATCATGAGATGTCAAGTACCACACCAGATGTTGTTCTTGCACTAGATGTAATAAGTTGACATTGATCCAATCCTGGAGAAACAGTCGGAAGCAGCTTTAGAACATAAGCGGATGTTCTAGGGATATGATAACGACAGCCTCATGCGGGAGACAGTTATCATTCCAGGCTTCCAAGGCGACCTGGACGACAAGGAGGTTGTCAGAGTTATAGTTTTTTCCTTCTAACGAGGGGCAATATTTTGGACAGGTGGTCCAAGGCAATACTGAGGGAGGCATGGCGCAGGATACTGATTAAGTTCAGTTGACGATACAGTCTAAGAAGTTTGGATTTGGAGTTCATTTATGAGCTAGGTCCCATCAGACATCCAGACATATTCTAAGACAGGTATTGCTCATTTCGGGAGATGGCTTTCTCCGCGAACTTGAGATATAGAGAGACATAGAAAGAAACATCAAGGCGGATCCACTCACTGAGGCTATTCCTCAAACGCAATAGTTTCGCAAACGAGTTTTGTGAGACTGACAAGTAGAGGAGTTGGGTGTTCGGTATCACACGGGCTGTGAGTATGCGACATCGCAATAATTAGCCTTGAGTGCAAGTGGGAGATTGTTGGAGATAGTGCCCTCAGAGTCAATTATTGGATCACAGGCACGTGATTGCAAAGATTGAGGGAGGACCTATCCTGGTAGGACAGTCTTACTCGAGATGATAGTATGCTATCTGGTTTATCTTTATCATCGTGTACTGCTTTAGGTGACCTGACAGGTCGCTATTACACGTTGATAGAGCCCCTAGGATTCTTGCTTGATTGCCAGCAGTATGAGGGCGATCATATACGTGAGAGCTGGTAGTTTATAAGCACATCCTTAAAAGGTCCCTAGTCGTGGGAGTTTCGAGGTAGGGCATCGATACTCCAGAGTAGACTAGTGTATATAGTCGAGACCCCGACGAGGGGCGGTGGCCGGTCTCACAAGCCACTGGTGTCAGTTGGTTCACCTAAGATGTATACAGGTGCTTATTGGGTTATGAGTACACCGGACAGGACTCGCCGGGAACATGCTTGTTGGTCTTATACCTGACGTCAGATAGCAGTTCCCTGGTGACATATGTACAGGTTAGTTCATCGACCTGGGGATCATCATTTGTCTCGTGTTAGTTCCCACTGTACTTTGATTACTACCCTACCACGCTCAAAGGAGACGTGCAAACAGGTTATAGTTGGGTACAGTCCCGAGCCACATGGAGGCAGTGAGCGGATCTTCGGGGGTTCGTCTCTCCCGGTATTGGGGGTGAGGTCGCGCTGTGTCTAGGAGAGCCAGAACATGAAAAGTCCTTGGCCAAGGCAGGAGATTTACTGGTAGGTATTCCAGTAGTATCTCAGGGTGTTCTGGGCTGATCTCTGACACGACTTGTACCGCTTTTGGGGGTCTGACTTTTACCAACCCCCTAGACCCGCCATGCGATGCTCATAGACGAACGGACCGGACTGTACGGATATTGTCACTGACAGGCTCAGTAGGGTGTCAGGATGAGTTCGCTCATCGACGTCCCTTTTGGTCAATAGCTGGTAGCCCGTCACGTATGGCTAATACCTCTGACGTGCTAGTGGTTAAATCCACAACCATAGTATTGACGAGTCTTTAGAGTCCCCCACATTCAGTTGCTCAATTTTTCGGGCGAAACGCTGTAGAGGCCGTATGGAGATATGGCAGGGTTCGATCAGATACGTGCGGTATTGCACGGATCAGGATCGGACGGTTAGTACTAGAGGCCGTATGGATATATTGCAGGGTTCGATCAGATACGTGCGGTATTGCACGGATCAGGATCGGACGAATAATACTAGCCGGCTTTGGTTTAAAGCCGGATCCTAGTATAGTACAGTGTAGATTTTGTCTCATTGCATTTGTATTCAGTTGGAATACAGATGCGGGTGTGTATACACAGTATCGGGGTTTTCCTGTAATTTGTTACGAGACCAGTTTTCTGGAGTTGCCAGTTTGCTTTCCGTTTCGGCCATTTTTCTTTACATCTTTCATTGGCCGAAGATTGGTGGAGGAGGGCTTATTTGCAATTGTGCAAATAAGCATTTGTGGAGGGTGTTCTTTGCATCTTATTGTTTCATGATGGTCTCATGATGGAGGACCATCCCTTGACTTTCTATGGTTCAAGATTGCTTGACTTTGTGAGCAATCATGGTTGTTGATGATGAGGTTGGTGGAGTGTGGTTTTGGTTTTGTGATCATTTCCCTTCATGATATCTTTTGATTCTCATCTTGCATTATTGATCCATACACTCCCTCATTCACTCTCTCTCTCAATTGATGCATGGGCCGGCCACTAGTGAGGAGAGGGGACTGTAACGTTTTAAAAATAATTAAATGAATAATTAAATGAATAAAATTGTTTAAGTGAATTTTATGAATTTCGGTAAACTAAAATGTATTTTTCGTAAAATTAAACCATGATTGTTTTTCATTATAATTTCAAAAATACCTATTTTAATTATGTAATTACTAGTAAATGGTGTTTATTTAGCCACTTAAAAATTTTTAGTTTAATTAAATATTTTTCCTAAACTAATTATTTTAAATATTAACATAAGCTTTATTTTTACACTAAATTAGTGTAAATTACAAATTTGAATGGTTTTAATTTGTAAAAGTGAGCCATGACATATTATAATTTAGTGAGTATCATGTAAAATTCATTTGCAAATTTTTCCAATTTTCTAGAGTTTTCTTGAGTTGCTATAGTTAAGAATTAAAAGAAAATTTAATAAAAGCATGAAAAGACATAATGATATGATATTTTGGTGGAACTTTCTACATCTTTCTTCACTTTTCTCATTCTCCACCCCCTTCTCCTAATTGTGGCCGGCCTCAACAACCCCATGGCAGCCCCCCCCCCCATTTCCCACTTCATTTTTATTCAAAATTCATCAAAAATACTTCAAAAATTCAATTAAAATTCCACAAAATCATATTTATTTCATACCCTTTATTCCTTGCTCATTTTTACTTGGATTTTGGAGATGGAAAGCATGCATTTTGAGGCTCATTTTCATGTTCGGACTTGAGGTTGTGAAGGTATAAATCTATCTCTTTTGTTTTATTTCCATTAGATGTTTCTTTTAAAGCATAAATAGTTTTATTAGATTAATTCTATGTTCAATTTTTAAAATTTAAGTTAGGGTTTGTAAATTCAAGTTATGATTTTTATTAATTAATTAGGGTTATAATAACTAGTCTACCATTTTTAGAAGTGGAAAAATCTTGCATGGTTATTATATAATAATTTGTGTATTCAAATTGATTTAATAATGTTATTTAGCTAACTAGTTTTTATAAAATGTATTTGTGGATAAAATAAAATTCCAATTAAAGTTGTTATCATTAGATTGTAGTTTTAGTGAGAACCTTAGCATGTTAATGGAAAGAAAAACTTAGTTTGATCACTAGTTTCTTGTGATAATTGGAAAAATACTAATAAAAGGCTATTTTTGTAAACTAGATTTTGGGAAATTCCTAAATAAATGAGATTAAAAATATAATTATGGTTTCATCATATCATTATCATCATGAATTGTAGTTTAGTACATTAATTCATGCAACATCATGTTTTGTGGTGGAATTGTGGTATTTTGCTTGAAAAATGTTAAAAATTGTTAAAGGTTGCAAACTAGAAATTTCAAATTAATACAAATTTGTGTAATAAAAATGTAGTAATGGTTTGTATAGTCTAGTTATTCTATTTAATGAGTTTTATAACCATTGGTTTCATCTAAATGTCAAGTTTTGATGAAAAACGGTAAATTGGCATTTTCGGTTTTACGAAAATGGACGGTTTGATGGATTTTAGGGTTTCGATGGATTTAATCATGTTTTATAATATAAGTAATGTGTTTTAAAACTACGAGTTATTTGTTGATGTTTATCTCGATCCATCGGAGTTTGTACGCCGATATCGAGCGATATTTGGTTCTTTTGCGTGGACGGGACATAGGTTTTAACCTATGCTTGTTCCTTGTATCGTTTGACTTTCGTATGTGATCCAGTTTACGATACTATTTATATGTTTGCGTTTAGGTACCCCTCACGTGGACTACGGGCGATGAAGAGGAGGATGGCGACACCGTCTTCGGCAGACATGGACCAGGTGAGTAGATGTATATCTACGGGAGGAAGTCGGGTGGATGGCGTTTAGCACCCCCGCAACGTAGAATAGGAATAGTACTTATTGACATTAGGAAACCAGATGTGACCCTAGATTCTTAATGAGTAGGACCCTAGTAATGACCCTAGGCTGGACTAGACTGATTTAGGAAAACCATACCAGAAGATGAATACCTTGGAAGAGGTTCGTAGGTTTCAGGTAGAAACACACACACGCACACACTGAAACTCGACATGGTGTATACGTGCATATGTATATATATATATAGGACGAGGTATAGGTATATATATATACACAACACGTATATGGGATACATTGATGTGATATGATATCCGAGGTATGATGAAACAGTGTAACTGGGCTTGATGCCGTGATTCTTGGCTACAGTCGTATTAAGTGTTAGCGGATCATTAGAGAATGAGATAATGAACATGTATACTTAAATTATAAGGGGCAATGATGATATTGAGGTGCATGGGACTCTAAAATAGTACCCGGACTGTAACTTGTGATTGATCACGATATGGGATATGTATGATTTAATCACAATATGATACATATGACATGATATTTCTGAGGATAAACTAATGATGCTTATTATGATGGCAATGATATATGATTGATGTAGGCGATTATAGTTTAGCACCTTGATCATGAGATGTGTTGGTGATGACATTATACGAATAATGAGACACCTAGGAGATACTTGACCCGTACCCCGATATTGGGATGCCGTACGATGGATTTTACCGTACGAGGCATAAATATGATGATTGATCCGCACTCTTGGTTCGAGGAAGCCGTACTTCGTACGTGACGCTATTGAGGCTGGATCGCCGACTATTAGAGATATTGATTCAGATCTTAGGTAGACTCTTGTTTCTTATTGACTAGTTTCTTAGGTTAAGTTCCTTAGGAGGTTAGATGGACACTAGTTTAGGTTCGATTCATATAGTGATAGTTGTACTCGTATGTCGCAGAGGGGTGGATAATGCACATCTGTCTTTACATTCATACTGTAATCATCATGGTGCATGTTCTTATATATGTTGCTATAATCAGTACAAACCATACCTGTTAGGACACCAGCACCATTACCGATGATGCGCATATTCCACGCACACTTATTTGCCGGCTCACACACATCATCATCGGTAATTGCTATGTCACGTACACTTTAGATCATATTGTCTTTTATGGATAGAATCATTTAACAACTAGACCGATATAATATTGTGATTATTCTCTGATGTTAGTATAGACATGATATTTATTACTTAGACATCCATACATTCATATTTTCATGTTATCATGCAGTATTATGAGCATATGCCGACACTTATCATATAGTTACTCATGATTTTAAGATTTGGATTTCTATGAGATTTCTGGATTTTGGGGAAAACCGGAAGAATATATAAACAAACTTCTCTCTCTCTCCTCTTCTCTTTTTTTAAAAATAAGATGCGGTTTTCTCGTGATGTATGTGTCGTCCACCATGAGATTTCATGTTTTCTGATGGATTTCGAGACCCGATTCGAGGAGTGGATGAACCGTCTCGGGTACATGGTGGGCCCGGTATGGTACCCCGGGGCAAGAAGATCGAGTTGTAGACGATGAGCCTGGCAGGGGAAGGCTACCTACCGGTGATGTCTGGCGCGGCGGATATCTGGAGGATACCGACCGTTGTCGTGAGATTTGATGATATGGGCCGATCCGGACTGACGGAGCCCGAGATATTGAGACTTGAGATTACATGTGTTGTGTCGATGCTTGACTCGGATTTCCATGGATTTCATTATTGAGATTTCAGATTCCTATACACATTTTACTATGATAACAGTTAAAGATTTCTTATACAGATATATCTGGATTTCAGGATTGATTGTTTTATATTCATGGTGCATGCATATCCATTCATATGACATAGTACTATATGAGGCACTGACACGAGCACGGAGTATCTGCACTTACACGTAGTATTACCCTGCTATTACTAGATGATTGGGACTTAGTAGTGTATTATTATGACCTAGGATAGCGTCGTGCATTCGATTTCTTTTTGTAGATGTCTTCTACTCACGAGTTGGCAACTCACCCCCGTTGTGCCAAATTTTATTACAGGTTCGATGTACAGGTTTCCCTGGCAGCTTGCTGGCACATCTATTCTTTCAGGGTGATTTGCACGGTAGGTTGGTTCACTTGTATCCGAACCACCATTGTACTTTTATTCTTTCATTTGTATCTAGTAAGCTCCATCAACCATACTTGTATTACTTGATAAGTTTATTGGACCAGTCTTTTATTTTGACCTTAGAGTCGCGCATATATTATTCTGATCTGGTGGTTTTGTTTTATTTTGAGTTTTGAGCCTCGCCCTTTGGCGTTGTATATTATTGTGCTTGTTGTGGTTGTTTCCGCCAGTTGGCGTTGAGCTAGCACCCGTTTGGGGATGCTTTTTATTGTTTATGTATATTATACTTGTTGTACCCATTTGGGGGCCAGTTTTTATAGAGGAGACTCTGCCGAAATTTTTGAGAAAATTTGCTGATGCTTTTAAACTTGTTTTCTTTTTCTTCTTCTTCTTCTTTTATGGTTTAGATTTCTAGGCTTCGGCTTACTTAGGTTACGTGGCGCCTCTTGACGCTTCGTAATCTAAGTGCCGGTCACGTTCCGTACTTTCGGGTCGTGACAGGGACTCTCTCTTTTGGTTGTGAGAAAAATGTTAATCTCATTTTTTTGCATGCTACATTTTTCTCACCTCTCTCCAAGTTCATTTTCCTCCACCACAAAGGCAACATCCACTACCCTAAAGTGAGACATGGTTCTACACACATTCTACAGCAAACCTTGGGCACGTCGGCTCGCCAACTTCGTGCCCGAGTTGCCTCGGTATAGAGGTGGGAGCCCGTAAAAGAAGCCGGCGACGTTGTGCCCTTCCGGCGACGAGGTGGAGACCGGACATTCCGCGGGAGATCGAGACGACGACGAGAAGACCGGAGGACACGGATCACTCGGTATATCTCTCTTCCCATCTTGTAGTTAGCTAGGACTAGTTTAATGGCACGATCCGGGTTTATAGTGCGCGTTGGTGCCGGTTTGAAAAATTAAAATTAAGCATCGCTTCCGCATTCCGGCGTCGGATTGACGGCCGGGGCGCCGCCGTGCACTTACAAATAGAAGCATGGTGGTTAGGTGAACATTTGACTTTGGTGACCATTTTCTCCGCTCTTTTCTCTCTTCATTCTCATTGCAGATTTCTGCAGAGGCAGCAGCCAAAACCCTAGCTTTTCTTCACCTTTCCCTCTCCTTTTCACTTCTCTTTGATCTTTACACAAATCCTATACAAAAACCACTCTTTTCCTTCACAAAACCTTAGGAAAAATGAGTTTTTGAGGTGTTTGGAGGCAAATCTGCATGCTTGAGGAGGGAGCTGGAAATTTTGGTGTTTCTTAAGGCCTTTAGAAGGTATTAACTCATGTTTAGCACCCTTTCTCCTTAACTTGTAGTATCTTTAGCAAAATATAACATTTTTGTGCATTTTTAATGCTATTGATGGGATTTAGTGATGATATGTGTAAAGTAACATTTTTATGGCTTGGTTAGCTTGGTAATGGGTTATTAGTGTAGTTTTAGACTGGGTTTTGCTTCAGGTTTCACAAAAATACCATAAAGTATCATTTTAGTGTAAAAGTGTGGTTTTTAACTAGAAATAGGGCTCTGAAGAATTTGCTGCTACCCGAGTTATTTCAGAATGAAATTGGATTTACTGTAGCATGTATAGGGGTATAGAGTGCACACACAAAACCTGGGAGTCCAAATCCCCAGACAGGCCGCCGGAATATTCATTCTGGCCGCAATTTGCAGCCAAATGGTTGAGTTGGGGTTTGGGGTTTGGTACACTGGAGTCTGCTGCTATGTGGAGTATTTTGGTATATCTATTTTTATAATATCTGTTCTGTATCAAAATCTGGAGTAGAATAGCCTATTTCCCGTATTTTTTAATCTTTCATGACACGCGTGATACGTGTGTGTGGGTTTGGGGTTTTTGCGTATCGCGACGTGTCAGAGTGACTTCAGGCGCGTAATCACAGGTTTTAGCGTATCGCGCACACGCGTGCTTGGTTTGCGACACGGGTTTCTAGTTGACTTTAAATGTCGTGTTTGTATGGTTTTGAGCTTATGCGTGATATTCTGTGGAATTCTATGTTCGCAGGCGAGTGCGACGGACGCCGCGAAGAAGGGGAAACAAGTCATCGGCTATACCAAGCGAGAGATTACGGTGAGTAGATTTAACATCTACGGGGATATCGCCCGCATGGCGTTCTACGTCAGGGCTGATAGGATCTTATAGCTACATTTCCATACATTGATTGTTCATGGCTACTATTTAGTGCATACCACATTTCCTGCCATATGTATATAAATGAGAATTGATAGAACACTGCACCGTTACTAACGGTTCATGTTGCACGAGCACTATCCTGCATGTTGCACACACACCGTTAGTAATTGCCATGACACTCACACTGTAGAATTTCCATGATCATTATGTTGTAGCTCATCTTTTATGCGACTTGACATGATATTCATACTTGATGCATATATTGTAAGGTTAACCTAGCACCCTATGAGAGGTTTGGAAGCATCACATGTCACAAAGATGAAATTTTTATGGTGCTAAGTAAGCATACAAAGGATCTTATCCTAGAAAATTAGGGTTTCAAAAACTTTAACTATCACATGTTATAAAGGCTAGGGTTTTGAGACTACAACCTTTGTAGCTCCCTTTTGTAGACTCCTTGGCCACTTGAGAGTTGGAAAAAGATTAGCTTGAAGTCCTCTAACGTCCATGACGATCCACCCGAAGCTCCTTTGTCCAAGCTATCAACTTCACTTTTAACAAGTAGATGAAATGAAGCAAACACTCTAAACAAGTAGGCTAGACTTGTGTAGAATGGTGTTGTGGTTCTCTTTCTCACTTCAAAATCCTATCTTTATGTGTATTTTGCTCACTTGAAAAGTCTAGAGAGCAAGAGCTCAAGGTTGAAGAAGATGATGGCTATTATTGAGTAGAAGAGAAGATAAACTCATAAAGAGAAAAAGAAAATATATGTATATATATTTATTTCTTCTCATCTCAAACCATGGTTAAATTATGAAGATATTATTTAATTTGAGTTAAAACATGAAAGGAAAGTTTAATCCATGGTTAAGGGTAGGTGAGCATGGTTAGGTCAAAGAAGAGACTAGAAACAAACCATGAATTATCCTTTCCTTTTTCATTTTGTTTTAAAACAAATATAAGTAATAATCCATATATATAACCAAGGTGTGAGTCTTATATTGGCACCATTTTCTATGTATAAACAACCATGATAGAATGATGTATGTATGCATGTGTGCATGCACATCCATATGTGCATGAACAAGAATGAATGCATACATGCATGCATACATCCAAAAGAAACAAGATAGGATTTCTAGTGAGAGGCTAATGGTTAAATGATAAATCAATACTTGATTTATCAACCCGGTCATATCACATACGACCCGACCAAAAGCAAGCAGCCCGATCAATATACGGTATCCTATACACGCATTTTAACCGGGTCCATGCGCATATCGCATACACGCACCACAACGTTTAACCTGGACTAGGAAACTCCTTTGTGGGACTCTAAGACTCGTCAATACGCCGGCAATGGGTGATGATCATATCAAGCACCCCCAAGCCGCAAGCGGTCAGCTAAACGTAACGGCCACCCGGGTATTGAGCGATCAGAAGAAAACAAGCGAATCTGCTACAACTCCCGTCGAGCCAATCTGCAACACTACCGTACAGTCCGGTCTCTTCGTCATATATGCTGCATATCGAGTCTAGGGATGGTAACGTAGACCCCAATAACTCAATAAGTCGTGCCACTGAATGGTCTATAACAAATCGAGAAACTACTGATAACACTTATCAGTAAATCTCAGCAGCCCTGGCCAGGGACTTACTGATATAACCAGTCGAGCACAGCACAACATCAACTCCCAATACCGGGAGAGACGAAGCCCCTCCTATCGCTCATCGCCTTCGTGTGTCTCGGGACTGTACCCAACGGCCACCTGTTTGCACGACTCAGTAGAGCCGTGGTAGGGTGGTAATCAAAGTACAGTGGGAGAGCACACAAGACTCTATGACGATCTCGGGTCTACAGACTAACCTATACCAGTGTCACCTGAGAACTGCTATCCGACGATAGATATAATTCCATATAGGAGTTCTCGGTGAGTCCGTCCAGTGTACCCAGTCACCACTGAGCACCCGTATATGATCTTGATGTCAAACATCGATGAATGTGGGAACATCCATCGCCCATCACATGGGTCTAGTATCATATACGCTACTCTACTCTGGTATATCGATGCCCCGTCTCGATACACCTCCGACTAGGGACAATTCAGGATATGCTTATAAACTACAGATGTCCCACTAGTATGATCTCTATCATAATCACTGTAGTCAAGCCGATATCCTCAAGGCTTTATCAGCATGTATAAATGAATAAAAGTATGATCAAATCAACATGTCAGATAAAGTAGAACCAGATAGCATACTATCATGTCGAGCAAGAATGTACACTGAATATATATATATATATATATATACATGTACAGATACATCCACTATCATATAATGGCCTCTAGGGCATACATATATCCAACAATCTCCCACTTGCACTAAGGCCAGTTATTGGCGTATCTCATACGCAACATCTCAAAAAGTCGCTCATGCTGCGGCTGAGGGAGGGCCTTGGTGAGTAGATCCGCGGCGTTATTCTTTGTGTCTACTCTCTTAATCTCGATCTCGCGGCGATCTACAATCTCCCGGATCAAATAAAAGCGCCTCAGGATGTGTCTGGACCGCTGATGGGACCTGCGCTCCTTGGCTAACGCCATAGCCCCATTATTATCACAATACAAGGGTATTGGATCAATAATGGTTGGAACTACTCCTAGCTCCGAGACGAACTTCTTCATCCAGACGGCTTCCTTGGCGGCATCATTTGCATCAATGTACCCAGCCTCCATCGTAGAGTCTGCAACGGTATCCTGTTTGGAACTCTTCCAACTTACCGCCCCTCCATTGAGGGTAAATACAAACCCTGAGATAGATTTGCTGTCGTCCTTATCGCTCTGGAAGCTCGAATCGGTAAAGCCCTCCATTTGGAGATCTGCATTACCATACACCAAGAACAATTCTTTAGTTCTTCGTAAGTACTTAAGAATGTTCTTCACAGCTGTCCAGTGGTTCACCCCTGGGTTGGATTGATACCTGCTTACAACACTAAGTGCATAAGCTACATCTGGGCGTGTACATAACATCGCATACATTATAGATCCTACTGCCGAAGCATAGGGTATAATGCTCATGCGGGCTCTCTCTTCATCGGTCTTTGGACAAGAATCCTTGGAGAGAGTGACCCCATGGCAAGCGGGTAAGGCACCCCGCTTGGAGTCTTTCATACTAAACCTTTTTAGGATGGTGTTAATGTACCTGGTTTAGGACAATCCCAATAACTTTTTGGATCTATCCCTATAGATCCTTATGCCCAGGATGTATGTGGCATCACCCAGGTCCTTCATGGAGAACCTTAGTGATAAGAAAGATTTGACCGACTGTAGCATAGGAATATCATTTCCTATCAGAAGAATGTCATCCACGTACAGTACGAGGAATGTGACAGCTCTTCCTACAGCCTTCTTATAAACACAAGGTTCATCTGGATTTTTGATGAAATCAAACTCTTTGATAACATCATCGAAACAGATGTTCCAACTCCGAGATGCCTGCTTTAACCCATATATGGATTTAAGCAATCTACATGCTTTCCCGCTGCTCCCACTGTTAATGAAGCCCTCTGGCTGATCCATATAAATGCATTCTTCTAAATCTCCATTTAGAAATGCTGTTTTAACGTCCATCTGCCAGATTTCATAGTCATAGTGAGCAGCAATAGCAAGTAGGATCCGAATGGATTTAAGCATGGCTACGGGCGAAAAAGTTTCGTCATAGTCCAAATCTGGTCTTTGACGAAAGCCTTTCGCCACAAGTCTTGCCTTATAGGTCTCTACCTGCCCATCTACACCAATCTTTCTTTTAAAGATCCATTTGCATCCCACAGGTTTTACCCCAGGGGGTACAATGTCCAAAGTCCATACTTTGTTGGTGTACATAGACTCCATTTCGGATCTCATGGCATCCAGCCACTTCACAGAGTCTCCACTCGTGATAACTTGCTGAAAACTGGTAAGATCATCATCATCCATGATGCAGTCTTCTCCGTCACCATCAATGAGGAAACCGTAGTACCTCTCTGATGGGCGAGAAGTCCTACCAGACCTTCGGAGTGGCCGAGGTTCTTCAGTTTCTATTGCAACAGCCGGTTCAACCAAATCGTCATTTGTAGTTTGTGTCTTTAGAACCTCTTCTAGATCCACCACTTTGCCATCATCTTTATCTGTGAAAAACTCTTTTTCCAAGAATGTGGCATACTGAGAAACAAACACCTTTTGTTCCTCTTTGTGGTAGAATAGATATCCATAAGAATTCTTTGGATACCCCACAAAATTACACATGACTGACCGTGTCTCGAGTTTGTCCGGATTCTGCTTTTTAACATAGGCCGGGCAACCCCAAATCTTAATTCTTTTAAGAGATGGTCTCTTCCCATGCCATATCTCATATGGCGTGGTAGACACGGTTTTGGTCGGAACCCTATTTAGTAGAAACGCTGCAGTCTCCAATGCATGCCCCCAAAATGAGACGGGTAACTCAGCATCACTCATCATGGATCGGACCATATCAAATAGGGTCCTATTCCGTCGTTCAGACACACCGTTGTGCTGTGGTGTGTAAGGAGGAGTGAGCTGAGAGAGAATCCCATTCTATTTTAGGAAGTTTGCAAATTCTGTACTAAGGTATTCCCCACCTCGATCTGATCGAAGCATCTTGATACTCAAGCCGGTTTGTTTTTCAACTTCTTGTTTATATTCAATCAATTTCTCGAAAGCTTCGAACTTATGCTTTAATAAAAATACATGTCCGAATCTTGAGAAATCGTCAGTGAACGTAATGAAGTAAGAAAAACCGCCTGTAGCCTGTGTAGACATTGGCCCACATACATCACTATGTATGAGGCCTAGGAGCTCAGTAGCTCTTTCTCCGTGTCCGGTAAACGGAGTTTTGGTCATTTTACCCTTGATACAAGACTGGACAGTCGCATACGATTTATATTCAAAAGAGTTTAAATATCCATCTTTGTGTAACTTGTTTAGTCTTGTTTCGTTAATATGATCAAGTCTACAGTGCCAAAGAAAAGCTTCATTTAATTTTGAAAGTTTTCTTTTATTAGTGTGTTGTATACTGAAAACTGTGTGTTGATTTAGGACGTATATCCCGTTATTAAGTGTACCATACCCAACCAACATTTGATTCAGGTGAATGTTCATAACATTGTCCTGCAATATAAAGTTATATCCTTCATTGTCTAACAAAGAAGCTGATATTATATTACATAGCATACTTGGTACAAAATAACATGGGTTCAAAACCAAAATACATCCAGATGGCAACCCCAAGTGATACTCTCCCACTGCGACTGTATCTACATTGGAACTATTTCCAACGCGGAGAGTATGGTCACCTGTCTTCAAAACTTTGCTATTTCTCAGTCCCTGCATAGAATTGCAAATGTGAGAACCTGAACCGGTATCTAATACCCAGGAAGCAGAGTTTATTGAAAAACAGTTTTCTGTCACAAACACACCTGAAGCGGAAGCATCCCCATGCTTCTTCTTGAGGTTCAAGTACTCTGTACAGTTGCGCTTCCAATGTCCTGTCTTGTGGCAATGAAAACATTCACCCTTCCCCGAGTCTCCAGCTTTAGACTTTTCCTTTCCCTTCACCTTTTTAACTCCACCCTTAGGATTGGTAGGCTTCTTCTTTTTCTTTCCTTTGGCCTTAGCTTTTGGGCAAGAAGAAGAAGATTGCCCAATAGTCATAACGGGAGTTTTCATCGATTTCATAGTGCTCTCTGCACTCCTTAACATATTAAGGAGTTCAGGTAGCTCCTTCTCCATGTCGTGCATGTTGAAGTTAACTATGAACTGAGCAAAGGTGGAGGGAAGGGACTGCAGAATAATATCCGTATATTGTTCATTGTCCATTGTCCATCCTAGGTCCTCAAGCTCTTCTATAAGAGCTATCATCTTCAGAACATGATCACCTACCGGTGTGCCAGGGGCCATTCGCATCTGAAACAATTTCTTTGATGCTTCGTATCGTAATACGCGGGATTGCTCTCCATAGAACTCCTTTGTATGGAGGAATATGGTTTGAATGTCCATATTCTCGTGCTGCTTTTGATGTGTATTGTCCATCGATGCAAGCGCGAGGCATTTGGCTGTGGCACAGTCAGCGTCCCATGTCTTGCGGACTTCAATGTCCGCAACTGAGGATTTTTGACCGGGGACGGGCGGGGCAGAAGCCGTGAGGACATATGATACTTTATCATAAGTCAAGGCTATTTTCAGATTCCTCAGCCAGTCTTTATAATTGGTCCCATTCAGTTTATTTTTATCTAGTAGAAGCTTGAGTCCAGTCATTGGTATCTGCCATTAAGAGAGAGAAAAGAATACACTCAGCGAAAGCTCTTGCATAGATCAGATTGGTTATTATCTTGTCTAATCGATGTCTCCCACTGCTTTAATCATGTTTTTCTTTCAAACCTTAAAAAGAAAACTAGCCAGGATTAATTACAGTCTACAACTTCGCTAACCGTTCAGCCGGGCCAGTGTCGGTACTTGAGGGAGGTTCCCCGTGCTTTCACACGGACCTAATTAAAGTAAACCTCGTTTTCCCAGAGGCGTAGCCCCGTTAACACCTTTCTAGACACCTAATGAGTTAGCTACTTGTAAACTGCAAAACTCTCCTAGGAGAAACTATTGCCCACAGTGGGATCGGGATCCAACCATTACATGGAAGGTATGCAATCTCATTGCAAATTTCAACACTTGAAATTCCCGATGCAATTTTTACCCCTAGTACTTATGACCTTAACTATGGTCAACAAATCATAAGTACAAGTCAAGTTCTACCCGTCATTTCTTGATCAATTAGACCTGTTAGTGTATATGCCCTAGAGGCCATTACTGTATCATACTAGTTTGTATATTACTTAATGGAAGCTTGGGATATTCACCTTGTATATACAATCTTGCTCAAAATAGTAGTATGCTACTTGGTTTGTTTCTACTTCAATGTGTACATGTGTTTATTTTAGTATATCGCCTATACACATTAGTGGAGCCCTTAGGATCTTTGCTTGATTACCAGCGTTGTGATGGCAGTCACACTAGTGGGGGCTGGGTAATCTATAAGCACATCCTTATGCAGGTCCCTAGTCACAGGACTATCGAGACAGGGCATCGATACTTCGGAGTGGACTAGCGCATGCGCTTCTCATCCCAGAGTGGGAGATGGTCTGTCCCACAGCCATCAGTACGTCGTACTGGAGATAGTATGCGGGTGCTCGTTGTGTTACGAGTACATTGGACAGGACTCGTCAGGAACTGACCGGTTGGTATTATACCTATCGTCAATTATCAGGTCCCAGATGACATGAGTACAGCTTAGTCCGCTGACTTGACACTGTCACTTCGCCTCGAGTGTGTTCCCACTGTACTTTGATTACTACCCTACCACGGCTCAAAGGAGTCGTGCAAACAGGTAGTAGTTGGGTGCAGTCCCGAAGCACTTGGAGGCAGTGACGGTTAGACAGGATTCGTCTCTCCCGGTATTGGGGGTTGACATCGCGCTGTGTCTAGGAGAGCCATTACACGAGTAGTCCCTGGCCAGGGCAAGCGAAATATACTGGTAGGCTTCCAGTGTTATCTCAGGGTGTATTGGGCTTCACTCCGACACGACTTGTACCGCTATTAGGGGACTGACGTTTACCTCCCCCCTAGGCCCTCCATGCGATGTATCAGACGAATAGACCGGACTGTACGGAGATTGTCACATTCAGGCTCAGTAGGAGTTCAGATGGGTCTTACCTCGTCAGTCTTCTTGTCGGCATCTACTTGGGGACCGTTACGCACAGCTAGTGCCGCTTGCGGTCTGTGGTTAAACCCACTGCCAGCGTAGTATCGAGTCTTTAGAGTCCCACACAGAAAGCTATTCGCCTTTAGGCAAAAGAGTAGAGGTCGCATGGTTTTGAGACAGGTCGCATGGTTTTGCGACAGGGGTCAGTCACATCCGTGCACTTGTGCACGTTTAGTGTCCGGACAGTTTACACTTGCGGGCTTTGGTTTAAGCCAGATCCTAGTGTACGTATTGGGATTGGTTTTATCCAGTTTGTATTCGTGTTCCTCGGAACGCGAATGCGGGTGTGTATGCACAGTTGACGGAGAGACAGAGGCAGAGGATTCTCATTAGGGTTGTTGACCGTTGACTGTTGACTATTGACTTTTTGCTCAACCCTAATGAGAATATGATATGTAATTAACAATAATATTAATTAAGTATTGTGGTGACATGGTTGTTGAGGGGTTGACTTTGTTGACTTGTTGACTTTTATGACCGGTTGACTAGGTTGGACTAGTTAACCATCATGATGACAATGGCTATCGTTTCATGACAAAGACTTTTTACTTGCTTGTTCTCTTGTGCAATATGAGTGCATGAAATGATATAGCCATTTTGACTTAAACCATTTACACAATACTTGATTACTATTTTTGTGATGATGGTTTTGGATTATGAGAGCCAAGTGAGAAAAGTCTTCCTCATTCTATCATTTTCATTCTCTCTCTTGTTCTTGAGCTCTCATCTTCTTCCTCTTGCTCTCCCTCTCTTTAGTCTATGGTTCACTTGTCTCATGTGTTGAGGATCAAGAACCATAGAGAAAATCCCAACACACTCTTCTCTACTCACTCTAGTTCATAAGGTTTAGCAAACCAAGTGAACTAGTTTTCTTCAAAGACTGAAGAAGAAGCCAAAGGTAGAAGCTTTCAGGTGGATCGATCTTCGGCGCAAGGAGACGACGGGGTGAAGCCTATCCGGACAGCCATCAAGGCTTGAAGACGAAGGAGCTCAATAAAGAAAGGTATAACCCCCTAACCGAGTAGTTAACAACTCCTAGTTAGGTTGTTAGTTAGATGTTTAACAAAGATCCGGTTATGAGTCCATGTTACCACCTCTAGAAAATTGTTTTTCACCAAATTCCGCATGCCCGAAAGTACCGGGAGAGGTAGCATGGACTAAAAGTGGTATCAGAGCCTAGTTAAACACTACCTAACATGTTAGCATAGTAACTAGAAATTCGATCGGAGAAAAAGTCACGAAATACACCCGGATTTCAAACTTTTTGTCGATTTTCAAAGTGCTGCAAAAATTATTTGAGATATACCAAAAATCGACTCAGGGTTTTTAGAAGAAACTGCAAAAATTTGACCAACTGAATCCATCAACGCGCCGCGGAACCGCGGCCGAGTTGACTCAGTCGTGGGGTTTTATTTTTGCAGTTTGTTCATATGGGTATTTTGGGATTTTTGGAATATGTCTTTTCAGCCCAGATTTTCCAGAACGAAAATTTTATTTGTGGGGCTTTAAAAACCGTATTTTGATCGAATTTCTTATGACTTAAGCTGACGGGTTTATTTCTGTGATGTGATATTTGTATTGAACGTCTGCTAATCGCTATATGTCGATTAGTGAGGGTTATACAAATCTGTGATCTGTAATGTTGCTGGAATGTGTATATGAATCCGCTGGATTGTCGCGGGTGAATAGCCGGGGGGTTGTGAGACGAGAGTTTTTCTTTTCTTTCAATTCATGTAAATTTGTAAATTGATGTAATAATTATTTGTATGGCCGCACAACCGGGTCGGGGTTGTAGCCGTCATTGTATAATTTCTTTTTACTGTTTTGCTCCTAGGATAGACCCATGGAGGGGGTGCACAAACTACCGGGTATGCCGAAGTGCCGAGTGGCCTACTCACGGAGATGAGGGAGGTTGCTTCGCTTCGGGTACTTGGCGGGTAGTTTGCCGCACCCGTAGGGGTCTTGGGTGGGGTATTGACTATTCACCGCGACCGTGTAATCTGCTTTTCGTTACAGGCTCGTACGAATTGCGGATTCCTAGTATATCCAATGTATTCATCTGTGATCTGAAATGGCTATCATTGCAATATATCTATATATGATATTATGCGTTTCTTATGTTTTACAGCCGCGCTAGCCCAGCCCCCGCTCTGTCGTTAGTTAAGTAACCTAACGGGTAATGACGGGCCCCGTGGCGAATGCGAATGGCATAAGCGTACGTCATATTTTGGTTGTTTTCTGCAATGGTAGGATTAAATGATGGGACGCATTAAAAGAACTAATGCAAGAATATCACGCATTAAAAGAACTAATGCAAGAAAAATAAACCAAGTAAAAGTCGTTGGAACACTTTCGAAAAACCACTCGGTTCTTTTCAAAACCAACTTTTAAATGCGGAGTTTGAGCCACTCCTTTTAAAAGCTATCTCGTTCCATCGATTATATCAAGTTCACTACGTTCACGGTTTCGCCAAAACCATTCGTAGCCCTCCGTCGTTTCACATGAATGGTCAATAGTATTCAAGCTATGTATGTTGGCCAAAGTCAAGGCATAGTGATTGGTAGCTATTGGGTATTCATGTGTAGCATAGATAGATGCGTTGGTTTGGGACAGTCGTACTGCCATTTTGGCCAAAGTCAAGGGTAGGTACGGGTGGATCCAAATTAACCTGGAGAATGACGGGTAGAACTTGACATGTGACTTATGATATTTTGGCCAAAGTCAAGGTCATAAGAGCATGGGGAAAAAATCCACATCGGGAGTTTCAAAAGAACTGAAACTTGCTAGTGTTGCATACCATTTGGAGTGTGATGATTCTGGTAGGATTCCTTCAGTTTCGTCACGCGATGATATTTGGATCCCGATCCTACTGTGAGTATATGCTACTCCTCGGGAAATTTCTCACTAAACGATCAATGCTATAAACCTAGTAGGTGTCTAGAAAGGTGTTAGCGGGGCTACGCCCCCAGGGAAAAGAGGTTATTTAATTAAGGAACTTCGCGAAAGCGTTGGAAAACCTCCCTCGAAGTACCGACACTGGCCTGGCTGAACGGTTAAGCAAGTATTGTACGGTGAGATTGATCCTGACTAATTCTTCCTTTTTGGTTTGAGGAGGGATTCGAGAAACAGTGGGAGCCATCCTGTTTAGACAAATTAAAAACCATTCTAAACTTGCAAGAGCATCATGCTGAGTGTTTCTTCTCTCTCTCCTAATTGCAGCGACCAATCAACATGACTGGACTTAAGTTACTTTTAGATAAAAACATACTGACAGGGCCAAACTACAAAGATTGGCTCAGGAATGTCAAGATGGCAATCACTTACGACAAGCTGGGGTATCTTCTTACCACCAAAGCTCCCCTGTCCCAGGTCCCAAAACCAGCGTCGCGGATAAGGAAATGCGTAAGACTTAGGAAATCGATTGCGCGAAGGCCAAGTGCCTCGTGCTTGCCTGTATGGACAACGAACATAAGAGGAGGCACGAGAATATGGACCTCGAATCCATATTTCTCCATACAAAAGAACTGTATGGAGAGCAGTCTCGTATCGCAAGATACGAAGTGTCGAAGAAGTTATTTTCAGCAAGGTTGGCCGTCGGATCATCGATAGCAGAACATGTGCTTAAGATGATTGGCTACATAGAAGAGCTCGCGGACCTTGGGACCACGTTGGAGAATGAGCTCTATACGGACTTGATTCTCCAGTCCCTTCCTTCCACTTAGGCCCAGTTTATCCTGAACTTCAACTTACAAGAAAAAGAAGTTGAACTTTCAGAACTCCTCAAAATGCAGAGGAGCGCAGAGGGCACCCTACAGAAAGGTAGGGAAACATCCACTTTGTTTGTAGGAGGATCTTCCTCTTCTAGGTCCAAGGCGAAAGCCAAGGGAAAGAAGAAGAAAGCCCCCGCCAAACCAAGGGGCGGTGTTAGTAAAGTGGATACGAAGGGAAAGGCAAGAGCAACAAAGAAAGTGGGAAAGCTTGTGGATAAGGAAGAATGCTTCTATTGTCATAAGAAAGGACACTGGAAGAATGATTGCAGGGCTTGGAAAGCCAGGACACAGGAATTGAAGCAGGTTGCAGCTTCAGCTTTAGGTGTGTATGTTATTGAAAACTGTCTTTCAATAAACTCTACTTCCTGGGTATTGGATACCGGATCAGGATCTCATATCTGTAATTCTTTGCAGGCGTTGAGAAACCGTAGGGTTTTGAAGGCAGGTGACTTGACCCTCAAAGTTACAAACGGAGCTAGCATGGATGCTAAGGCCGTGGGGGACTATCACCTGGGGTTGTCAGATGGACACGTTTTGGTTTTGCGTAATTGCTATTTTGTACCCAACGCAACTTGTAATATCATTTCTGTATCTTTGACTTCTAAAGAAGGTTATGAATTTGCGTTTGTAAGTAATGTTGTAAACATTCACCTTAATCAAGTTCTGATTGGGTCAGGTACATTAAGCAATGGTATATACGTATTAAACCATCCACAGATTTTCAATGTCCAGAATACACACAAAAGAAAGTCTCCGGAAATCAATCAGACATTCTTATGGCATTGTAGACTGGGTCACATCAATGAGAGAAGGTTGACGAAGTTACATACAGAAGGATATTTGAATCCGTTCGAATATCAATCGTATGCCACTTGTCAATCCTGTCTCAAAGGAAAGATGACAAAGACTCCGTTCACCGGACACGGAGTAAGGGCGAGCGAGCTCTTGGGACTCGTACACAGCGACGTGTGCGGTCCAATGTCTACACATGCGCGAAGCGGTTATTCTTACTTCATTACTTTCACGGATGACTTTTCAAGGTACGATTATGTCTTCTTAATGAAACATAAGTCCGAAGCCTTTGGAAAATTCCAGGAATATAAGAATGAAGTAGAAAAACAAACCGGCAAAAGTATCAAGATTCTAAGATCGGATCGAGGTGGTGAATACTTAAGTGCTGAGTTCCTGGACTATTTAAAAGAGAACAGAATTCTCTCTCAGCTCACTCCTCCATACACTCCGCAACATAACGGTGTATCGGAGAGACGGAACTGAACCCTACTGGATATGGTACGGTCCATGATGAGTAATGCTGAGTTACCGCGATCATTCTGGGGGTATGCGCTAGAATCAACAGCACACCTTTTGAACCGAGTTCCAACTAAGACTGTGTCTACTACACCATATGAGATGTGGTGTGGAAAGAGACCCTATCTTAATCACATTAAGACATCGGGAAGTCCAGCTTTTGTCAAAAAGCAGCATGCGGACAAGCTCGAGGCACGCTCAGTACAGTGCAAGTTTGTGGGATATCCAAAGAACTCTAAGGGATATTTCTTCTACTGCGAAGAGGAACAAAAGGTTTTTGTTTCTCGTCTTGCCCACTTTCTAGAACACCAGTTCTTAGAAAAGGAAATTAGTGGGAGCGCAGTTGAACTGGAAGAAATTCCAGAACCACAGACTATTACTGAAAGCTTAGTGGAACCAGAGGGTTCAAAAGAACAGGACATTCCTACGCCGCTCCGCAGGAGCAGTAGGCAGTCTCATCCGCCCGAGAGATACTACGGTTTTCTCATAGACGGGGATAGAGAGGATTGCATCATAGATTATGATGAGCCTACTAGCTTCCAGCAGGCCTTTCAGAGCGTTGACTCGGTAAAATGGCTGGATGCAATGCGGACCGAAATGGAGTCCATGTACACCAACAAGGTATGGACGTTGGACATTGCTCCAGACGGGGTAAAACCCGTAGGATGCAAGTGGATCTTCAGAAGGAAGATTGGTGTAGATGGACAGGTTTAGACCTATAAAGCTAGACTTGTTGCAAAGGGTTTTCGTCAAAGACCTGGTTTGGACTATGACGAAACCTTTTCTCCAGAGGCTATGCTGAAATCCATTCGGATCCTTCTTGCCATTGCTGCCTTCCACGATTATGAGATCTGGCAGATGGACGTAAAGACCGCTTTTCTAAATGGAAATTTAGAGAAGTGTGTCTATATGGACCAACCAGAAGGTTTCATTCAGAGTGGGAGCAGCGGAAAGGTGTGTAAGTTGCTTAAGTCCATCTATGGACTAAAGCAGGCATCGCGGAGTTGGAACATCTGTTTTGATGAGACGGTCAAGGAATTTGGCTTTATCAAAAATCCAGATGAACCATGCATCTATAGTAGATTTGTAGCGAGAACTGTAGTATTCCTCGTTTTATACGTGGATGACATTCTCTTAATAGGAAATGACATTCCTATGCTACAATCTGTCAAGGGGTTCTTGTCACACAGGTTCTCCATGAAAGACCTGAGTGATGCCTCATACATCCTGGGGATCCGGATCCATCGTGATAGATCCAAGAGGATATTAGGACTTTCACAGTCCAGGTACATCGACACCATACTGAAGAGATTCAGTATGGAAGATTCCAAGCGCGGTAACCTACCGGCTTGTCACGGGATCACCCTCTCTAAAGAGATGTCTCCCAAGAATGATTTGGAGAGGGATCGCATGTCTATTATACCCTACGCTTCTGCGGTAGGCTCTATAATGTATGCGATGTTGTGTACCAGACCGGATGTAGCTTATGCACTGAGTGTGGTAAGCCGGTATCAGTCAAACCCCGGGGATAAACATTGGATAGCGGTAAAGAACATTCTCAAGTACCTGAGAAGGACCAAGGAGATGTTCTTGGTGTATGGCGGAAAAGACCTCCAGATCGAGGCCTTTGCTGACTCCAGCTTCCAGAGTGACAAGGATGATTCCAAGTCCATGTTGGGTTTTGTCTTTACCCTCAATGGAGGGGCGGTGTGTTGGAAGAGTTCCAAACAGGAAACCGTTGCAGACTCGACGATGGAAGCGGAATACATCGCTGCATCTGATGCCGCAAAGGAAGCTGTCTTGATGAGGAAGTTCTTGAAAGAACTTCAGGTGGTTCCGTCCATTGTTGATCCAATACCTCTGTATTGCGACAACAACGGGGTTATAGCTTTAGCGAAGGAACCCAGGTCCCATCAGAGATCCAGACACATCTTGAGGCGGTATCACCTGATCAGGGAGATCGTGGATCGCCAGGAGATCGAGGTTCGGAGGGTTGCTTCAGAAGATAACACTGCAGATCCATTCACCAAGGCCTTGCCCCAGACTCAGTTCGAGCAGCTGATCGAGATGATAGGTCTTCGATACGCCAGTACATGGCCTTAGTGCAAGTGGGAGATTGTTAGTGTATATGCCCTAGAGGCCATTACTGTATCATACTAGTTTGTATATTACTTAATGGAAGCTTGGGATATTCACCTTGTATATACAATCTTGCTCAAAATAGTAGTATGCTACTTGGTTAGTTTCTACTTCAATGTGTACATGTGTTTATTTTAGTATATCGCCTATACACATTAGTGGAGCCCTTAGGATCTTTGCTTGATTACCAGCGTTGTGATGGCAGTCACACTAGTGGGGGCTGGGTAATCTATAAGCACATCCTTATGCAGGTCCCTAGTCGCAGGACTATCGAGACAGGGCATCGATACTCCGGAGTAGACTAGCGCATGCGCTTCTCATCCCAGAGTGGGAGATGGTCTGTCCCACAGCCATCAGTACGTCGTACTGGAGATAGTATGCGGGTGCTCGTTGGGTTATGCGTACACTGGACAAGACTCGTCGGGAACTGACCGGTTGGTATTATACCTATCGTCAGTTATCAGTTCCCAGGTGACATGAGTACAGCTTAGTCCGCTGACTTGATACTGTCACTTCGCCTCGAGTGTGTTCCCACTGTACTTTGATTACTACCCTACCACGGCTCAAAGGAGTCGTGCAAACAGGTAGTAGTTGGGTGCAGTCCCGAAGCACTTGGAGGCAGTGACGGTTAGACAGGATTCGTCTCTCCCGGTATTAGGGGTTGACATCGCGCTGTGTCTAGGAGAGCCATTACACGAGTAGTCCCTGGCCAGGGCAAGCGAGATATACTGGTAGGCTTCCAGTATTATCTCAGGTTGTATTGGGCTTCACTCCGACACGACTTGTACCGCTATTAGGGGACCGACGTTTACCGCCCCCCTAGGCCCGCCATGCGATGTATCAGACGAACAGACCGGACTGTACGGAGATTGTCACATTCAGGCTCAGTAGGAGTTCAGATGGGTTTCACCTCGTCAGTCTTCTTGTCGGCATCTACCTGGGGACCGTTACGCACAGCTAGTGCTGCTTGCGGTTGTAGGGTTCCTAGGCACACTATAGAGGTCTCACAAGGCATCAATTATGCCAATTTCAAAAATTATGGGTGCCGAGAAACCCTAATACGGATCGTCGGCTAGATTTATAGGCGAAACGGTAAACTAGTTAACTACTTAACTAAAAGTTAGATGCTACAACCTTTGTAGATCCGGATATCCACTTCCTTAGCTCCACGTATTCATCCTCTCGCTGTCCTTTTCGAATCCTAGACTCATTCGTCGGCTTCATCGGGAAAACGAGCGAAATAGGTCGTCGGCTTCGTGTCAAAGACGATCTACGTCGAGGTTGCACAAGCTCAAGCTCCGACTTCACAAAGTTGTGAAACTTGTGAAGAAAACACCCAAAACAACTTGGCAAGAGGTAGAGGGTGAAGAAATAGGAGGTGGATTCACTTTAGAATTGGATTTCACTCACTTTTGCTCAAGTTGCCATTGATGGCATCTAGTTTTCTCTCTTGAAGAAGAAGGAGAAGATGAAGCTAGAATATGATAAGTTGTTTTAAAATGAAAAGAAAAATCCATACTTATCATAATCTAACTAGGGTTAAGTGTAGAGAATAAACCATGGTCACTTGAGAGGGTTAGGGTTAAGCATGATGACAAGAATGGTTGCATAAGTCAAAGCTTCATGAAGCTTCAACTAGAAACAAAAGAAGCCACCATTCTTATCTAAATCATTTCCAAATAAATAAACAAATAAATAAATGAAAAAGCAAAACCCTAATCATCTCTTAACCATGGTTTAATCCTTTACACTTAACCACATGATCAAGTATCATCAAACATGATACAAAAATGTGCACAAAAGCATATCACATATACAATGTGCATCAAGTGAGAAAAATCCGTTTAAAGTGAACCAATACTAGTTAATGTAAAGTAATATATCAAATATATAATTATACATTAAATCATTAAATAAACACTTGATTCAATGATCCGGTCATGTCGCACATGACCGACTAGTATTCTATGTATCGGCTTATCGAATCAATGATTCGATAACTAGGTCATATCGAATATAACCAATCGAAACATTTATCGCGAGAATGAAATGCGGTATCACATACACGCATTATTCTCGGTCCCGCACATATCTCATATGCGCTCCTATTTCGTTTCGCTTGAGCCAGGAAACCTCTGTGTAGGACTCTAAAGACTCGTCAATACGCCGGTAGCAGATGATGATCATATCAAGCACCCACAAGCCGCAAGCGGTCTGCTAAACGTAACGGCCATCCGGGTATTGAGCGATCAGAAGATCGACGAGCTATCCCGCTCACACTCCTGTGAATCCAACCAGTAACACTTACCGTACAGTCCGGTCTATTCGTCTGATATGTCGCATATCAAGTCTAGGGGTGGTATACGTCAGACCCCAATAACCGATAAGTCGTGCCGATGTGAGGCTCATAACGGGTCGAGAAACTACTGGTAACACTTACCAGCAAATCTCTGATCAGCCCTGGCCAGGGACTTCCCTGTTACAGCCAATCGAGCACAGCGCAACATCAACCCCCAATACCGGGAGAGACGAAACCCCTCCTATCGCTCATTGCCTCCATGTGACTCGGGACTGTACCCAAAGACCACCGTTTTGCATGCCCTCATGGACGTGGTAAGGTGGAGATCAAAGCACAGTGGGAATCACACAAGACTCTATGACGATCTCGGGTCTACAGACTAACCTGTATAAGTGTCACCTGAGAACTGCCATCTGACGTGAGGTATAATACCATCTGGGAGTTCTCGGCGAGTCCGTCCAGTGTACCCAGTCTCCACTGAGCACCCGTATACCATTTCTGATGTCAAACACCAATGGATGTGGGATCATCCATCGCCCATCTCATGGGTCGAGAAGCGTATACGCTAGTCTACTCTGGTATATCGATGCCCCGTCTCGATACACCCACGACTAGGGACCTTGAAGGATGTACTTATGGACTACCATGTCCCCACTAGTATGATCTGCATCATAGTCCAGGTAGTCAAGTACATATCCTAAGGGCTTTACCAACATGTAACTATAAGATAGTATAAAGAGACAAGTGTACATGTTAAGATAAAGAGTAACCAGATAGCATACTATCATATCGAGCAAGAAAGTCATCTCTATATATGTCCAAGCATCCAATATAATATACATCATCTGTACAATACTGGCCTCTAGGGCATACATACAACTAACAATCTCCCACTTGCACTAGGGCCAGCTGCTGTAGTATCGCATACCGAGCATCCCGAAGAGTCTCTCAAACTGTATCTGGGGAATGGCCTTCGTGAGTGGATCCGCGGTGTTGTTCTTCGTGTCAACCCTCCTGACCTCGATCTCCCGGCGATCAACTATCTCCCGGATCAGGTGATACCGCCTCAGAATATGCCTGGATCGCTGATGGGACCTGAGTTCCTTGGCCAAAGCCACCGCTCCATTGTTATCGCAATACAAAGGTATTGGATGCTCAATGGATGGAACCACTCCAAGTTCAGTAATGAACTTCTTGATCCAGACAGCCTCTTTGGCAGCATCGTTGGCAGCGATGTATTCAGCCTCCATCGTCGAGTCTGCCATCGTTTCCTGCTTGGAACTCTTCCAGCTAACCGCCCCTCCGTAAAGGGTAAAGACAAAGCCCGACTGCGACTTAGAGTCGTCCTTATCACTCTGGAAGCTCGAATCGGTAAAGGACTCCACTTGGAGCTCTCCGTTACCATACACCAAGAACATATCTCTAGTCCTTCGCAAGTACTTGAGAATGTTCTTCACAGCTGTCCAGTGACTCTCTCCAGGATCTGCTTGATACCGACTCACTACACTTAGTGAGTATGCAACATCGCGTCTGGTACATAGCATCGCATACATGATAGAGCCTACTGCCGAAGCATAGGGTATCCCTTGCATGCGAGCTCTCTCCAAATCAGTCTTGGGAGACATCTCTTTGGAGAGAGTGAGTCCAGAGATCGTGGGCAAGTTCCCACGCTTGGATTCTTCCATACTAAACCTCTTTAGTATGGTGTCAATGTACCTGGATTGGGACAATCCCAATATCCGTTTGGATCTATCTCTATAGATCCTGATTCCCAATATGCAGGAGGCATCACCAAGATCTTTCATTGAGAATCTTTGTGATAAGAAGAGCTTGACCGATTGCAGCATAGGAATATCATTTCCTATCAAGAGTATGTCGTCCACATACAATACGAGGAATACAACCTTACTCTCTGCCACCTTCTTGTAGATACAAGGTTCATCTGGATTTTTGACGAAATCAAACTCTTTGATAACGACGTCAAAGCAGGTGTTCCAACTCCGCGATGCTTGCTTTAATCCATAAATGGATTTAAGCAGCTTGCACACCTTCCCGCTGCTCCCACTATCTACGAAGCCCTCTGGCTGAGTCATGTACACGCACTCTTCTAAATCACCATTTAGAAAGGCGGTCTTAACATCCATTTGCCAGATTTCGTAATCATGATATACAGCGATGGCAAGCATGATCCGGATGGATTTAAGCATAGCCACTGGAGAAAAGGTCTCGTCATAGTCCACACCTGGTCTTTGACGAAAACCCTTTGCTACAAGTCTAGCTTTGAAAGTCTCCACTTTCCTATCTACACCAAGTTTCTTCTTGAAGATCCACTTGCTCCCAATGGGTTTTACCCCTTCAGGAGCAATTTCCAAAGTCCATACTTTGTTGGTGTACATGGATTCCATCTCGGACCGCATTGCATCCAGCCATTTCACTGAGTCCCTACTCGTGATGGCCTGCTCGAAGCTAGTTGGGTCATCATCCTCCATGATGCAATCCTCGCTCCCTCCATCCATGAGAAAACCGTAGTATCTCTCAGGTTGGCGAGGAACCCTACTAGATCGGCGGAGTGGCTGGGGTTCATCGGGAACTACGGAATCCTCTGGTTCAACCAAATCTTCTATTGTAGTCTGTGTCGCTGGAACCTCTTCCAGTTCTACCTCAATGCCACTTATCTGTTTCATAAGAAAACTTTTTTCTAAGAAAGTGGCATGTCGAGAAACAAACACCTTTTGTTCCTCGGGGTGGTAGAAGATATACCCTTGTGAATTTTTGGGATATCCTACAAACTTACATAAGACAGATCTTGCCTCGAGTTTGTCCGGATTTTGTCTTTTGACATAGGCTGGACAACCCCATATCTTAATATAATTAAGATGTGGTCTCTTCCCTTTCCATATCTCATATGGAGTGGTAGGCACTGATTTGGTAGGAACTCTATTCAATAGGTCCATGGCTGTCTCAAGCGCATATCCCCAGAAGGAAATAGGTAACTCGGCTGTACTCATCATTGAGCGCACCATATCTAATAGGGTGCGGTTTCTCCGTTCAGATACACCGTTGTGCTGTGGTGTATATGGAGGAGTCAGCTGAGAGAGAATCCCATTCTCTTTTAGGAAGTCCAGGAATTCATTGCTCAAGTATTCCCCTCCTCGATCAGATCGTAGGATTTTAATAATTTTCCGGTTTGGTTCTCGACTTCTTGTTTATATTCTCTAAATTTCTCAAAAGCTTCTGATTTGTGTTTCATCAGGAACACATATCCGAATCTAGAGAGATCGTCAGTGAATGTAATGAAGTACGAAGAACCATCCCTGGCATGTGTAGACATGGGACCGCATACATCACTATGTATCAGTCGCAAGAGTTCGGTAACTCTTTCTCCGTGTCCCGTAAACGGAGCTTTGGTCATCTTTCCTTTGAGACATGACTGGCAAGTGTCATAGGATGAAAATTCAAACGGATTTAAATATCCATCCTTATGCAACTTAGCCAGTCGTGTCGCATTGATGTGACCCAGTCTACAATGCCACAAGAAGGATTCGTTTAGTTCAGAACTCTTCCTCTTGTGTGTGTTTGTTATGCTCAGAACTGTTGATTGGTTTAGAACATAAATGCCATTGCACAACGTGCCTGATCCAACCAACTTTTGGTTACGGAAAATGTTCATAACATTATCCTGTAATACAAAATTATATCCCTCTTTACTTAATAAAGAAACCGATATAATGTTGCATATCAGGTTCGGCATGTAATAGCATTCGTTCAGAACCAATGTATTACCAGTTGGTAATTCAAGGTGATATTCCCCGACAGTCTTAGCTGCAACAATTGCACCATTTCCAACTCTAATGTCTTTATCACCTTCTCCAAGTTCTCTACCTTTCCTGAGCCCATGTAACTGATTACATATATGGGATCCTGACCCGGTATCTAATACCCAGGACGTAGAGCAAATGGAGAAACAGTTCTCAGTAACGAACACACCCGAAAAAAATGCATCAACATGTACTTTCTTCATTCGGGTGGCATGGGAATCCTGGTATTCCCCTATATCCTGTTCATTCCTATAACTCTTATAAGAAAAAACGGAACCAACGTTCCCCAGCACAGTATAACATGCGGGTTCGGTCAATACATCCATATTATTATCTTTATTAAGGCATGAAATGGTCGCTACCTGGAGAGAGAGAGAAGAAAACACTTTAGCGTAAGCTCGTGCAAGATTAGATTGGTTATTATCTTATCTAATCAGGATGGCTCCCACTGGTTTTTATCAAATCTTCCTTCAAACCCTAAAAGGAAAGACTAGCCGGGATTAATTACACACTACAAGTTCGCCAATCTTTCAGCCAGGCCAGTGTCGGTACTTTGAGGGAGGTCCCCCGTGCTTTCGCACGAACCTAATTAATGTAAATCTCGTTTTCCCAGAGGCGTAACCACGTTAACACTTTTCTAGACACCTACTTGATCGGCTAATTGTAATGTGAAAAACTCTCCCAGGAGTAACTCTTACTCGCAGTGGGTATCGGGATCCAACTATCTCATAGAAGGTATGCAATCTCATTGCAAATTTCAACACTTGAAATTCCCGATAATATTTTGCCCCTAGCGTGCTATGACCTTGACGCATGCCAAACAACCCATAGTCCGCTAGTCAAGTTCAACCCGTACATTTCTTGATTGAATTAAACCCACCCGCACGACCCTTGACGCATGCCAAACAACGCCGTGCGAATACCCTAATCCAATCGCATCGTATGCTAGCAGATAAGCACTAGTTAGCTACCGTACACTACGCCTTGACGCATGCCAAACAACCGCAGCACGAATACTAACTCGTACTTATCTGAAATGACGGAGGGCTACGACAGGTTTTTCTGAAAACCTATTGCGTAATGAACTTGATATCGTTGTAGAATCAAATGAAGTTTTGAAATGGAGTGATTTTGAGGCTTTTCCAGTTTCGCTAAAGGGGTCACTCCCGGTGAAGGGATCGTCGGCCCTTTCCTCGTCGAATGAGGTGCGGGATATATCATATATATCACTGTGCAAAGCAAAACTCAAAAACAATCAAAAGCAAACCGAGTGTGTAGCATCTGCCAGTTATTGCTAAAGGAGTCACTCCCGGTGAAGGGATCTCGGTCCTTTCCTCATCGAATAAGGTGCAGGGTATATCATATATACCGCTATGCAAAGCAAGAACTGTAGCTACCTGTTTTGTTTAAAATCTGATTCTACAACATCTTAGGTTTCTTTTCTTTCATTAATCACATTAATGAAGTCCCATCATTTAAATACCTAAACATCACAGATAGATATGACGTACACTTATGTCATCCGCATTCGCCTCGATGTCCCCTCATGCACCGTTAGGTTAGGTAACTAACGACAGAGCAGGGCAGGGCTAGCGAGGGTGTAAAACATAAGTAACGTCTATATAATATATCATATATACTATATACTATATCCATCACAGAATCACATCACAGATATCGCAGCAGAAGAAACATATGAAATATTGGATATACTAGGACGTCCGTGTTTTCAATACGAGCCAGTATAAAACACGGATTCCACGGTCATGATGAATAGCCAATCCCACACCCCTAGACCCCTATGAGAGCGGCAAGCAACCCTGCCAATTCTAGGGTTAGGAGACCCGGACTCGACTCCTCGAGTTGGTCTCCCACTGGACCCCAGAACCCGGTTACTTGTGCTCCCCTCCTTGGGTCTATCCTAATGCGGAAAAGTAAATAATATACAAAAGGTGACGACTTCCGCTACCTGGAAGTGCCCCAAATAAAAAGAATATTACATACAAGTTTTTACATGAATGAAAATGAAAAAACACTCATCTCACATAAAAAACCCCGGCTATTCAAACACAACAATCCAATATAACATATCCAGCAACACATAACATCACATGTCATCAACGTAAGTAAGTATGCATATCCCAATTGTCGTTGACGTATAGCAACGAAACCGGCGATATGAACATACTACACTTACGGTCACAGAAAAGAAAGTGTAAAACTACAACAGTTGGAATCCGCAACCTCTTTAGACATCACATGCCTAATCAAATGAAATACTTAGACATCACATGCCTAACAGTTATAAACCCCGCATTTTAGTCTCATTATCGAAAACACTTTTCAATATCAAGTGAAACTAAACCGCTAGATTTATAACATTCATTCAGTTATCTCATAACTGTTTGTGAATTCCAATTATTGTATCACATTCCAGATAAACAGAAAATGTTAAATTTTTCGATCGAACAGTCGAATACCCAAGTTTTCCCGATACAGCTCAACACATGAAATAAGTCTAACAACATTCAGTTCGTGCCTCAGTACCAACGGTCCAGCCGTAAAAGGGTCAAGCCAACGCCTCACATGTGGCACGCCGTACTCCCCCAAACCCGAAGGTTCAAAGGGCAGTTCAAGACGGTCACATAATCGAGTTAAGGTTTGTTGTCTTCTAGAGGGTCCATCGCGTTACTTGCACTACTTAGAACGTCGTTAAACTACGGAAAAATCCAACACTTGAAAATTTCCCGACAGGGGAAAAATTGGGTATTTATATCCGGTCGAACTTTTTAATATATTCTAAAAATTATCCGGAAATACACAAAGACGAAATTTGATACCCCGATCGAAACACCGAATCCCCAAAGCAACCCCAGAAAATTCAACTCTTGAATAATTATTAAAAATACCCAGGAAAATCACCACTGGAAACTAAGAATTACTGTGTAAAATTCTTTAAATATTGAGGCCGTACGACCGCTGATCCGCCGCATGAGCCATGCTCATGCCGCGGATCCGCGCCGGCTTAGTGGAATTAGGCTCACGAATTTCACAGTAAACCTTAGAATTTCCTGCTGATTTTCCTGCATATTTTTAATATCGAAAAACTCCAGATTTTGGAAAAAGTCCAGAGAGCATGTTTAGTTTAGGGTTTCGGGTTCGTTCGGGCTTCAAATTGCGTCTAGACTTCGCCTAAGGCTCTAGCTAGGCTCTGATACCACTTGTAGGGTTCCTAGGCACACTATAGAGGTCTCAAAAGGCATCAATCATGCCAATTTCAAAAATTATGGGTGCCGAGAAACCCTAATACGGATCGTCGGCTAGATTTCTAGGCGAAACGGTAAACTAGTTAACTACTTAACTAAAAGTTAGATGCTACAACCTTTGTAGATCCGGATATCCACTTTCTTAGCTCCACGTAGTCATCCTCTCGCTGTCCTTTTCGAATCCTAGACTCATTCGTCGGCTTCATCGGGAAAACGAGCGGAATAGGTCGTCGGCTTCGTGTCAAAGACGATCTACGTCGAGGTTGCACAAGCTCAAGTTCCGAATTCACAAAGTTGTGAAACTTGTGAAGAAAACACCCAAAACAACTTGGCAAGAGGTAGAGGGTGAAGAAATAGGAGGTGGGTTCACTTTAGAATTGGATTTCACTCACTTTTGCTCAAGTTGCCATTGATGGCATCTAGTTTTCTCTCTTGAAGAAGAAGGAGAAGATGAAGCTAGAATATGATAAGTTGTTTTAAAATGAAAAGAAAAATCCATACTTATCATAATCTAACTAGGGTTAAGTGTAGAGAATAAACCATGGTCACTTGAGAGGGTTAGGGTTAAGCATGATGACAAGAATGGTTGCATAAGTCAAAGCTTCATGAAGCTTCAACTAGAAACAAAAGAAGCCACCATTCTTATCTAAATCATTTCCAAATAAATAAACAAATAAATAAATGAAAAAGCAAAACCCTAATCATCTCTTAACCATGGTTTAATCCTTTACACTTAACCACATGATCAAGTATCATCAAACATGATACAAAAATGTGCACAAAAGCATATCACATATACAATGTGCATCAAGTGAGAAAAATCCGTTTAAAGTGAACCAATACTAGTTAATGTAAAGTAATATATCAAATATATAATTATACATTAAATCATTAAATCTACACTTGATTCAATGATCCGGTCATGTCGCACATGACCGACTAGTATTCTATGTATCGGCTTATCGAATCAATGATTCGATAACTAGGTCATATCGAATATAACCAATCGAAACATTTATCGCGAGAATGAAATGCGGTATCACATACACGCATTATTCTCGGTCCTGCACATATCTCATATGCGCTGCTATTTCGTTTCGCTTGAGCCAGGAAACCTCTGTGTAGGACTCTAAAGACTCGTCAATACGCCGGTAGCAGATGATGATCATATCAAGCACCCACAAGCCGCAAGCGGTCTGCTAAACGTAACGGCCATCCGGGTATTGAGCGATCAGAAGATCGACGAGCTAGCCCGCTCACACTCCTGTGAATCCAACCAGTAACACTTACCGTACAGTCCGGTCTATTCGTCTGATATGTCGCATATCAAGTCTAGGGGTGGTATACGTCAGACCCCAATAACCGATAAGTCGTGCCGATGTGAGGCTCATAACGGGTCGAGAAACTACTGGTAACACTTACCAGCAAATCTCTGATCATCCCTGGCCAGGGACTTCCCTGTTACGGCCAATCGAGCACAGCGCAACATCAACCCCCAATACCGGGAGAGAAGAAACCCCTCCTATCGCTCATTGCCTCCATGTGACTCGGGACTGTACCCAAAGACCACCGTTTTGCACGCCCTCATGGACGTGGTAAGGTGGAGATCAAAGCACAGTGGGAATCACACAAGACTCTATGACGATCTCGGGTCTACAGACTAACCTGTACAAGTGTCACCTGAGAACTGCCATTTGACGTGAGGTATAATACCATCTGGGAGTTCTCGGCGAGTCCGTCCAGTGTACCCAGTCTCCACTGAGCACCCGTATACCATTTCTGATGTCAAACACCAATGGATGTGGGATCATCCATCGCCCATCTCATGGGTCGAGAAGCGTATACGCTAGTCTACTCTGGTATATCGATGCCCCGTCTCGATACACCCACGACTAGGGACCTTGAAGGATGTACTTATGGACTACCATGTCCCCACTAGTATGATCTGCATCACAGTCCAGGTAGTCAAGTACATATCCTAAGGGCTTTACCAACATGTAACTATAAGATAGTATAAAGAGACAAGTGTACATGTTAAGATAAAGAGTAACCAGATAGCATACTATCATATCGAGCAAGAAAGTCATCTCTATATATGTCCAAGCATCCAATATAATATACATCATCTGTACAATACTGGCCTCTAGGGCATACATACAACTAACAACGGTCTGTGGTTAAACCCACTGCCAGCGTAGTGTCGAGTCTTTAGAGTCCGACACAGAAAGCTATTCGCCTTTAGGCAAAAGAGTAGAGGTCGCATGGTTTTGCGACAGGGTTCAGTCACATCCGTGCACTTGTGCACGTTTAGTGTCCGGACAGTTTACACTAGCGAGCTTTGGTTTATGCCAGATCCTAGTGTACTTATTGGGATTGGTTTTATCCAGTTTGTATTCGTGTTCCTCGGAACGCGAATGCGGGTGTGTATGCACAGTTGACTGAGAGACAGAGGCAGAGGATTCTCATTAGGGTTGTTGACCATTGACTGTTGACTATTGACTTTTTGCTCAACCCTAATGAGAATATGATATGTAATTAACAATAATATTAATTAAGTATTGTGGTGACATGGTTGTTGAGGGGTTGACTTTGTTGACCGGTTGACTAGGTTGGACTAGTTGACCATCATGATGACAATGGCTATCATTTCATGGCAAAGACTTTTTACTTGCTTGTTCTCTTGTGCAATATGAGTGCATGAAATGATATAGCCATTTTGACTTAAACCATTTACACAATACTTGATTACTATTTTTGTGATGATGGTTTTGGATTATGAGAGCCAAGTGAGAAAAGTCTTGCTCATTCTATCATTTTCATTCTCTCTCTTGTTCTTGAGCTCTCATCTTCTTCCTCTTGCTCTTCCTCTCTTTAGTCTATGGTTCACTTGTCTCATGTGTTGAGAACCAAGAACCATAGAGAAAATCCCAACACACTCTTCTCTACTCACTCTAGTTCATAAGGTTTAGCAAACCAAGTGAACTAGTTTTCTTCAAAGACCGAAGAAGAAGCCAAAGGTAGAAGCTTTCAGGTGGATCGATCTTCGGCGCTAGGAGACGACTGGGTGAAGCCGATCCGGACAACCATCGAGGCTTGAAGACAAAGGAGTTCAAGAAAGAAAGGTATAACCCCCTAACCGAGTAGTTAACAACTCCAAGTTAGGTTGTTAGTTAGATGTTTAACAAAGATCTGGTTATGAGTCCATGTTACCACCTCTAGAAAATTGTTTTTCACCAAATTCCGCATGCCCGAAAGTACCGGGAGAGGTACCATGGACTTACAAGACCCACCCATATGACCCTTAACTATGGTCAACAAAGTCGCATGAATGTCCTAATTAATCTGCATCATATGCAGTGTAGGAAGACATCACTTAGCTACCGTACACTACGTCTTAACTAAAGTCAACAAACGTAGCACGAATAATAAGTAATCTACTTCCTAAAATGACGGAGGGTTGCGGATGATTTTTAAGAAAATCTTTAACGCTTTGAACTTGATATCGTCGTAGAATCAAATGGTTTTGAAAAGGAGTGGCTTGTGCTCCGCAGTTTTTTGAAATACAAATTTTTCATAAAGAGCCGAGTGGTTTTCAAATCCGATTCTACAACATCTTTTTAGGTTTATTTTCTTTACATTAATCATATTAATGTAATCCCATCATTTAAGTCCTTAAGCCAATCACAGAAAAGAAACGAAAATAACACGTACGCTTATGCCATCCGCATTCGCCGCAATGTTCCGTTATGCACCGTTAGGTTACTTAACTAACGGCATACCGGGACGGGACTAGCGCGGGTGTAAAACATAAGCAACGTCTACTATATATCTCATATATAATATATCATTCGTCTCAGATATCACAGAACACAGGCAACAGAAACATATATATAATGTGGGATATACTAGGACGTCCGTATTTAGTATTTAGCCAATAATAGAAAATACGGATTCCATAGTCGCGATGAATAGCCAAGCCCACACCCCTAGACCTCTACGAGAGCGGCAAGCGACCTTACCAATCCTGGAGTTTAGGAGACCCGGTCTCGACTCCTCGAGATGGCCTCCCACTGAACCCCAGAACCCGGTCACTTGTGCTCCCCACCTTGGGTCTATCCTAATGCGGAAAAGTAAATAATATACAACACTGGTGACACAACCTCAACCCGGAAGTGCCCCAAATAAAAGAATATTACATTACATTTGAATTTACATGAATGAAAATATAAAACTTTCATCTCACATAAAAAAAACCCCGGCTATTCGATCGCGACAATCCTGCCCATCATATCTTAGCAACACATAATATCATATATCATCAACGTAAGTAAGTATGCGTACCCCAATTATCGTTGATGTATAGCAACAAAACCGGCGATATCGAACATACTATACTTACGGTCACAGAAAAGAAAGTGTAAAACTACAATATTTGGAATCCACATTCTCTTTAGACATCATAAATGCGAAATATCACATACTTCGTATTTCATGCCTAAACTATATGAATTCCACATATTGTATCACATTCCAGATAAATAGACAATATTAAAGTTTTCGACCGAACGATCAAATACCCAAGATTCCCTAAAGCTCAACACTTGAGCGGAGTTCAAAAACCTGGAGTGTGACACAGTAGTAGCGGTCTAGCCGTAGAAGGGTCAAGCCAACGCCTCACATGTGGCACGCTGTACTGCCCCAAACCCTAAGGTTCAAAGGGCAGTTCAAGACGGTCACATAATCGAGTTAAAGTTTGTTGTCTTCTAGAGGGTCCACCACAAAACTTGCACGTATCTCCAAAAGATTTAAACCCCGTGAAAAGTGAGCAAATGATAGTCGTTCGAACACTTCAATACTTTCTAGTTTACCCGGAAAAGAAACGAAATGAAAATTCCGATCGAATCACCGAGTCCAAAACCATCTCCAGAAATTACAGTACTGAATTCAGATTAAACATACCTAAAACAATATACAAGCAGTTTTAGGAGTTACTGTGCAAAAACGAAGCCATGAAGCCTCTGTACGGCCGCGGAACCGCGGCCTAAGCAAGGATTTGCCGCGGTTCCGCGGCGGTTTGATCAGATCATGGGTTCGTCTTTCACAGTATTTCTTTTATTTTCCTACTGTATTTTTTAAGTATTTTTAATTCTGAAAAATTTTAGATTTTAAAATTTGTCCAGAGAGGGTCTCGAAAAGTCGTATTTTGATCCGATCGGGATTTTTACTTCGTAAAAGTGTCGCCTAATGTTCTAGGTCGGCTCTGATACCAATGTAAGGTTAACCTAGCACCCTATGAGAGCTTTGGAAGTATCACATGTCACAAAGATCAAATTTTTATGGTGCTAAGTAAGCATACAAAGGATCTTATCCTAGAAAATTAGGGTTTCAAAAACTTTAACTAACATCACATGTTATAAAGGCTAGGGTTTTGAGACTACAACCTTTTTAGCTCCCTTTTGTAGACTCCTTGGCCACTTGAGAGTTGGAAAAAGATTAGCTTGAAGTCATCTAACGTCCACGACGATCCACCCGAAGCTCTTTTGTCCAAGCTATCAACTTCACTTTTAACAAGTAGATGAAATGAAGCAAACACTCTAAACAAGTGGGCTAGACTTGTGTAGAATGGTGTTGTGGTTCTCTTTCTCACTTCAAAATCCTATCTTTATGTGTATTTTTCTCACTTGAGAAGTCTAGAGAGCAAGAGCTCAAGGTTGAAGAAGATGATGTCAATTTTTGAGAAGAAGAGAAGATAAACTCATAAAGAGAAAAGGAAAATATATGTATATATATTTATTTCTTCTCATCTCAAACCATGGTTAAATTATGAAGATATTATTTAATTTGAGTTAAAACATGATAGGAAAGTTTAATCCATGGTTAAGGGTAGGTGAGCATGGTTAGGTCAAAGAAGAGACTAGAAACAAACCATGAATTATCCTTTCCTTTTTCATTTTGTTTTAAAAAAAATATAAGTAATAATCCATATATATAACCAAGGTGTGAGTCTTATATTGCCACCATTTTCTATGTATAAACAACCATGATAGAATGATGTATGTATGCATGTGTGCATGCACATCCATATATGCATGAACAAGAATGAATGCATACATGCATGCATGCATCCAAAAGAAACAAGATAGGATTTCTAGTGAGAGGCTAATGGTTAAATGATAAATCAACACTTGATTTATCAACCCGGTCATATCACATATGACCCGACCAAAAGCAAGCCGCCCGATCAATATACGGTATCCTATACACGCATTTTAACCGGGTCCATGCGCATATCGCATACACGCACCACAACGTTTCGCCTGGACTAAGAAACTCCTTTGTGGGACTCTAAGACTCGTCAATACGCCGGCAGTGGGTGATGATCATATCAAGCACCCCCAAGCCGCAAGCGGACAACTAAACGTAACGGCCACCCGGGTATTGAGCGATCAAAAGAAAACAAGCGAACCTGCTACAACTCCCGTCGAGCCAATCTGCAACACTACCATACAGTCCGGTCTCTTCGTCAGATATGCTGCATATCGGGTCTAGGGATGGTAACGTCGACCCCAATAACTCATTAAGTCGTGCCAGTGAATGGTCTATAACAGATCGAGAAACTACTGATAACACTTATCAGTAAATCTCAGCAGCCCTGGCCAGGGACTTACTGATATAACCAGTCGAGCACAGCACAGCATCAACTCCCAATACCGGGAGAGACGAAACCCCTCCTATCGCTCATCGCCTTCGTGTATCTCGGGACTGTACCCAACGGCCACCTGTTTGCACGACTCAGTAGAGCCGTGGTAGGGTGGTAATCAAAGTACAGTAGGAGAGCACACAAGACTCTATGACGATCTCGGGTCTACAGACTAACCTGTACCAGTGTCACCTGAGAACTGCTATCCGACGATAGATAAAATTCCATATAGGAGCCTTGGTGAGTCCGTCCAGTGTACCCAGTCACCACTGAGCACCCGTATATGATCTTGATGTCAAACATCGATGAATGTGGGAACATCCATCGCCCATCACATGGGTCTAGTATCATATACGCTAGTCTACTCTGGTATATCGATGCCCCGTCTCGATACACCTCCGACTAGGGACATTTCAGGATATGCTTATAAACTACAGATGTCCCACTAGTATGATCTCTATCATAATCACTGTAGTCAAGCCGATATCCTCAGGGCTTTATCAGCATGTATAAATGAATAAAAGCATGATCAAATCAACATGTCAGATAAAGTAAAACCAGATAGCATACTATCATGTCGAGCAAGAATGTACACTGAATATATATATATATATATATATACATGTACAGATACATCCACTATAATATAATGGCCTCTAGGGCATACATATATCCAACATATATCACATCGGATCATTATGTTGTATCTCATCTTTTATGCGACTTGACATGATATTCATACTTGATGCATATATCACATCGGATCATTATGTTATAGCTCATCTTTTATGCGAATTGATATGATATTCATACTTGATGCATATATCACATCAGATCATTATGTTGTAGCTCATTTTTTATGCGACTTGACATGATATTCAAACTTGATGCACATATCACATCACATTGACCTGCATATTGGTTTGGATTACATGTGATTTCTGGATTTGGGAACCGTGGCTATTTCAAATATGTAATCCTTTAAAAACCCGGTTCCCTTGATATGATATTTCGGTGCGTCTACCCTATGTTTTCTCGGTGCTAGAGTGAGATATATATGAGATAGAGGGGGCTGACCTGGACTGACGGATGCCCGATATATATGAGATAGTGGGGGCTGACCCGGACTGACGGATGCCCGATATATATGAGATAGAGGGGCTGACCCGGACTGACGTATGCCCGATATATATGAGAGAGAGGGCTGACCCAGACTGACGGATGCCCGATAGAATTATGAGAGAGGGGGCTGACCCGGACTGACGGATGCCCGATATAGGAAGATTTGCAGGTCGATGCTAGACACGAGTATTTATGATATTTGGGTGCCGATGTTGGGCACTCGTGATTCTCAGTAATGTACAGAATTTGAGGGCCGATGGGAGTGCCGGCGTCTGGGTTGTTGGGATTTGGGGTGCATTGATGGACACCGATTACATATTCCACGTTGACATTCCGTGTAGATGTTATACTTCCCATGCTCAGCATTCATTATTGTATCTCATCCTGTAGTTATATTACCTGATAGAGCACTTGCATAATTATTGTACATACTGGTTATCACACATTGATATCATCTGTTGGCATATGATAGAGCAGCGCAGTAAGTGCATGCTCGCGATTATCTTTATATGTTATCTCTATTCACGAGTTGGCAACTCACCCCCGTTGTACCACATTGTTTGCAGGTTGCCCTTCGGAGTAGTCGCGGCAGGCTGCGTTTTGCATCTTTTGACACAGATACCCCCATAGTTGGTGTACTAGCTCTTTTACTAATAGGTGGGTTTTGTGCGGTATCTGTTTATCTTTTAGTTATGTATATTGTTGTATCTAGTATTCTCCATCTACCATGTATGTATTTGATTTAGAGACAGTGTGAGAACGATGATGTATATTATTTGTATTCTGGTGTCGAGCTCGTTGTGAGCCGACTGTACTTGCAGTTTATTCTTTCTGTGATGTTCCCACTTGTGGATCTTGATCTTCGCTACGACGTCGTATATTGCTACCTTGGTGATTATCTACTTAAGAATCTTTGTCACTTTAATAAATACTTCAATTTAAAACTTAAACACTCTATACTTTTACTGGTTTGGTTTCTGGGGTTTCGGTTCACTTAGCTGCGTTACGCCTGTAGACGTTACATGGTTAAGTGCCGGTCACGGGCCAAACTTCGGGTCGTGACAAAGTTGGTATCAAAGCGTAGGTTTTATCTTTCAGAGTGTTCCTAGGATGACCCTGGTATGATGGAGTAGGTTGCTGAAGCAGAGTGGCGTAGCGTGCGTATGTTCCGCGGCATACTCACGACACGGTACTCTGCCAAGGCGACCTTAGGACTTGTTGAATTAAATTCCTTCTTAAGTATATACATTCTTCCGATTCGATTTCCGTATCCTCATCGAATCCTACCTTCTTTTCAGCCATTATGCCGCCAAGGACTACGAGGGTGCAGAGAGCGGCTGTGAGAGCCGAGGTTCGAGTTGATTCATCTGATATGAGTACTGATCCGAATAGTACCCCTGTTGTACCAGGACAGATTGTTCCCCTTACGACAGCTTAGATCGCTAGACTAGTGGTAGAGATGCAGGGCTTGCGCCAGGCGATGAGCTCGTTGGTGGAGGTCGTTCGAGCGCAGCGACAGGTGGTAGTCACCCCTGTTACCTAGTTGTTCCTTACGATTATCGTGCAGTATTCCATCCCCTACATAGCACCGGTGGAGGCAGCCCCAGTTTACGGGACACGTCTTCCAGAGACCGTGAGAGTTCCAGAACAGTTGATGAATCGTACTGGTGTACCAGCCCAGAGCAGAGGCTTAGGCCGAGGAGAGTCGTTTGGCTCTCATCCCCAGGAAGGACAGAAGTCAGCGCGTAGATGTTTACGATGCGGAAGCCTTCAACACCTCATCAGGCAGTGTTCCTTCACACCACGTCAGGGTCATAGCCTGAGACGTCGTGGACGCGGAAGGTTCGCGCAGAGGGGTCAGGCTAGTAGAGAAGGAGTTCGGTCAGTCGCAGATGAAGGGCCGGCCCAAGTCTTCGCTTCAACTTATCAGGATGCTCAGACATCCAATGCCATGGTTTCAGGTACTCCTTCACTTTGTCCTTTTTGTTACACTCGTATGTTTCCACACACATTGTGCTAAGTTTGGGTAGAGAGTCCGGTTTGCTTGATCAGCCGCTGGTTGTGACTACTCCTGTGGGAGAGTCGTTTATCGCTAGGCGTGTGTTCCGATCCTGTACCGTCCGTTTTAGCGAGAGAGAGTTGCCAGTCAATTTGATCCTTCTTGAGACGTTGGACTTCGACGTTCTTTTGGGCATGGATTAGTTAGCCACGTGCTATGCTTCTGTTGACTGCCATGGGAAGACAGTTAAATTTTGGTTTTCCCCGGCAAGTCGGTTTTTTTTTGTGTTGGGGGACCGTGGTGCCACCCCTCACAGTGTGATTTCTTCTTTTCACACTGGACAGCTTTTGAGGAAGGGATATCAGGGATTTCTCGCCTATGTTTGCGCTATTAGAGCTACAGAGGTTCCGATGGATCAGGTTCCGGTTGTTAGCGAGTTCCCTGATGTGTTTCCTGACGAGCTTCCTGGGCTACCGCCCGAGCGTGATATTTCTTTCTGTATTGATTTGGTTCCTGGCACGGGGCCTATTTCTGTACCGCCTTATCGGATGGCCCCGGTGGAACTTAGAGAATTGAAGGGGTCAGTTGCAAGATTTGCTGGATAAGGGACTCATTCGACCCAGTGTTTCTCCTTGGGGTGCTCCAGTCCTGTTTGTCAAGAAGAAGGACGGCAGTATGCGTTTGTGTATCGACTACCGTCAGCTGAACAGGGTGACAGTGCGGAACAGGTATCCTTTGCCACGCATCGACGATTTGTTCGACCAGCTTCAGGGGGCAGGATACTTTTCGAGGATCAATTTGCGATCAGGCTACCATCAGCTGCGGGTTCGACAGGAGGACATTCCTAGGACAGCTTTCCGCACGCATTACGGCCATTATGAGTTTTTGGTGATGTCGTTCGGACTCACCAACGCGCCAGCAGCATTTATGGACTTGATGAACCGCATTTTCCGACCGTATCTTGATCTGTTCATCATAGTATTCATTGACGATATCTTGGTGTACTCTCAGAGTAGAGAGGAGCACGAGCAGCACCTGAGGATTACACTGCAGACCTTGAGGGAGCATCAGCTTTTCGCCAAATTCTCAAAGTGTGCTTTCTGGCTGGACAGCGTAGACTTCTTGGGGCACGTGATTACACGAGATGGTATATGTGTAGACCCGAGGAAGATTGAGGCCGTTCGGAGTTGGCCTAGACCCACATCAGTTACTGAGGTTCGCAGCATTCTAGGGCTGGCAGGCTACTACAGGCGATTCATGCAGGACTTCTCTCGCATTGCTACACCTTTGACCGGGTTAACCCGGAAGGGAGTTCGTTTCGATTGGACGGAGGAGTGCGAGCATAGTTTTCAGCAGCTACGGGCTCTACTGACTACGACCCCAGTGCTATCCTTGCCTTCAGGATCAGGCGGATTTATGGTCTACTGTGATGCTTCACGAGTGGGGCTAGGGTGCGGTTTGATGCAGCATGACAGGGTGATCGCGTATGCTTCACGGCAATTAAAGAAACATGAATAGAACTACCCCACTCACGTTTTGGAGATGGCTGCAGTGGTCTTTGCACTTAAGATCTGGCGACATTACCTATATGGAGAGTCGTGCCAGATATTCACTAATCACAAGAGCTTAAAGTATATATTCCAGCAGCGAAACTTGAACCTTAGACAGCGCCGATGGATGGAGTTAGTGAAGGACTACGATTGCGAGATCTTGTATCTCCCGGGCAGGGCTAATGTAGTGGCGGATGCTTTGAGCAGGAGGCCCGGGGGTAGTCTATCTTGTTTGAGCGCAGTACAGATGCAGTCGTCGGCAGATTGGCAGATCTTATGCGACAGCCGGGTACAGTTCGAGTTTACGTCGATCGGAGGACAGATTGCGCATTTTTTGTTAGTTATATGTATGCCCTAGAGGCCATTACTGTACATTGGATGTATATTGTAGTGGATGCTGGGACATATATAGGTAGGACTTTCTTGGTCGACATGATAGTACGCTATCTGGTTACTCTTTATCTTAACATGTATACTTTCTGTCTCTCTGATTACATGTTGATAAAGCCCTCAGGATGTGTACTCGACTTCCAGGACTATGATGCAGATCATACTAGTGGGGTCTGGATAGTCAATGAGTACATCCTTCAATGTTCCTAGTCGTGGGAATATCGAGACGGGGCATCGATATTCCAGAGTAGACTAGCGTATATCTTCTCGACCCATGTGATGGGCGATGGATGATCCCATATCCATTGGTGTTTGACATCGGAGATGGTATACGGGTTCTCAGTGGAGACTGGGTACACTGAACGGACTCGCCGAGAACTCCCAGATGGTATTATACCTCACGTCAGATGGCAGTTCTCTGGTGACGCTGGTACAGCTTAGTCTGTTGACCCGAGATCGTCATAGAGTCTTGTGTGTCTCCCACTGTGCTTTGATTTCCACCCGACCACGGCTCTACTGAGTCGTGAAAACAGGTGGTTTTTGGGTACAGTCCCGATTCACATGGAGGCAATGAGCGATAGGAGGGGATTCGTCTCTCCCGGTATTGGGGGTTGATGTTGCGCTATGCTCGACTGGCCATAACAGGAAATCCCTGGCCAGGGTTGCAGTGATATTTGTAAGTCCGCGGCGGCGCCCCGGCCGTCGAACCGACGCCGGAAACGCGGAAACAAAAGCTTTCAAAAACTATTGAACCGGCACCACCGCACACTTTTCACCCGGATCGGGCCATTAACCTAGCAACTAGCAAAATAGAAAAGAGTAGAGAAGCTATACCAAGCGATTCGTGTCCTTCGGTCTTCGTCTCCACTCCGATCTCCCGCGGAATCTCCATCCGTCAACTCCTCGTCGGAAAGGGCACCACGAAGTCGGAATCTTTTACGGGCTCCCACCTCTTGACCGAGGCAACTCGGGCGTAAAGTTGGCTAGCCGACGCGTCTAAGATTTGCTGTAGATATAGTGTAGTGGGTTGTCTCTTTAGGGTTTTAGAAGTTGCCATGGATGAAGTTGTGGAGGAATGAAGTTAAGAAAAATGAAACTTTCATTTTTCCTAACTATAAATGAGATGAAGCAAAAATGCCACACATGCAAGAATGAACTTCTCTCTCCCTCACACATGAAGTGGTCGGCCAATATTGGAAAGGTGGTGGAGAGAAAAAACCATGTGATTATCAAGAGAAGAAGTGAAAAGATAATTCAAGATAAAAGGTCACACCAAATTCCCTTTTCAATCCACTCACAAACCATCACATGAAAAGCAAAGGAAATGACCATAATGGAATCTCATCATGATAAAGGCACAAATGCAATAAAGCCCTCCACAAAAGAGTTAATTGCAAACTACAAATAACACCCTCCAAAGATAAAGTCCGGCCGCGAAGGAAAAAAGGAAAACCGGCCGGAACGGAATGCAAACTGGCAACTTCAGAAAACTGATCCCGTAATAAATTACAGGAGAACCCCGCTACTGCAAATACATGCCCGCATTTGTATTCCCACTGAACACAAATGCAAAGAGACAAAATCTACATTGTCTAATACTAGAATCCGGCTTAAGCCAAAGCCGGCTAGTAATAACCGTCCGATCACGATCCGTGCAATACCGCACGTATCTGATCGAACCCTGCCATATCTCCATACGGCCTCTACAGCGTTTCGCCCGAAACCTGAGTAACTGTGTGTGGTGGACTCTAAAGACTCGTCAATACTATGGCTGTGGATTTAACCACTAGCACGTCAGAGGTATTAGCCATACGTGACGGGCTACCAGCTATTGACAAAAAGGGACGTCGATGAGCGAACTCATCCTGACACCCTACTGAGCCTGTCAGTGACAATATCCGTACAGTCTGGTCCGTTCGTCTATGAGCATCGTATGGCGGGCCTAGGGGGTTGGTAAAAGTCAGACCCCCAATAGCGGTACAAGTCGTGTCGGAGTGTAGCCCAGAACACCCTGAGATACTACTGGAATACCTACCAGCAAATCTCCTGCCTTGGCCAAGGACTTTTCATGTTCTGGCTCTCCTAGACACAGCGCGACCTCACCCCCAATACCGGGAGAGACGAACCCCTGCAGATCCGCTCACTGCCTCCAGATGGCTCGGGACTGTACCCAACTAAAACCTGTTTGCATGACTCCTTTGAGCCGTGGTAGGGTAGTAATCAAAGCACAGTGGGAACTCACACGAGATAAATGACGATCTCAGGTCGATGAACTAACCTGTACACATGTCACCTGGGAACTGCTATCTGACGTCTGGTATAATCCCAACTAGCAGGTTCCCGGCGAGTCCTGTCCGGTGTACTCATAACCCAATGAGCACCAGTATACATCTTAGGTGAACCAACAGACACCAGTGGCTTGTGAGACCGGCCACCGCCCCTCGTCGGGGTCTCGACTGTATACACTAGTCTACTCTGGAGAATCGATGCCCTGTCTCGAAACTCCCTCGACTAGGGACCTTTTAAGAATGTGCTTATAGACTCCAGCTCTCACGTATATAATCGCCCTCATACTGCTGGTAGTCAAGCAAGAATCCTAGGGGCTCTATCAACGTGTAATAGCGACTCGTAAGGTCACCTAAAGCAGTACACGATGATAAAGATAAACCAGATAGCATACTATCATCTTGAGTAAGACTGTCCTACCGGGATAGGTCTTCCCTCAATCATTGCAATCACGTGCCTGTGATCCAATAATCGACTCTGAGGGCACTATCTCCAACAATCTCCCACTTGCACTCAAGGCTAATTATTGCGATGTCGCATACTCACAGCCCGTGTGATACCGAACACCCAACTCCTCTACTAGTCAGTCTCACAAAGCTCGTTTGCGAAACTATTGCGTTCGGGGAGTAGCCTCAGTGAGTGGATCCGCTCTGATGTCTCTTTCTATGTCTCTCTTTATCTCAAGTTCGCGGAGAAAGCCATCTCCCGAAATGAGCAATACTTGTCCTAGAATGTCTGGATGTCTGATGGGACCCAGTTCATAAATGAACTCCAAATCCAAACTTCTTAGACTGTATCATCAACTGAACTTAATCAGTATCCTGCGCCATGCCTTCCCTCAGTATCCATCTGGACCACCTGTCCAAAATACTGCCCCTCGTCAGAGGGAAAACTATAACTCTAACAGCCACTCTGTCATGCAGGTCACCTTGGAAGCCTGGAATGATAACTGTCTCCCGAAGGAGAATGCTGTTATCATATCCCTAGAACATCAACTTATGTTCTAAAACTGCTTCCGACTGTTTCTCCAGGATTGGATCAATATCAACTTATTGCATCTACTGCAAGAACAACATCTGGTGTGGTACTTGACATATCATGATCGACTCAATTGCCTAAGCAAGTGATCTGCCAATCATGCACATCACTCTCCCCTTTAGTCTGTAGGACACCTTTAGAGACGGTGACTCCATTACCTGCAGGTACACTACCGTGCCAGGAGTCGTCCATTCTAAATACTCATAGAATGCGGTCAAAGCACCCAGATTGGGAAACCACCCAAATCTAGATCTAAAACCATAGATCTAGTAACCAGAATTTCTGATATAATATCCAAGTCTTATGTGGAGAAAACACTGTGTGACGACCAAAGTATAACCGATCGTAGTATAGGAATATCACTTCCTACTCTGTGTATGTCATCAAATACCAGGACATTACACCCTACTACCTTCTTAACAGATCCATCTCCTATTCTGATGAAGTCAAACCTATGAATGTCACATCAGAAATAGATGATCTATCTCCGCTATATCTGCTTTAGTCTATAAATAGACATAAGCCTGATGTCCACCAATGCTTCCGCTGCTCCCACTGACTACGACAACCCTCTGGCAGAGTCATATAGACGTACACTTCTAAAGCTAGTTTAGAACGACGCTATACTCATCCTCCTGCCGGGTCTCACAGTCTGGAACAACAGCAATGGCAAGTCTGGGTAAACAAGAACCTCCCTGCCACCGTCCTTGAGCATACCGAAGTACCTCTTGAGTGCCTGAGGTTACCCACCATTTCTGCGGAGTGGCCAATGGAATGACAAACCAGATTGAATCTTTAGGTTCTTATCAAATCTTCAGTAATCGTTTGCGGTTCTGGAATCACTTCCAGTTCTACCATACTCCCACTACTGTTTTCTGAAAAAACCATTTTTAATTAAAAACGTGGCGAGTCAAGAACAATATCACTATTGAACTTCCAGATAGTAGAAAGTCAACCCTCGTCATAGCCCGGGTCAACCCACAAACAGCCATTACAGAAACGTGCCTTGAGTTATCCAGAGTCTGGTTTTAAGCATAAGCCGGACAACTCCCCGTATCTTAACAATGTCAAGATATGAACTGTTCTATATCCAATATAGAAACAGAGGCACTGATTTAATTGAACCAGATTCAAATCATGCAGCTGTCTCCAGTGCATGTCAAGTAAATGGAAGAGAGGCCGATCAGCGTTACTCAACTTAGGAATGCTTCCAATTATGAGTAACCTGAAAAAGAAGCAAGTTCTCTCAACCATTACTATTAACTGAATACCTTATACAAGTATCTACATCTTCGATCACCTTGAGGAATCCCGATACTTGCAATACCTGGTTCTCTACTTTATTCTTATACCTATAACTCCTCAAAACTTAGACCCTGTGTTTCTATGAAACACATGTCTAAGAACTAGAAAGTTAAAAGTAAACAGAATATAGTATGGGGACTAACCCCTCTGTCCTAATGGACACTGGACAACATACAATACTCTGTATAAGTCCGCTGAGTCTAACAACTCATTCACTGTGTGTCGTAGGTTGAAAACTGTACTTATGGTTAAGAAGAATTACACCGCTGCTCAATGCTCCTTACCTAACCATCCACTGATATAGGTAAATTTCATAGACACAATTTCAAAAAGGTATGTCTCACTCTATAAAAATAGACGTACAGATATATCAATTTGAAATTGGTGCACAACAACGGATATTCAAAACCAAATATTTGTCGACCGGCAAACAACCCAGGTGACTTCCTCAAATATCACCAATTACAACGAATCCTGATATAATGAGGAGGATCACCTAATTCCCAATAACTTACTCCCACTCATCATCTGTAAAACCATACAGATGTGAGATCAAACCTGGTAAATTCATACCTTGGAGCAAGTGTCTAATTGGGAAATCAGTTTTCTTTTAACAGTACACAGTGAAACTGAAACATTCAAATGTTTCGATAGGGTATCCTGGTATTCATAGTAATGCCTCTTCCATTATCCAGATTCACAACTGTAACCGTGTAATTCTTTGCCACCTCTCTAAATCCCTTTATATGTCTTTAGTCATTACCTTCTGCACACCCCTTTAGGCCAAATGGTTTTCTTCCTTCCCTACCATTCGGCACCAGACTATGGTTTGGAAGAAGACTATCCAATAAGCATAATGGGTGTACTGTCCTAATCCTAGAAGAAGGTGAAGATAAAAGACAACCGAATGAACCTTATTCTTATTTCTCCTGAACCAGGATCTATCCCCGAACTGGAACAAGTTCCTTTCGAGTTCGTATATAACCATACGATGGATTATCCAATAAACTGGGATCTTCGTAGTGATACGGAGTGTCCTGGAGAAATACAAAGGTGATTTAGGATTGGCAAAGAAATACTTGGTTTGGTCGTGAATATCAGTCGCAATTTACATTGCCCTCTCACTAATCCCTTGCTTTGTCTTAACTTAATACCTTCTGTACACCGTTTAGGCTAATTGGTTTTCTTCATTCCCTACCGGTCGGCACCTGCCTATGGTTTGGAAGAAGACTATCCAATTTGCGTAATAGGTGTACTATCTCCTAAGCCAAGGAGTACTCGCAATCTGAGAGAGAAGGTAAAAGGAAAAGACAACTAAACAGTCCTATTCGTTTTCTCCAGAACCAGAAACCATCCTCGAATTCCTTCGAGTTCGTATATAACCATACGATGGTTTTGTCCAATGGAAGTGGACGTTCGTAGTAATACGGAGTGTCCCGGAGAAAAAGGTAAAAGTAGGAGTGGCAATGAGGTTTGCAACTCTGACAATCCAAAAGCCAGTGTTAAGAAGGTTCGGTCAACTTGGTCACTGAGTCATAGTCTAGGGTCGGGTCAATGGTCGCTGCTAAAGAGAGAGAGAAAAGAAACACTCAGCGTGCACTCTAACCTAGATCAGAATGGTTATCACTTTATCTAATCTGGAAACCTCTCACTGTAACGTCAAATTCTTCCCCAAACCTGAAGGAAGATTTAGCCGAGATCACCCGAGGTGTAAACCAACTCATCAGTGGGAATCGGGATCCAACTCTCATCGCTTGATAACGTGACGGAATCCGCTCACGTTATCACACTCCAGAAGGTATGCGCATATCTGGCAAGTTTCAGTTCTTTTGAAACTCCCGATATGGATTTTTTTTGTCCCATGCTCTTATAACCTTGACGAAGGCCAACAAATCATAAGTCACATGTCAAGTTCCACCCGTCATTGTCCAGGTTGATTTGAACCCACCCGTACAAGCCCTTGACGAAGGCCAACAAGGCTATACGACTGTCCCAAACCAACGCATCTATCTATGCAGCAGAAAGGTAACAAGCGGCTACCATACACTATGCCTTGACGAAGGCTAACAAACACAGCATGAGTACTACGTGCTACCCGTCTGAAACGACGGAGGGCTACGAATGGTTTCTGGCGAAAACCTTTAACGTAATGAACTTGATATCGTTGAAGGAACTGATAGCTTTATAAAAATATAGTGACGAAAACCTTTGCTAAAGAGGTCACTCCCGGTGAAGGGATCTCGGCTCCTTCCCCGTAGAATGAGGTGCAGGATATTCCAACCGAATACCACGATGCAAAGCAAAAGTAATCGGCTATAGTGAAGTTATTGCCCTGACGCAAACTTTTGTCCAAGGGGTCACTCCCGGTGAAGGGATCTCGGCCCTTGCCTCATCGACTGAGGAGCAGGATATTCCAACTGAATACCACGATGCAAAACAAAAGTGAACGTCAATGCAATAACAGCTTTTTGAAAAATGTTCCAACAACATCAGAATAGGTTTGTTTATCTTGCATTGATCCGAATCAACGCAGTCCCATCAATTGATCACACCACAAAAAACGAAAATAATGACGTACGTATATGCAATCCGCATTCGCCACTGGGTCCCGTCATCACCCGTTAGGTTAGCTAACTAACGACAGAGCGGGGACTGGACTAGCGCGGATGCAAAACATATACAACATCTACTAATATATATAAAATATATAATTTTCGCTCAAGGCGTGATAAAATGCAACATCACAGAAATGTACAGCATCACAGATCAATACAGATATCTGGGATCCCCGGGTTTCATAGAGCCGCTACTGAAACCCGACGTTCCCCTGGTCGTGTGGATAGCCTGTGCAATGAAAACCTAGACCCCTACGGGCGCGGCAAGTTACCCGCCAAAACCTGAAGCGAGGCAGCCCCCTTCAGCAACGTGAATGGACCACCCAGCACTTCACGGTATCCGGTAACTTGGGCACCCCTCCGGGGTCAATCCTATACCCGCTACGAGTGCGGCGAATAGCCCGCCAATTCTAGAGTGAAGCCCCCTCCGTCTCAAAGCCATGAGATGCGGGCTCGTTGCCTTCTAGAACCCGGCTATCCGTGCATTCCTCCTTGGGGTAATCCAAGTACAGAAAGTAAAATATACATACAACGGGTACATCGACCGCAACATGGTCGTGCCCCAAAAGAATAATACAAACAGGCAGCGACAGCAGTCCACATGTCGGACGCTCGCCCCGCAATATCAAATGTACATATAAAACAGAACTGTACTAACATTGCATCCAGGCTATCCCCCACGACCGATCCGCAACAACACAGCAAAACACAGAACATCAACCTGAATGTCACGTTCGCAAATCCGTCTAAAAGGGCTATAGCAGATAGACTGGATTTACCGATCAAGTGACATTCACGGTCGCAGATATAATGTAAATACTGTGAACTAGCATGTTTAAAATATCCGATCGAACAAATTTTATCAAGTGGGCCCCAAGCAGTACTGTAGCACTTACAGAAAATTTGGGCCCAAAAAGAATATCCCAAAACCCTTATTTTTGACTCATAAGCTATCTGCAAAATTTTGATCAAGTGATCAATCAAAAGCGCGGCGGAACCGCGGCCCAAGCATGGGTTTGGCCGTGGTTCCACGGCAGTTTGGAGAGATCGCGCCACAAAATTTTCACAGATTGCTTATATATCCATGCACAGTATTCTGAGACAACCTGAAAAATTTTTGGAGCAGAAAAAATTTCGACAGAAAACACATGTGCATACAAAATACGGTTTTTAGGGAATTTTGTTCGATCAAGTACTAAACATACTAGAGCAAGCTAGGCTTGGTTAATGGCGTGGCTCTGATACCATTGTAAGTCCACAGCGGCACCCCGGCCGTCGAACCGACGCCGGAAACGCGGAAACAAAAGCTTTCAAAAACTATTGAACCGGCACCACCGCGCACTTTTCACCCGGATCGGGCCATTAACCTAGCAACTAGCAAAATAGAAAAGAGTAGAGAAGCTATACCAAGCGATCCGTGTCCTTCGGTCTTCGTCTCCACTCCGATCTCCCACGGAATCTCCATCCGTCGACTCCTCGTCGGAAAGGGCACCACAAAGCCGGAATCTTTTACGGGCTCCCACCTCTTGACCGAGGCAACTCGGGCGCGAAGTTGGCTAGCCGACGCGCCCAAGATTTGCTGTAGATATAGTGTAGTGGGTTGTCTCTTTAGGGTTTTAGAAGTTGCCATGGATGAAGTTGTGGAGGAATGAAGTTAAGAAAAATGAAACTTTCATTTTTCCTAACTAGAAATGAGATGAAGCAAAAATGCCATACATGCAAGAATGAACTTCTCTCTCCCTCACAAATGAAGTGGTCGACCAATATTGGAATGGTGGTGGAGATAAAAAAACCATGTGATTATCAAGAGAAGAAGTGAAAAGATAATTCAAGATAAAAGGTCACACCAAATTCCCTTTTCAATCCACTCACAAACCATCACATAAAAAGCAAAGGAAATGACCATAATGGAATCTCATCATGATAAAGGCACAAATGCAATAAAGCCCTCCACAAAAGAGTTATTTGCAAACTGCAAATAACCCCCTCCAAAGATAAAGTCCGGCCGCGAAGGAAAAAAGGAAAACCGGCCGGAACGGAATGCAAACTGGCAACTTCAGAAAACTGATCCCGTAATAAATTACAGGAGAACCCCGCTACTGCAAATATATGCCCGCATTCGTATTCCCACTGAACACAAATGCAAAGAGACAAAATCTACACTGTCTAATACTAGAATCCGGCTTAAGCCAAAGGCGGCTAGTAATAACCGTCCGATCACGATCCGTGCAATACCGCACGTATCTGATCGAACCCTGCCATATCTCCATACGGCCTCTACAGCGTTTCTCCCGAAACCTGAGTAACTGTGTGTGGTGGACTCTAAAGACTCGTCAATACTATGGCTGTGGATTTAACCACTAGCACGTCAGAGGTATTAGCCATACGTGACGGGCTACCAGCTATTGACAAAAAGGGACGTCGATGAGCGAACTCATCCTGACACCCTACTGAGCCTGTCAGTGACAATATCCGTACAGTCCGGTCCGTTCGTCTATGAGCATCGCATGGCGGGCCTAGGGGGTTGGTAAAAGTCAGACCCCCAATAGCGGTACAAGTCGTGTTGGAGTGTAGCCCAGAACACCCTGAGATACTACTGGAATACCTACCAGCAAATCTCCTGCCTTGGCCAAGGACTTTTCATGTTCTGGCTCTCCTAGACACAGCCCGACCTCACCCCCAATACCGGGAGAGACGAACCCCTGCAGATCCGCTCACTGCCTCCATGTGGCTCGGGACTGTACCCAACTAAAACCTGTTTGCACGACTCCTTTGAGCCGTGGTAGGGTAGTAATCAAAGCACAGTGGGAACTCACACGAGACAAATGACGATCTCAGGTCGATGAACTAACCTGTACACATGTCACCTGGGAACTGCTATCTGACGTCTGGTATAATCCCAACTAGCAGGTTCCCGGCGAGTCCTGTCCGGTGTACTCATAACCTAATGAGCACCTGTATACATCTTAGGTGAACCAACAGACACCAGGGCTTGTGAGACCGGCCACCGCCCCTCGTCGGGGTCTCGACTGTATACACTAGTCTACTCTGGAGAATCGATGCCCTGTGTCGAAACTCCCTCGACTAGGGACCTTTTAAGGATGTGCTTATAGACTCCAGCTCTCACGTATATGATCGCCCTCATACTGCTGGTAGTCAAGCAAGAATCCTAGGGGCTCTATCAACGTGTAATAGCGACTCATAAGGTCACCTAAAGCAGTACACGATGATAAAGATAAACCAGATAGCATACTATCATCTTGAGTAAGACTGTCCTACCGGGATAGGTCCTCCTTCAATCATTGCAATCACGTGCCTGTGATCCAATAATTGACTCTGAGGGTACTATCTCCAACAATATACTGGTAAGAGTTATCAGTAGTTTCACGAATGTTATGGACCCTACGTCGGCATGACTTATCAAGCTACTGGGGTCTGACGTTTACCACCACTAGGCGAGATATGCGACATATCAGACGAACAGACCGGACTGTACGGTAAGTGTTACTGGTTGGATTCACAGGAGTGTGAGCTAGTGCCTTAGGCGATGCGTTGACGGAGTTAGAAGTCCGATCGAACCGAAACCCTAATTCAAAATAGCTCTCTGTACATTTTTTGAAATCGGGGATTTTTTAGAATTAAAAATATGCAGAAAAACCAGCAGGAGATTCTAAGAATTACTAAGAAGCCCGTACCCCTGAGTCCATCAAAGTGCGGTGGAACCGCGGCATTAGCATGGCTAATGCGGCGGTTCCGCGGCCATCTAGTCTCATCTGTTATTCAATTTTACACAGTAATTCCTATTTTGCAGTGTTGGTTTTCCTGGGAATTTTTAATATGAACTCAAGAGTTGAGTTTTCTGGGTTGTATTGGGGACTCGGTGTTTTCGATCGGATTGTCTAATTTTGTCTGTGTGTTCTTCCGGGTAATTTTAGAATATGTTAAAAAGTTCGGCCGGACATAGATACCCACTTTTTCCCCTGCCGGGAAATTTCCAATTGTTGGATATTTCTGTAGTTTAATCACGTTCTAAGTAGTGCAAGTAACGCGATGGTCCCTCTAGAAGACAACAAACCTTAACTCGATTATGTGACCGTCTTGAACTGCCCTTTGAACCTTCGGGTTTGGGGAAGTACGGCGTGCCACATGTGAGGCGTTGGCTTGACCCTTCTACGGCTGGACCGTTGGTACTGAGGCATGAACTGAATGTTTTTAGACTTATTTCTTGTGTTGAGCTGTATTGGGAAAACCTGGGTGTTCGATTGTTCGATCGGAAAGTTTAACATTTTCTATCTTATCCGGAATGTGATACAATAATTGGAATTCACAAGCAGTTATGAGATAACTGAATGAATGTTATAAATCTAGCGGTTTAGTCTCACTTGATCGGTTGCCACGGAATTTTGATGTGATCAAAAGTCCGTCGCAATCACGTAAGTGTACGCGGATACTCGCCGGGTAAACTTAATAGACAGCCTCACCCCATAGCCCCGACCAAGTGACTGTAGGAGAACCCCGTCGTCGAAAGCATCCGTTCGGGTGCTCGCGGCAGCGGTGTTCCGCCTTGGTGCACTTCGTCGACGGCGTCGGGGGTGCAGCCACCTACTAAAGTTTGCGACGAGCATTCGGTCAGGATGTTGGGAATCTTGTTGAATTGCCCGACTTGATATTGAAAAGAGTTTTCGATAATGAGACTAAAATGCGGGGTTTATAATTGTTAGGCATGCGATGTTTAAGGAATTCATTCGATTAGGCATGCGATGTCTATGCAAGTTGCGGATTCCAACTGTTGTAGTTTTACACTTTCTTTTCTATGACCGTAAGTGTAATATGTGATATCGCCGGTTTCGTTGCTATATGTCAATGACAATTGGGATGCGCATATTTACTTACGTTGATGACATGCGATGTTATGTGTTGCTGGATATGTTATATTGGATCGTCGTGTTTGAATTGCCGGGGTTTTTTATGTGAGATGAGTGTTTTTCATTTTCATTCATGTAAAAACTTGTATGTAATATTCTTTTATTGGGGAACTTCCAGGTTGCGGAAGATGTCACCATTTGTATATTATTTACTTTTTAGCACTAGGATAGACCCAAGGAGGAGGGCACAAGTAACCGGGTTCTACGGTCCAGTGGGAGACCAACTCGAGGAGTCGAGTCCGGGTCTCCTAACCCTAGAATTGGTAGGGTTGCTTGCCGCTCTCATAGGGGTCTAGGGGTGTGTGGGATTGGCTATTCATCACGACCGTAGAATCCGTGTTTTATACTGGCTCGTATTGAAAACACGGACGTCCTAGTATATCCAATATTTCATATGATATTTTCTGCTGCGTTATCTGTGATGTGATCATGTGATTAGTTCAGATGGATATTATATATAGTATATATGATATATTATATAGACGTTGCTTATGTTTTACACCCGCGCTAGCCCTGCCTCGTTCTGGCGTTAGTTACCTAACCTAACGGTGCAGACGGGACATCGAGGCGAATGCGGATGGCATAAGCGTACGTTATATTTATCTGTGATGTTTAGGTGGACTTAAATGATGGGATATTCATTAATGAGATTAATGAAAGAAAATAAACCTAATTGATGTTGTGGAATCGAATTTCAAAATAAAACAGGTAGCTACAGTTCTTGCTTTGCATCGAGGTGTTCATTATAGAACATCCTGCACCTTATTCGATGAGGAAAGGACCGAGATCCCTTCACCGGGTGTGACTCCTTTAGCAATAACTGGCAGATGCTACAACCCTCGGTTTGTCATTTGATTGCTTCTATAGTTTCCGCTTTGCACAGTGATATATATGATATATCCCGCACCTCATTCGACGAGGAAAGGGACGACGATCCCTTCACCGGGAGTGACCCCTTTAGCAAAACTAGAAAAGCTTCAAAAACATTCCATTTAAAAACCATTTGATTCCGCAACGAGATCAAGTTCAAAGCGTTAAAGGTTTTCTTAAAAACTAGCCGCAACCCTCCGTCATTTTAGGAAGTAGAGTACTTAGTATTCGTGCTGTGTTTGTTGACCTTAGTTAAGGCACAGTGTACGGTAGCTAAGTGATGTCTTCCTACACCGCATATGATGCGATTAGTTAGGACAGTCATGTGACTTTGTTGACCTTAGTTAAGGGTCATGTGGGTGGGTCTATATCACGTCCGAAAGTACGGAACAGGACCGGCACTTAAACTACGAAACGTCTCGAGGCGTACGTAATCTAAGTTAGCCGAAAGCCCAGAAATCCAAACCAAGAAAAGTAGTAGAGTGAAGAAAAACCAATTTAAAATCAAGTAGTTTTAATAGCATAAGCCGAATTATGCGGTTTAAAAAAAACATCAAATATTTCCTGAAAATTTCGGCAGAGTCTCCTTTGTAAATACTGGCTCCCAAACGGGATACAACATGAATAGTATACGAAATCAATAAAAAGGCATCCCCAAGCGGGAGCTAGCTCTTCGTCAATCGACGGTCACAACCACACAAGCAATATAATATACAACGCCAAGGGCGAGGATCAAAACTCAAAAGGGAACCCAAACCCACAAGAAAACCACAGAAATACAACGTGCGACTCTAAGGTCGAAGGAATAACATTACTAGTCTCTATCTCAAAATAAATACATGTTTGGTTGATGGAATTTACTAGATACAACTGAATAATAATATACAAAGTATAATGATGGATGCGATACAAATAAACCGACCTACTAGTAAGTCACCCGAAAGAAGCAGTGCCAGCAAAGCCGTAATGAAACCTGTACGGCAAAACCTGCAAGAAACCGTGGCACAACGGGGGTGAGTTGCCAACTCGTGAATAGAAAAACATCTACAGAAAGAAACCGCATGAACAACGCCATCCTAGGTCAACGATCATAATATATCCTCAAATATATATAACATGCAGCCTAACAATGATTAGGGTAAATATCTAACCCGAGTGTAATCCCATGTGCCCGTGCCAGTGCCTCAGGTAGCGATATATCATATGGATGATGTATGAATGCATGAAACAGAATGCATGTGCTGAATAAAGCTACTTTCATCAATCAGTGAGATTTCTGTATTTTAAAAGTGAGGTACCATAAATGAAATCAGCATAAAACAGTGCCCAGCATCGACACAAAACAAGTGTCCAAATATCTCGATATCTCTGTATCTCAAAATCTCAATATCTCAATCACAATATCTAGGGCGTCGTCAATCCAGACCGGCCCCTACCATCCATCTCAAGACCACGACGGTATCCTCCGGATATCCGACGCGTCGGGTAATATCACCGGTCGGTAGTGCTCCCCTGCCGGGCTCAACGTCAACAACACATTCCTCTTACCCCGGGGTACCGCACCGGGCCCACCATGTATGCAAAACGGTTCCTCCACTCCTCGAATCGGGTCTCGAAATCCATCAGCAAACTCATGGTGGACGACTCATACATCATGGGAAAACCGCACTTTTTATTTTTAAAGAGAGAAAATGTTTATTTATGTTTTTGCGGTTTTCCTCCAAATCCAGAAAATCTCATGGAAATCCGAATCCAAAACCTCAATAACACGTAAAATAGTGAATATATGCATGAGAATCCATGAATGCGGCATAACAATAAATAACAGTATGCATGAAGTAGCAGGTAATAACTACAATGTCTAAACTATTAGCTAACAGGATATGTCAAGCAATAATATTTTCTAAGGTGTACGTGACATGGCAATTACCGATGAAGATGTGTGTGAGCCGGCAAGTAAGTGTACGTGGTACATACGCATCATCGGTAATGGTGCTGGTGTCCTAACAGCATGATATCAATAATGGAGTATGAAACATAATATAAGCATGCGATGCGAAGCGAACCAAAAAAATGAGCGGGAGCTGAATACTAGACGCAACTATAACTAATCTGCATTATCCTAATATAAGTCCTACAAATGGTGCCTTTTGAAATAACACGAATCATGGGGTTTTGAAAATAGGGGCTACGGTGTTTTTATGAAAAGATACGTCTTTTGAAATATCCGTAGGATCTCTTGGGCTGTCTTTTAAAATACCCACGATTCGTTAGTTTTTGAAATAGGTAAGAATCGAATCTAATCTAACAACTAAACTAAACTAAAGGGCTAAGCTAACAAGATGGACTACAGGTAAGGAAACCGCCTAACATCTGAGTCGATACATATACATACCTGTATATATATTAGTCGGTGATCCCGCCTCAATAATATCATATCCGATACCATATCTATAATCAGGCATCCTAAGTCAAGAGTGCGGATCAATCATCAAAATATAGCTCGTACGTAAATCCGTCGTACGGCATCCCCAAATGTGGGAACGGGTTAATATCACATTCATCATACTATTCACCTGGTATCCTCTTTATCAAATATCATGATCGGGGTACTGATCTACGTCTAGTACAATACTGATACCGCCTAAGTATGCATGCACGTGTGTGAAACACTACGTCAAGGACCCGCTACAACGTCATGTCGTATCTCAAATACGAACACTGCTATATCACCGATCTCACGGCCTCAAATCAAATCTCATCGACTCATCAAAAATTCTAAGTACTATCATCATTATCCATGCATGCGTATATGAATGTACATATGCATAGTCTCATACCCACGCATATATACATGTATACACATCCAAATCTGCGCACAAGAAAGTAAAGTATGCAAGTCCGTGTGTGCGTATGTGGGTATAACAACTACTCTAGGGTTTCGCACCAACCCAAAGCTAATCCATGAACACAAAATCATAACATGAATAAACATTCTCGTATCATAAACACCTATATAAACATATATATATGAGCTACACTACGGACTGCGGGGGTGCTATACGCCATCCACTCGACTTCTCCCCGTAGATATAAATCTACTCACCTGGTCCTCGCTCGCCGGTGCCGACGTCGCCACGCGCTTGCTTTTCGTCTCGAAATCCACATGGGGTACCTACATATCATAACGCACCGTGTCGTATTAAAATCCGACTCATGACCAAAACGACTCGCGAATCCAACATAGGTCAAAACCTATGGTTGCTTTCACAAATCAACCCAAAAACCCTCGACGTCGGCGTACAAACGCCAAACCATCGGGAAAAACCCAAATACACTCATTTGCACATTCACGAACACTAATTTTAATATAAAATAGGTTAAAACTCACAAAAACCCCAATTTCACTTAAAAAGTTATTTTTCCGAAAATCTAGCAAGCACAATTCGCCGTTTTAGTACAAAACTCGATGTATAAACGAATCTAGCGGCCACAATATTCACTAAATATCATAACAAAGTCATGTAAACCATTCCTATAATTTATTCTCATCAATTTCCATAAATTCCAAAATTCTAGTTTACAATATACCCAAATTTAACAATTTGTAGCCAAAAAAAACACAAACAACAATTTAGCTTGGATTTTCATGAACTAAAGTATTAAACTATATTTTATAATGTTAATGAAGTCATGAAAAACCAAATCACATTTTTAAACCCAATATTTAAACAATTTTTTTAAAACCTAGTTAGCAATTTAGCAAAATTATCACTAACAAATTAGCAAGTAGCAACCAACATAGATTTTGCATACAATTACATGTTAATCTCCACATTACAACCATAAACTAATGAGAAAAACCCTAATTAAATTCAAACCCTAGTTTTGAATTTCCTAAAGTTACAATAAAACCCAATTAAACATCTAAATTGTTAATATTGAAGCAACTAAACAACAATATAAGCATAGGGTTAAAACTATACCTCACAATTTTTGAGATCTCCCATGAAATCTAGACCCCCAAAATGCTCTCTTTTCTCCAAGATCCATGCTTGAATAGCCAAGGAAAAATGGGTAGGGATTTGATTTTGATGATTGAGGGATTTTTGCATTGATTTTTGAGTGAAATTTGATGAATTTTGAGGGGAAAATGAGATGGGATTTTGTGGGGCTGCACAAGGGGGAGGGCTCAGCCAGAACAGCAAGGGGGAAGGGAGAGTGGTGTGGGTGAGTTTGGAAAGTCAAAGAAAGAAAGAAAAAAGACCCACTACTCAAATGTCCAAGCATCACTTCTTTGACTTTTGCTAATTCCCTTTTACTTTCAATTTCTACACATAAAATAGGGTGGCATTTGGGGGGGGCTGCTGATTGGGGTCGGTTGGTGAGGGATATGGGGGTGTGTATGGATTGTGTACAAGTTCCCAAGTCAAAATAACCCCCCTCTCTCAAGTCAACAAGCCTAAACTTCATTTACATTAATTAAATTCCACAAACTAAGCCTTTTTAGTTTATATTTTCTAAAACCATCTTACTAATTTTATTTCATTTCAGAAATCACATGATAAAATTTTATTTAATGTTTTATGATGCACAAAATTTGTTTCAACTCATTCCAATTTGTAATTTTCCCTAATTAAATGTATTAGTGACGGCTTAAAATAATATTAAATAATTAATTTCGGAAAAAATTTCAGAAAATTTGAAATTTCACCAGTGGCTCAATAAACACCAAATACTAGCAATTTCATAGCTAGAATATGTATATTTAATTTTATAATAAAGATATTTGCATTTTGACTTTTTACAAAAAACTCCCTTATTTTACCGTTTTTTCGAAATTTCACCGAAATGATTTTCAAAACGTTACAATCTTCCCCCCTTAAAGAAATTCGGTCCCCGAATTTAAATTAAAACTTCCCCCAAATACTAAAATATTTCAGCCAAAACCATCAAATCGCCGGGGCTCCGAAATCATAAATACATAAAACAAATCGTAGCGCAACGCATGCGCATGAAAATGAGCCTAGAACTCAAAATCAAACTCCATCCAGCATCCCGCAATCATCGGAGTCATGGAGAAGACATCAATGTCAAGATCTAATATGAAAACCAACATGATATACATCGTTAAAACATCTGGAAGCAATGCATGCCAAATCCTCTTCAAATCGCTGTGCGATGCTCACAGCACTGTACAGTAGCGGACGTCTATTGTAAGAAAATAACTACATATATATATGCTTTGTTTAATATGTAAGTTCCGCCATTTTGGAAACAATTTAGAAGGGTCTCCTTGTTTTAAACATTTCGGGTCATATCAGACACGTAGGTAAATACTGAGACTATAGCTCGATTTTTGGAAATCCCTTCAATAACTATCAATGCATGCAAAATATATTCAGGTACTGTCCTCTGACTAGTCCTGCTCAGTACAAAAACTCATAGCAATCATCATAAAAACGTACTGCTCCATAAGAAATCAATCCCAAAATACGCGTATGAATACTACGTGCGTCTGGTGCGCACGGGAATCAAAATCCATATATGTGCCATACATATGCACAGAAACAAGATCTAAGTGCATCGGGTGTGCACAAAGCATCTGTCGTAGGCAACGTGTGTACCTGACAGCAAAATCAGGTGCATCTGACATGCACGAAAAATCTTGATTTAGTGCATCTGGTGTGCACCAAAATCACATCTCAAAACATGCGCTCAACATGCGCGAAAATCCAAGGCAGGTGCATCTATCATGCATGAAATCATGAAATCCAATATCAAGCGCCGAACATGCGCAAAATCAAATCAGGTGCACAAGGTGCATAAAACAAATATCGAGTATCACAATCGAAATCGAAGTCCAGTGCATCTAAGTGCACAAAAGGCGTATCACTGCACTACAAGCATATATAACTATACAGAGTGCAGGAACCAAATCGTGTGCGTTTGGGGCATTTGGGTGGGCTGCTGATTAGGGTCGGTTGGTGAGGGATATGGGGGTGTGTGTGGGTTGTGTACAAGTTCCCAAGTCAAAATAACCCCCTCTCTCAAGTCAACAAGCCTAAACTTCATTTACTTTAATTAAATTCCACAAACTAAGCCTTTTTAGTTTATATTTTCTAAAACCATCTTACTAATTTTATTTCATTTCAGAAATCACATGATAAAATTTTATTTAATATTTTATGATGCACAAAATTTGTTTCAACTCATTCCAATTTGTAATTTTCCCTAATTAAATGTATTAGTGACGGCTTAAAATAATATTAAATAATTAATTTCGGAAAAAATTTCAGAAAATTTGAAATTTCACCAGTGGCTCAATAAACACCAAATACTAGCAATTTCATAGCTAGAATATGTATATTTAATTTTATAATAAAGATATTTGCATTTTGACTTTTTACAGAAAACCCCCTTATTTTACCGTTTTTTTCGAAATTTCACCGAAACGATTTTCAAAACGTTACAATCTTCCCCTGTTAAAGAAATTCGGTCCCCGAATTTAAATTAAAACTTCCCCCAAATACTAAAATATTTCATCCAAAACCATCAAATCGCCGGGTCTCCGAAATCATAAATACATAAAACAAATCGTAGCGCAACGCATGCGCATGAAAATGAGCCTATAACTCAAAATCAAACTCCATCCAGCATCCCGCAATCATCGGAGTCATGGAGAAGACATCAATGTCAAAATCTAATATGAAAACCTACATGATATACATCGTTAAAACATCTGGAAGCAATGCATGCCAAATCCTCTTCAAATCGCTGTGCGATGCTCGCAGCACTGCACAGTGGCGGAAGTCTATTGTAAGAAAATAACTACATATATATATATATCCTTTGTTTAATATGTACGTTCCACCGTTTTGGAAACAATTTAGAAGGGTCTCCTTGTTTTAAACATTTCGGGTCATATCAGACACGTAGGTAAATACTGAGACTATAGCTCGCTTTTTGGAAATTTCTTCAATAACTATCAATGCATGCAAAATATATTCAGGTACTGTCCTCTGACAAGTCCTGCTCAGTACAAAAACTCATAGCAATCATCATAAAAACGTACTGCTCCATAAGAAATCAATCCCAAAATACGCGTATGAATACTACGTGCGTCTGGTGCGCACGGGAATCAAAATCCATATATGTGCCATACATATGCATAGAAACAAGATCTAAGTGCATCGGGTGTGCACAAAGCATCTGTCGTAGGCAACGTGTGTGCCTGACAGCAAAATCAGGTGCATCTGACATGCACGAAAAATCTTGATTTAGTGCATCTGGTGTGCACCAAAATCACATCTCAAAACATGCGCTCAACATGCGCGAAAATCCAAGGCAGGTGCATCTATCATGCATGAAATCATGAAATCCAATATCAAGCGCCGAACATGCGCAAAATCAAATCAGGTGCACAAGGTGCACAAAACAAATATCGAGTATCACAATCGAAATCGAAGTCCAGTGCATCTAAGTGCACAAAAGGCGTATCACTGCACTACAAGCATATATAACTATACAGAGTGCAGGAACCAAATCGTGTGCGTGCATACGCACAAATCAACTCAAATGTCTAAAACCATAAAATCACAAACATGTGAAACCAAAGCACAAAGACGATATCAAGTGCAACACTGTGCAAAGATCGTAAATCCTCAATCATCAAAATCAAATCATGCGAATAAATTACCCAAAACATCGAAATCAATAATGGCAGAATAGTACCGCTCTTGTGCATCCTCTAAGAATCTCGGGCCAACTGTCGCGGTCACTAGTGGGACGTCTCGTCGATGATCATGAACTCTGGCCTGCTGGTGTGCGTAACAATGACCACTCCTGGGTCAAGGTCTTCACTGTGAATTACCAATCTCTCGGTCCATCGGCTCATCGGCCCTGTCCGGTGTGCTAACGGGGATGATTCCGTTCTGGCACTTCTCTGGTCATCTCTCGGTCAATCATCGCGACCACTCGTAAGACAGCATATCACTGGAATCGGCCTCTGGCTCTCTGAATGTACACGACACATCTGATCCTGGGTGCAAGTATCATTGCAGCAGTGTCCTGGAAGGAATCCTGCTCACGGTCACTTCCATGTCTCGTCTCTGCCAACTGTCCGGAAGTCATCGTCCTTTCCTATATCTGCATCTTGCTCTGGAATGACTGCATACTCATCGCGACTCCTTCTAGAAGGTAAATCCAAATACCATGCCTCGGCATGCGCATCGCCTCTCTGATGTCGGCGGAGTGGAACGTCATCTCATCTAGATCTGGTACGAACCTCTTACTTCACCTTTCTCTAATGTCGTCTGCTTAGACTCGTCTCGTCGCGGCTGCATGGACTGAGCTCCAACGGCTATCCTCGTATCGGGAGTCTCCCAAGAAATGCATCTCACCACCTAGCATCCGAATTAGTCGAGCCATCCGATCGAGTCGTCAAAACTTCATAATCCCCCAAGAGCTCAACATCTTGGGTACAGTTTAATAGTATCGAGTACATACCACAGCATCGGTGGTCCAGCCGTATAAGGGCAAACCCAAGCCTCACTAATGGCGCCGTAGAACTGCCGCAAACCCGAAGGTTCAAAGGCTTTCACACGGTCATTAAGTCGAGTTAGGGTTTCATTCTTCTAGAGGGACTATAGAATTGCCTGCATGTCTTTCCGACTACTTTAAACTTGGAATAATAGGTTTCTGACATTCGATCGTCTCTGTCGACTCTTAACGTCTCCGCGTGAAGTCGTCTCTTGCTGGAATCAATCTATCTGATGACCTCTCATCGGGTAGGCGAACGAACCACATGTCCTAGTCATTCATCCTCGGGTGACTAGCGACCTTCTATCATCTCTTAGTACAACCTGTACTGCAATAGCTCCAACATATGGGGCGATATCTCGTCGCTCGCAGCAACAACTGGCTCACTCGTCTGCACGCTGAACAGTGCCTCAATCATCATGAGTAAGCAATACACCAACGGTCATCAAAATCTGGCTGGCCTCTATCATTGGCTCAATCCTCTAGTGTCGATTAGCACATCCGAGTAACCTCATAAAGGCGATCCGCCAAACGCTCGTGGCGCGGAAACACAGTAAAAAGACACATCTCCGCAATCGTGTGTCGCCGGAATTTCCCCCTGGTCAGTCCTCGTTCGTGAGGAGCTCGTGCTGACCGCAACTCTAGCTGTAGCTCTCCCTGCCCGTAATCGTAGCAGCAAAACCATAACTGGTACTGATGAGGCTAGATCGGAATGAATATAATACTGAGCAAAGAAATGTACATCCTAAGGCTTCTTAAGTTGAGTAGCGTATCGTAAGTATGCCGCGGAACATACCCATGGTACGTCACTCTACTTTAGTCACCTATTCCATCAACCAAGGGTCATCCTACGCTCCGAAGGTAAAACCTAACGCTCTGATACCAACTTTGCCACGTCCGAAAGTACGGAACAGGACCGGCACTTAAACTACGAAACGTCTCGAGGCGTACGTAATCTAAGTTAGCCGAAAGCCCAGAATTCCAAACCAAGAAAAGTAGTAGAGTGAAGGAAAACCAATTTAAAATCAAGTAGTTTTAATAGCATAAGCCGAATTATGCGGTTTAAAAAAAACATCAAATATTTCCTGAAAATTTCGGCAGAGTCTCCTTTGTAAATACTGGCTCCCAAACGGGATACAACATGAATAGTATACGAAATCAATAAAAAGGCATCCCCAAGCGGGAGCTAGCTCTTCGTCAATCGACGGTCACAACCACACAAGCAATATAATATACAACGCCAAGGGCGAGGATCAAAACTCAAAAGGGAACCCAAACCCACAAGAAAACCACAGAAATACAACGCGCGACTCTAAGGTCGAAGGAATAACATCACCGGTCTCTGTCTCAAAATAAATACATGTTTGGTTGATGGAATTTACTAGATACAACTGAATAATAATATACAAAGTATAATGATGGGTGCGATACAAATAAACCCACCTACTAGCAAGTCACCCGAAAGAAGCAGTGCCAGCAAAGCCGTAATGAAACATGTACGGCAAAACCTGCAAGAAACTGTGGCACAACGGGGGTGAGTTGCCAACTCGTGAATAGAAAAACATCTACAGAAAGAAACCGCACGAACAACGCCATCCTAGGTCAACGATCATAATATATCCTCAAATATATATAACATGCAGCCTAACAACGATTAGGGTAAATATCTAACCCGAGTGTAATCCCATGTGCCCGTGCCAGTGCCTCAGGTAGCGATATATCATATGGATGATATATGAATGCATGAAACAGAATGCATGTGCTGAATAAAGCTACTTTCATCAATCAGTGAGATTTCTGTATTTTAAAAGTGAGGTACCATAAATGAAATCAGCATAAAACAGTGCCCAGCATCGACACAAAACAAGTGTCCAAATATCTCGATATCTCTGTATCTCAAAATCTCAATATCTCAATCACAATATCTAGGGCGCCGTCAATCCAGACCGGCCCCTACCATCCATCTCAAGACCACGACGGTATCCTCCGGATATCCGACACGTCGGGTAATATCACCGGTCGGTAGTGCTCCCCTGCCGGGCTCAACGTCAGCAACACATTCCTCTTGCCCCGGGGTACCGCACCGGGCCCACCATGTATGCAAAACGATTCCTCCACTCCTCGAATCGGGTCTCGAAATCCATCAGCAAACTCATGGTGGACGACTCATACATCATGGGAAAACCGCACTTTTTATTTTTAAAGAGAGAAAAGGTTTATTTATGTTTTTGCGGTTTTCCTCCAAATCCAGAAAATCTCATGGAAATCCGAATCCAAAACCTCAATAACACGTAAAATAGTGAATATATGCATGAGAATCCATGAATGCGGCATAACAATGAATAACAGTATGCATGAAGTAGCAGGTAATAACTACAATGTCTAAACTATTAGCTAACAGGCTATGTCAAGCAATAATATTTTCTAAGGTGTACGTGACATGGCAATTACCGATGAAGATGTGTGTGAGCCGGCAAGTAAGTGTACGTGGTACATACGCATCTTCGGTAATGGTGCTGGTGTCCTAACAGCATGATATCAATAATGGAGTATGAAACATAATATAAGCATGCGATGCGAAGCGAACCAAAAAAATGAGCGGGAGCGGAATACTAGACACAACTATAACTAATCTGCATTATCCTAATATAAGTCCTACAAATGGTGCCTTTTGAAACAACACGAATCATGGGGTTTTGAAAATAGGGGCTACGGTGTTTTTATGAAAAGATACGTCTTTTGAAATATCCGTAGGATCCCTTGGGCTGTCTTTTAAAATACCCACGATTCGTTAGTTTTTGAAATAGGTAAGAATCGAATCTAATCTAACAACTAAACTAAACTAAAGGGCTAAGCTAACAAGATGGACTACAGGTAAGGAAACCGCCTAACATCTGAGTCGATACATATACATACCTGTATATATATTAGTCGGTGATCCCGCCTCAATAATATCATATCCGATACCATATCTATAAGCAGGCATCCCAAGTCAAGAGTGCAGATCAATCATCAAAATATAGCTCGTACGTAAATCCGTCGTACGGCATCCCCAAATCTGGGTACGGGTTAATATCACATTCATCATACTATTCACCTGGTATCCTCTTTATCAAATATCATGATCGGGGTACTGATCTACGTCTAGTACAATACTGATACCGCCTAAGTATGCATGCACGTGTATGAAACACTACGTCAAGGACCCGCTACAACGTCATGCCGTATCTCAAATACGAACCCTGCTATATCACCGATCTCACGGCCTCAAATCAAATCTCATCGACTCATCATAAATCCCAAGTACTATCATCATTATCCATGCATGCGTATATGAATATACATATGCATAGTCCCATACCCACGCATATATACATGTATACACATCCCAATCTGCGCACAAGAAAGTAATGTATGCAAGTCCGTGTGTGCGTATGTGGGTATAACAACTACTCTAGGGTTTCGCACCAACCCAAAGCTAATCCATGAACACAAAATCATAACATGAATAAACATTCTCGTATCATAAAATACCTATATAAACATATATATATGAGCAACACTACGGACTGCGGGGGTGCTATACGCCATCCACCCGACTCCTCCCCGTAGATATAAATCTACTCACCTGGTCCTCGCTCGCCGGTGCCGACGTCGCCACGCGCTTTCTTGTCGTCTCGAAGTCCACATGGGGTACCTACATATCATAACGCACCGTGTCGTATTAAAATCCGACTCATGACCAAAACGACTCATGAATCCCACATAGGTCAAAACCTATGGTTGCTTTCACAAATCAACCCAAAAACCCTCGACGTCGGCGTACAAACGCCAAACCATCGAGAAAAACCCAAATACACTCATTTGCACATTCACGAACACTAATTTTAATATAAAATAGGTTAAAACTCACAAAAACCCCAATTTCACTTAAAAAGTCATTTTTCCGAAAATCTAGCAAGCACAATTCGCCGTTTTAGTACAAAACTCGATGTATAAACGAATCTAGCGGCCCCAATATTCACTAAATATCATAACAAAGTCATGCAAACCATTCCTATAATTTATTCTCATCAATTTCCATAAATTCCAAAATTCTAGTTTACAATATACCCAAATTTAACAATTTGTAGCAAAAAAAAACACAAACAACAATTTAGCTTGGATTTTCATGAACTAAAGTATTAAACTATATTTTATAATGTTAATGAAGTCATGAAAAACCAAATCACATTTTTAAACCCAATATTTAAACAATTTTTTTAAAACCTAGTTAGCAATTTAGCAAAATTATCACCATTTTAATTTAACAAATTAGCCAGTAGCAACCAACTTAGATTTTGCATACAATTACATGTTAATTTCCTCATTATAACCATAAACTAATGATAAAAACCCTAATTAAATTCAAACCCTAGTCTTGAATTTCCTAAAGTTGCAATAAAACCCAATTAAACATCTAAATTGTTAATATTGAAGCAACTAAACAACAATATAAGCATAGGGTTAAAATTATACCTCACAATTTTTGAGATCTCCCATGAAATCTAGACCCCCAAAATGCTCTCTTTTCTCCAAGATCCATGCTTGAATAGCCAAGGAAAAATGGGTAGGGATTAGATTTTGAATTTGAGGGATTTTTGCATTGATTTTTGAGTGAAATTTGATGAATTTTGAAGGGAAAATGAGATGGGATTTTGTGGGGCTGCATAAGGGGGAGGGCTCGGCCAGAACAGCAAGGGGGAAGGGAGAGAGGTGTGGGTGAGTTTGGAAAGTCAAAGAAAGAAAGAAAAAAGTCCCATTCCTCAAATGTCCAAGCATCACTTCTTTGACTTTTGCTAATTCCCTTTTACTTTCAATTTCTACACATAAAATGGGGTGGCATTTGGCGGGGCTGCTGATTGGGGTCGGTTGGTGAGGGATATGGGGGTGTGAGTCGGTTGTGTACAAGTTCCCAAGTCAAAATAACCCCCCTCTCTCAAGTCAACAAGCCTAAACTTAATTTACATTAATTAAATTCCACAAACTAAGACTTTTTAGTTTATATTTTCTAAAACCATCTTACTAATTTTATTTCATTTCAGAAATCACATGATAAAATTTTATTTAATGTTTTATGATGCACAAAATTTGTTTCAACTCATTCCAATTTCTAATTTTCCCTAATTAAATGTATTAGTGACGGCTTAAAATAATATTAAATATTTAATTTCGGAAAATTTTTCAGAAAATTTGAAATTTCACCAGTGGCTCAATAAACACCAAATACTAGCAATTTCATAGCTAGAATATGTATATTTAATTTTATAATATAGATATTTGCATTTTGACTTTTTACAGAAAACTCCCTTATTTTACCGTTTTTTCGAAATTTCACCGAAACGATTTTCAAAACGTTACAGTCTAATTAATCACGAAATGACGGGTAGAACTTCACTAGTACTTATGATTTGTTGACCATAGTTAAGGTCATAAGTGCTAGGGGTAAAAATCTTTATCGAGAGTTTCAAGTGTTGAAATTTGCAATGAGATTGCATACCTTCTATGTGATAGTTGGATCCCGATACCCACTGCGAGTAATTGTTACTCCTGGGAGAGTTTTGCATTTTGCAATTAGCCGATCAAGTAGGTGCCTAGAAAGGTGTCAACGGGGTACGCCTCTGGGAAAACGAGGTTTACTGTAATTAGGTCCGTGCGAAAGCACGGGGAACCTCCCTCAAAGTACCGACACTGGCCTGGCTGAAAGATTGGCGAACTTGTAGAGTGTAATTAATCCCGGCTAGTCTATCCTTTTAAGGTTTGAAGGAAGATTTGATAAAAACAGTGGGATCCATCCTGATTAGATAAAATATATAACCAATCTAATCTTGCAAGAGCGCACGCAGAGTGTTTTCTTCTCTCTCTCTCCAGGTAGCGACCATATCACGCCTTAATCAAGATAATAATATGGATGTATTGACCGAACCCGCTTGTTATACTGAGCTGGGGAACGTTGGTCCCGCTCCAACTTATAATTGTTATAAGACGGAGCAGGAAATAGGGGAATACCAGAATTCCTATGCCGCCCAAACGAAGGAAGTGCATATGATGCATCTTCTTCGGGTGTGTTCATTACAAAGAAATGTTTCTCAGTATCCTCTGCATCCTGGGTATTTGATACCGGATCAGGATCCCAGATATGTAATCTTTTACATAGGGCTACAAAAGGGTAGAAAACTGAGAACGGGTGATAAGTTTCATGAGACAGAAAACGGGGCAAGTGTTGCAGCCAAGTCTGTTGGTCGCTGTCACCCAATACATTGATTCTGAACGAATGTTATTAGATACCGAACCTGATATACAAAATCATATCAGTCCCTTTATTAGGAAAGAAAGGATATAATTTTGTATTGTTGGATAATGTTTTGAACATTTCCTATATCAAAAGTTGATTGGTTCAGGCACGTTATCTAAAAATATTGATGTTCTAAATCAAACTACAGTTCCTAGTATACAGAACACACACAAGAGGAAGAGTTCAGAAATGAACGAATCCTTCTTGAGGCATTGTAGACTAGGTCATATCAATGCGACCCGACTAACTGAAGTTATATTTTAGATGCATATTTAAATCAGTTTGAATTTGCATCTTGTGAAACTTGCCAGTCATGTCACAAAGATTAGATGATCATAGCTCTGTTTATTGGAAACAGAGAAAGAGTTAGTAAACTCTTGGGACTGATATATGATGATGTATGTAAACTCCCCTGTCTACACATGCCAGGACTGGTTCTTTATACTTCATTATATTCTCTGATAATCTCTCAAGATTCAGTCATATGTTCCTGTTAAAACACAAGTCCGAACCTTTTGAGATATTCACAGAATATAAGCTAGAAGTAGGGAACCAATACGGGTATAAGTATTATGTCCTATGATAAGATCAGGGAGGAGAATACTTGTGCATGGCATTCCTGGACTATTCTAAAAGAAAATGAGATTCTCTCTCAGTATTACTCCTATGAATGCGCCATAGCACAACAGTGTATCGGGGCGGAGCAATCGCACAATATTAGATATGGTGTGCTCTATGATGAGTACTACTGAGTTACCTATTTCCTTTTAGGGTTGTGCACTTGAGAAGCTGCATACTTATTGAATTGGGTTCGAATCAAATCAGTGCCTACCACTCCATATAAGATATGGTATGGGAAGAGCCTATCTCTTAAGTTAGTTAAGATTTGGGATTGTCCGGCCTGTGTCAAAAGCAAGATCCGGACAAGATCGAGGCAATGTCAGTTCTGTAGAACTGGAAAGGTTCCAGCTATACAAAACTACAGCTGATGATTTGACAGAACCAAAGGATTCAATAGTTCCCGACAAATCTCAGCCTCTCCGCCGATCTGGTAAGGTTTCTCATCCTCTTGAGAGATACTTCGGTTTCTCGATGACAGTGGGAGCGAGGATTGCATCATGAGATGATGACCCAACTAGATTCGAGCAGGTCATCGAGAGTAGGGACTCTATAAGAATGGCTGGATGCTTAGCGATCTGAGATGGAATCCATGTACACCAGCAAAGTATGGACTTTGGCTGCTATATCTGAAGGGTTAAATCCCCATCAGGAGCAAGTATATCTTGAGAAGATTACTTGGTGTAGATGGAAAGGTTGAGACTTTCAAAGCTAGACTTGTTAAAGGTTTTCGTCATCGACCAGGCGTAGATAATGATGAAATATTTTCAGGGGACTATGCTTAAGTCCATCCAGATCCTACGTGCCACGGCTACATACCATGACTACGATATCTGGCGGTTGGGTGCCATGACTACTTTTCTAAATAATGATTTAGAAGAGAATGTCTATAAGTACACAGCCAGAGGGCTTCGTAAACAGTGGGAGCAGCGGAAACATGTGCAAGTTGCTTTACATAATGAAGCAGGCATCGCGGAGTTGGAACGTCTGTTTTGATGTGATAGTCAAAGTGTTTGACTTCGTCAAAATGGTAGATGAACCTTGTATGTACAAAAAGGTAGTAGAGAGTAAGGTGGTCATCCTCGTATTGTACGTAGACAACATACTCTTGATAGGAAAAGAGTTTCCTATGCTGCTCACGGTCAATCTCCTCTTATCACATGAATTCTATATATGGGATCAAAGTGATACCTCCTAAATCCTGGGTTTTTGATCTATGAGATAGATCTAATTGGATATTAGGATACTCACTAGTTGTAGTGAGATGGTATCAATCGATCCTGCGGAGAATCACTGGAAAGGTTCCAGAGTGATAAGGACGACTGAATGTCAGTCACAGGCATTGTCTTTACCCCCAGTAAAGGGACGGTATGTTGGAAGAGTTCCAAGCTAGATACCGTGGCAAACTAGACGATAAAGGCTGGATACATCGCTACTTAAGATGCTACCAAAGAGGCTGTTTGGGTGTATAATGGTTCATAAGATGAACTACGTTCCTACTATTGTGAGACAATGGAGTTGTGGCTTATGCCAAGGAACGCCGGTCCCATCAGTGATCCAGACATATTCTGAGGCAGCATCACCTGATCATGGAGATAGATGATCTCCAGGGTGATCGAGGTTAGGAGAGTAGACTCAGAGGACAACACGGCGGATCCACTCACGAAGGCCTTTTTCCCAAAGAGAGACTTTTAGGGGATGGTTGAGTATTAGATACTACAACTACTGCTACAGATGGCCTTAGTGCAAGTGGGAGATTGTTAGTTATATGTATGCCCTAGAGGCCATTACTGTACATTGGATGTATATTGTAGTGGATGCTGGGACATATATAGGTAGGACTTTCTTGCTCGACATGATAGTACGCTATCTGGTTACTCTTTATCTTAACATGTATACTTTCTGTCTCTCTGATTACATGTTGATAAAGCCCTTAGGATGTGTACTCGACTTCCAGGACTATGATGCAGATCATACTAGTGGGGTCTGGGTAGTCAATAAGTACATCCTTCAATGTTCCTAGTCGTGGGAATATCGAGACGGGGCATCAATATTCCAGAGTAGACTAGCGTATATCTTCTCGACCCATGTGATGGGCGATGGATGATCCCATATCCATTGGTGTTTGACATCGGAGATGGTATACGGGTGCTCAGTGGAGACTGGGTACACTGAACGGACTCGCCGAGAACTCCCAGATGGTATTATACCTCACGTCAGATGGCAGTTCTCTGGTGACACTGGTACAGCTTAGTCTGTTGACCCGAGATCGTCATAGAGTCTTGTGTGTCTCCTACTGTGCTTTGATTTCCACCCTACCACGGCTCTACTGAGTCATGCAAACAGGTAGTTTTTGGGTACAGTCCCGATTCACATGGAGGCAATGAGCGATAGGAGGGGATTCGTCTCTCCCGGTATAGGGGGTTGATGTTGCGCTATGCTCGACTGGCCATAACAGGAAATCCCTGGCCAGGGTTGCAATGATATACTGGTAAGAGTTATCAGTAGTTTCACGAATGTTATGGACCCTACGTCGGCATGACTTATCAAGCTACTGGGGTCTGACGTTTACCACCCCTAGGCGATATATGCGACATATCAGACGAACAGACCGGACTGTATGGTAAGTGTTACTGGTTGGATTCACAGGAGTGTGAGCGGGCTTGCTCGTCGATCTTCTGATCGCTCAATACCCGGGTGGCCGTTACGTTTAGCAGACCGCTTGCGGCTTGTGGGTGCTTGATATGATCATCATCTGCTGCCGGCATATTGACGAGTCTTTAGAGTCCTACACAGAGGTTTCCTGGCTCAAGCAAAACGAAATAGGAGCGCATATGAGATATGTGCGGGACCGAGAATAATGCGTGTATGTGATACCGTATTCCATTCTCGCGATGAATGTATCGAATAGTTGTATGTGATATAACCTAGTTATCGAATCAAGGATTGATTCTATAAGTCGATACATTGGATACTAGTCGGTTATATGCGACATGACCGGATCATTGAATCAAGTGTTGATTTAATGATTTAATGTATAATTGTATATTTGATATATTACTTTGTATTAACTAGTATTGGTTCATTTTAAAAGGATTTTCTCACTTGATGTACACAAGTTGTATATGTGATATACTTTTGTGCACTTGTTTGTATCATGTTTGATGATACATGCTCACTTGGGTTTGTGTAAAGAATTAAACCATGGTTAAGTTAATGATTAGGGTTTTGTTTATTTAATTACTTATTTATTTATTTATTTTTTCTTTTTGGAAAAGATAAATAAGGAATGGTGACTTTCTTTGTTTGCTTGTTGAAGCTTCATAAAGCTTTGAACAAGTCCACCATTCTTGTCTCATGCTTAACCCTAATCATTCAAATTAACCATAGTCTATTCTCTACACCTAACCATGGTTAGTATATGATAAGTATTCATAGTATTTTCCTTTTTGAAAATAACTTATCATATTCTTTCTTCATCTTCTTCTTCTTCAACAAAGGAAGAAAGCTTGCCTCCATCAATGGCAAATTGAGAAAAAGAGTGAGAAATCCAATTCTAAAGTAAACCCATCTCCTATTTCTTCATCATCTACCTCTTGCCAAGTAGTATAGGGTGTTTTCTTCACAAGTTTCATGACTTGGTGAAGTTGGAGCTTGATCTTGAGTTGCCTCGACGTAGATCATCTTCGGCATCGAAGTCGACGACCTAGCCCGCCCATTTCTCCGATGAAGCCGATGCTAGAGTCCGGGATTCGATTTGGACAGCGGAGGGACGTCATCACGGAGCCTAGGAGGTGAAGGACCGGATCTACAAAGGTTGTAGCTTTTTTCATTTAAGTTAAAGTTGTTTACTTGCATCGCATCGCCTATACATCTAGTTAACGATCCGTATTAGGGTTTGTAGGCACATGAAAATTTTGAATTGGGTAGGTTTGATCCGTTGTGAGACTTCATTAGTGTGCCTAGGAACCCCTACATTTTCATGCATGCCCACAGTTGTTTGACCGTATACATGAGGCACATCACAGTGATGACCGATGTTCAGAGATCAGGACACAGATGGGACAGGGCAGATTTTCCGAGTTCGTGATCGATGATCAGGGGATACTATGATTTGGGGCTAGACTGTGCGTACCAGATACTGAGGGATTGCGGCGCGAGATTCTTGAGGAGGCACATCGATCGGTATACAGTGTTCATCCCGGTTCCACCAAGATGTACCATGACATGAGAGGTGTTTACTGGTGGGACGGAATGAAGCGAGACATCGCAGATTTTGTGTCGAGATGCCTGACTTGTCAGCAAGTCAAGGCTGAGTACCAGAGGCCCGCGGGAGAGCAACAGCCGTTACCCATTCCGGAGTGGAAATGGGAAGAGATATTTATGGACTTCATTATGGGTTTGCCCAGGACTAGTCGAGGGTATGACTCCATCTGGTGGATCGTTTGACGAAAGCGGCTCACTTCTTACCGGTGAAGACGACTTTCGAATTTTCTCAGTATGCCTAGATTTACATCGACGAGATTGTACGACTGCATGGAGTTCCGACATGTATCGTGTCCGACAGAGGCATCCAGTTTACCAGCCGGCTATGGCGGAGACTTCAGGAGGCCTTGGGTTCTCGTTTGAGTTTCAGCACAGCATTTCATCCGCAGACCGACGGACAGTCAGAGCGGACTATTCAGACTCTCGAGGACATGCTTAGAGCGTGCGTCTTAGACTTTGGAGGTAGCTGGGATCATCATTTACCCTTAGTAGAGTTCTCCTACAACAACAGCTACCAGGAGACCATTCAGATGGCACCGTTTGAGGCTCTTTATGGGAGGAGATGCAGATCGCCTACCTGTTCGACAGAGCTCAGTGAGAGCAGTATCTTAGGGCCACAGATTGTGGAGGAGACGACCGTGAAGATCCAGTTGATTCGTGACAGGATGAGAGCAGCCCAGAGTAGGCAGAGATCTTATGCGGACCGTCGGTGGCGCAGACTTGAGTTTTCTGTTGGTGACCATGTTTTCTTGAGGGTCTCCCCAATGAAAGGTGTGATAAGATTTGGGAAGAAGGGAAAGCTTAGTCCCAGATTTGTGGGCCACTTCGAGATCCTCGAGCGTATTAGTGCGGTTGCGTATCGGTTAGCCCTTCCGCCCAGTTTTCCAGACGTGCACCCCGTATTTCACGTTTCGATGCTCCGTAGATATCTTCACGATCCTTCGCATGCGATTGAGCACCCGACGATCCAGCTTGAGCGTTACCTTTCCTATGCAGAGCAGCCGGTGATCATTTTGGATCGACAAGTGAAGAAATTGAGATCGAAGGACATACCGTCAGTCAAGGTACTTTGGAGTGGTCAGAGCAGCGAGGAGGTCACTTGGGAGACCGAGAGCGAGATGAGGAAGAGGTATCCCTACCTTTTTGAAGGTACGTGTAGTTAGATTTTGAAATTCGGGGACCCAATTTCTTTAAGGGGGGTAGATTGTAACACTATGAAATTTCGTTAGAATGTTTTCGTGTTAATTAGTAATTGTGCGTGTTATTATATATGTGTACATAGGATTATTAGTTATTTCAGTCAGGTTTACCCTAATTGGAAAATTTTCTTTGTAGTGTACACTTGCACACTTAGCCAATTTTGTGACTTAGGTCTTTTAGTGTATCATGTTAACCATTTCTTTTGTTGCATGGTTGATAATTTATTCCCACCTTTGTAATCAAAACAAAACCCTTTGTAAAAAATTCAATTAGCAATAGAAAATAGAAGCATGGTTGTTAGGTGAACATTTGACTTTGGTGACCATTTTCTCCCCTCTTTTCTCTCTCCTTTCTCATTGCAGAATTTCTGCAGAGGCAGCAGCCAAAACCCTAGCTTTTCTTCACCTTTCCCTTTCCTTTTCACTTCTCTTTGATCTCTACACAAATCCTATACAAAAACCACTCTTTTCCTTCACAAAACCTTAGGAAAAATGAGTTTTTGAGGTGTTTGGAGGCAAATCTGTATGCTTGAGGAGGGAGCTGGAAATTTTTGTGTTTCTTAAGGCCTTTAGAAGGTATTAACTCATGTTTAGTACCCTTTCTCCTTAACTTGTAGTATCTTTAGCAAAATATCACATTTTTGTGCATTTTTAGTGCTATTGATGGGATTTAGTGATGATATGTGTAAAGTAACATTTTTATTGCTTGGTTAGCATGGTAATGGGTTATCAGTGTTGTTTTAGACTGGCTTTTGCTTCAGGTTTCACAAAAATACCATAAAGTATCATTTTATTGTGAAAGTGTGGTTTTTAACTAGAAATAGGGCTCTGTAGAATCTGCTGCTACCCGAGTTATTTCAGAATGAAATTGGATTTATTGTAGCATGTATAGGGGGTATAGAGTGCACAAACAAAACCTGGGAGTCCAATTCCCCAGACAGGCTGCCGGAATATTCATTCTGGCCGCAATTTGCGGCCAGATGGGTGAGTTGGGGTTTGGGGTTTGGTACATTGGAGTCTGCTGCTATGTGGAGTATTTTGGTATATCTATTTTTATAATATCTATTCTGTATCAAAATCTGGAGTAGAATACCCTATTTCCCATATTTTTTAATCTTTCGCGACACGCGTGATACGTGTGTGTGGGTTTGGGGTTTCTGCGTATCGCGACGCGTCGGAGTGACTTCAGGCGCGTAATCACACGTTTTAGCGTATCGCGCACACGCGCGCTTGGTTTGCGACACGGGTTTCTAGTTGACTTTAAATGTCGTGTTTGTATGGTTTTGAGTTTATGCGTGATAATCTGTGGAATTCTAGGTTCGCAGGAGAGTGCGACGGACGCCGCGAAGAAGGGGAAATAAGTCATCGGCTATACCTAGCGAGAGACTACGGTGAGTAGATTTAACATCTACGGGGATATCGCCCGCATGGTGTTCTATGTCAGGGCTGATAGGATCTTATAGCTACATTTCCGTACATTGATTATTTATGGCTACTATTTAGTACATACCACATTTCCTGCCATATGTATATAAACTAGAATTGATAGAACACTGCACCGTTACTAACGGTTCATGTTGCACGAGCACTATCCTGCATGTTACACACACACCGTTAGTAATTGCCATGACACTCACACTGTAGAATTTCCATGATCATTATGTTGTAGCTCATCTTTTATGCGACTTGACATGATATTCATACTTGATGCATATATTACATCGGATCATTATGTTGTAGCTCATCTTTTATGCGACTTGACATGATATTCATACTTGATGCATATATCTCATCGGATCATTTTGTTGTAGCTCATCTTTTATGCGACTTGACATGATATTCATACTTGATGCACATATCACATCGGATTATTATGTTGTAGCTCATCTTTTATGCGACTTGACATGATATTCATACTTGATGCATATATCACATCGGATCATTATGTTGTAGCTCATCTTTTATGCGACTTGACATGATATTCATACTTGATGCACATATCACATCACATTGACCTGCATATTGGTTTGGATTACATGTGATTTCTGGATTTGGGAACCGTGGCTATTTCAAATATGTAATCCTTTAAAAACCTGGTTCCCTTGATATGATATTTCGGTGCGTCCACCCTATGTTTTCTCGGTGCTAGAGTGAGATATATATGAGATAGAGAGGGCTGACCCGGACTGACGGATGCCCGATATATATGAGATAGATGGGGGATGACCCGGACTGATGGATGCCCGATATATATGAGATAGAGGGGGCTGACCCGGACTGACGAATTCCCGATATATATGAGAGAGAGGGCTGACCCGGACTGACGGATGACCGATAGACATATGAGTGAGGGGGCTGACCCGGACTGATGGATGCCCGATATAGGAAGATTTGTGTGTCGATGCTAGACACGAGTATTTATGATATTTGGGTGCCAATGTTGGGCACTCGTGATTCTCAGTGATGTACAGGATTTGAGGGCCGATGGGAGTGCCGGCGTCTGGGTTGTTGGGATTTGGGGTGCATTGATGGGCACCGATTACATATTCCACGTTGACATTCCGTGTAGATGTTATACTTCCCATACTCAGCATTCATTATTGTATCTCATCCTGTAGTTTTATTACCTGATAGAGCACTTGCATGATTATTGCACATACTGCTTATCACACATTGATATCATCTGTTGGCATATGATAGAGTAGCGCAGTAAGTGCATGCTCGCGATTATCTTTATATGTTATCTCTATTCACGAGTTGGCAACTCACCCCCGTGGTGCCACAGTGTTTGCAGGTTGCCCTTCGGAGTAGTCGCGGCAGGCTGCGTTTTGCATCTTTTGACACAGATACCCCCATAGTTGGTGTACTAGCTCCATTGCTGATAGGTGGGTTTTGTGCGGTATCTGTTTATCTTTCAGTTATGTATATTGTTGTATCTAGTATTCTCCATCTACCATGTATGTATTTGACTTAGAGACAGTTTGAGAACGATGATGTATATTATTTGTATTCTGGTGTCGAGCTCGTTGTGAGTCGACTGTACTTGCAGTTTATTCTATCCGTGATGTTCCCACTTGTGGATCTTGATCTTCACTATGGCGTCGTATATTGCTATCTTGGTGATTATCTACTTAAGAATCTTTGTCACTTTAATAAATACTTCCATTTAAAACTTAAACACTCTATACTTTTACTGGTTTGGTTTCTGGGGTTTCGGTTCACTTAGCTGCGTTACGCCTGTAGACGTTACGTGGTTAAGTGCCGGTCACGCGCCAAACTTCGGGCCGTGACAGCAGGGGACCGTAGTGCCGCCCCTCACAGTTTAATTTCTGCCCTCTGCGCTAGTCGACTTTTGAGGAAAGGGATGTCGGAAATTCTTAGCTGATATTCATGATACTGGAGCCACAACATATCAGTTGGACCAGGTTCCTATTGTTAGAGAGTTTCCCGAGGTAATTCCTGATGAATTACTTGGATTGCCGCCAGAGCGCGATATTGAGTTTTGCATCGATTTGATCCCTGGCATGAGGCCTATTTCTATATCGCCTTATCGGATGGCCTCGGAGGAGTTTTAAGAGCTTAAGGATTAGTTGCAAAACATGCTGGATTAGGGACTTATTCATCCGAATGTGTCACCTTGGGGAGCTCCTGTTCTGTTCGTAATGAAGGATGGCAGCATGAGATTGTGCATTAATTATGGTCAATTGAATCGTGTTACGGTGCGTAATAGATATCCTCTACCTCGCATTGACGATTTTTTCGATCAGCTCCAGGGTGCGGGTCATTTCTCGAAGTTTGTCTTGCGGTCGGGTTATCATCAGTTGCGTGTTCGGGATGATGACATTCCGAAGACTGCTTTCCATACGCGCTATGGGCACTATGAGTTCTTGGCGATGTCGTTCAGGCTCACCAATGCCCCAGCAGCATTCATGAATTTGAAGAACCGGAATTTCAGGCCGTTCCTTGACCAGTTCATTATTGTAATTATTGATGACATTCTGGTCTATTCCAGAGGTCGTGAGGAGCATGAGTAGCACTCGAGCATTACATTGCAGACATTGAGAAAGTACCAGCTGTTTGCTGAATTCTCAAAGTGTGCTTCCTAGCTTGATAGTGTCGACTTCTTGGGTCAGGTGGTTATAGGAAGAGGGCATATGAGTGGACCCGAAGGAGATCGAGGCCATACAGTTTTGGCCCAGACCAGTATCAATGACAGAGATCTGTAGTTTCTTGGGTTTAGCCGGTTGTTACCACCATTCCATGCAGGAGTTCTTGAATATCGCTGCACCGCGGACCGGATTGACCCGAAAGAGAGTTCCTTTTCTTTTGACCAAGATTTGTGAGGAGAGTTTTCGGCAGTTGAAGGCTCGTTTGGCGACTGCACTAGTCTTACCATTGCCTTCAGGATCTGATGGCCTTGTTGTCTATTACGATGCTTCTCGAGTGGGTTTAGGCTGTGTGTTGATGCAGCATGGCAGGGTTGTCGCTTATGCTTCTCGGCAGTTGATGAAGCACGAGCGGAACTTTTTCCACTCGCAACTTAGAAATGACTGCAGTGGTTTTTGCACTCAAGATCTGGAGACACTACCTATGCGGCGAGTCATGCCAGATATTCACAGACCATAAAAGATTAAACTACATCTTCTGGCAGCATGATTTGAATTTGAGGCAGCGCCGTTGGATGGAGCTTGTGAAGGATTATGATTGTGAAAATCCTTTATCACCCGGGCAAGGCGAATGTGATTGTTGATGCCTTGAGTCGTAGACCCAAAGGTAGCTTGTCCTAATTGAGCGCAGTTCAGAGACAGTCTCCTGCAGTTTGGTAGATTTTGTGCGGCAGCCGAGTGTAGTGTGAGTTTACTTCGACCGAAGGACAGCTTGCTCATGTCCGCGCCCGTCCACTGTTACTGGATCACACTTGGGAGGCCTGATCTGACGATGCTCGTTTGTCAGAGATCAGGGAGCAGGATAAGTAGAATAGAGGTTCTGAGTTCATGATCGATGACCTGGAAGTACTACGATTTGGGACTCGACTGTGTGTGCCATATTCCGAGGGGATGAGATGAGAGATTCTTAGAGAAAGCACATCAGTCAGCATACTGTGTTCATCCGAGTTCCACCAAGATGTATCATGATTTGAAAGATGTCCACTGGTGGGAAGGGATGAAGAGATATGTCGTAGATCTCGTTTTGGAATGCCTGGCTTTCTAGCAAGCCAAAACTGAGTATCAGAGGCCGGCAGGAGAGTTACAGCCTTTTCCCATTCCCGAGCGGAAATGGGAGCAGTATTTTGGGACTGCAACTAGTACAGGAGACTGCAGAGAAGATCCTGTTGATTCAGGACAGGATGAGAGCGGCCCAGTGTAGGCATAAATCTTATGCTGATAGACGTCATTGTGGACTTGATTACGCCGTAGGTGATCATATTTTATTGCGGGTTTCTCCAATGAAGGGGGTGATGAGATACGGAAGGAAGGGGAAGCTAAATTCCAGATATATGGGCTGTTAGTGTATATGCCCTAGAGGCCATTACTGTATCATACTAGCTTGTATATTTCTTAATGGAAGCTTGGGATATTCACAGTTGTATAGACAATCTTGCTCAAAATGTTAGTATGCTACTTGGTTTGTTTCTACTTCAATATGTGCATGTGTTTCTTTTAGCATATCGCTTATACATATTAGTAGAGCCCTTAGGATCTTTGCTTGATTACTAGCGTTGTGATGGCAGTCACACTTGTGGGGGTTGGGTAATCCATAAGCACATCCTTATACAGGTCCCTAGTCATAGGACTATCGAGAAAGGGCATCGATACTCCAAAGTAGACTAGCGTATGCGCTTCTCATCCCAGCGGGGGAGATGGTCTGTCCCACAGCCATCAGTACGTCGTACTGGAGATAGTATGCGGGTACTCGTTGGTTACAAGTACACTGGACAGGACTCGTCGGGAACTGTTGGTTGGTATTATACCTATTTTCAGTTATCAGTTCCCAGGTGACATGAGTACAGCTTAGTCCGCTGACTTGACACTGTCACTTCGCCTCGAGTGTGTTCCCACTGTACTTAGATTACTACCCTACCATGGCTTAAAGGAGTCGTGCAAACAGGTAGTAGTTGGGTGCAGTCCCGAAGCACTTAGAGGCAGTGACGGTTAGACAGGATTCGTCTCTCCCGGTATTGGGGGTTGACATCGCGCTGTGTCTAGGAGAGCCATTACATGAGTAGTCCCTGGCCAGGGCAAGCGAGATATACTGGTAGGTTTTCAATGTTATCTCAGGGTGTTCTGGGCTACACTCCGACACGACTTGTACCGCTATTAGGGGACTGACGTTCACCACACCCCTAGGCACGCCATACGATGTATCAGACGAACAGACCGAACTGTACGGAGATTGTCACATACAGGCTCAGTAGGAGTTCGGATGGGTTTACCTCATTGGACTTCTTATCGACATCAACCTGGGGACCGTTACGTACAGCTAGTGCCGCTTGCGGTCTGTGGTTAAACCCACTGCCAGCGTAGTGTCGAGTCTTTAGAGTCCCACACAGAGAGTTTCCCTGCACTGAGCGAAACGTGTAGAGGCCGTATGGTTTTACGGCAGGGCTGCGATCACTTACGTGCACTTGTGTGCGTATGCTGTTCGGGCAGGCAATACTAGTGGGCTTTGGTTTAAGCCAGATCCTAGTATTGCACGGATGGATTTGATTTGTCTACTGTGCATTCGCATTCTACGGAATGCAGATGCAGGTGTGTATGCACAGTTTCGAGGAGCGATGAACGAGAAGGTGCCTCATTAGGGTTTTGGCAGTTGGTTCGGCAAAAACCGTTATGTGGCAGGCTCATTAGGGTTTTGGCAATTCGTTCGGTCAAAACCATTATGAGCCGGAGACATTGTTTACTAATCCTTTTAGTGATTGTTTAGTGATGGCTAATTGCATTGACCATTTGACCACCTTGACCTCTCTTGACTTTGTTGACCCGTTGACCGTAGTTGACCATTGACCTTCATGAGAGATCTCCACTCTTCTTTGGATTTTCTTTTTCTTTTTGATTATGAAAATGGTCAATTCAATGTAGCATCAACTTTATCATGAAAGGATTGGTAATGATGATAGTTTTGCATTATTGCAACCATGGTTCATTTTTTTAGCTCATAATTCATTTTCATTTCTCTCTCTTGTTCTTGTGAGAAGAAAAGAAAAGCTCTCATGGTTGCTAGCTCCTCCTTCTTCCTCCTCTTGATTTCTTCTTTTGATCTCATGTGTTGAGAGAAAAAGATCCCACAAAGACAAACACTTCCATATATCTCTACTACACAACCTAAGGCATCTAGACTAGCGATCCCGTTGCCCTAGTTGCCTCGGCTCGAGGTGGAGCTCGGTGTACAACTCTCGGGTGGATCATCTTCGACTCAAGGAGGCCGCGGAGGTGACCAAGATCCGGATCATACCTTGGAGCTTGGAAGGACGAGCGGGACAGCGGAATGAAGACCCGAAGGACCGGTTTCGTGAGGTATAATTTCTACGGCATAGTAGTTAAAGCCTCTAGTAGTTTGTTAGTTTCTTGTTTAGCAAAGATCCGGCTTTTAGTCCATGTTGCCTTATGCTAAATAATTGTTTTTCGCCGTTTCCGCCTCCCCGTAAGAACCGGGGTGAGCAACGTGGATTTACAGTGGTATCAGTGCCTAGCTAAACATAAACTAGCAAGTTAGCAAAGTGTTAAGAATATCGATCGGAAAAATCACAAAACAAGTCCGGGAAAATTTTCACTTTCTGTCGATTTTTTATATTGTTCAAAAAATTATTTGACATACATGAAAAATCGGCTCAGGCTTTAGTTAGAACACCCAGCAAAATTGAGCCGCTGACTTGTCCAACTCACCGCGGAAACGCGGCCAAACCATGGGTTTGGCCGCGAATCCGCGGCCAAGTTGACTCAGCCGCGACTCCGTTTTGCTGCAGTGTTCTTACCTTGCTGTTTTGAGATTTTTAGTACATGTTGTTTCCACCCAGATTTTCCAGAGAAGAAATTGACTTTTTGGGGTGGTTACAAATTCGTATTTTGATCGATATTCCGTACACTTTGGCTAATGAATATTTTCTGTGATGTGATATATGTATTGAACGTCCGCTAATCGCTATACGTCGATTACTGGGGGTTATACATATCTGTGATCTGTAATGTTAATGGTTTTTGTATATGAACTCGTTGGATTGTCGCGGATGAATAGCCGGGGTGGATGTGAGATGAGAGTTTCTTTTTCTTTCATTCATTGTAAAATTTGCAAATTGATGTAATATTATTTGTATGGCCGCACAACCGGGTCGAGGTTGTAGCCGTCATTGTATAATTCTTTTTACTGTTTTTTCACCTAGGATAGACCCAAGGTGGGGTGCACAAACTACCGGGTATCTCGAAGTGCCGAGTGGCCTACTCACGTTGTTGAGGGAGGATGCTTCACTTCGGGTACTTGGCGGGTAGTTTGCCGCACCCGTAGGGGTCTAGGGTGGGGTTTTGGCTATTCATCGCGACCGTGTAATCCGCTCTTCGTTGCAGGCTCGAACGAATCGCGGGTTCCTAGTATATCCAAAGTGTTCATCTGTGATCTGGATTGGCTATCATTGCTATATATCTATATATGATATCTATTTAGATGTTTCTTATGTTTTACATCCGCGCTAGTCCAGCCCCCGCTCTGTCGTTAGTTAAGTAACCTAACGGGTGATGACGGGGCCCCGTGGCGAATGCGGATGGCATAAGCGTACGCCATATTTTGGTTGTTTTCAGCAATGGTAGGATTAAATGATGGGACGCAATGGAATTAATGCAAGAAAATAAACCAAGTAAAAGTCATTGGAACACTTTCAAAACCACTCGGTTCTTTTCAAAAACCAGCTTTTAAACGCGGAGCTTGAACCACTCCTTTTAAAAAGCTATTTCATTCCATCGATTATATCAAGTTAACTACGTTCACGGTTTCGCCAAAACCATTCGTAGCCCTTCGTCATTTTGGTTAAATATTCAGTAGTATTCAAGCTATGTATTTTGACCTTCGCCAAGGCATAGTGATTGGTAGCTGCTGAATATTTATCTGTAGCATAGATAGATGCGTTGGTTTAGGACAGTCGTACTACTATTTTGGCCTTCGTCAAGGGTATATACGGGTGGGTTCAAATTAACCTGGACAATGACGAGTAGAACTTGACATGTGACTTATGATATGTTGGCCTTCGTCAAGGTCATAAGAGCATGGGGCAAAAATCCACATCGGGAGTTTCAAAAGAACTGAAACTTGCTAGCGCTGCATACCATTTGGAGTGTGATGATTCTGGTAGGATTCCTTCAGTTTTGTCACGCGATGATATTTGGATCCCGATCTTACTGTGAGTATATGCTACTCCTCGGGAACTTTCTCACTTAACGATCAATGCTATAAACCAAGTAGGTGTCTAGAAAGGTGTTAGCGGGGCTACGCCCACAGGGAAAAGAGGTTATTTAATTAAGGAACTTCGCAAAAGCATTGGAAAACCTCCCTCGAAGTACCGACACTGGCCTGGCTGAACGGTTAAGCAAGTATTGTACGGTGAGATTGATCCTGACTAATTCTTCCTTTATGGTTTGAGGAGGGATTCGAGAGACAGTAGGAGCCATCCTGTTTAGATAAATTAAAAACCAATCTAAACTTGCAAGAGCATCATGCTGAGTGTTTTCTTCTCTCCTCTTAATTGCAGCGACCCAGTGACCGCACCTAGGTTACATCTAGATAATAAAATGACTGAATCTGACTGTTATGACTGGCAAAGGTCTGTCCAGATGTCCATTGCCAATGACAAGCTGGGACACCTCTTGACTGATCCAACCCCTGCCGTCTCAGGTCAAGTTTCCCCTGTCACGGATATTCATATCCGCGAGACATCGGAAAAGAACTATGCGAAAGCCAAGTGCCTCGTGTTAGCCTCAGTTGATGGTGTAAACCAGAGGCAGCACGAGAAGATGGACTTAGTTTCTATCTTCCTCCATAACAAAGATTTATATGGAGAGCAATCTCGTATCGCAAGATATGAGACCTCGAACGAATTGCTTCCAGCGAGGTTGGCTATCGGGTCATCTGTAGGGGGCAACGTCCTTACAGAGACCAGCTCTTTTGAGCTCACGGACCTGAAGACCATGTTGAAGAACGAGTCAGATGCTGACTTAGTTCAACAGTCTCTACCTACTACCCTGAAGGAAACCAGGGAAGTAGAAAGAAAGGGAAGGGCAGAAGTTTCGGGAATGGATGTAGTAAAAGAGGGATGTTCCTATTGTTACGGGAATGAACATGGGCAGAAGGATTGCAGGGCTTGCAAAGCCAGTAGCCAGAATTCGAAGCATGTTGTGGCTTCGGCTTCGGGTGTGTTTGTAATAGAGAACTGTATGTCAGTTAACCCTACTTCCTGGGTATTGGATACCGGATCAGGATCTCATATCTGTAATTCGTTACAGGCTCTGAGAAACAGTAGGGTTATCAAGAAAGGTGATATGACTCTCAGGGTTGCTAATGGAATGAGCATGTATGCTGAATCCGTAGGGGAATATCATCTAGGACCGACAACTGGGCAGATATTGATTCCGCGTGACTGTTTTTATGTACTAGGTGCGACTTGTAATATCATATTTGTATCCTTACTTTCTAAGGAAGGATATGATTTTACTTTTGTAAGCGATGTAGTAAACATCCACCTAAATCAAGTACTGATTGGGTCAGGTACATTGAAAAACGGTATATACGTTTTGAATCAAGCTCAGGTTTTCAGTGTCCAGAACAGACTTAAAAGAAAGTCTCCGAAATTAAATCAGGCTTTCTTATGGCATTGTAGACTGGGTCACATCAATGAGACACAGTTGACAAAGTTACATAAAGAAGGATACTTGGATCCGTTCGAGTACCAGTCTTATGCCACTTGTGAATCTTGCCTCATGGGAAAGATGACAAAGACTCCGTTCACTAGACACGGAGAAAGAGCGAGCGAGCTCTTGGGACTCATACACAGTGACGTGTGTGGTCCAATGTCTATACATGCGCGAAGTGGTTATTCATACTTCATTACTTTCACAGATGATTTCTCTAGGTATGGGCATGTCTTCTTGATGAAGCACAAATCCGAGGCCTTTGAGAAATTTTGGGAATACAAGAATGAAGTTGAAAAACAAACAGGCAAAAGTATCAAGACACTGAGATCTGATCGAGGTGGTGAATACTTAAGTGCCGAGTTTCTGGGCTACTTAAAAGAGAATGGAATTCTTTCTCAGCTTACTCCTCCATACACACCACAACACAACGGTGTATCGGAAAGGAGGAATCGAACCCTATTGGATATGGTTCGATCCATGATGAGTAAGGCCGAGTTGCCGCGATCCTTCTGGGGTTATGCACTAGAATCAGCTGCATATCTTTTGAACAAGGTTCCCTCTAAGACTGTGCCTACAACACCATATCAGATGTGGTGTGGGAAGAAACCCTGTCTTAAGTATCTGAAGATATGGGATGTCCAGCTTTTGTAAAAAAGCAGCATGCGGACAAGCTCGAGGCACGCTCAGTACTGTGTAAGTTTGTGGGATACCCAAAGAACTCCAGGGGGTATTTTTTCTATTACGCAGAGGAACAAAAGGTTTTTGTTTCTCGTCATGCCCACTTTCTGGAACATCAGTTTTTAGAAAAAGAAGCAAGTGGGAGCGTAGTAGAACTGGAGGAAATTCCAGAACTACAAGCTATTACTGAAAGCTTGGAAGAACCAGAAGTTTCAAGAGAACCGGACATCCCAGCGCCGCTCCGCAGGAGTAGTAGGCAGTCTCATCCGCCCGAGAGATACTACGGTTTTCTCATAGACGGGGATAGAGAGGATTGCACTATGGATTATGGTGAGCCTACTAGCTTCCAGCAAGCCATTCAGAGCAGCGACTCGGTAAAATGGCTGGATGCAATGCGGGCCGAGATGGAGTCCATGTACACCAACAAAGTTTGGACTTTGGACTTTGCTCAAGAAGGGGTAAAACCTGTAGGCTGCAAATGGATCTTCAGAAAGAAGATTGGTGTAGATGGGCAGGTTGAGACCTATAAAGCTAGACTTGTTGCAAAGGGTTTTCGTCAAAGACCTGGTTTGGACTATGACGAGACCTTTTCTCCAGTGGCTATGCTAAAATCCATTCGGATCCTTCTTGCCATTGCTGCCTTCCACGATTATGAAATCTGGCAGATGGACGTAAAGACGGCTTTCCTAAATGGAAATTTGGAAGAGTGCGTCTATATGGATCAGGCAGAAGGATTCATTCAGAGTGGAAGCAGCGGTAAAGTGTGCAAGTTGCTAAAGTCCATCTATGGACTTAAGCAGGCATCGCGGAGTTGGAACATCTGCTTTGATGATACTGTCAAAGAATTCGACTTTATCAAAAACCCAGATGAACCATGCATTTACAGTAAGATTGTAGGGAGAACTGTCATATTCCTCGTCTTGTACGTGGATGGCATTCTCCAAATAGGAAATGATATTCCTATGCTACAGTCAGTCAAAGGATTCTTGTCGCAGAGGTTCTCCATGAAGGACCTGGGCGATGCCAACTACATTCTGGGGATCCAGATCTATCGTGATAGATCTAAGAGGATGTTGGGACTTTCACAGTCAAGGTACATCGAAACCATACCGAAAAGATACAGTATGGAAGATTCCAAGTGCGGTAATTTACCGGCTTGTCACGGGATCACCCTCTCCAAAGAGATGTCTCCCAAGACTGATTTGGAAAGGGATTGCATGTCTATTATACCCTACGCTTCAGCGGTAGGCTCTATAATATTTGCGATGTTATGTACCAGACCAAATGTAGCATACGCATTGAGCGTTGTAAGCCGGTATCAGTCGAACTCAGGGGAGAAACACTGGATAGCGGTAAAGAACATTCTCAAGTACATGAGAAGGACTAAGGAGATGTTCTTGGTGTATGGCGGAAAAGACCTCCAGCTCGAGGTCTTTGCCGACTCCAGCTTCCAGAGTGACAAGGATGACTCCAAGTCCATGTCGGGTTATGTCTTTACCCTCAATGGAGGGGCGGTTTGCTGGAAGAGTTCTAAGCAGGAGACCGTTGCTGACTCAACTATGGAAGCGGAGTACATAGCTGCTTGCGATGCCGCAAAGGAAGCTGTCTGGATGAAGAAGTTCCTCACGGAGCTTCAGGTGGTTCCTACCATTGTTGATCCAATACCGCTGTATTGCGACAACAACGGCGCTATAGATTTAGCGAAGGAACCCAGGTCCCATAAGAAGTCCAGGCACATTTTGAGGCGGTACCACCTGATCAGAGAGATCGAAGATCGCCGGGAGATCGAGGTGAAGAGAGTAAATACGGAGAACAACACTGCAGATCCACTCACGAAGGCCCTACCACAGACTCAGTTCGAGCGGCTGATCGAGATGATAGGTCTTCGATACGCCAGTACATGGCCTTAGTGCAAGTGGGAGATTGTTAGTGTATATGCCCTAGAGGCCATTACTGTATCATACTAGCTTGTATATTACTTAATGGAAGCTTGGGATATTCACAGTTGTATAGACAATCATGCTCAAAATGGTAGTATGCTACTTGGTTTGTTTCTACTTCAATATGTGCATGTGGTTCTTTTAGCATATGGCTTATACATATTAGTAGAGCCCTTAGGATTTTTGCTTGATTACCAGCGTTGTGATGGTAGTCACACTTGTGGGGGCTGGGTAATCCATAAGCACATCCTTATACAGGTCCCTAGTCGTAGGACTATCGAGACAGGGCATCGATACTCCAGAGTAGACTAGCGTATGCGCTTCTCATCCCAGCGGGGGAGATGGTCTGTCCCACAGCCATCAGTACGTCGTACTGGAGATAGTATGCGGGTGCTCGTTAGGTTACGAGTACACTGGACAGGACTCGTTGGGAACTGTTGGTTGGTATTATACCTATCGTCAGTTATCAGTTCCCAGGTGACATGAGTACAGCTTAGTCCGCTGACTTGACACTGTCACTTCGCCTCGAGTGTGTTCCCACTGTACTTAGATTAATACCCTACCACGGCTCAAAGGAGTCATGCAAACAGGTAGTAGTTGGGTGCAGTCCCGAAGCACTTGGAGGCAGTGACGGTTAGACATGATTTGTCTCTCTCGGTATTGGGGGTTGACATCGCGCTGTGTCTAGGCGAGCCATTACACGAGTAGTCCCTGGCCAGGGCAAGCGAGATATACTGGTAGGTTTCCAGTGTTATCTCAGGGTGTTTTGGGCTACACTCCGACACGACTTGTACCGCTATTAGGGGACTGACGTTCACCATCCCCCTAGGCCCGCCATGCGATGTATCAGACGAACAGACCAGACTGTACGCAGATTATCATATACAGGCTTAGTAGGAGTTCGGATGGGTTTACCTCATCGTCCTTCTTATCGACATCTACCTGGGGACCGTTACGTAAAGCTAGTGCCGCTTGCGGTCAGTGGTTAAACCCACTGCCAGCGTAGTGTCGAGTCTTTAGAGTCCCACACAGAGAGTTTCCCTGCACTGAGCGAAACGTGTAGAGGCCGTATGGTTTTACGGCAGGGCTGCGATCACTTACGTGCACTTGTGTGCGTATGCTGTTCGGGAAGGCAATACTAGCGGGATTTGGTTTAAGCCAGATCCTAATATTGCACGGATGGATTTGATTTGTCTACTGTGCATTCGCATTCTACGGAATGCGGATGCTGGTGTGTATGGACAGTTTCGACGAGCGATGAAGGAGGAGGTGCCTCATTAGGGTTTTGGCAGTTGGTTCGGCCAAAACCGTTTTGTGGCAGGCTCATTAGGGTTTTGGCAATTCGTTCGGTCAAAACCATTATGAGCCGGAGACATTGTTTACTAATCCTTTTAGTGATTGCATTGCCCATTTGACCACCTTGACCTCTCTTGACTTTGTTGACCCGTTGACCGGAGTTGACCATTGACCTTCATGAGAGATCTCCACTCTTCTTTGGATTTTCTTTTTCTTTTTGATTATGAAAATGGTCAATTCAATGTAGCATCAACTTTATCATGAAAGGATTGGTAATGATGATAGTTTTGCATTATTGCAACCATGGTTCATTTCTTTAGCTCAGAATTCATTTTCATTTCTTTCTCTTGTTCTTGTGAGAAGAAAAGAAAAGCTCTCATGGTTGCTAACTCCTCCTTCTTCCTCCTCTTGATTTCTTCTTTTGATCTCATGTGTTGAGAGAAAAAGATCCCATAAAGTCAAACACTTCCATATATCTCTACTACACAACCTAGGGCATCTAGACTAGCGATACCGTTGCCCTAGTTTCCTCGGCTCGAGGTGGAGCTCGGTGTACAACTCTCGGGTGGATCATCTTCGACTCAAGGAAGCCACGGAGGTGACAAAGATCCGGATCGCACCTTGGAGCTTGGATGGACGAGCAGGACAGCGGAATGAAGACCCGAAGGACCGGTTTCGTGAGGTATTATTTCTATGGCATAGTACTTAAAGCCTCTAGTAGTTTGTTAGTTTCTTGTTTAGAAAAGATCCGGCTTTTAGTCCATGTTGCCTTGTGCTAAATAATTGTTTTTCGCCGTTTCCGCCTCCCCGTAAGAACCGGGGTGAGCAACGCGGACTTACATGGGCCCCTTCGAGATTCTCATGCAAGTCGGTGTAGTTGTTTATCGCTTGGCTCTTCCACCCCGTTTTCATGATTTTCACCCCGTGTTTCATGTATCAATGCTTCGCAAGTACCTTCATGACCCCACTCACGCGATTCAGCATCAGACGATCCGGCTGGAGCACGATCTTTCTTTCACCGAGAAGCCGGTAGTTATTCTGAATTGGCAGGTGAAGAAACTGAGGAAAAGTTCTTACCGTCCGTAAAGGTTCTTTGGCGTGGCCCGAACAGCAAAGAGGTCACGTGGGAAGCCGGGGACGAGATGAGAAAGGAATATCCCCATTTCATCGAAAGTACGCGTAGTTAGAATTTTAAATTCGGGGACCGAATTTCTTTAAGGGGTGAAGATTGTAACGCTTTGAAAATTCGTTTGGGTTAATTATATATTAATTAGTGATAATACGTGATTTTTGTAAAACCTAATTAACAATTAGTTTCTATATAAACATGAATATAGCTATTTTAATTATGTAAGTACTTATTTTATTGGTATTTATTAGTTATTTATTTAACTACTTGTTTACTAATTATTTTTATTATTTATTAATTATTTAGAAAATTATTTTAAGTATGCACACACACTAATCTAGTGCTAATCCTAGGTTAACAAGAAGTCATCTTAATTAGGCAACCTTGGCAACCAAAACATTTTCTTAACATGCTTCTTTTCTTTAAAACTTGAAAATGGTTCTAGATATTTCTTAATGTTAAAAATGAAAAAGAAAATGAGGTATGGGGTGCATTTATTGCATGCATGGTCTCTACACTCTCTTTCAACTCTCTAGAACTCTATCTCTCTTTTTCTCTCTTCCCTCTTGATGCAGCCTCCTCTTCTTCCTCTTCTTCTTCTTGCAAAAAAAAAACACCTCACTACCTTACAACTAAACCCTACAAAATCAACACAAAACCCTCCAAAAATCATCGCAAAAATCATATTCTCTAAACTCTTTAAGGGTTCCTTGAAGCAAGTCTTCTTTTGATGAGGCTATCTCCTCAAGTTAAGGTCATGAGGCTATCTCCTTCCGTCGAAACCGAAGGCCCCAATTCTTTCATGAGGCCTCAAATAATTAGGTTTTGAACGCAATTTTCAGCCAGATATGAGACCTGGGTGTTGGGGATTTTAGTATAATTATATGCTGTATATTAAATATCTTTGGTATATGCAACTTTGTTAATTTTCGCTCGTGTCAAAATCTGGAGCCGTTTTATCTCAAATGTGACGTTTGTGTAATGTACGATACGTGCGTTTCGAGTCTAGTTTTGGCGTTTGCTGTGTATCACAGCAAATCAGGGTGGTTTCAGACGTTAACACTCATGTTTTGTGCTCCGAGTGCACACACGTTTAGCTTATGCCGCTAGTTTTCTCGTACAGTCTTGATATCGCGTTCTACAGATTATCTGGCCATATGTGTTTGCATTATGAGATTCTAGGATCGGTTACGGAGACGTCGGACGTGGCAAGGAAAGGACAGGCTGTGTTTGGGTCAGATTAGCCGAGGCGTTCAGGTGAGTAGATTTAACATCTACGGGGGAATCGCTTATACGGCGTTAACCGCCGAAGGCTAGATTCGAGGGAGATAACCTTGTGTGAAATGGTTGTGTATACATATATATATATACATATATATATATATATATATGTTGTGATTGTGCATACGTACCTTTCTGAAAACCCTATTACCAGTTGTTCATTGCCATATCATTAATAAGACACCGCACCATTACTAACGGTTCATGATACACGAGCACTGATTTTATGCCACACACACACCGTTAGTAATTGCCATGCCACGCACACATTATAATTGCCTTGATAAATATATGTTGCATTGTATATTAAGTATGTTATTAGCTGTTATGATCTCATCTGCTGGAACATGCACCATTACCGATGATGCGTATGTTACACGTACACTTACTTGCCGGCTCACACACATCATCATCTGTAATTTCTATGTCACGTACACATTAGAAAACATTACTTCACTGATATAATCTGCTAGCTGGTAGTTATTATATTATTAGTATGCTCGCTCTCATATGCTAGTTTGCATTCTATACTTAGATGTTGCATGCATTCACATATTTATGCTGTTTATACCCAGTTGAGGTGCTTTATGCCATAATTTATTACTCTCTTGCTGATTCGTGATTTTGAGATTTCAGATATTTCATGAGATTTCTGGATTTGGGAAACCGCATGTGAATTTTATAAACTTATGATTATTTTACAAAAAGAAAGATGCGGTTTTCCTTGATATGATATTTCGTGTCCACCATGATGTTTTCTCGGTTATGAGTTTTGTTTTTGATACCCGATTTGAGGAGTAGGATGAACCGTCTGCGGGTACATGGTGGACCCGGTAAGGTACCACGGGGCAAGAAATTCGTGTGGATGACGATGAGCCTGGCAGGAGGGAGCACTACCTACCGGTGATTGTATGGGAACTCGGCGGATATCCGAAGGATACCGTCCGAAGTTATGAGATGGGATAGATATTGTAAGTCCATGTCACGCACCCCACGTGATCGCGGGGTGACGGAATATATGAAAAACAATTATCAAAGCTTCGTAACACGGACTTGAGCACACGGATCGTGTCTAAACCATTACTAGCAAAATACGAGAGGTTTAACTACGCGGATTCGAAGCTATACCTCACATTACTTGTCCTTCGGGTCTTCATCGTTGTCCTCCACACCTCGTCGGCTCTATGGAACATGGGTACCTCAACGGCTTCCTCGAGTCAAAGACGATCCACCCGAGAGTATATAGTTCGAGCTCCTATCTCGAATCTGAGATAACTATGGCTTCTAGTTTGCTAATCTAGAAGTCCTAAAGGGTGTAGAGTATTTAGATGGATTACTTAGTCACTTAAACCCTAGGATTCTCAACTCATGAGAGCTTTTAGTGTTTGAGGAAAAAGATGATAACTTGTTGAGAGAGAAAGCTTTTGTGTTAATCAAATGAATAATGTCTCATCTAGAATAATATAAAGCATCAAAATATCATAACAAATATCTATCATAATATCAACCATGCTTCATTTAATTCATTTAAGATGAACCATCTCATGAGTCATTATCCATTTAATGAAAACCTACACCTCATCTCTCCACCTCATTTATTTAAATCCTAAAAAGAATTAAACACAAATGAGTCACCTTCTTCTAAAAGCTTCCCGACAAATTACTAGACTGCCCCTCCCATCCGTATTTCCGAAAAACACGGATAATCTTTGACTGAATAAATCCATCTGTATAATACTAGAATCTGGCTTAAACCAAAGCCCGCCAGTATTATCTGCCCGATCATAATACGTGCACAAGTGTACGTAAGTGATCGCGGCCCTGCCGTAAAACTATACGGCCTTTACACCTTTTACCCGATGCAGGGAAACTCTCTGTGTGGGACTCTAAAGACTCGACACTACACTGGCAGTGGGTTTAACCATAAGCCGTAAGCGGTACTAGCTGTACGTAACGGTCCCCAGGTAGATGTCGATAAGAAGGACGATGAGGAAACCCATCCGAACTCATACTGGGCCTGATGTGACAATCTCCGTATAGTCCGGTCTGTTCGTCTAGGACTATCGCATATCGGGCCTAGGGGGCGGTAAATGTCAGACCCCTAATAGTGGTATAAGTCGTGTCGGAGTGAAGCCCATTACACCTTGAGAAACTACTGGAAGTCTACCGGTAAATCTCGTTTGCCCTAGCCAGGGACTTTGCGTAATGGCTCTCCATACACAGCGCGATATCAACCCCCACTACCGGGAGAGACGAATCCTGTCTAACTGCCACTGCCTCTAAGTGCTTCGGAACTGCACCCAACTACTACTTATTTGCACGACTCCTTTGAGCCGTGGTAGGGTAGTAATCTAAGTACAGTGGGAACACACCCGAGGCGAAATAGCAGTGTCAAGTCGACAGACTAAGCTGTACTCATGTCACCTGGGAACTGCTATCTGACGACGGGTATAAAACCAACCAGCAGTTCCCGGCGAGTCCTGTCCGGTGTACCCATAACCTAACGAGCACCTGCATACTATCTCCAGTACGACGTACTGATGGCTGTGGGACATACCATCTCCCTATGCTGGGAGGAGAAGCGTATACACCATACTCTGGAGTATCGATGCCCCGTCTCGATAATCCTACGACCAGGGACCTGTATAGGATGTTGCTTATAGACTACCAAGCTCCTACTAGTGTGACTGCCATCACAACGCCGGTAATCAAGCAAAGATCCTAAGGGCTCTACTAATATGTATAAGAGATATGTTAAAAGAAACACATGCACATATTAAAGTAGAAACAAACCAAGTAGCATACTACCATTTTTAGCAAGACTGTCAATACAACTGTGAATATCCCAAGCTTCCATTAAGTAATATACAAACTAGTATGATACAGTAATGACCTCTAGGGCATAAACACTAACAGATATGAGGGCCGATCCGAGGGACGGCGCCTAAGTTTGGGATTTTGGGGTGTCGTTGATTTACACCAGATTTTTCTATGATATTTGTTTTGGGGATGTCTTTGTTTTATCCCATACTCCAGACTTTTATGATATACTTTGCACATATAGTTTTGTGCCCTGAGGTAGTACTTGTATTTAGATTCTTGTTGCATCTCATATTATTATGCATATGCTACCATGATTGCATATATATAGGATGTTCGTTTTTTTTTTGCATACTTGCGATTACCAGTACGATGTAATTTACTACTCACGAGCTGGCAACTCACTATCTTGCAGGTCCGACCCATCCGCACAGTAGCGGCGGCCGTACTTCCACTTCTGCTTCCTTTGCATCGACGTGCGGCTTGCCTGTAGGTGGGTTTGCGAGGATACTCTTTGTTCCCACCTAGTGTATTTACTATTGTATCCAGCACACTCCATCTACCCTACCTACATTTTTCACCATTTGTATATTGGACCTAGATTGTGAGCTGGTGAGACTTGTATATGTATATTCTAATTCTGGTGTCGAGCTCATGTGAGCCGACTTTATACTTGGTTTCTGTTTTCTTTCTTTTAAATGTTGATTTCATATTGTGATGATATATCTTGCATGTGGTTGTGTTCCGCTGTTCAGCGAAGAGCTAGCTCCTGCTTGGGGATGCCTATATTCATTTCTTATGTATATTCATCTGTTATACCCATTTGGGGCCAGTTTTTACAAAGGAAACTCTGCCGAAATTTTTATAAAAAACTTGAGCTTATTATAAAGACTTTCAAAGTGATTTTTTATGTTAACTTAACTTTCAAACAAGTTTTTCCTTCACTCTATTTCTTTAAATGGTTTAGATTTCTGGGCTTTGGCTTACTTAGATTACGTTACGCCTTTAGACGTTGCGTAATTTAAGTGCCAGTCACGTTTCACATATTTAGGTCTTGACATTTATACCTCTTGGATACTTGTCCTTCGGGTCTTCTTCTCCTCCTCATCTTGAGCTCCTCGAAGATCCGGATTGTGCTTGAACGTTGGTTTCCTCGTGTCAAAGACGATCCACCCGAGATTCTATGGTTCAAGCTCCAACCTCTAAACCGAGATAACTAATGTACCTAGTTCGCTAAACTAGGTAGCATAGGAGATCTTAATTGGAGTGTTTAATCTCAAGTGACCCTATGGTTCATAACACATGTGAGGGATTAGGGTCTTGAGGAAGAAGGAGAGGAAAAATGGAGAGAGAAAAGAAAAGAGCAAATGAGCTAGTCTTGTGATAGTGAAGGATGGCTCATTCTCTATCTCACATGAAGCATGGATTATTTTCTAATAAAAAATAACAACCATGCTTCAATAGACCCAAACACATAAACAAATGAAATGAGCCATGTTTCACCATGCCACAAATATCTCCATTTTCCACCTCATTAATCTATTTGCAAAAATAGATAAATCGAAATAATGAGGTGGCCCCTTCTAGAAGCATCTCTTGTAAAATTACAAGAATGCCCTCACCGAATATACATACCCGTATTCGTACTCCAAAAAATACGAATACGATGAGATAATAATAATCCAATAATATAATACTAGAATCCGGCTTAAACCAAAGTCCATTGGTATTATCCGTCCGAACAACATCCGTGCAACTAGTACACGTATTTGATCGGAACCCTGCACGTAAAACCATACGGCCTCTACATTGTTTCGCCTGAACCAGGGAAACCCATTGTGTGGGACTCTAAAGACTCGACAGTACGCTGGCAGTGGATTTATCCACAAGTCCGTCAGTGGCACTAGCTATACGTAACGGCTACCCAGATATCTGTCGATAAGAAGGCTGACGAGCAAACTCATCCGAACTCCTACTGAGCCTATCCGTAACAATCTTCGTACAGTCCGGTCTGTTCGTCTAAGAGTATCACATATCGGTCCTAGGGGGTGGTAACCGTCAGACCCCTAATAGCGCAAAAAGTCGTGTCGGTGTAGAGCTCAATACACCATGAGAAACTACTGGTTTACCTACCAGTAAATCTCGCTTGCCCTGGCCAGGGACTTTGTGTATTGGCTATCCGAACACAGCGCGATATCAACCCCCAATACCGGGAGAGATGAATCCTTTCTATCCACTACTGCCTCCAAGTGCTTCGGGACTGCACCCAACCACTACATGTTTGCACAACTCATTTGAGCCATGGTAGGGTAGTGATCTAAGTACAGTGGGAACACACTCGAGACGAATAATGATATCAAGTCAACGGACTAACCTGTACTCATATCACCAGGGTGTTGGATATATGTATGCCCTAGAGGCCATTATTTGTATAGTGGATGCTTGGATATGTATATATAGAGAGGACATTCTTGCTCGACATGATAATATGATATCTGGTTGCTCTTTATCTTAACATGTTCACTTGATTGTGTATACTGTTCATTTGATATATGTTGATAAAGCCCTTAGGATATAGCTTGACTGCCATGACTATGATGGAGATCATACTAGTGGGGCATGTATAGTTTATAAGCATATCGTTAAATGTTTCTAGTCGTGGGTGTATCGAGAAGGGGCATCGATATTCCAAAGTAGACTAGTGTATACGTTTCTTGACCCATTTGATGGGCGATGGATGATCCCATATCTATTGGTGTTTAACATCAAAGATTGTATACGGGTGTTCAGTGGAGACTGGGTATACTGAACGGACTCGCCGAGAACTCCTATATGGTATTATACCTATCGTCAGATAGCAGTTTTTAGGTGAAACTGGTATATGTTAGTCTGTAGACCCGAGATCGTCATTGAGTTTATGTGTTCTCCCACTGTGCTTTGATTTCCACCCTACCACGGCTATACTGAGTCGTGCAAACAAGTGGTTTTTGGGTACAGTCCTGAGACACATGGAGGCAATGAGTGATAAGAGGGGTTTCGTCTCTCCCGGTATTGAGAGTAGATGTTGCGCTATGCGCGATTGGCTATGACTCAAAGTCCTTGGCCAGGGCTTATGAGATTTACTGATAAGTGTTATCAGTAGTTTCTCGACCTGTCATAGGCCACATCGGCATGACTTATTGAGCTACTGGGGTCGATGATACCATTCCTAGATTCAATATGCAACATATCAAACGAAGAGACCGGACTGTACGGTAAGTGTTACCAATAGCTCGACGGGCGTTTTGACAGGTTCGCTTGTTGTTCTTCTGTTTGTATAATATCTAGGAGCCGTTACGTGCAGCTAGTACCGCTGACAGTTTGTGGGTATCTGATATGATCACTACCTACTGCTAGCGTATTGACGAGTCTTAGAGTCCCACATAAGGGTTTCCGAACTTAGGCGTAACGAAGTGGGGCACATAAGTAGATATGTGCGGGAGCTTGATGCGTGTATATGATACCGTAATTAAATCAAGTAGTTTACATTAGCAGGGTTATATGTGATATGACCAGGTTATTAAATCAATTGTTGATTTAATATAATGACTAATTCTCTTTTTAAAGAAATCCTTTCTTACTCATTTATATTTACATATATGTGTGTATATATATATATATTAATATTAATATATATGTGTGTGTGTGTGTGTAAATGAGGTGTCATGGTTGATGATACATGCAACATGGGAGTGCAAGACTTATATTGGAGATTTATTTGGATTTTTAATTAAATGGAAATGAGCCATGCTTCTACATTCTTCTCAAAATATCTAGCTAATGACTCACTATTCCACTCACACTTATTTGATTAAATATCTAATAATATCTCCATGGTTCATTATGAGATTCATTCTTGACTTGAGCTTGAACCCAAGTTGCTTCTTCTTCTTCTTCATTTCTTTCTAGGGTTTGAAAAAGAGAAGAAAAAGAAAAGTTTTCTTGAGAGAGAAATTCCCACTTCATCGATCAATATTAGTCCAGCAAACTAGTATTGGTTGTTTGCTTCATTTCTTCCTAGAATAGTGAAGCAAGAGCTTGAGCAAGAAACTATGGGTGGATCATCGTGGACGTCGAATGACTTCGAGCGGAGTTGATCCAAGCTTTCTAGTGGAGCCAAAGGAGTCCAAGGAGAGAAGGAGTAGTCTACAAAGGTTGTAGTCCTCTTTCACTTAGTTTAGACTTCTTTAAGCTTATGTTTTACCTTAATCTCTAGTTCGATTTTGTGTTTGTGTGCATTAGCTCTCTAATTTTTGAAAAGTTCTTGACTTTATGTTGTTTAAACAAAAATAGAAGTGCTACTACACTCGAACATGGTATCAGAGCCATGCTAGAGCTTTAGGGTAATCTAGACGACATTAAAAAACTCAATAAAACATCAAAATTACATTTTTCTCATGCTCTCTAGAATTTTTTTCAAGTGTTGGAATTTTTAGGTTTAAAAATATTCAGAAAATAGTGCAGGGTTTTCTTTGGATCCCCAAGAAGAACGAGCGCCTAACTCGACACAACGACCGTGGAACCGCGGCTAAAACCTAGTATTTGCGGCGGTTCCGCGGCGCCGTTGGTGAGGCTTGGACCGTCTTTCTTGTGCTGACCCGTAGGTAATATTGACACTCTCTGGGAATTTTTAAAAAAGGCTCAAGTGTTGAGCTCTCTAAGATCTGTGGGTGTTTTGATGAATTGATTGAAATGTTTAACATCGCCTAGTCGTTCTGAATGTGATACAATATTTGGAATCTACACTAATTAGTTTTGAGAAAATTAATTGGTTATTCGTAAATCTAACATTTAGGTCTCGTAGGATATCGGGAATCTTGTTGAATTGCCCGATTTCTTTTGAAAATGTGTTTTCATTTTTGAGAATTAAATGTAACATCTACAGTGTTAGCATGAAATCCGGGATATGAGATATTCCGGGTTTATGATGTCTAAGGAAAGTGCGGATTCCAACTGTTGTAGTTTGGCATTTCTTTTCTGCGACCATAAGTGTAATATGTGGTGTATCGCCGGTTTCATTGCTATACGTCAACGACAATTGGGATACACATATTTACTTACGTTGATGACATGTGATGTTATGTGTTGCTGTGATATGATATATAGGATCGTCGTGATTGAATAGCCGTGGGTTTTATGTGAGATGAGAGTTTTCCTTTTCATTCATGTAAAATTCATTGTTTGTAATATTATTTTATTGGGGCACTTCCGGGTTGAGGATGATGTCGCCATTGATGTTTATTATTTACTTTTCCGCATTAGGTTAGACCCAAGGTGGGGAGCACAAGTGACCGGGTTCTGGAGTCCAGTCGGAGGCCATCCCGAGGAGTCGAGACCGGGTCTCCTAACTCCATAATTGGTAGGGTCGCTTGCCGCTCTCGCAGGGGTCTAGGGGTGTGGGCTTGGCTATTCATCACGACCGTGGAATCTGTATTTTTTATCGTTGGCTGAATATAAAATACGGACCTCCTAGTATATCCTATATTTTCATATATGTGCTTCTGCTGCTGTTAATCTGTGATGTGATCACTTATGTGCTGAGACGAATGTTATTATTATATATATGATATATAATAAACGTTGCTTATGTTTTGCATCCTCACTAGTCCTGCCCCCGCTCTGCCGTTAGTTAAGTAACCTAACGGTGCATGATGGGACCCCATGGTGAATGCGGATGGCATAAGCGTACGTTCTATTTTCGTTTCTTTTCTCTGATGGCTTAATAACTTAAATGATGTGACTACATTAATGAGATTTATGTAAAGAAAAAGAAACCAAAAAGATGTTGTAGAATCGAATTGGAAACTCAGTCGGCCTTTTTTTTTAATGAAAAAGCTAGTTTCAGAAATGCGGAGCTTAAGCCACTCCTTTTAAAACTATTTGATTCTACAACGGGATCAAGTTCTAAGAGTTAAAGGTTTTCTTAAATACCATCCGCAACCCTCCGTCATTTTAGGAAGTAGAGTACTTAGTCCGTGCTACGTATGTTGATCATAGTCAAGGCGTAGTGTACGGTAGGTAAGTGATGTCTTCCTACACAGCATATGATGCGATTAGTTAGGACATTCATGTGATTATGTTGATCATAGTCAAGGGTCATGTGAATGGATCTAATTAATCATGAAATAACTGGTAGAACTTGACTAGTGCTTATGATATGTTGACCATAACCAAGGTCATAAGTGCTAGGGGTAAAAACCATATCGGGAGTTTCAAGAGTTGAAATTTGCAATGAGATTTCATACCTTCTATGTGATAGTTGGATCCCGATCCCACTGTAACTAAGAGTTACTCCTAGGAGAGTTTTGCACTTTACAATTAGCAAACCCATTAGGTGTCTAGAAAGGTGTCAACAGGGTTATGCCTCTGAGAAAATGAGGTTTATTTAAATTAGGTCTGTGCGAAGCACGGTGAACCCCCCTCAAAGTACCGACACTGGTTTGGCTGAACGGTTAGCGAAGTTATAGAATGTAACTAATCCTGGATAATTTTCTTTTTAAGGTTTGAAGGAAAATTTGATAAAAGCAATAGGAGACATCGATTAGATAAGATAATAACCAGTCTAATCTTTGCAAGAGTTTTCGCTGAGTGTATTCTTTTCTCTCTCCTAATGGCAGATACCAATGACTGGGCTTAAGCTTCTAATAGATAAAAATAAACTGACGGGAGCTAATAATAAAGAATGGCTGAGGAACGTGAACATTGCCATTACATATGATAAAGTTGCGTATGTCCTCACTGTTGAGCCCCTCCCATCCCAGGTCCTGATTCATCCATTGCGGATAAGGAGATCCACAAGACATGGGATATTGACTGTGCCACGGTCAAATGCCTCACGCTTGCTTCGATGGAAAATGAACATCAGAAGCAACATGAGAAGATGGATGTTCAATCCATCTTTCTTCATACAAAGGAGTTGTATGGGGAGCAATCTCGTGCTTTACGTTATGAGGCATCTAAGAAATTGTTTTAGATGAGGATGACTGCGGGCACATCAGTTGGTGAACATGTCTTGAAGATGATAGGTCTTATAGAAGAACTTGAGGACCTGGGATGGAGCATGGTGAACGAACAGTATGTTGATATTGTTCTACAGTCTCTCCCCCTGCCTTTGCTCCATTTATAGTGAACTTCAATATGCACAATTTGGAGAGGTCACTACCTGAATTTCTCAATATGTTGAGAAGTGCAGAGAGCATGCTTAAAACAGCGAAAACTCCCGCTCGGCTTGCTGGGCCATCTTCCTCTTCCGTCCCAAAAGCCAAGGCAAAGGGAAAGAAAAAGAAGAATCCCACCAAACCGAGAGGTGGAGTTGAAAAGGCGAAGGGGAAAGAAAAATCCGGGGCTGCAAGTGGAAAAGGAGAATGTTTTTTCTGCCACAAGTTGGGACATTGGAAACGCAATTGTGCTATATACCTTGCCGATCTCACGAAAAAGAAGCATGTTGATGCTTCTGCTTCTGGTGTGTTCGTGACTGAAAACCGTTTTTCTATAAACTTTGCTTCCTGGGTATTAGATACCGGTTCGGGTTCTCACATCTGCAATTGTATGCAGGGACTGAGAAATAGCAAAGTTTTGAAGATGGGCGATCACACTCTCCGAGTTGGAAATGGTTCCAATGTACATGCGATGTCAGTGGGAGTGTATCACCTGGGGTTTCCATCGGGATGTATATTAGTTTTGAACCCGTGTTATTATGTACCAAGAATGCTATGTAATATAATATCTGTTTCTTTGTTAGACAATGAAGGATATCATTTTTTGTTGCAAAATAATGTTATGAACATTAACCTGAATCAAGAGTTGATTGGGTATGGTACACTTAATAACGGGATATACGTCCTAAATCAACTTACAGTTTTCAACATACAACACACAAATAAAAGAAAATTTTCAGATATAAATGAAGCTTTTCTTTGGCATTGTAGACTTGGTCATATTAACGAAAAGATTAAACAAGCTACATAAAGATGGATATTTAAATCCTTTTGAATATAAATCTTATGCGACTTGTCAGTCTTGTATCAAGGGTATAATGACCAAAACTCCGTTTACTGGACACGGAGAGAGAGCTACGGAACTCTTAGGCCTCATACATAAAGATGTATGCGGACCAATGTCTACTGTAATACCCCAGGTATTATCCGGTATACCCATTTATACCTGCTAAGCATGGGGACCCATTGTAAAACAATGAGGAATTTTCGGAATACATTCCGAAAGTGGTCAGATCTGTGCTATAAATGGAATGATACCGCTCTTCAATACAGAGGCGCCTTTTAAGTGAACTGGCACTATAGGAGTTTGAGAACTCCGTAGTTAAGCGTGCTCGGGCAAGGGAAGTCCTAGGATGGGTGACCTCTTGGGAAGTGGCCCCTGTTCAGGCCCGGTTCGCTCCGAAGGACAAAACCGTGCGGCTTCGGCCAGAGCGGACAATACTCTCTGTATTGGGGGTGGGTCTTGATGGAATGGTATCAGAGCTGGTTCCTCAATAGTAGGTCTGTGTTTCGCGGACGAACCATTGTTCTAAGTGGGGGAGAATGTAAAACCCCAGGTATTATCCGGTATACCGATTTATACCAGATAAGCATGGGGACCCATTGTAAAACAATGAGGAATCTTCGAAAAACATTCCGAAAGAGGTCAGATCTATACTATAAATGGAATGATACCGCTCTTCAATACAGAGACACATTTTAAGTGAACTGGCACTATAGGAGTTTGAGAACTCCGTAGTTAAGCATGTTCGGGCCAGTGAAGTCCTGGGATGGGTGACCTCTTGGGAAGTGGCCCCTGGTCGGGTCCGGTTCGCTCCGAAGGACAAAACCGTGCGGCTTCGGCCAGAGCGGACAATACTCTCTGTATTATGGGTGGGTCGTGACATCTACACATGCTAGAGGCTGTTTTTCTTACTTCATCACTTTTACTGATGATTTATCAAGATTCAGACACGTGTTCTTATTGAAGCATAAGTCCAAAGCTTTCGAGAAGTTCAAGGAGTACAAACTTGAAATAGAAAAACAAACAGGCTTGAGCATCAAAAAAACTTCGATCAGATCGAGGTGGAGAGTATTTGGGTACAGAGTTTTCGGACTTCCTAAAAGAAAATGGGATTCTCTCTCAGCTCACTCCCCCTTACACACCATAGCACAACGGTGTGTCAGAACGGAGGAATCGTACCCTATTAGATATGGTATGTTCTATGATGAGTGATGCTGGGTTACCACTTTCATTTTGGAGGCATGCATTGGAGATTGCAGCATATCAGTTGAACAGGGTTCCAACCAAGACCATGTCTACCACTCCATATGAGATATGGTATGGGAAGAGACCATCTCTTAAACGAGTTAGGATATGGGGTTTTCCGGCTTTTGTCAAAAAGTAGAATCCAGACAATCTCGAGACACGGTCGGTTCAGCGTAAATTTGTGGGATATCCAAAACATTTGTATGGATATCTTTTCTACCACAAGGAGGAACAAAGAGTGAATTTCTAGAAAATGAAATTTTCAACATGCCACATTTTTAGAAAATGAATTTTTTAAAAATATTGGTGGCAATGCGGTAGAACTAGAAGAAGTTCTAGAGACACAAGTTACAAATGACGAATTGGTTGAACCTGATATTATAATAGAACCTCATGAACCTCAGCCACTCTTTAGATATAGTAGGACTTATCACCCACCGGAGAGATTCTATGGGTTTCTCATTGATGGTGATAGAGAAGATTGCATCATGGATGATGATGACCCTACTAGTTTCAGCAAGCTATCACGAGTGGTGACTCAGTGAAGTGGCTGGATGCCATGAGATCCGAAATGGAGTCCATGTACACCAACAAAGTATGGACTTTGGATGTTGTACCCTCTAGGGTAAAACCCGTATGGTGCAAATGGATCTTTAAGAGAAAGATCGGTGTAGATAGACATGTGGAGACCTATAAGGCAAGGCTTGTAGCGAAAGGGTTTCGTCAAAGACCAGGACTGGACTATGACGAAACTTTCTCTCCTATATCAATGCTTAAATCCATTCGGATCCTACTTGCTATTGCTGCTCACAACGACTATGAAATCTGGCAGATGGACGTTAAAACATCATTTCTAAATGGTGATTTAGAAGAATGCGTTTATATGGATCAGCCAGAGGGCTTTGTTGACAGTGAGAGCAGCGAGAAAGCATGTAGGTTGCTTAAATCCATTTATGGATTGAAGCATGCATCGTGGAGTTAGAACATCTATTTTGATGATGCAATCAAAGAGTTTGATTTTGTCAAAAATCCAGATGAACCTTGTATTTATAAGAAGATTGTAGGGAGTACTGTCACATTCCTCGTATTGTACGTGGATGACATTCTCTTGATAGGAAACGACGTTCCTATGCTACAATCGGTCAAACTGTTCTTGTCACAAAGGTTCTCCATGAAGGACCTGGGTGATGCATCGAACATTTTGGGCATTAAGATATATAGAGATAGATCTAAAAGGTTGTTGGGATTTTCCCAATCAAGGTACATTAACACTATCCTAAAGAGATTTAGTATGGAAGATTCCATGCGAGGTGCCTTGCCCGCTTGTCATGGAATCACTCTCTCCAAGGACTTTTGCCCGGAGACTGATGAAGAGAGAGCTCGCATGAGCATTATACCCTACGCTTCAGCCGTAGGATCTATAATGTATGCGATGTTATGTACTCGCCCTAATGTAGCTTATGCACTAGGTGTAGTAAGCAGGTATCAATCCAACCCAGGGGAGAAACACTGGACAACTGTGAAGAACATTCTTAAGTACTTGCGAAGGACTAAATAAATGTTCTTGGTGTATGGTAATGGGGATCTCCAGATGGAGGCCTTTACCGATTCCAGCTTCCAAAGTGATAAGGATGACAGCAAATCTATCTCGGGGTTTGTGTTTACCCTCAATGGAGAGGCGTTTTGTGGGAAGAGTTCCAATCTGGACACCGTTGCAGACTCCACGATGGAAGATGAGTACATTGCTGCAAATGATGCTGCCAAGGAAGCCGTCTGGATGAGAAAGTTCATCTCGAAACTAAGAGTAGTTCCAACCATTATTGATCCAATACTATTGTATTGTGATAATAATAGGGCTATGGCTTTGGCCAAAGAGCCCAGGTCCCATTACCGGTCCAAACACATCCTGAGGCGATATCATTTGATCCGGAAGATAGTTGGTCGTCGCGAGATCGAGATTCGGAGAGTAGACACAAAGAATAACACCGCGGATCTACTCACCAAGGCCCTTCCACAGCCGCAACATGAGCGACATTTTGAGATGTTGGGTATGAGATACGCCAATAATTTGCCTTAGTGCAAGTGGGAGATTGTTGGATATATTTATGCCCTAGAGGCCATTATTTGTATAGTGGATGCTTAGACATGTATATAGAGAGAGGGCATTCTTGCTCGACATGATAATATGCTATCCGGTTGCTATTTATCTTAACATGTTCACTTGATTGTGTATATTGTTCATTTGATACATGTTGATAAAGCCCTTAAGATATCAGCTTGACTACCATGACTATGATGGAGATCATACTAGTGGGGCATGTGTAGTTTATAAGCATATCCTTAAATGTTCCTAGTCGTGGGTGTATCGAGATGGGGCCTTGATATTCCAGAGTAGACTAGCGTATACGTTTCTTGACCCATTTGATGGGCAATGGATGATCCCATATCCATTGGTGTTTGACATCAAAGATTGTATATGGGTGCTCAGTGGAGACTGGGTACACTGAACGGACTCGCCGAGAACTCCTATATGGTATTATATCTATCGTCGGATAGCAGTTCTCAGGTGACACTGGTACAGGTTAGTCTGTAGACTCGAGATCGTCATAGAGTCTTGTGTGTTCTCACACTGTTCTTTGATTTCCACCCTACCACGGCTCTACCGAGTCGTGCAAACAGATGGTTTTTGGGTACAGTCCCGAGACACATGGAGGCAATGAGCGATAGGAGGGGTTTCTTCTCTCCCGGTATTGGGAGTAAATGTTGCGTTATGCGCGATTGGTTATGACTCGAAGTCCCTGGCCAGGGTTGATGCGATTTACTGATAAGTGTTATCAGTAGTTTCTCGACTTATCATAGGCCACATCGGCATGACTTATTGTGCTAGGGTCGACGATACCATCCTTAGATTCAATATACAACATATCAGACGAAGAGACCGGACTGTACGGTAAGTGTTACCAATGGCTCGACGGGAGATTTGACAGGTTCGCTTGTTGTTCATCTGTTCGTACAATACCTAGGAGCCGTTACGTGCAGCTAGTACCGCTGACGGTTTGTGGGTATCTGATATGATCACTACCTACTGCTAGCGTATTGACGAGTCTTAGAGTCCCACATAAGGGTTTCCGAACTCAGGCGAAATGAAATGGGGGCACATATGTAGATTTGTGCGGGAGCTTGATGCGTGTATATGATATCGTAATTAAATCAAGCAGTTTACATTAGTCAGGTTATATGTGATATGACCGGGTTATTAAATCAATTGTTGATTTAATATAATGACTAATTCTCTTTTTAAAGAAATACTTTCTTACTCATTTATATTTACATATATGTATATATTTACATATATGTATATATATATATATGTATATATATATATATATATGTATATATATATATATTTATTTATATATATTAATATATATATATGTGTGTGTGTGTGTGTGTGTGTGTGTTTGTGTGTGTGTGTATAAATGAGGTGTCATGGTTGATGATACATGCAACATGGGTGTGCAAGACTTATATTGGAGAACTATTTGGATTTTTAATTAAATGGAAATGAGTCATGCTTCTATATTCTTCTCAAAATATCTAGCTAATGACTCACCATTCCACTCACACTTATTTGATTAAATATCCAATAACGTCTCAATGGTTCATTATGAGATTCATTCTTGACTTGAGCTTCAACCCAAGTAGCTTCTTCTTCTTCTTCATTTTTTCTAAGGTTTGAAAAAGAGAAGAAATAGAAAGGTTTTCTTGAGAGAAAAATTCCCACTTCATCAATCAATATTAGTCCAGCAAACTAGTATTGGTTGTTTGCTTCATTTCATCCTAGAATAGTGAAGCAAGAGCTTGAGCAAAGAAACTCTGGGTGGATCATCGTAGACGTCGAAGGACTTCGAGCGGAGTTGATCCAAGCTTTCTAGTGGAGCCAAAGGACTCCAAGGAGAGAAGGAGTAGTCTACAATGGTTGTAGTCCTCTTTCACTTAGTTTAGACTTCTTTAAGCTTATGTTTTACCCTAATCTCTAGTTTGATTTGGTGTTTGTGTGCATTAGCTCTCTAATTTTTGAAAAGTTCTTGACTTTATGTTGTTTAAACCAAACTAGAGGTGCTATTACACTCTCATCTCCTCATGCTTGCTTCTTCTACCTCCACCCTAAAAGTCACATGTGTTGAGAAACTTAGGGTATTATGAGACATATTAATCCATCATTACACTCTACATCCTCTAGGCTATCTAGTTTAGCGAACTAGGTATCCTAGTTACCTTGGTATTGCGGTTGGAGCTCGAACTACAAATCCTCAGGTGGATCATCTTCGATGGAGGGAGACTAACGTAAAAGCTTGATCATGGAGACCACTAGGAGCTTAGGAAGATGGTAAAAGACCGAAGGACATGGATCATTCGGTATAACCATTCTAACTCCTCTTTAGTTTGCTAGCTTATAGGTTTACGGTAGATTCGGGTTATCAGGTTGTTCTAGCGTCAGTTTATAAAAATTTTGTTCCGCAAATGGTCACGGTAGATGGCCAGGGCGCTGGCATAACCCAACATGGTATCAGAGCTACTAGGAAGGGATGCCGACCCATGGGGGGTTCTCACTGTGGTGATAGTAGTAGCGAAGCACAGGCTCTTACCCCCAGGGTGCCCCGTGCGGTTATATGGTCCAGCGGGTTATAGTTCGTCGCGAGGGGATTACGTAAAAAGTAGTTGCTGAGGGACCTATGGGTGCCACGGCCAGTTTCTGCTGCGCTGACTGGCCTAATATGGTATCAGAGCTAGCCCATAAACCCCTAACTAGAAATTTAAACGATGTTTAAAGTAACAAAACCGAAACAACTCCGAAACAAACCAAACCATATTCTAGTTTCTGTCGAAATTTTGTAGTCTTCAAATTTTTTTTTAATCAATTGCAGAAGGCTATGTATGTAATATCTAGAACACCCTCAAAACACGAGCCCCAAAGTCAAAAATGTGGATGGCGAGAATGAGGAAATTCCCGGCCTGGCCGGTCTAATTTGGAACTTGGGTCTTGAAATTTTTTGGGTGTTCTGGACTCTTGAATATTGGTTTTTAGGTATTGTTTGTTTTTGACCAGATTACATATTATGTTATCTTTAGTATTGGGGCAATACGGAGTATTTCGAAGTCGCTATTTTAACACTGTTTATAAGTTTCAGTACATACATTACTATCTGCGACCGTGAATGTCATTTGAGCGGTATAACCCGTCTAACTGCTATATGTTCTTTTAGAAGGGTTTGCGAACATGACATTCACGTTGATGTTCTGTGATTGTGCTGAGGTTGTGGTTAGATTGTCATGGTGGATAGCCAGTGGTGCAATGATAGTTGTACAGTTTAGATTCATTTGAACATTTGATATTGCGGGGTGAGCGTCCGACATGTGGGCTGTCGTCTCTGCCAGTTTGTATATTATTTGTTTGGAGCATGACCAGGTTGAGGTCGATGTCACCCTTGTATATATATATATATATATTGTTCTAGGATTACCCCGCGGAGGAGTGCTCGAATAGCCGGGTTCTAGAGGGCAACGGGCCCGCATCTCATGGCGTTGTGATGGAGGTGGCCTTACTCTAGAATTGGCGGGCCATTCGCCGCACTCGTAAGGGGTATAGGATGACCCACGGAGGGGTACTCAAGTTACCATATTCCGTGAAGTGCTGGGTGGCCCATTCACTTTGTTGATTGGGGTTGCCTCACTTCTGGGATTGGCAGGTAACTTGCCGCGTTCGTAGGGGTCCAGGTTTTCATTGCACAGGCTATCCACACGACAGGGAATGTCGGTCTCATTTGCGGCTTAAATGAAACCCGAGGCTCCAAGATTATCCACCATTCTGTGCTGCTTGCTGAGATTTTGTGATGTTTCTTATATCATGTCTGGGACAAATGTTATATATATTTATATATATAATAGTATATGTTGTATATGTTTTGCATCCGCACTAGTCCAGCCCCCGCTCTGCCGTTAGTTAAGTAATCTAACGGTGCATGACGGGACCCCGTGGCGAATGCGGGTGGCATATATGTACATTGTATTTTCGTTCTTTTCTGGTATGATATGGATTAATTGCTGGGACTGCACTAATTTTGATTAATGCAAAGAAAACAAACCTATATGATGTTGTTGGAACCAATTTTTGAAAACTGTTATTACAGACGTTTCTTTTTGTTTTGCACAGCGGTATTTGGTTATGAATATCCAGCACCTCATTCGACGAGGCAAGAGCCGAGATCCCTTCATAGGGAGTGACCTCTTGGGCAAAAGTTTGCGTCAGTGTAAAAACTTCACTATAGTCGATTCTTTTGTTTTGCATCATGGTATTCAGTTAGGAATATCCTGCACCTTATTTGATGAGGAAAGAGCCGAGATCCCTTCACAGGGAGTGGCCTCTTTAGAAAATGTTTACATCACTATATATTTGTAAAACCACTCGGGTTCCTTCAACTATTTCAAGTTCATTATGTTAAAGGGTTTTTCTCCAAAAACCCAAGTCGTAGCCCTTTGTCATTTCTTACAAGTATCACCTAGTATTCATGCTATGTATGTTGGCCTACGTCAAGGCATAGTGAATGGTAGCTGGGTGATGCTTGTTTGTTGATGGATATCCGATTATTTAGGACAGTGGTACAGTTATTTTGGCCTACGTCAAGGACTTGTATGGGTGGGTCTATGTTAATCCAGGATAATGACGGGTTGAACTTGACTAACGACATATAATATGTTGGCCTACGTCAGGGTCATAAGTGTTAGGGGCAAAAATCACATCGGAAGTTTCAAATATACAGGAAACTTGCCAGGCATGAGCATACCTTCTGGAGTGTGGTGACTTGAGTGGCTTCCATCAAGTTATCATGCGATGATAGTTAGATCCTGATTCCCACTGATGAGTAGGTGTTACTCCTCGGGTGATTTTAGATGATCCCGATTAATTCTCCTTTTAGGGTTTGAAGGAGAATTCGAGAAAACAGTGGGAGCCATCCCGATTAGATAAAGTGATTAACCAATCTAATCTAGGTTAGAGTACACGCTGAGTGTTTCTTTTCTCTCTCTCTTTGGCAGCGAACATGGCCTAACCTTAAAAACTCATGAACCAAGTTAACCGAACCTTCATAAAAACACTTTGGCTTTTGGATTGTCATTTAGTCGCATATATCATCGCCACTCCTACATCCCCTTTGGATTTCTACAGAACACTCGTATCACTACGAAGATCCATATTTCTTGGATATGCCATCGTATAGTTACATACGAACTCGAAGGAAATTGTTATAGTTCGAGGATGGTTTCTGGTTCGGGAGAAATTGAATAGGATTATTCGGTTGTCTTTTATCTTTACCTTCTCTCAAGTAGCATGGGCTCCTAGTATAAGGAGAGTACACCTATTGTGCTTATTGGATAGTCTTCTTCCAAACCATAGGCAGGTGCCGAAAGGTAGGGAAGGAAGAAAACAAATTAAGCCTAAATATGGTGTACAGAAGATAATAAGTAAAGACATATATATGGATTAGAGTGTCACGACCCGAAGGTACGGAACGTGACTGACACTTAATTTACGAAACGTCTTAAGGCGCATGTAGACTAAGTAAGCCAAAGCCCAGAAATATTAACCATTTAAAAAATTAGAGTGAAGGAAAACTTATTTAAAGAAAGCGATTTTAACCAAATAAGTCGCATTAACATTTTTAAAAAATATCAAAATTTCCCGAAAATTTCGGCAGTCTCCTTTGTAAATACTGGCCCCCAAACGGGTACAACACATGAAATACATACAAATAATAAAATAAGGCATCCCAAAGCGGGAGCTAGCTCTTCGCCCAAGGCGGAATCACAACCACAAGCAATAAATATATATATCATAAAGTGCACAATAAGCATCTGAAAGCAAGAAATGAGAAACACCACGTCGGTTCAAGTGAGCATCGACACCAAAAACCACAAATACACGTCTCATGAGTCTTGTAAGTCCATGCTACCTCTCCCGGTACTTTCGGGAATGCGGAATTTGGTAAAAAACGATTTTTACGGAGGTGGTAACATGGACCTAAAACCCGGATCTTGGTTAAACATCTATCTAACAACCTAACTATGAGTTTCTAGCTACTCGGTTAGGGGGTTATACCTTGCTTGTCTTGAACTCCTTCGTCTTCAAGCTCCGATGGTGGTCCGAATTGGCTTCTTCTCGTCGTCTCCGTACGCCGAAGATAGATCCACCTGAAAGCTCCAACCTTTAGCTCCTTCTTCGTTCTTTGAAGAAACTAGTTCACTTGGTTTGCTAAACCTAGTGAACTAGAATGAGTAGAGAAGAATTAGAATGGGATTTTATCTATGGTTCTTGATTCTCAACTCATGAGACAAGAGAACCATAGATTAAAGAGAGGGAAAAAGAGCAAGAGGGTGAGAGCAAAAGGAGATCTCAAGAACAAGAGAGAGAATGAGCAAGAAAGAATGAGGCTCTCTTTTGTCTTTCACCCTCTCATAATCCAAAGTCATCATAACTCATCATACTAAAAAAGTCTTATGTGATGGTTTGAAGCAACCATAACCATATCATTTCATGCACTCATTTTACACAAATGAGCAAGCAAGAAAAAGTCTTTGCCATGAAATGATGGCTATGGTTATCATGATGGTCAACTAGTCAAGCCTAGTCAACCGGTCAACAAAGTCAACAAGTCAACAAAAGTCAACAAGTCAACAAAGTCAACAACCATGTCACCATAATACTTAATTAATATAATAGTTAATCACATATCATATTCTCATTAGGGTTGATCAAAAGGTCAATAGTCAACGGTCAACTGTCAACAACCCTAATGAGAATCCACTGCTTCTGTCTCCCTGTCAACTGTGCATACACACCCGCATCCGCGTTCCGAGGAACACGAATGCAAACTGGATAAATCCAATCCCATAAGGTACAATAGGATCTGGCTTAAACCAAAGCCCGCTAGTGTAAACTGTCCGGACACTGTACGCGCACAAGTGCACGGATGTGACCGAACCCTGTCGCAAAACCATGCGACCTGTCGCAATACCATGCGACCTCTACTCTTTTGCCTAAAGGCGAAAAGCTTTCTGTGTGGGACTCTAAAGACTCGACACTACGCTGGCAGTGTGTTTAACCACAGACCGCAAGCGGCACTAGCTGTGCGTAACGGTCCCCAGGTAGTGCCGACAAGAAGACCGACGAGGCGAAACCCATCTGAACTCCTACTGAGCCTGAGTGTGACATTCTCCGTACAGTCCGGTCTGTTCGTCTGATACATCGCATGGCGGGCCTAGGGGGCGGTAAACGTCAGTCCCCCAATAGTGGTACAAGTCGTGCCGGAGCGAAGCCCAAAACACCCTGAGATAACACTGGAAACCTACCAGTATATCTCGTTTGCCCTGGCCAGGGACTACTCGTGTAATGGCTCTCCTAGACACAGCGCGATGTCAACCCCCAATACCGGGAGAGACGAATCCTGTCTAACCGTCACTGCCTCCAAGTGCTTCGGGACTGCACCCAACCACTACCTGTTTGCACGACTCCTTTGAGCCGTGGTAGGATAGTGATCAAAGTACAGTGGGAACACACTCGAGGCGAAGTGACAGTGTCAAGTCAGCGGACTAAGCTGTACTCATGTCACCTGGGAACTGATAACTGACGATAGGTATAATACCAACTAGTCAGTTCCCGACGAGTCCTGTCCAGTGTACCCGTAACCTAACGAGCACCCGCATACTATCTCAAGTACGACGTACTGACGGCTGTGGGACAGACCGTCTCCCACACTGGGATGAGAAGCGCATGCGCTGGTCTACTCCGGAGTATCGATGCCCTGTCTCGATAGTCCTGCGACCAGGGACCTGCATAAGGATGTGCTTATAGATTACCCAGCCCCACTAGTGTGACGGCCATCACATCGCTGGTAATCAAGCAAAGATCCTAAGGGCTCTACTAATGTGTATAGGCGATATACAAAAATAAACACATGTACACATTGAAGTAGAAACAAACCAAGTAGCATACTACTATTTTGAGCAAGATTGTATATACAAGGTGAATATCCCAAGCAACCATTAAGTAATATACAAACCAGTATGATACAGTAATGGCCTCTAGGGCATATACACTAACAATCTCCCACTTGCACTAAGGCCATGTACTGGCGTATCGAAGACCTATCATCTCGATCAGCCGCTCAAACTGAGTCTGGGGCAGGGCCTTGGTGAATGGATCTGCAGTGTTATCTTCTGAAGCGACTCTCCGAACCTCGATCTCCTGGCGATCCACGATCTCCCTGATCAGGTGATACCGCCTCAAGATGTGCCTGGATCTCTGATGGGACCTGGGTTCCTTCGCTAAAGCTATAGCCCCGTTGTTGTCGCAATACAGAGGTATTGGATCAACAATGGACGGAACCACCTGAAGTTCTTTCAAGAACTTCCTCATCCAGACAGCTTCTTTTGCGGCATCAGATGCAGCGATGTATTCCGCTTCCATCGTCGAGTCTGCAACGGTTTCATGTTTGGAACTCTTCCAACACACCGCCCCTCCATTGAGGGTAAAGACAAAACCCGACATGGACTTGGAATCATCCTTGTCACTCTGGAAGCTGGAGTCAGCAAAGGCCTCGATCTGGAGGTCTTTTCCGCCATACACCAAGAACATCTCCTTAGTCCTTCTCAGGTACTTGAGAATGTTCTTTACCGCTATCCAGTGTTTCTCCCCAGGGTTTGACTGATACCGGCTTACCACACTCAGTGCATAAGCTACATCCGGTCTGGTACACAACATCGCATACATTATAGAGCCTACCGCAGAAGCGTAGGGTATAATAGACATGCGATCCCTCTCCAAATCAGTCTTGGGAGACATCTCTTTAGAGAGGGTGATCCCGTGACAAGCCGGCAGGTTACCGCGCTTGGAATCTTCCATACTGAATCTTTTCAGCACGGTGTCGATGTACCTGGACTGAGAAAGTCCTAATATCCTCTTGGATCTGTCACGGTAGATCCGGATACCCAGAATGTATGAGGCATCACCCAGGTCTTTCATGGAGAACCTGTGTGACAAGAACCCCTTGACAGATTGTAGCATAGGAATGTCATTTCCTATTAAGAGAATGTCATCCACGTATAAAACGAGGAATACTACAGTTCTCGCTACAAATCTACTATAGATGCATGGTTCATCTGGATTTTTGATAAAGCCAAATTCTTTGACCATCTCATCAAAGCAGATGTTCCAACTCCGCGACGCCTGCTTTAGTCCATAGATGGACTTAAGCAACTTGCACACCTTTCCGCTGCTCCCACTCTGAATGAAACCCTCTGGCTGGTCCATATAGACACACTCCTCTAAATTTCCATTTAGAAAAGCTGTCTTTACGTCCATTTGCCAGATCTCATAATCGTGGAAGGCAGCAATGGCAAGAAGGATCCGAATGGATTTCAGCATGGCTACTGGAGAAAAGGTTTCGTCATAGTCCAAGCCAGGTCTTTGACGAAAACCCTTTGCTACCAGTCTAGCTTTATAGGTCTCAACCTGTCCATCTACACCAATCTTCCTTTTGAAGATCCACTTGCATCCTACGAGTTTTACCCCGTCTGGAGCAATGTCCAACGTCCATACCTTGTTGGTGTACATGGACTCCATTTCGGTCCGCATTGCATCCAGCCATTTCACTGAGTCAACGCTCTGAACGGTCTGCTGGAAGCTAGTAGGCTCATCATAATCTATGATGCAATCCTCTCTATCCCCGTCTATGAGAAAACCGCAGTATCTCTCGGGCGGATGAGACTGCCTACTACTCCTGCGGAGCGGCGTAGGAATGTCCTGTTCTTCCGAACCCTCTGGTTCCACTAAACTTTCAGTAATAGTCCGTGGTTCTGGAATTTCTTCCAGTTCTACTGCGCTCCTACTTATTTCCTTTTCTATGAACTGGTGTTCTAGAAAGTGGGCATGACGAGAAACAAGAACTTTTTGTTCCTCTTCACAGTAGAAGAAATATCCTTTGGAATTCTTTGGATATCCCACAAACTTGCACAGTACTGAGCGTGCCTCGAGCTTGTCCGCATGCTGCTTTTTGACAAAAGCTGGACTTCCCCATGTCTTAATGTGATTAAGATGGGGTCTCTTCCCACACCACATCTCAAATGGCGTAGTAGGCACAGTCTTAGTGGGAACTCGGTTCAAAAGGTATGCGGCTGATTCTAGCGTATATCCCCAGAATGATCGCGGCAACTCAGCGTTACTCATCATGGACCGTACCATATCCAATAGGGTGCGGTTCCGTCTCTCCGATACACCGTTATGTTGCGGGGTGTATGGAGGAGTAAGCTGAGAGAGAATTCCGTTCTCTTTTAAATAGTCCAGGAACTCGGCACTTAAGTATTCTCCACCTCGATCCGATCTTAGAATCTTAATACTTTTGCCGGTCTGTTTCTCTACTTCATTCTTATACTCCTGGAATTTTCCAAAGGCCTCGGACTTATGTTTCATCAAGAAGACATAACCGTACCTTGAGAAGTCATCCGTAAAAGTAATGAAGTAAGAATGTCCACTTCGGGCATGTGTAGACATTGGACCGCACACGTCACTGTGTACGAGTCCCAAGAGCTCGCTCGCTCTTACTCCATGTCCAGTAAACGGAGTCTTTGTCATCTTTCCTTTGAGACAGGATTGACAAGTGGCATACGACTGATATTCGAACACATTCAAATACCCTTCTGTATGTAACTTCGTCAACCTTCTCTCATTGATGTGACCCAATCTACAATGCCATAAGAAAGTCTGATTTATTTCTGGAGACTTTCTTTTGTGTGTATTCTGGACATTAAAAATCTGTGGTTGGTTTAACACGTATATACCATTACTCAATGTACCTGACCCAATCAAAACTTGATTAAGGTGAATCTTTACAACATTACTTACAAACGCAAATTCATAACCTTCTTTAGAAACTAAAGATACAGAAATGATATTACAAGTTGCGTTGGGTACAAAAAAGCAATTATGCAAAAGCAAAACATGTCCATCTGATATTCCCAGGTGATAGTCCCCCACGGCTTTAGCATCCATGCTAGCTCCGTTCGCAACTCTGAGGGTCATGTCACCTGCTTTCAAAACCCTACGGTTTCTCAACGCCTGCAAAGAATTACAGATATGAGATCCTGATCCGGTATCCAATACCCAGGAAGTAGAGTTTATTGAAAGACAGTTTTCAATAACATACACACCTGAAGCTGAAGCTGCAACCTGCTTCAATTCCTGTGTTCTGGCCTTCCAGGCCCTGCAATCATTCTTCCAGTGTCCTTTCTTATGACAATAGAAGCATTCTTCCTTATCCACAAGCTTCCCGGCTATCTTTGTTGCTTTACCTTTTCCCTTCGTATCCACTTTACTAACACCGCCCCTTGGTTTGGCGGGGGCCTTCTTCTTCTTTCCGTTGGCTTTCGCCTTGGACCTAGAAGAAGATGATCCTCCTACAAACAAAGTGGATGTATCCCTACCTTTCTGTAGGGTGCCCTCTGCGCTCCTCAGCATGTTGAGGAGCTCTGAAAGTTCAACCTCTTTTTCTTGTAAGTTGAAGTTCAGTATAAACTGGGCGTAAGTGGAAGGAAGGGACTGGAGAACTATATCCGTATATAGCTCACTCTCCAATGTGATCCCTAGGTCCGCGAGCTCCTCAATGTAGCCGATCATCTTTAGCACGTGCTCGGCTACTGATGATCCGACGGCCATTCTTGTCGAAAATAACTTTTTCGACGCTTCGTATCTTGCGATACGAGATTGCTCTCCATACAGTTCTTTTGTATGAAGCAATATGGATTCCATGTCCATATTCTCGTGCCTCCTCTGATGTTCGTTGTCCATCGAGGCAAGCAGGAGGCATTTGGCCTTCGCGCTATCAATCTCCCAAGTCTTGCGGATTTCCTTATCCGCGACGCTGGAAGTTGGACCAGGGACAGGGGGAGCTTTGGTGGTAAGAAGATACCCCAGCTTGTCGTAAGTGATTGCTATCTTGACATTCCTGAGCCAATCTTTGTAGTTTGGCCCTGTCAGTTTGTTTTTATCTAGGAGTAACTTAAGTCCAGTCATGTTGATTGGTCGCTGCAATTAGGAGAGAGAAGAAGAAACACTCAGCATGATGCTCTTGCAAGTTTAGAGTGGTTTTTAGTTTGTCTAAACAGGATGGCTCCCACTGTTTCTCGAATCCCTCCTCAAACCATAAAGGAAGAATTAGCCGGGATCAATCCCACCGCACAATACTTGCTTAACCGTTCAGCCAGGCCGGTGTCGGTACTTCGAGGGAGGTTTTCCAACACTTTCGCGAAGTTCCTTAATTAGAGAACCTCTTTTCCCTGGGGGCGTAGCCCCGCTAACACCTTTCTAGGCACCTACTAGGTTTATAGCATTGATCGTTAAGTGAGAAATTTCCCGAGGAGTAGCATATACTCACAGTAGGATCGGGATCCAAATATCATTGCGTGACGAAACTGAAGGAATCCTACCAGAATCATCACACTCCAAACGGTATGCAAATCTAGCAAGTTTCAGTACTTATGAAACTCCCGATGTGGATTTTTGCCCCATGCTCTTATGACCTTGACTTTGGCCAAAATATCATAAGTCACATGTCAAGTTCTACCCGTCATTATCCAGGTTAATTTGGATCCATCCGTACCTACCCTTCACTTTGGCCAAAATGGCAGTACGACTGTCCCAAACCAACGCATCTATCTATGCTACACATGAACACCCAATAGCTACCAATCACTGTGCCTTGACTTTGGCCAACATACACAGCTTGAATACTATTGACTATTCATGTGAAACGACGGAGGGCTACGGATGGTTTTGGCAAAACCGTGAACGTAGTGAACTTGATATAGTCGATGGAACGAGATAGCTTTTAAAAGGAGTGGCTCAAGCTCCGTATTTAAAAGTTGTTTTTGAAAAGAACCGAGTGGTTTTTCGAAAGTGTTCCAACGACTTTAACTTGGTTTATTATCTTGCATTAGTTCTTTTAATGCGTGATATTCTTGCATTAGTTCTTTTAATGCGTCCTATCATTTAATCCTACCATTGCAGAAAACAACCAAAATATGACGTACGCTTATGCCATTCGCATTCGCCACGGGGCCCCGTCATTACCCGTTAGGTTACTTAACTAACGACAGAGCGGGGGCTGGGCTAGCGCGTCTGTAAAACATAAGCAACGCCTAAATAATATCATATATAGATATAATGCAATGATAAACATTTCAGATCACAGATGAATACATTGGATATACTAGGAATCTGTAATTCGTACGAGCCTGTAACGAAAGACAAATTACACGGTCGCGGTGAATAGCCAAATACCCCACCCAAGACCCCTACGGGTGCGGCAAACTACCCGCCAAGTACCCGAAGCGTAGTAACCTCCCTCATCTCCATGAGCAGGCCACTCGACACTTCGGCATACCCGGTAGTTTGTGCACCCCCTCCACGGGTCTATCCTAGGAGCAAAAACAGTAAAAAGAAATTATACAATGACGGCTACAACCCCGACCCGGTTGTGCGGCCATACAAATAATTATTACATCAATTTACAAATTTACATGAATTGAAAGAAAAGAAAACTCTCGTCTCACAACCCCCGGCTATTCACCCGCGACAATCCAACATATTCATATACACATTCCAGCAACATTACAGATCACAGATTTGTATAACCCCCACTAATCGACATATAGCGATTAGTAGACGTTCAATACAAATATCACATAACAGAAAAACCCGTTAGCTAAAGTCTTTTAGAAGTTCGATCAAAAATACGGATTTTCGGGACCCCAAAATAAAATTTTCGTTCTGGAAAATATGGGTTGAAAATATATATACTAAAAATCCCAAAATACCCCAATGAGTAAACTGCAAAAAAGAAAACCCTTGACCGAGTCAACTCGGCCGCGTTTCCGCGGCGGGAGCGTGCTCCCGCCGCGGAAACGCGGCGCTTTGATCGAGTCAGGGGCCCAAATTTTTGCAGTTTCTTTAAAAAAGCCTGAGTCGATTTTAGGTGTGTTCCAAAAAGTTTTTCCAGTACTTTTGAAATCGACAGAAAGTTGAAAATTCATGTGTTCGTTTTTGGGACTTTTTCTTTGATCGATCTTCTAGTTACTTGCCAACTTGTTAGATAGAGTTTAACTAGGCTCTAATACCACTGTAAGTCCATGCTACCTCTCCTGGTACTTTCGGGAATGCGGAATTTGGTAAAAAACGATTTTTACGGAGGTGGTAACATGGACCTAAAACCTGGATCTTGGTTAAACATCTATCTAACAACCTAACTATGAGTTTCTAGCTACTCGGTTAGGGGTTTATACCTTGCTTGTCTTGAACTCCTTCGTCTTCAAGCTCCGATGGTGGTCCGAATTGGCTTCTTCTCGTCGTCTCCGTACGCCGAAGATAGATCCACCTGAAAGCTCCAACCTTTAGCTCCTTCTTCATTCTTTGAAGAAACTAGTTCACTTGGTTTGCTAAACCTAGTGAACTAGAATGAGTAGAGAAGAATTAGAATGGGATTTTATCTATGGTTCTTGATTCTCAACTCATGAGACAAGAGAACCATAGATTAAAGAGAGGGAAAAAGAGCAAGAGGGTGAGAGCAAAAGGAGAGCTCAAGAACAAGAGAGAGAATGAGCAAGAAAGAATGAGGCTCTCTTTTGTCTTTCACCCTCTCATAATCCAAAGTCATCATAACTCATCATACTAAAAAAGTCTTATGTGATGGTTTGAAGCAACCATAACCATATCATTTCATGCACTCATTTTACACAAATGAGCAAGCAAGAAAAAGTCTTTGCCATGAAATGATGGCTATGGTTATCATGATGGTCAACTAGTCAAGCCTAGTCAACCGGTCAACAAAGTCAACAAGTCAACAAAAGTCAACAAGTCAACAAAGTCAACAAAAGTCAACAACCATGTCACCATAATACTTAATTAATATAATAGTTAATCACATATCATATTCTCATTAGGGTTGATCAAAAGGTCAATAGTCAACGGTCAACTGTCAACAACCCTAATGAGAATCCACTGCTTCTGTCTCCCTGTCAACTGTGCATACACACCCGCATCCGCGTTCCGAGGAACACGAATGCAAACTGGATAAATCCAATCCCATAAGGTACACTAGGATCTGGCTTAAACCAAAGCCCGCTAGTGTAAACTGTCCGGACACTGTACGCGCACAAGTGCACGGATGTGACCGAACCCTGTCGCAAAACCATGCGACCTGTCGCAATACCATGCGACCTCTACTCTTTTGCCTAAAGGCGAAAAGCTTTCTGTGTGGGACTCTAAAGACTCGACACTACGCTGGCAGCGGGTTTAACCACAGACCGCAAGCGGCACTAGCTGTGCGTAACGGTCCCTAGGTAGTGCCGACAAGAAGACCGACGAGGCGAAACCCATCTGAACTCCTACTGAGCCTGAGTGTGACATTCTCCGTACAGTCCGGTCTGTTCGTCTGATACATCACATGGCAGGCCTAGGGGGCGGTAAACGTTAGTCCCCCAATAGCGGTACAAGTCGTGCCGGAGCGAAGCCCAAAACACCCTAAGATAACACTGGAAACCTACCAGTATATCTCGTTTGCCCTGGCCAGGGACTACTCGTGTAATGGCTCTCCTAGACACAGCGCGATGTCAACCCCCAATACCGGGAGAGACGAATCCTGTCTAACCGTCACTGCCTCCAAGTGCTTCGGGACTGCACCCAACCACTACCTGTTTGCACGACTCCTTTGAGCCGTGGTAGGGTAGTGATCAAAGTACAGTGGGAACACACTCGAGGCGAAGTGACAGTGTTAAGTCAGCGGACTAAGCTGTACTCATGTCACCTGGGAACTGATAACTGACGATAGGTATAATACCAACTAGTCAGTTCCCGACGAGTCCTGTCCAGTGTACCCGTAACCTAACGAGCACCCGCATACTATCTCAAGTACGACGTACTGACGGCTGTGGGACAGACCGTCTCCCACACTGGGATGAGAAGTGCATTCGCTGGTCTACTCCGGAGTATCGATGCCCTGTCTCGATCGTCCTGCGACCAGGGACCTGCATAAGGATGTGCTTATAGATTACCCAGCCCCACTAGTGTGACGGCCATCACATCGCTGGTAATCAAGCAAAGATCCTAAGGGCTCTACTAATGTGTATAGGCGATATACAAAAATAAACACATGTACACATTGAAGTAGAAACAAACCAAGTAGCATACTACTATTTTGAGCAAGATTGTATATACAAGGTGAATATCCCAAGCATCCATTAAGTAATATACAAACCAGTATGATACAGTAATGGCCTCTAGGGCATATACACTAACAAGTCTCACCGTCTAGTCCAATACACAAGGGTAGATGGAGTATACTAGATACAAATAATAATACAAGATGGAACAAAGTATTCTCGCAACCCACCTATGAGCAAAACTGCAAAACGATGCAAACGAAGCAGAATAGAAAGTACGCCTGCCGCTACTGCGCTGACGGGTCAGACTTACATGATACTATGGCACAACAGGGGTGAGTTGCCAACTCGTGAGTAGTAAGTAATATCGAATAAGGCTATCGTAAGCATGCACTCAAATGTGTCGCAACCTACATATACCGATATGATGTGATGCACTGGTATGTGTGCAACATGAATGCATAACCAACATGAAACCTGAATATGTTTAGTACAAGAAAATCTGTATTCTTATCTTAGTGAAACTCCTTTGAAATAACGAAAGTATCATCAATGAAATCCATAGAAATCCGTGTCAAGTATCAACACAAAATATGTATATCTCAATGTCTCGATACCTCAATATGTAACGTTTTGAAAATCGTTTCGGTCAAATTTCGAAAAAAACGGTAAAATAAGGGGGTTTTCTGTAAAAAGACAAAACACAAATATTTTTATTATAAAATTAAATATACATATTCTAGCTATGTAATTGCTAGTATTTGGTGTTTATTGAACCACTGGTGAAATTTCAAATTTTCTGAAATTAATTATTTTAATATTATTTTAAGCCGTCACTAATATATTTAATGAGGGAAAATTACAAATTGGAATGAGTTGAAACAAATTTTGTGCATCATAAAACATTAAATAAAATTTTATCATGTGGTTTTTGAAACAAAATCGTTTGCCAAAACGGTTTAGAAAATTATTGAAGAAAAAGGCTTAAATGGTGAAAATAAGTTAAATGGAGATTTGGGGTATTATATGTATCATTTTCCCTCACCCCATACACACACCCACACTCACACAACCCCATATTCAGCAGCCCTCTCCAAGTGTTCCTCACTTATTGATAGAGGAAAAGAAATCATGAGAAAGAAAACAAAGGAAGTGAGAAAATAGTAAAAAGAGTATAGTCTTTTGTTGACTTGGTCTTATTTTCTCCTATTGACTTCACCCACCCCCACACCACACCTCACTCCTCTCCTCCCTTGGCCGAATCTGAACTGTTGGCAGCCCCCCCATTTTTCTCCAAGTCCTCATCTTCCTTCACCTCCAAATTCATTCAAAAATCAACCAAAATCAACACAAATCAAAGCAAACTCAAAATCTAATCCCTACCCATTTCTAATTAGCCAAACTTGCATGGATCTAGGGAATAAGATGGCATTTTAGAGGCTTTGATTTCCATATTTGATCTCTTGATCATGAGGTATAATTCTAACCTTTTTCTTAATTTGTTGGTTATTGCTTTAATTTAGCTTAATTAGGAAATTAATTATGGTTCTAATTGAAAGATTTGAGTTTCAAGAGAAGGATTAATTTATACTTAGGGTTTTTTTGTTGTGTGTTTATGGATGCATAGTGTAATTCATCATATTGTGAAATGAAAAACCTAATCTAATTGCTAGTTTGCAAATTGTTAGGTTAAAATTGTGGTAATTACACTAATTTGCAAACTAGGTTTTGGAATTTAATTGCAAATGTTAGATTAAAAATCTAAATATGTTTTTCATGACTTCATTAACATTTTAAAGTGTAGTTTAATGTTATAGATCATGCAAATCCAAGCTAGATTGTAGTTTGTGCATTTTTGCTATAAAATTGTTAAAATTGGTTATGTATGCAAACTAGATTTTTTGAGATTAATATTAAGAGTTAAGTTTAAAATCTAATTAAAATTAGTATGACTTAATTAAGATGTTTAATAAGTATTATGGCCATTAGATTTGTTTAAACGTCGAGTTTTGTACTAAAACGGGTAATTTGTGCTTGCTAGATTTTCGGAAAAATGGCTTTTAAAGTGAATTTGGGGTTTTTTGTGAATTTTAAGCTATTTTATATTATAATTAGTGCTTGTGATTGTACAAATGAGTATGTATGGGTTTTTCTCGATGGTCTGGCGTTTGTACACCGACATCGAGAGTTTTTGGGTTGATTTGTGAAAGCAACCATAGGTTATGACCTATGAGGGATTCGTGTGTCGTTTTGGTCATGAGTCGGATTTTAATGCGATACGGTGCGTTATGATATGTAGGTACCCCATGTGGACTTCGAGATGACAAGCAAGCGCGTGGTGACGTCGGCACCGGCGAGCGAGGACCAGGTGAGTAGATTTATATCTACGGGGAGAAGTCGGGTGGATGGCGTATAGCACCCCCGCAGTCCCTAGTGTAGCTCATATATATATGTTTATATAGGTGTTTTATGATACGAGAATCTTCATTCATATTATGTTTATGTGTTCATGGAGTACCTTTGGGTTAGTTGCGAAACCCTAGAGTAGTTGTTATACCCACATACGCACACACAGACTTGCATACTTGACTTCCTTGTGCGCAGATTGGGATGTGTATATATGTATATATGCGTGGGTATGGGACTATGCATATGTACATTCATATACGCATGCATGGATAATGAGGATAGTACTTGGGATTTAAGATGAGTCGATGAGATTTGATTTGAGGCCGTGAGATCGGTGATATAGCAGGGTTCGTATTTGAGATACGACATGACGTTGTAGCGGGTCCTTGACGTAGTGTTTCACACACGTCCATGCATACTTAGGCGGTATCAGGATTGTACTAGACGTAGATCAGTACCCCGATCATGATATTTGATAAAGAGGATACCAGGTGAATAGTATGATGAATGTGATATTGACCCGTACCCAGATTTGGGGATGCCGTACAACGGATTTACGTACGAGCTATATTTTTATGATTGATCCGCACTCTTGACTTGGGATGTCTGGTTATAGATATGGTATCGGATATGATATTATTGAGGCGGGATCACCGACTAATATATATATACAGGTATGTATATGTATCGACTCAGATGTTAGGCGGTTTCCTTACCTGCAGTCCAGCTTGTTAACTTAGTGCTTTAGTTTAGTTTAGTTGTTAGATTAGATTCAATTCTTACCTATTTCAAAAACTAACGAATCGTGGGTATTTTAAAAGACAGCCCAAGGGATCCTGCGGATATTTCAAAAGACGTATCTTTTCATAAAAACACCGTAGCCCCTATTTTCAAAACCCCATGATTCGTGTTATTTCAAAAGGCACCATTTGTAGGATTTATATTAGGGTAATGCTGATTAGTTATCGTTGTGTTTAGTATTTAGCTCCCGCTCATTATTACTGTTCGCTCCGCATCGCATACTTATATTATAATTTCTTATTTCATTGTTGATATCATACTGTTAGGACACCAGCACCATTACCGATGATGCGTATGTACCACGTACACTTTCTTGCCGGCTCACACACATCTTCATCGGTAATTGCCATGTCACGCACACCTTAGAAAATATTATCGCCTAATGTAGCTTGTTAACTAGTAGTTTTGACATGATGATTAGTTGCTTGCATTATATGCTAGTTTAAACATTTTAGTTGTTACTTGTCACTTCGTGCATACTGTTATTCATTATATGCCGTATTCATGGATGCTCATGCTTATATTCATGGTTTTACATGCTTTTGATGATTTGGATTTCCATGATATTTTCTGGATTTGGAGGAAAACCGCAAAACATATATAAACTGCTTTCTCTCTTTTAAAATTAAAAAAATGCGGTTTTCCCATGATGTATGAGTCGTCCACCATGAGTTTGCTGATGGATTTTGAGACCCGATTCGAGGAGATGGATGAACCGTTTCGGGTACATGGTGGGCCCGGTAAGGTACCCCGGGGCAAGAAGCTCGTGGTGATGACGATGAGCCTGGCAGGGGGAGACTACCTACCGGTGATTTTACCCGACGCGTCGGATATCCGGAGGATACCGTCGTGGTCTTGAGATGGATGGTAGGGGCCGGTCTGGATTGACGGCGCCCTAGATATTGTGATTGAGATATTGAGATTTTGAGATATTGAGGTACAGAGATTGTGATACAGAGATATCGAGATATTTGGACACTTGTTTTGTGTCGATGCTGGGCACTGTTTTATGCTGATTTCATTTATGGTACCTCACTTTTAAAATACAGAAATCTCACTGGTTTATGAAAGCAGTTTTCTTCAGTACATGCATTCTGTTCCATGCATTCATACATCATCTATATGATACATTGCTACCTGAGGCACTGACACGGGCACATAGAATTACACTTGGGTTAGATATTTGCCCTAACCATTGTTATGGGTTGCTGGTTATATATTTGAGGATATATTATGATCATTGACCTAGGATTGCGTTATTTATGCGATTTCTTTTCGTAGATGTTTTTCTATTCACGAGTTGGCAACTCACCCCCGTTGTGCCCCAGTTTCTTGCAGGTTTGCCGTACAGGTTTCATTACGGCTTGCGGGCATAGTTTCCATTGGGTGATTTGCTAGTAGGTGGGTTTACTTGTATCGTACCCCCATTATATATCTTGTATATTATTATTCTGTTGTATCTAGAAGTTCCATCAACCAAACATGTATTTATTTGAGATAGAGACCAGTGATGTTATTCCTTCGACTTTAGAGTCGCGCGTTATATTTCTGCGGTTTTCTTGTGGTTTTGAGTTTCCTTTTGAATTTTGATCTTCGCCGTTGGCGTTGTATATTATATTGCTTGTGTGGTTGTGACCGTCGATTGATGAAGATTTAGGGTTCCTAGGCACTCTAGTGAGGTCTCACAAGGCATCAACCATGTCCATTTCAAAAATTACGGTGCCGAGAAACCCTAAACTACGCATCGTTGGCTAGAAATCTAGGCGAAAATGAAATCTAGTTAACACTTAACTATAAGTTAAACGGAAATACAACCTTTGTAGATCCGGTGCTCCACCTCCATAGCTCCGCAACGAAGTCCCCTCGCTGTCCTAGTGAATTCCCGGGCTCTAGCGTTGGCTTCATCGGAGAATGGACAGGCTAGGTCGTCGACGACGTGCCGAAGATGATCTACGTCGAAGCATCACTAGATCGAGCTCCACCTTCACCAAGCCATGAATACTTGTGAAGGAAACACACTCTACTACTTGGCAAGAATTAGAGGATGAAGAAATAGGAAGTGGGTAGACTTTAGAATTGGATTTCTCACTCATTTCATCAATCCACCATTGATGAAGTCAAGGTTTTCTTCTTGAGTTCAAGGAAGAAGAAGAAGAAATCATATGATAAGTTAATTCTAAAAATGAAAAGAATAATGAATTCTTATCATAATAGAACCATGGTTAGGTGTAGAGAATTAATTAGGGTTAAGTGGAATGGTTAGGTTTAAGCATGAGACAAAATGGTTACAAAGTCAAAGTGTTCATGAAACTTCATGAATAAAACAAAACATGCCACCATTTTCTCATTTGCTTTTCTTTTTCCAAAAGAATAAATAAATGAATAAAATGAATAAGGAAAAAGTAAACCCTAACCATTTCATTAACCAAGGTTTAATTCTTTACACTTAACCAAAAGGGATGTATCATCAAACATGATACAAGCAAGTGCACAAAATCATATCGCATATGCAATGCGCACATCAAGAGCGAGAAAATCCATTTAAAGTGAACCGATACTAGTTAATGCAAAGTAATATATCAAATATATATAATTATACATTAAATCATTAAATCAACACTTGATTTAACGATCCGGTCATATCGCTTATAACCGACTAGTATCCAATATATCGGCTTATCGAATCAATCCTTGTTTCGATAACTAGGTTATATCGCATACAACCATTCGATACATTCATCGCGAGAATAGAATACGGTATCATATACACGTATTATTCTCGGTCCCGCACATATCTCATATGCGCTCCTATTTCGTTTCGCTTGATCCAGGAAACCTCTGTGTAGGACTCTAAAGACTCGTCAATACGCCGGCAGCAGGTGATGATCATATCAAGCACCCACAAGCCGCAAGCGGTCTGCTAAACGTAACGGCCACCCGGGTATTGAGCGATCAGAAGATCGACGAGCAAGCCCGCTCATACTCCTGTGAATCCAACCAGTAACACTACCGTACAGTCCGGTCTGATCGTCGGATATGTCGCATATCTCGCCTAGGGGTGGTAAACGTCAGACCCCAATAGCTCGATAAGTCGTGTCGATATGAGGTCTATAACAATTTGAGAAACTACTGGTAACACTTACCAGTAAATATCAGCAACCCTGGCTAGGGATTTCCTGTTATAGCCAATCGAACACAGCGCAACATCAACCCCCTATACCGGGAGAGACGAATCCCCTCCTATCGCTCATTGCCTCCATGTGACTCGGGACTGTACCCAAAAACCACCGTTTTGCACGCCCTCTTGGACGTGGTAAGATGGAAATCAAAGCACAGTGGGAACCACACAAGACTCTAAGACGATCTCGGGTCAACAGACTACTCTGTACCAGTGTCACCAGAGAACTGCCATCTGACGTGAGGTATAATACCATCTGGGAGTTCTCGGCGAGTCCGTCCAGTGTACCCAGTCTCCACTGAGCACCCGTATATCATCTCTGATGTCAAACACCAATGGATATGGGATCATCCATCGCCCATCTGTATGGGTCGAGAAGGTATACGCTAGTCTACACTGGTATATCGATGCCCCATCTCGATACACTCACGACTAGGGACTTTGAAGGATGTACTTATGGACTACATGTCCCCACTAGTATGATCCGCATCATAGTCCAGGTAGTTAAGTACACATCCTAAGGGCTTTACCAACATGTAACAGAGAGACACCCAGTATACACGTTAAGGTAAAGTTAAACCAGATAGCATACTATCATGTCGAGCAAGAAAGTCCTCCCTATATATGTCCCAGCATCCACTACAATATACATCCTATGTACAGTAATGGCCTCTAGGGCATACATATAAGTAACAATCTCCCACTTGCACTAGGGCCGTCTGTAGCAGTGGTTGTAGTATCTCATACTCAACCATTCCATAAAAGTCTCTCTCTGGGAATAGGCCTTCGTGAGTGGATCCGCCGTGTTGTCCTCTGAGTCTACTCTCCTAACCTCGATCACCCTGGAGATCAACCATCTCCATGATCAGGTGATACTACCTTAGAATATGTCTGGATCACTGATGGGACATGCGTTCCTTGGCATAAGCCACAACTCCATTGTCACACAATGGGAGGAACATAGTTCATCTCATGAACCAATATACACCCAAACAGCCTCTTTGGTAGCATCTTAAGTAGCGATGTATGCTGCCTTTATCGTCTAGTATGTCACGGTATCTAGCTTGGAACTCTTCCAACATACCGTCCCTCCACTGAGGGTAAAGACAATGCCTGTGACTGACATTCAGTCGTCCTTATCACCCTGGAACCCTTCCAGTTTTTCTCCCCAGGATCATGTGATACCATCTCACTTCGACAAGTGAGAATCCTAACATCCATTTAGATCTATCTCATAGATCCAAAATCCAGGAGTTAGTAGGTATCATTATGATCCTATATGGAGAATCATTGTGATAAACGGAGATTGACCAAGCGTAGCATAGGAAACTCTTTCCCTATCAAGAGTATGTCATCCACGTACTCTACAAGGATCACCACCATACTCCCTACTACCTTTTTGTTTATACAAGGTTCATCTACCATTTTGATGATGTCAAACTCTTTGACTAATCCATCAAAACAGATGTTCCAACTCCGCGATGCCTGCTTTAATCTTATAAAGCATCTTGCACACGTTTCCGCTGCTCCCACTGTCTACGAAGCCCTCTGGCTGTGTACTTATAGACGCTCTCTTCTAAATCATCATTTAGAAAAGTAGTCAAGACACCCAGCCACCAGATATCGCAGTCATGGTATGTAGCCGTGACAAGTAGGATCTGGATGGACTTAAGCATAGCTACTTGAAAAGGTTTCATCATTATCCACACCTGGTCAATGATGCAAACTTTTAACAAGTCTAGCTTTGAAAGTCTCGACTTTTCCATGTACACCAAGTAATCTTCTCAAGATATACCTGCTCCTGATGGGGATTTAACCCTTCAGATATAGCAACCAAAGTCCATACTTTGTTGGTGTATAAGGATTCCATCTCAGATCGATAAACATCCAGCCATTCTTACAGAGTCTCACTCTTGATGGCCAGCTCGAAACTTGTTGGCTCATCATCTCATGATGCAATCCTTGCTCCCACTGTCATAGAGAAACCGAAGTATCTCTCAGGTGGGTGAGGAACCCTACTAGATCGGCGGAGAGGCTGAGGTTCGTTGGTTTCTACTGAATCCTCTGGTTGTACCAAATCATCTGCCGTAGTTTGTATAGCTGTAACACTTCCAGTTCTACATAACAGACCTTGCCTCGAGCTTGTCCGGATTTTGCTTTTAGACATAGGCCGGACAACCCCAAATCTTAACTAGCTTAAGACATGGGCTCTTCCCTTTCCATATCTCATATGGAGTGGTAGGCAACTGATTTGATTCGAACCTATTCAATAGGTATGCAGCTTCTCAAGTGCATAACCCCTAAAAGGAAATAGGTAACTCAGTAATACTCATCATAGAGCACACCATATCATATAGGGTGTGATTGTTCCGCCCCGATATACCATCGTGCTATGGTGTATTCGGAGGAGTAATGCCGAAAGAGAATCTCATTCTCCTTTAGAATAGTCCAGGATTTCCGTGCTCAAGTATTCTCCTCCTTGATCACATCAAAGGACATAATACTTATACCCGTATATTGGTTCTCTACTTCTAACTTATATTCCGTGAATATCTTAAAAGGTTCGGACTTTTGTTTCAACAAGAACATATGTCTGAATCTAAAGAGATCATCAGAGAACGTAATGAAGTATAAAGAACCAGTCTTTGCATGTGTAGACAGGGGACCTACATACATCAACATGTATCATCCCAAGAGTTTACTAACTCTTTCTCTGTTTCCAGTAAACGGAGCTATGGTCATCATATCTTTGTGACATGACTGGCGAGTTTCACAAGATGTAAATTCAAACTAATTTAAATATGCATCTTTATGTAACTCTAGCTAGTCGGGTCACATTGATCTGACCTAGTCTACAATACCTCAAGAAGGAATCGTTCAATTGTGAACTCTTCCTCTTGTGTGTGATCCGTATACTTAGAACTGTGGTTTGATTTAGAACGTCAATGCTTTTAGATAACGTGTCTGAACCGATCAACTTTTGATATAGGAAATGTTCAAAACATTATCCAACAATACAAAATTTTATCATTTCTTTACTAACAAAGAGACTGATATGATTTTGTATATCAGGTTCGGTATCTAATAACATTCGTTCAGAATCAATGTATTGGTAATACAGGGTGACAGTGACCAACAGACTTGGCTGCAACTCTTACCCCGTTTTCTGTCTCATGAAACTTATCACCCGTTCTCAGTTTTTCTACCCTTTTGTAGCCCTATGTAACAGATTACATATCTGGGATCCTGATCCGGTATCATATACCAGGATGCGGAGGATACTGAGAAACAGTTCTGTATAATGAACACACCCGAAGATGATGCATCGGCATGCACTCTCTTCGTTTGGGCGGCACGCGAAATCTGGTATTCCCCAATTTCCTGCTCTGTCTTATAACAATTACAAGTTGGAGCGGGACCAACGTTCCCCAGCTCAGTATAACAAGCGGGTTCGGTCAATAATCTGTATTATTATATTGATTAAGGCGTGATATGGTCGCTACCTGGAGATAGAGAGAAGAAAACACTCAGCGTGCGCTCTTGCAAGAATAGATTGGTTATTATTTTATCTAATCAGGATGGCTCCCACTTCTTTTTATCAAATCTTCCTTCAAACCCTAAAAGGAAAGACTAGCCGGGATTAATTACACACTACAAGTTCGCCAATCATTCAGCCAGGCCAGTGTCGGTACTTTGAGGGAGGTCCCTCGTGCTTTCGCACGAACCTAATTAATGTAAACCTCGTTTTCCCAGAGGCGTAACCTCGTTGACACGTTTCTAGACACCTACTTGATCGGCTAATTGTAATGTATAAAACTCTCCCAGGAGTAACTCTTACTCGCAGCGGGTATCGGGATCCAACTATCTCATAGAAGGTATGCAATCTCATTGCAAATTTCAACACTTGAAATTCCCGATAATATTTTGCCCCTAGCTCGCTATGACCTTGACGCATGCCAAACAACCCATAGTCTGCTAGTCAAGTTCAACCCGTACATTTCTTGATTGAATTAAACCCACCCGCACGACCCTTGACGTATGCCAAACAACGCCGTACGAATACCCTAATCCAATCGCATCGTATGCTAACAGATAAGCACTAGTTAGCTACCGTACACTACGCCTTGACGCATGCCAAACAACCGCAGCACGAATACTAACTAGTACTTATCTGAAATGACGGAGGGCTACGACAGGTTTTTCTGAAAACCTATTGCGTAATGAACTTGATATCGTTGTAGAATCAAATGATTTTAAAAATGGAGTGTTTTTGAGGCTTTTCTAGTTTTGCTAAAGGAGTCACTCCCGGTGAAGGGATCGTCGGTCCTTTCCTCGTCGAATGAGGTGCGGGATATATCATATATATCACTGTGCAAATAAAAAAACTCTTAAAAGCAATCAAAAGACAAACCGAGTGTGTAGCATCTGCCAGTTATTGCTAAAGGAGTCACTCCCGGTGAAGGGATCTCGGTCCTTTCCTCATCGAATAAGGTGCAGGATATATCACATATACCGCTGTGCAAAGCAAGAACTGTAGCTACCTGTTTTAATTTTGAAATTCGATTCTACAACATCTTAGGTTTCTTTTATTTCATTAATCACATTAATGAAGTCCCATCATTTAAATTACCTAAACATCACAGATAAATACGACGGACACTTATGCCATCCGCATTCGCCTCGATGTCCCCTCGTGCACCGTTAGGTTAGGTAACTAACGGCAGAGCGGGGCAGGGCTAGCGCGGGTGTAAAACATAAGTAACGCCTATATAATATATCATATATACTATATACTGTATCTATCACAGAACATCACATGATCACATCAGAGATATCGCAGCAGAAGATTCATATGAAATATTGGATATACTAGGACGTCCGTGTTTTCAATATGAGCCAGTATAAAACACGGATTCCACGGTCGTGATGAATAGCCAAACCCACACCCCTAGACCCCTACGAGAGCGGCAAGCAACCCTACCAATTCTAGAGTTAGGAGACCCGGACTTGACTCCTCGAGTTGGTCTCCCACTGGACTCCAGAACCCGGTTACTTATGCTCCCCTCCTTGGGTCTATCCTAGTGCGGAAAAGTAAATAATCTACAAAAGGTGACAACTTCCGCAACCTGGAAGTGTCCCAATAAAAGAATATTACATACAAGTTTTTACATGAATGAAAATGAAAAACACTCATCTCACATAAAAACCCCCGGCTATTCAAACACGACGATCCAATATAACATATCCAGCAACACATAACATCACATGTCATCAACGTAAGTAAATATGCGCATCCCAATTGTCGTTGACATATAGCAACGAAACCGGCGATATCACATATTACACTTACGGTCACAGAAAAGAAAGTGTAAAACTACAACAGTTGGAATCCGCAAGCACCTCAGACAACGCATGTCTGACCAAATGAATTACTTAGACATCGCATGCCTAACAATTATAAACCCCGCATTTTAGTCTCATTATCGAAAACCTTTTTCAATATCAAGTCGGGCAATTCAACAGGATTCCCGACATTTTGATCGAATGCTCGTCGCAAACTTCAGTAGGCGGCCGCACCCCCGTCGCCGTCGACGAAGTGCACCAAGGCGGAACACCGCTACCGCGAGCACCCGAACGGATGCTTTCGGCGACGGGGTTCTCCTAAAGTCACTTGGTCGGGGCTATGGGGTGTAGCTGTCTATTAAGTTTACCCGGCGAGTATCCGCGTACGCTACGTGATTGCGACGGACTTTTGATCACATCAAAATTCCGTGGCAACCGATCAAGTGAGACTAAACCGCTAGATTTATAACATTCATTCAGTTATCTCATAACTATTTGTGAATTCCAATTATTGTAACACATTCCAGATAATTAGAAAATGTTAAACTTTCCGATCGAACATTCAAACACCCAAGTTTTCCCGACACAGATCAACACATGAAACAAGTCTAACAACATTCAGTTCGTGCCTCAGTACCAACGGTCCAGCCGTAGAAGGGTCAAGCCAACGCCTCACATGTGGCACGCCGTACTGCCCCAAACCCGAAGGTTCAAAGGGCAGTTCAAGACGGTCACATAATCGAGTTAAGGTTTGTTGTCTTCTAGAGGGTCCATCGCGTTACTTGCACTACTTAGAACGTCGTCAAACTACGGAAAAATCCAACACTTGGAAATTTCCCGACAGGGGAAAAATTGGGTATTTATATCCGGTCGAACTTTTTAACATATTCTAAAATTTATCCGGAAAGCCACACAGACAAAATTTGATACTCCGATCGAAACACCAAATCCCCAAAACAATCCCAGAAAATACAACTCTGGAAAAAATATTAAAAACATCCAGAACACACAAGAAACACCAACAGAAACAACTGAAGAAAACACACATCCTGATCATCACAGACGGCCGCGGAACCGCCGCAAAAGGGGGGTCAACGCCGCGGTTCCGCGACCGTACTGTTGAATTAGGTTGTCGTTTTCTCCAATTTTTCTTAGAATTTCCTGCACATTTCTCTGCATATTTTTAATTCCAAAAAATCCACAATTTACAGAAATGTCCAGAGAGCATGTTAAGGGTTTGGGTTTCGGGTCGATCGGACTTCAAATTCCGTCTAGACTTCGCCTAAGGCTCTAGCTAGGCTCTGATACCACTGTAGGGTTCCTAGGCACTCTAGTGAGGTCTCACAAGGCATCAACCATGTCCATTTCAAAAATTACGGTGCCGAGAAACCCTAAACTACGGATCGTTGGCTAGAAATCTAGGAGAAAATGAAATCTAGTTAACACTTAACTATAAGTTAAACGGAAATACAATCATTGTAGATCCGGTGCTCCACCTTCATAGCTCCGCAACGAAGTCCCCTCGCTGTCCTAGTGAATTCCCGGGCTCTAGCGTTGGCTTCATCGGAGAATGGACGGGCTAGGTCGTCGACGACGTGCCGAAGATGATCTACGTCGAAGCATCACTAGATCGAGCTCCACCTTCACAAAGCCATGAATACTTGTGAAGGAAACACACTCTACTACTTGGCAAGAGGTAGAGGATGAAGAAATAGGAAGTGGGTAGACTTTAGAATTGGATTTCTCACTCATTTCATCAATCCACCATTGATGAAGTCAAGGTTTTCTTCTTGAGTTCAAGGAAGAAGAAGAAGAAATCATATGATAAGTTAATTCTAAAAATGAAAAGAATAATGAATTCTTATCATAATAGAACCATGGTTAGGTGTAGAGAATTAATTAGGGTTAAGTGGAATGGTTAGGTTTAAGCATGAGACAAAATGGTTACAAAGTCAAAGTGTTCATGAAACTTCATGAATAAAACAAAACATGCCACCATTTTCTCATTTGCTTTTCTTTTTCCAAAAGAATAAATAAATGAATAAAATGAATAAGGAAAAAGTAAACCCTAACCATTTCATTAACCAAGATTTAATTCTTTACACTTAACCAAAAGGGATGTATCATCAAACATGATACAGGCAAGTGCACAAAATCATATCGCATATGCAATGCGCACATCAAGAGCGAGAAAATCCATTTAAAGTGAACCGATACTAGTTAATGCAAAGTAATATATCAAATATATATAATTATACATTAAATCATTAAATCAACACTTGATTTAACGATCCGGTCATATCGCATATAACCGACTAGTATCCAATGTATCGGCTTATCGAATCAATCCTTGATTCGATAACTAGGTTATATCGCATACAACCATTCGATACATTCATCGCGAGAATAGAATACGGTATCACATACACGTATTATTCTCGGTCCCGCACATATCTCATATGCGCTCCTATTTCGTTTCGCTTGATCCAGGAAACCTCTGTGTAGGACTCTAAAGACTCGTCAATACGCCGGCAGCAGGTGATGATCATATCAAGCATCCACAAGCCGCAAGCGGTCTGCTAAACGTAACGGCCACCCGGGTATTGAGCAATCAGAAGATCGACGAGCAAGCCCGCTCATACTCCTGTGAATCCAACCAGTAACACTACCGTACAGTCCGGTCTGATCGTCTGATATGTCGCATATCTCGCCTAGGGGTGGTAAACGTCAGACCCTAATAGCTCGATAAGTTGTGTCGATATGAGGTCTATAACAATTCGAGAAACTACTGGTAACACTTACCAGTAAATCTCAGCAACCCTGGCCAGGGATTTCCTGTTATAGCCAATCGAACACAGCGCAACATCAACCCCCTATACCGGGAGAGACGAATCCCCTCCTATCGCTCATTGCCTCCATGTGACTCGGGACTGTACCCAAAAACCACCGTTTTGCACGCCCTCTTGGACGTGGTAAGATGGAAATCAAAGCACAGTGGGAACCACACAAGACTCTATGACGATCTCGGGTCAACAGACTACTCTGTACCAGTGTCACCAGAGAACTGCCATCTGACGTGAGGTATAATACCATCTGGGAGTTCTCGGCGAGTCCGTCCAGTGTACCCAGTCTCCACTGAGCACCCGTATATCATCTCTGATGTCAAACACCAATGGATATGGGATCATCCATCGCCCATCTGTATGGGTCGAGAAGGTATACGCTAGTCTACTCTGGTATATCGATGCCCCATCTCGATACACTCACGACTAGGGACTTTGAAGGATGTACTTATGGACTACCATGTCCCCACTAGTATGATCCGCATCATAGTCCAGGTAGTCAAGTACACATCCTAAGGGCTTTACCAACATGTAACAGAGAGACACCCAGTATACACGTTAAGGTAAAGTTCAACCAGATAGCATACTATCATGTCGAGCAAGAAAGTCCTCCCTATATATGTCCCAGCATCCACTACAATATACATCCTATGTACAGTAATAGCCTCTAGGGCATACATATAACTAACAGAAGAGCTAGCTCCCGCTTGGGGATGCCTTTTTATTGATTTCGTATACTATTCATGTTGTATCCCGTTTGGGGGCCAGTATTTACAAAGGAGACTCTGCCGAAATTTTCGGGAAATATTTGATGTTTTTTTTAAAACCGCATAATTCGGCTTATGCTATTAAAACTACTTGTTTTAAATTGGTTTTCCTTCCCTCTACTACTTTTCTTGGTTTGGGTTTCTGGGTTTTCGGCTTACTTAGATTACGTACGCCTCGAGACGTTCGTAGTATAAGTGCCGGTCATATTCCGTACTTTCAGGACGTGACACAATATCTCAGGCTCCGTCAGTCCGGATCGGCCCATCTTATCAGATCTCATGACTACGGTCGGTATCCTCCGGATATCCGCCGCGCAAATAATAACCGGTCGGTAGTGCTCCCCTGTCGGGCTCAACGCCATCTGTGCGATCTTCTTGCCCCGAGGTATCGCACCGGGTCCACCATGTACCCGCAGACGGTGCATCCCCCTCCTCAAATAGAGTATATGATACAGCTCAAGAACCGAGAAAACTCATGGTGGACTCCACATACATCATATCATGAGAAAACCACAACTTTCGCAAATTAAAACGATAACATGTTTATAAAATTCTTGCGGTTTTACCAAAAATTCAGAAATCTCATAAATACTGAAATCCTCGAGAAGAATCACAATATATAAACATGCTGGTGATGATGGAAATCTATGATACGGTAGTATATACCATGTGAAGTACGGCCAGAAGCTATGCATGAATCATGATGCAATGAGGTATGTATATATGTATAACTAACAATCCTACGTATCCATTTAATGAAATGAAAATACCAGTATAAGTCTATGGATTATATATGATGCAAATGAACAGTTACCGATTTTAAGAAAGTTCTATAGTGTTCGTGACATAACAATTACCAAAGGCGTGTGTGTTCGCATGAATAGTGCACGTACGGCATGAACCAATGGTAACGGTGCAAGTGTCCTATGAAATGATATCACGAGTATGTATAAGATGGTGCAATGCAATGAAATGAATAACTAGGAAAACTACGCATATAATGCAATCACTACTAGTAATCCTACTGCCGGGCGCCTCGCGCCATCCAGAAGATCCCCCCGTAGATGTGTACTTCTACTCACCGGGACGCCTCGACTAATCTGATCCGATCTCAGCCATGTCTTTTCCGCACCACATCCGACGCCTCTGCACCCGATCCTAGAATCGCACACAAGCAATTAAGAGGATAAATAAATGATAGTCGCGGATACAAACGACACAAGTCAATCCACGCGCACAACAAGACGCACACACACTTGGTGCACAAAACGCGCTCGCGACAACGCCACAAACCGCAACTAAGGTTGCTATACGTGACAACCACCAAGCCTAGTACCCAAACGTACCAATCGCGCATTCACAATACTCTAAATATTATATGAATTAGGTTGTAGTTCATCAAAACCTCAAACTTAATCAAAATCGATTTATTCCAAAAACCTACTAAGCATCTTTTAACCATTTTAGTGCAAATCTAGATGTTTTAACAAATCTATTAGCCACAATGTTCACTTAATACCTTAATTAGGCTACACAATTATTAACTAAATTTTTTAATCTCGTTTATCAAAATTTACCATGAAATTAGTTTGCAAAATTATGTAATTAGGCAAATTTAAAAGTAACAATTAGAAATTTAGCAACTAGGTTAGGTTTTGCAAATCTTAAGATGCTAAACTACACATTGTAAACATAATCAAGTGGTAAAAACCCTAACTTGGATCCAATTCCTCCTCTTGAATTTTCAAACTTGCAATTCAAAACCATATAACTACCTAATTAAATTAGATTTCAGTAATTACCCAACAATTTAACCATAGGATTAGGATTTATACCTCAACAAAATTTGAGCTCAAGCTTGCAAACTTAGCCACCAAAATACCATCTTGCTCCTAGATCCAAGCTAATTTAGGCCAAGGAAAAATGGGTAAAGGTTTAATTTGGAAATGGTGAGAATTTTTATGGAATTTTGAGGCAATTTTTTTTGATTTTGAAGTGGAAATGAAGTGGGAAATTTTTTTGGGCTGCTCAAGGGGGGCTCGGCCAAAGCAAGAAGGAAGAGAGAGAGAGTGAGGTGTGTGTAGAAAATTCCCAAGTCAAGAAACCCTTCAAGCCTCATTAATGCATCTCACATCATTTCTATTTTTTTTTATTTTATTTTCTTATTTCATTAACCCTAGAAAAGTCTAGAACCATGGAGAAATAAAATGAGAAGGAAAGAGCAATGCTATAAACTTGATTCTAAGTTGTCATGATTCACTAAAGTATAATTAACCTATACCAATTTGTAATTAACACTAATTAAATGTATTAGGGAAAGTTTATAATAATATTTAAAATTATTAATTAAGGAAAAATATTTAAGTAAACTAGAAATTTATAAGTGACAATTAAATACCAAATACTAGCAATTTCATAGCTAAAATAGGTGTATATAAATCTATGTTGAAAATTAATTATATCTGGGTTTTTACGGAAAACACAAATTATTTTACCGAATATCGGAAAATTCACCTAAACTAGGTTGAGCTCTTTTGTTTTGGATAATCCTCAAAATAAAATAAGAAAAGGAAATATATATGAGATACACTCTCACTAGTAACCATGGTCAATAAATATCTAGATATTTTCATTATTGAGTTAAAGAACAAAGGAAATTAAACCACGGTCATACTTTGGTCAAGTAAAGAATAGTGTAGTAGAAAATTCAACCATGATTTAATCCCTTTTCTTTTTCTCAATAATAAATATAAATATATGTATATTTATTTCATGTGAGTCTTGCATTGCCATCTTCTTTGTATCAACAACCATGACACATGCATACCTGTGTGCATTCACATCAACATGTATATATACATGCATACATTCATGCATACATCCAAATAGAAAAGGTTTTGAATAAGTGAGCTAAAAGTCAATATTAAATCAACACTTGATTTAATAAACCGGTCATATCTCATACGACCTGACCAATAGAAAACACCCGATTAAAACACGTTATCATATGCACGCATTTAATCGAGCTCCCGCACATATCTCATATGCACACCACATCTTTTAGCCTGAGCTAGGAAACCCCTCTGTAGGACTCTAAGACTCATCAATACGCCGGCAGTAGGTAATGATCATATCAAACACCCACAAGCCGCAAGCGGTCAACTAAACATAACGGCCGCCCGGGTATTGAGCGATCAAAAGAAAAACAAGCGAACCTGTCAAAACTCCCATCGAGCCAACTGGCAACACTTACCGTACTGTCCGGTCTCTTCGTCAGATATGTTGCATATCGAGTCTAGGGATAGTATCGTCGACCCCAATAACTCAATAAGTCATGCCGGTATATGACTCATAACAGATCGAGAAACTACTGATAACACTTATCAGTAAATCTCAGCAGCCCTGGCAGGGACTTCCTGTTTTAGCCAATCGAGCACAGCGCAACATCAACCCCCAATACCGGGAGAGACGAAACCCCTCCTATCGCTCATTGCCTCCATATGCCTCGGGACTATACCCAAAATCCACTTGTTTGCACGACTCAGTAGAGCCGTAGTAGGGTGGAGATCAAAGTACAGTCGGAGGACACACAAGACTCTATGACGATCTCGGATCTACAGACTAACCTGTACCAGTGTCACCTGAGAACTACTATCCGACGATAGATATAATACTATATAGGAGTTCTCGGCGAGTCCGTTCAGTGTACCCAGTCTCCACTGAGCACCCGTATACAGTCTTTGGTGTCACCACACCAAATGGATATGGGATCATCCATCATCCATCATGTGGGACAAGAACCATATACGCTAGTCTACTCTGGAATATCGATGCCCTGTATCGATACACCCACGACTAGGAACATTTCAAGGATATACTTATAAACTACACATGTCCCACTAGTATGTTCCACATCATAATCCCAGTAGTCAAGCAAATATCCTAAGGGCTTTATCAACAAGTACCAAATGAGTAAGATGCATGATCAAATGAACATGTCAAGATAAAGTACAACCAGATAGCATACTATCATGTCGAGCAAGAATGTCCCCTGAATATATATATATATATATAATATATATATACACATACCGATACATCCACTATCATATAATGGCCTCTAGGGCATACATATATCCAACATCAGTTACCAGGCAGTTGGGTAGGGGTGGAGGCAGACACATTCCAGGCCGCAGTTTTGGTCGAGGTTGGGCTCATAGCCAGATGTTTAGCTCGTACCTAGTGGAGCAGAGGCCCCCATTTACATGTTTTAGTTGCGGACTTCCAGGGCATTTGGCTAGAGAGTGTAGACGCCATGGAGGGACTGTTGTTCCGCAGACTGCTTTACCCCCTCCACCTTCTACTTCGATGGCATTATTTCCTCCACCAGTTGGCACTATGCGCCAGGCCGTTGTGCCACAAGGTCGTGGTCTTGCAGGACGTTTCCAGAGAGGATGAGGAGACCGAGGGAGAGGACGTCAGGATGCTGGTAGGGGCCAGGCTCGGGTTTTGCTTTGACTCTATAGGATGCCCAGGCATTCAATGCAGTTGTGACAGGTACTCTTTCAGTATGTTCCTTAGATGCACATATTTTATCTGATCCCGGTTCTACGCACTCTTACGTGTCTGCACACTTTACACTTTCTATGGGGAGAGAGTCGTCGTTGTTAGAATTACCGCTTGTTGTGATTACTCATATGGGAGATTCTTTTATAGCCCAACACGTATTCAGGTCCTGTTTAGTACGTATTGGTGATAGGGATACGTTAGTCGATTTGATTCTCCTGGATATGCTAGATTTTGATATACTTCTCGGTATGGATTGGCTGGCCGCTTGTCATGCTTACGTTGATTGTCGGAGGAAAGCGGTCAGATTCTGTTTTCCAGGCGAACCGATTTTTGTTGTGCAGGGAGACTGCAGTATAACTCCTGCCAACATGATTTCTGCTCTTTATGCGGGAAGGCTCTTGAAGAAGTATTGTCGTGGTTTCTTAGCCTTTATTCAGGACGTGGGAGCCGCTGAGGTCCCGTTGGACCAGGTTCCGATCGTACAACAATTTCCTGATGTGTTCCCTACTGAGTTACCATGATAGTCGCCTGATCGCGATATCGAATTTTGCATTGACTTGTTTCCGGCTGCGGGGTCTATTTCTATACCGCCTTATTGGATGGCCCTGACGAAGCTGAAGGAGCTCAAGGGTCAGTTGCATGAATTTCTTGATAGGGGGCTCGTTCGTCCGAGTGTATCGCCGTGGGGAGCTCATGTCTTATTCGTTAAAAAGAAGGACGGCAGCATGAGATTGTGCATCGACTACAGGCAGCTGAATTGAGTTACGGTGCGAAGTAGGTATCCATTATCTCGTATTGATGACTTATTCGATCAGCTGCAGGGAGCTGGCTATTTCTCGAAGATCGATTTGCGGTCAGGGTATCACCAATTGAGAGTTCGGAAGGATGACATTCCGAAGACTGCTTTTCGCACACGAAGGGTTTGATGGTGGTTCCGACGGTCACAGAATCGAGTTAGGGTTTCGTTCTTCTAGAGGGTCCATAGAAAACACCTGCACGATTTTCTGAAGATTTTAAACACGGAAAAATCTAACTCTTGGAAAATTTCCAGCGAAGGAAAAATTGGGTTATTGATATCCGTTCGAACTTTTTAACGTCGTCTAAAATACCCGAAACAAAGTTAGAATTACGACTACGAAACACTCCGGATTGCTTTTAGAGAAAGATAACATCACATGCAATCTTTAGCAAAAACAAACAATACCTGAAACACCAAATCCCAGAGACTAAAGCACCAAATAAAACCGAGGCCATTCCCATATTAAAAAACCGGCCAGGCCGGATTAAATAGGCTTTTCGCCGGGTGAAAGCCGATGGAATGGGATCTTTTTCGTCTTGTGTTCATACAATACAATAAAGAGCACTCTGCAATTGCTTAAAAAAAATTTAGAAGCTCAGAAAAAATCGACAGAGAATGGGGTTTTGCTTCGATTGTTTCGAAGTTGTTTCGGTTTCGTATTTCTAACATCACCTAGACAACTCCTAATGCTCTAGCTCGGCTCTGATGCCACTGTAGGGTTCTTTGGCATGACCACAAGGTTTCACAAGGCATTAAACATGAAGTATTATAAAATTTCTAGTGTGCCAAACAACCTAACCTAGGATCCAACTAGAGTTTTAGGAGCTAACTAGAATGATAACAACTTTACATAGAAAGTGAAAAAGGAATACAACCTTTGTAGACCGGTCCTTCACTTCAATAGCTCCGTGTAGAAGTCCCTTTGCTCCATGTAGTGATCTCCCGGACTCAAGATGGGCTTCACAAAGTGAAATGAACGAGCATGCTTGAAGTCTTCGAGGCCGAAGATGATCTACATCGAGGAGACTCTAACCCAACCTATCTCTTCACTAATAAGGGATTAGTGAAGCAAACACCCTAAACTAAATGGCTAGTCTAGTAGAGGATGATGAAGTAGGAATTGGGCTCACTTTAGATTAATTTTTCTCACATGGTTTCTTCATCTCTCCAAACCCTAGAAAGCTTTTGGAGATGAGGAAGAAGATGAAGTGGAGAAAGAATGGTGAATGAATGAATGTGAGAATAGCAACCATGGTGAGATAATATCTTATATCAACTCTTGTAGAGACTAAACTATGGTTTAAGATAATGGTTTGGTTAATAAATATCTCAAGTGAGACAAAATTAGTGGACTGGGTCAAAAATGCATTAAGCTTCTCCAAGCTTCCAAGCATGAAAATTTCTAACTAATTTTGAATTGCTTAAAATAAATAATAACCCACCATTATGATAAGCATGGTGTGAGTCATACACCCATGATGCATATATAAACAAGCATGCCACAATAACATATATATTAAATGTGTCACAAGTGAGAAAAAGAAATATTTAAGTGAGCTAATATTAGTTAATGTATGTTAATGTATCAAATATATATTTATACATTAAATTATCAAATCAACACTTGATTTAATAATCCGGCTATATCACATATAACAGACTAATATCATATGTATCAACTTATCGAATCAACACTTGATTCGATAACCCGGTTATATCACATATAACCGAACGATATCACATATCGCGAGATTAGGATATGGCATCATATACACGTATTAATCTCAGTTCCGCACATATTACATATGTGCTCCTATTTCGTTTCGCTTGAGCCAGGAAACCTTTGTGTAAGACTCTAAAGACTCGTCAATACGCCGGCAGTAGATGGTGATCATATCAGTCACCCACAAGCCGCAAGGGGTCTGCTAAACGTAACGGCCACCCGGGTATTGAGCGATCAGAAGATCAACAAGCAAGCCAGCTCATACTCCTGCGAATCCAATCAGTAACACTACCGTACAGTCCGGTCTCTTCGTCTGATATGTCGCATATCACAGCCGGGGGTGGTATAACGTCAGACCCCAATAGCCTGATAAGTCATGCCGATGCAAGGTCCATAATGGTTCGAGAAACTACTGATAACACTTACCAGTAAATCTCAACAACCCTGGCCAGGGATTTCCTGTTATGGCCAATCGAGCATAGCGCAACATCAACCCCAATACCGGGAGAGACGAAATCCCCTCACATCGCTCATTGCCTCCATGTGACTCGGGACTGTACCGAAAACCCACCTATTTGCACGACTCAGTAGAGCCGTGGTAGGGTGGAAATCAAAGCACAGTGGGAGACACATAAGACTCTATGACGATCTCGGGTCGACAGACTAACCTGTACCGGTGTCACCAGAGAACTGCTATCTGACGTGAGGTATAATACCATCCAGGAGTTCTCGGCGAGTCCTGTTCAATGTACCCAGTCTCCAGTGAGCACCCGTATACCTTCTCTGATGTCAAACACCAATGGATGTGGGATCATCCATCGCCCATCATATGGGTCAAGAAGCGTATACGCTAGTCTACTCTAGAATATCGATGCCCCCATCTCGATACTCCCACGACTAGGAACAATTGAAGGATTTACTCACAGACTACCCAGAACCCACTAGTATGATCTCTATCATAATCCTGGAAGTCAAGTCCACATCCTAAGGGCTTTATCCACATGTAACAGAGAGACAGTAAGTGTACATGTTAAGATAAAGAGCAACCATAAAGCATACTATCATGTCGAGCAAGAAAGTCCTCCCTATGTATGTCTAAGCATCCACTATAATATACATCATATGTATAATAATGGCCTCTAGGGAATACATATAACTAACAAAAACTAGTTAACGAAATGTAAATCTCACTTTTTTAGTCTAAAATGATGGATTACCATGGAGTTTGGATTTGGATCAAAACTCCGTCGTAATCTCGTATTGTACGCGAATACTCGCTGGGAGACACTAGTAGATAGCCATGCCCCTTTGCCCGACCAAGTGACTATGGGAGAACTTCATGGCCAAGTGCATCCATTCGGGTGCTCGCGGCCGTGATGTTCCGCCCAAGTGCACTTCGTTGACGGCCTCACGGGTGCGGCCATCCACTAATGTTCCCGACGAGCATTCGATCTTTTAATCGGGAATCTTGCTGAATTGCCCGACTTATTTTTGAAAAGTGTTTTCAATTTGAGACTTAATTGCAAGGTTTATAGGGTTATGCATGAAATTCGGAATATGCGATAATCCGGGTTTATGATGTCTAAAGATGATGCGGATTCTAATTATTGTAATTTTCATTTCTTTTCTGTGACCGTAAGTGTAATATGTTACAATATCCCTGATCTCGTTGCTATACGACAACGACATTAGGGATACGCATATTTACTTACGTTGATGACATGTGATGTTATTGTGTTGCTATCGGTAAGTTATATTGGATCGTCGTGATTGAATAGCTGGGGGGTTTTACGTGAGATGGGAGTTTTTCAATTTTCATTCATGTAAATATTTGTATGTAATATTCTTTTATTCGGACACTTCCGGGTTGAGCTTATTGTCTCCATTTGATGTATATTATTTAGTTTTCCGCATTAGGATAGACCCAAGGCGGGGAGCACAAGTAACCAGGTTCTAGAGTCCAGTGGGAGGCCATCTCGAGGAGTCGAGACCGGTCGCCTAACTCTAGAATTGGTTGGGTTGCTTGCCGCTCTTGTAGGGGTCTAGGGGTGTAGGCTCAGTTATTCATCACGACCGTGGAATCCGTGTTTTTCATTACTGGCTTAATCTAAAACACGGACCTCCTAGTATATCTTATATTTCATATATCTGCTTCTGCTGTTTCTGTGATGTGATGTGATCATATAACTGCGTGAGACGAATGCTATTTATATATATGATATACTAGTAGACACTATATGTTTTGCATCCGCGCTAGTCCTGACCCCGCCCTGCCGTAAGTTAAGTAATCTTACGGTGAAGACCCGGGTCCCTGTGGCGAATGCGGATGGCATATATGTTGTTCATTACGCTATCAAGTTCATTACGCTAAAGGTTTTCTTCAAAACTAGTCGTAGCCCTCCGTCATTTCAGACACGTAGTATTTAGTATTCGTGCTGTGTTTGTTGACCTCCGTCAAGGCACAGTCTACGGTAGCTGGGTAATATTTATCTGCAGCATGTTGATGCGATCGGTAGGGGCAGTCACACAGCCTTGTTGACCTCCATCAAGGGTTTGTATGGGTGAGTTCGAATCGATCAAGAAATGACAGGTTTAACTTGACTAGCGGCCTATTGTTTGTTGACCTCCGTCAAGGTCATAGGTCGTTAGGGGTAAAAACAGATATTGGGAATTTCAAGTGTTGAAATTTGCAATGAGATTGCATACCTTCTATATGATAGTTGGATCCCGATACCCACTGTGAGTAAGTGTTACTCCTGTGAGAGTTTTCCACTTTACAATTAGCTAATCCTAAGAAAGGTGTTAACGGGGTTATGCCCCTGCGGAAACGAGGTTATTTAATTAGTTCCATGGGAAAGCACGGGTAGACTCCCTCGGAGTACCAATACCTGTCTTGCTGACCGATTAGCGAACATGTAGGGTGTAATTAATCCGGGCTAATCTTACCTTTTAGGGTTTGAAGGAAGATTTGATCAAAACAGTGGGAGCCATCCTGATTAGATAGGGTAATAACCAGTCTAATCTTGCAAGAGCGCACGCTAAAGTGTTTTCTTCTCTCTCTTCCCAGGCAGCGACCACGTCACGTCTTAATCAAGATAATAATATGGATGTATTGACCGAACCCGCTTGTTATACTGGGCTGGGAAACGTTGGTTCCGCTCTATCTTATGACAACAGTCATAAGTCTTTGCAAAGAATAGGGGAATATAAGGATTTCCACGCAACCCGAAAGAAGGAAGAGCATTCTGATGCATCTACTTCGTGTGTGTTAGTTATTAAAAACTGCTTCTCAGTCTGCTCTACGTCCTGGGTATTGGATACCAGATCAGGATCCTATATTTGTAATCTGTTACAGGGGTTAAAGAGTAGTAGAGAACTGGAAAAGGGTGATATGTCTCTCAGAGTAGGGAATGGAGCAATTTTTGTTGCCGAAGCTGTCGGCAAATATCACCTAGTATTGCTAAATGGTAATACATTGATTTTGAACGTCTGTTATTTCGTACCATCGATAATGTGGATTATAATATCCGTTTCTTTATTAGATAAAGAAGTATATAACTTTGCATTAGAGAAAAATGTTATGAACATTTTCCTAAATTAAGTGTTGATTGGGTTTGGTACGTTGTGTAATGGTATATATGTTCAAAATCAAAATACAGTTCTGAATATACAGAACACACACAAGAGGAAAAGTTCAGAAATGAACGAAGCTTTCTTGTGGCACTGTAGACTTGGTCATATCAATGCGACCAGACTGGCTAAGTTGCATAAAGATGGATATTTGAATCTGTTCGAATTTACATCTTATGAAACTTGTTAATCATGAGTCAAAAGAAAGATGACCAAAACTCGGTTTAAGGGACACGGAGAAAGAGCTACTGAACTCTTGGGACTGATACATAGTGATGTATGCGGTCTGTTCCCCTCCGAACGGCGGCCGACGACATTAGGACGTCTCGCCTGTGATTCGGGGCAGATGCTATTTGGTTTTATACGTCTACCTCTCCGAAGATGCCAAGTTGATTTATGGCACCGTGTATCGGAGGTTTAGATGGATGCGGCCAATGTAGCAGACTTCGTCAGATTCTCCCTCAGGGTGAGGGGTTTTTGATTGTGGGGATGCTCTTCCCTGCAGGCGTAAGCCCCTGCAGTTAATTACGCTACCGCATCGCGGTAACAACTTTCTCCTTCTCCAGAATTTCACTTCGTGTCGTGTGTGTTTGTTTTGTTTTTGGTTGCCCGTGGATTGTATACGGAGACTGAGTAATGCCGTCGCCCGTAGGACCTGGATTAGTCCAAATCCGTATTTACTTAGATTTGGGTTTGGTGTTTTTAGTTTAAAGATGCATTAGTCGCGTTGCGGCTAAGATCAACTTAAACGTTCGTCAAGGATACGTTAGTCCTGTTTTGGACTAAGATCAACTTGACGTGATGATCGATTTAATATCTGGCCATCGGGACTCGTCACCTCTCTAACGTCGTTGAAGGATTACAACGGCAGATGTCAGAGGAGTTCAGAGATGTACCCTGGAACCGAGGTTGATTTGGAGTTTTATAGTCCGTTTGAATGTTTAAGGATACGTTATCCGTATTTGGGGCTAATATCAACTTAAACGGGACCGTTTAGATCCGGCAAAAGAGCATTTGGAGGCTCTATTGGTCCAGTTTAGGGACGTGGTGGTCCATGTCCAGTTTAGGGACGTGGTGGTCCATCATTAATTTAGGGACACTTCGGTCCGATATTAGTTTAGGGACGTTTCGGCCCGATATTAGTTTAAGGACGTTTCGGTCCGATATTAGTTTAAGGACGTTTCGGTCCAATATTAGTTTAAGGACGTTTCGGTCCATTATTAGTTTAAGGACGTTTCGGTCGAATATTAGTTTAGGGACGTTTCGGTCTAATATTAGTTTAGGGACGTTTCGGTCCGATATTAGTTTAAGGACGTTTCGGTCCATTATTAGTTTAAGGACGTTTCGGTCCACGAGTTTAAGGACCCCGCAGTCCGTATTCATGTGTGGCCGTTGGGACCCGTCACCTCTCTGACGTCGCTGAAGGATTACAACGATAACTGTCAGAGGAGTTCGGAGATGTACCCTCGAACCGGATGTAAATTGATTTAGGGAGCAGCCGTGCTCAGTCAATTTAATTTGAGGACTTATGGCCAAGACTGGGCTAAGTCCAGTTTCAAAATTCTTTTGTCTTTGGCCTATTGGACCTGTGCTAGGGCCTTGCCCCATCACTGCATTATTTTTCTTTGTTTTGGTTGGGCTCTGCCCCTTTTTAAAATTCATAGCATTTTTTATTAGGCCTGTTAGGCCTTTTAATTGGGCTCTGTCCCTTTTTCTTTAATAATGCAGAGCATTAAATACTCTGACAGTGCCTTACGTGGCTTGTCAGGCGCTTTGCGCCAATTAATGAGCGCAAATGCATGTGGTGGTGACACGTGTCACGCTCTGATGAGCGCAAGCGCAACAGCGCTGCGCTGCTGTGCTACCGACACGTGGCACTCCCTGGTGGCTTGCGCCAGCGCAGGAGCACAACAGCGCAGTTCTTGCAAGTGCAGGGCACTGTTTTATCTTTTGATCGATTTTAAATCAAAGAAAATAAGTTTTTTCTTGTTTTCAAGGAACCAATGGTTCATAAGCAAGTGCAAAGCACTATTTGTTCTCTCTGATCTAATTAGAATCAAAGAAAATAAGTATTTCTTGTTTTTTCTTGATCTCAGAGAACCAATGGTTCACAAGTGCAAAGCACTATTATTATTTGTTTTTTTTATTGGAGATCATTAATCTAGTTTTATTAGAAGAAATTCTTCTATCTGAAAGGTTTTTACCTTTTCTTCTTTTGAAATTTCTTCAGAGTTCTCTCTGTTTGAAGTTCTTGATTTCTCACAAAATGTTGATCCCTTTGAATTGAGGTCTAGGGTCCTTTTTATAGTGCCCATAAATTAGTTAAATTTGTTAAAGAGATCTTTCTCTGAGTGATTTGGGGAATTTTCCCTACCGTTGGATCTTTGATCCAAAGGCCTCTGTTTTTTCAGAAGAAAATCTTCTTGTTTTAACAAGAACAGAAAAGATTTCTTTAAATCTCTATTCTGATTTGCGCAACTCCCCAGCGCGTGACACGTGTCGTGCAGCGCAGCGCTTGCGCAGCTGTGCTTGTGCAACTATGCAGACACGTGTCGTGCAGCGTAGCGCTTGCGCAACTGTGCTTGCGCAGTTGTGCTTGCGCAACTGCGCAGACACGCGTCGTGCACTGCAGCGCTTGCGCAACTGTGCTTGTGCAACTGCGCAGACAAGTGTCGCGCAGCGCTTGCGCAACTGTGCCTGCGCAGTTGTGCTTGCGCAACTGCGCAGACACGTGTCGCGCAGTGTCGCGCCTGTGCAACTGTGCGTGCGCAACTGCGCTGACACGTGTCGCACGGCGCAGCGTCTGCGCAACTGAAACGTTGCTTCTTTTACTTTTTTGTTTTAAATAGAGCTTCGCTCTGATTGGGTGTGCTGCCTTGGGCGCTGTGCTGCCGTATCAGCTTTTGACACGTGGCGCATTGCGCGCAGCGCACGGGATTTGAAGCGTTGTTTCAAAATTTTGAATTTTTGAAATTCAAACAGAGCCTTGCTCTAATTGGGGGAAACAAATGCCCCCCCACCGTTGCGCTCACGTGGCGCGCACGTGAGTGCAGCGGTGGCAAGATCCCAGCCTTTGGATCAACTGACAAGTTGAAGGGGCGCAGGCGCCTATAAATAGGACCCCTGGTCCTTAGTAAATGTTTTACCATTTTCAAGAATCTTGAGTTTTCAGAGCCTTGCTCTTGTTTAAGAATTTTAGAGCCTTGCTCTTGCTTTTTCACAAGAACTCCAGAGTTCAGAACTTGAAAACATCTTAGGTATTAATAATAAAATTAAATTAAATTAAAATTGATTAATAGAGCCTTGCTCTCATAGATCTTTGATCTAAAACCCTTTTGGGGTTTCATCAGCAGAGCCTTGCTCTGGAAAGTTCATAGATCTACAGAGATCTTGTTCATGGGTTTTAACTCATGAACAGAGCTTTGCTCATGGATAAAATGTAGATCTTTTCTGATCTGAAAATGGAGAACTCCTAAAAGTTTCCATTGATCTTTAAAATCCCAAATTTTAATCTTTAAGGGTTGAAGTTTTCTTTTTGATGGATTTTCTATCATTAATATAGGGCTAGGCTCTCCTTAAAGAAATTTTATTCCTTTGAGACCAGAGTTTGACAAATGTCACTCTGTGACAGAGCTTTGCTCCAAAAGAGGAGATTTTCTCCTTGTCTCTAGGGATTTCCCACCAATGAGGATATTCTCTTGTGGATCTTTTCATGAATTGACAGTCTCATCTAATGATGGGATTGTCTTATTAAATGATGCACCGTCATCCAGATTTTGTGGGTCCCCGTTTGGTCCCCTACCCACTGCATCACAGTGTGGAGTAAGATTTTAAAATGCCAAGCGTTAGAACACTGACGGTTATTTTTGTCTTTCTACAGGAAACATGTCTAACGACTTGTCTTTCCCCTTCGTTCGCTCAGAAGGAGGGTTCCCCCATGCGCCAGTGGACCGGGTGGCGTTTGCTCTTATTAAAGATCATGACCCCGAGCGCAAAAAACTCCACCTGTGGGGAAGGTGGTACAGCTAGATCATCCAGGGTCGCCGCAGTTTCAGTTTTGCCGTGTCATCTGAGCCCATAGTTACGATCCCCTATGCGGACGAACCCCCGGTGAAGTATGCCGTGGAGGTAAAAAATTGGAATTCTGATGACCTCCTCCAGCCTGCAATCGGTGCCATCCCCGTGCAGCCGCCGCCGGCAATAGACATTCTGGGGAGGCGAATTTGTCAGGGTGAAGCACGCCCTTGGGGACAGGCTTACAATTTTGGAATGATCCCGCGACCGCCCGTCGGATATTTGCATTGGGCCCGGTACATCTTATCAGCTAAAAGGACTCATTTGATGAAGATCGGTTTGTATTCGGCCATCTACGTTTCGCTCTTCGAATATCCTTCCCCTCCAACATGGTGGATTAAAACTTTTATCGTGCAATGGAATATCCCCACCCACACTTTCTTGACGACGGATAGGGAGGTCTCTATTTCTTTGGAGGAGTTTGCCGAACTCTCGGGTCTGCCGATGAGGGGGGAGCATTATGAGGAGTTGCTCCCTCCTGACGAATACGTCTTTGCTACCAAGCCGCTGGTGTTCGACCTGACTCCGGAGAACACTGTTCAGCATCAGTATCCAGGCTTGGTGAAGGTATTGGAGATATATGAAGGACTCCATCTGGAATTGGGCGACCGGGGCATCAGTTTTGCAGATTTTATTGTCCGCTTCGTTCGCCCGGAGTTCTTATCGGAGCAGGGTGAGAAGTTCGCCCGGCTCGACGACCCTTTTGGATTCGGTTTGGATCGCCGACCCACATCGGAGGATGAGCACCAAGACTTTTACCTCCCTGGTGTCGCTGTCGTCCCTTTCTCAGAAATTGCCGTCCTGGGCTTGGATGAGGAGACTTTTTTTATAGGATTCTTAGGCTTGTGGCTGTGCAGCTTTGCGCTCCCTATGCACCCGCGCCACATGCGTCCCTCCGTCTTTTACCCAGCGCATCGGATGGTGGCTGGTCTGCAATTATCGGTAGGAATCGCTGGGCTGGCTCACCTTTATAATGGACTTAGCGTAGCGGCGGACGCTAGCGAGCCTGGGGTGCAGCCCGCTAACTTCCCGATGCACTATTTCACCTCCTGGATGGAGATGCACGTGCAAGGGGTGTTCGGTGCCCATAAGATTCCTCCGTTCTTTGAGAAATGCAGACTCCCGAGAGTCATGCGGTTGGTTGGCACTTCAATTGTGGCTGTACCCCCATGGGAGTCTAGGGGGCTGCTCCTTCGTCCACATTTGGTGGGAGCGAAGGTTTCCTTTGTGGATAAAGTCATAACAATAGGCTTAGAGACCACCAAGTCAGTAGTGTCGCTACGCGATGATTTTAAAGATGGGGCTTCCATATTGAAGGCTCGGGAAATCCTCCATCTCTATTCCATTCGGCCGGGCTATCTAGTGTTTAGGCAGAATGAGACAGCACTTTTTATGAGGTACAACTCACACCGGTTTGCTCAGCAATCGAGCTACAACCAAGGGATCCCGATGGAAGCTTTCTTGGAAAAGCCCGTGGTCAGCCGAGAGGGGATGAAGAATGCAATGCACCATTTCACACTGCTTAACACGGGTTCCTATTTTTTTATCAGCGAACCCAGCTGTGTCCCTAAGATGCTCAACACGTATGTGGCTTAGTATGCGCATGCGATGGGCCCAGTTATCTTAACGGAAAAGCCCATGCTGGTTGACCGTAGGGGTGCGCCTCCTGGCAGTGATCGCAAGGCCCCGTTGAAGCCAAGGATTCCGGTCATTCCTCCACTAAAAGATGCCGGAATCGATCGACCACGTGTGTTGAGCCCCCCGCGTGGATTGCCGCTGCCTGCTATGGTGAATGCACCACCGGCGCCCCGTGCTCCCACGAAGACGGTTAATGTAATATCGCCAGAGTCCAGCGCAGGAGCGGATATCGGGACCCGCCGCCCCAAGGTGACTGCCAAGCGCAAATCAATTCCAGGTGCATCTAGAGCTGGCGGGCAAAAGAAGAAGAAGTCGATCCTTTCCCTCGACGCGATCCTCAATTTAGAGCCTGAGGCCCCTCTCACCGAAGGAATAAGTGAGTATGGCAGCAATAAGGGCTTCTTTGTAGACCCCGCAGACACCAATTTGGCAGCCGCTATTGCAGCTTCTGAGCGATCAGCAAGGCTCGAAGCGATGTTAAGCAAACTCGCCGAGTCAGGTAACCATTAGCTTCTTTCTTCGTCACTTTATCGCACTTTTTATCATTATTTTTAACTAATACTTTCCCCTATTTTCAACAGGTGTCTCTACCGAAGAAGCTATTGCTGCCTCTTTGAAAACCTTCCAAGAGGAGGAGGTGAAACATGCTCTAGCAGGCGTTGGTACGTCCCACCTCCTTTTATTTCATAAGAAAAATTTGTTATCTCTTCTGATGGTCAACCTAACCTTCTTCCTTTGTTTCTTTGCAGGGGCTATATCAGTTGATGCGGGGATCCTTCCCAAGCCTGTTACTGAAGTCCCGGTCACGTCGGGGCTGCTGCAAGAGCCCCGACTTGACAAAACGACGAGGGATGCCTTGAAAAATTTGGAGGCATCCCTATTTACGGACGAAGATGCCTCAATTAAAGAGGCTCTAGTGGCATCCGTCTCAACGGCTCGGGAGGAGAGGAAGCAGTTGAGACGTGAAGCAAAGGCGCGCCGAGCTGCTTTGGCCATGGGAGCGGGCCCTAGCACCATCCCTCGCGCTGATACTCCCTCCGAAGAGGCCCTTGTCGCCCTATCTACTGCTCGCTGGCAAGTAGCGCGTGCGGTTCGAAGTGCAAATGATAAATCCTCTTCAGGTAACATTTCTTTCAGAACCTTGTTGTAAGAATTATAAAGCCATCGGTTCTTATGTATCCCATCTTGCAGAGCCAAGTCCGACCGAGGGGCAGGCAGAGACCGTTGAACCCAGGGAAACAGAGGAGGCGGTGCCTGCCGAACCCGAGCTGACGGTGAGCAATGTCGTCGGGGCTACGGGGCTTGAAATAGGGGTTCGGGGATCTGCAGCCGAGAGGGTCATTGATGTCGAGCCTAAAGTGGCGGCAGATGAAATGATCGTTATAACCGAGCCGAGGGTGGTGGCGGACGAGGCACTTGAGGCTGGCGACCTCGTGGTGGCGGTAGATGAGCCGATGGAGACGGCGGAGCCCGAAGAAGTAGCGGGTAAGACGGGTACGACGCTTGGGGAAGAGTCAGCCGCTTCATTCCAAGAGTCCGGCAACACTCCAATCATTGCCCTCCCCGCCTACGATCTTCTGCCGTCTCCTGGTCGCGCGAGCACGACGACGATCCCTATCGAGTCGGGTGATGAGGTTACGGGCGGTGGCCTCATGTCAATGGAGGAGGGAGTCGCCTCCGTTTCAGCCGGCGGCTCATCAGGTAAATCCTAAGTTGCTTTCTTTCTTTACCTTACAATCTTTTCTGACAAGTTCACCTTTTTCGTAACGCAGGTGCAGCCCACGCCAATGCCCTACTGTTTGAGGGAGCGCCTTCAACGACTGCCTTGGCGGTGGTCACCTCTCAACCCTCTCTCATACCATCTAAGGTGTTTGAAGGTATGTTTTTGCAATTTATTAATCCTATCCTTCAGACGTATAATTTGTGTACTAAAGTCGTATTGTTGTGTCTTTTCAGGAGTGCTCTTTGATCATCTATATCAAGTGTTGCTCCCACACTTCTCCTTCCCATCCGAACTCGCATCTCCCTCTAGTGGTGCTGGTGAGTATACTTTCACTTCGATGTCTTTATTTTCCCCCTTTTTTAGCAATGGGATGATTTCTGACTTTTCCTCTTCCTTATTGTAGTGCCACAAATCGAAGGAGGGGACACAAGACCTGCCACGCCACCGGCCCTTCCGGCTTTGCCATCTGTTGCAGCTGGTATAGTAAATTTCCTTTTTGACGACTCTTCAACATCTCTTGAACCATCATTTTGTAAGTCCACGTTTCCCACCCCGGTGCCTGCGGGGAGGCGGAAAACGGAATAAAAATCGGATTTTTACTACTCTAGGCAACATGGACTAGACAAAGTCGGGATCTTTGCTAAACAAAACTAACTAAAAGCTAACTAGAAACTAGCTAAAGGGTAGAATGGTTATACCTAGGGCTTTATGTCCTTCTCTCCTTTCTCCTTGGAGTAGTAGAAAGGGATCACCTTTGTCGTCTTCTCACGTCGAAGAAGGATCCACCCGAAAGACTCAACCTTTGGCTTCAACTTCAAGCTAGAAGTAACTAGGGTGCTAGAAGTGCTAGTCCTAGAACCCTAGATGAGAGTAGAGATTACTGTGGAATGGTTTTTCTCAAGCTCAAGTGTTTCTCAACACATGAGAGGGGAGAGCTTGAGGAAGAGGAAGAGCAAGAGAGAGAAACTATATGATAGAATGAGAGAAATACGAAGCATTCTCACATATATGTGTGAATTATTGTGAATTGATAATTAGTGAGATAATTGTCATGGCTTAATCAAGACACGACCATTATCATTTCATTTTTAATGCAAATTGCAAGGACAAAAGAGTATCTTCCAAATGAAATGATGATGGTCAAAGTGTCAACCTAGGTCAACAAGTCAAGAATGTCAAATGGTCAACAACCATAACCATGCACAATTATATTAAACTAATATCAATTAACCATAATACACACATAAGCATTAGGGTTAATAAAATGACAATGGTCATTAACCCTAATCAAAGTCCTCTCCCTCTGTCTCAAGCAACTGTGCATACGCACCCGTATTCGTGATCCGAGGAACACGAATACAAAGAGATAAAACCAATCCCAAATCATATACTAGGATCTGGCTTAAACCAAAGCCCGCTAGTATAAGCTGTCCGGACAGCAAACGTGCACAAGTGCGCGGATGTGAACGAACCCTGTCGCAAAACCATGCGACCTCTACTCATTTAGCCTAAAGGCGAATAGCTCTCTGTGTGGGACTCTAAAGACTCGACACTACGCTGGCAGTGGGTTTAACCACAGACCGCAAGCGGCACTAGCTGTATGTAACAGTCCCCAGGTAGATGCCGATAAGAAGACTGACGAGGTAACCCCATCTGAACTCCTACTGAGCCTGTATATGACAGTCTCCGTACAGTCCGGTCTGTTTGTCTGATACATCGCATGGCGGGCCTAGGGGGCGGTGAACGTCAGTCCCCTAATAGCAGTACAAGTCGTGTCGGAGTGTAGCCCAGAACACCCTGAGATAACACTGGAAACCTACCAGTATATCTCGCTTGCCCTGGCCAGGGACTACTTGTGTAATGGCTCTCCTGGACACAGCGCGATGTCAACCCCCAATACCGGGATAGACGAATCCTGTCTAACTGTCATTACCTCCAAGTGCTTCGGGACTGCACCTAAAAACTACCTGTTTGCACGACTCCTTTGAGACGTGGTAGGGTAGTAATCAAAGTGCAGTAGGAACACACTCGAGGCGAAGTGACAGTGTTAAGTCAGCGGACTAAGCTGTACTCATGTCACCTGGGAACTGATAACTGACGATAGGTATAATACCAACCAACAGTTCCCGACGAGTCCTGTCCAGTGTACTCGTAACCTAACGAGCACCCGCATACTATCTCAAGTACGACATACTGACGGCTGTGGGACAGACCGTCTCCCACGCTGGGATGAGAAACGCATACGCTAGTCTACTCCGGAGTATCGATGCCCTGTCTCGATAGTCCGACGACTAGGGACCTGTATAAGGATGTGCTTATGGATTACCCAGCCCCATGAGTGTGAGCGCCATCACAACGCTAGTAATCAAGCAAAGATCCTAAGGGCTCTACTAATATGTATGTAAGCGATATGCTAAAAGAAACACATGCACATATTGATGTAGAGACAAACCAAGTAGCATACTACCATTTCGAGCAAGATTGTATATACAACTGTGAATATCCCAAGCTTCCATCAAGTAATATACATACTAGTATGATACAGTAATGGCCTCTAGGGCATATACACAAACAATCTCCCACTTGCACTAAGGCCCTGTACTGGCGTATCGAAGACCTATCATCTCGATCAGCCGCTCGAACTGAGTCTAGGGTAGGGACTTCGTGAGTGGATCTGCAGTGTTGTTCTCCGTATTTACTCTCTTCACCTTGATCTCCTGGCGATCTATGATCTCCCTGATCAGGTGGTACCGCCTCAAAATGTGCCTGGACTTCTGATGGGACCTGGGTTCCTTCGCTAAAGCTATAGCTCCGTTGTTGTCGCAATACAGCGGTATTGGATCAACACTGGTAGGAACCACCTGAAACTCTGTGAGGAACTTCTTCATCCAGACAGCTTCCTTTGCTGCATCGCAAGCAGCTATGTACTCCGCTTCCATAGTTGAGTCTGCAACGGTCTCCTGCTTGGAACTCTTCCAGCAAACCGCCCGTCCATTGAGGGTAAAGACATAACCCGACATGGACTTGGAGTCATCCTTGTCACTCTGGAAGCTGGAGTCAGCAATGGCCTTGTTAGTTATGTATATGCCCTAGAGGCCATTGTTGTACATATGATGTATATTATAATGGATGCTTGGATATATATAGAGATGACTTTCTTGCTCGTCATGATAGTATGCTATTTGGTTTCACTTTATCTTAACATGTTGACTTGTATTGGTTTACTGTTTTACTCTCACATGTTGATAAAGCCCTTAGGATCTGTACTCGACTACTGGGACTATGATGAGATCATACTAGTGGGGCCGCGGTAGTCGATGAGTACATCCTATAACTGTTCCTAGTCGAGGGTATATCGAGACAGGGCATCGATACACCAGAGTAGACTAGCGTATACGCATCTTGATCCATATGATGGGCGATGGATGATCCCATATCCATCGGTGTTAGACATCAGAGATGGTGTACGGGTGCTCAGTGGAGACTGGGTACACTGGACGGACTCGCCGAGAACTCCCAGATGGTGATATACCATACGTCAGATGGCATTTCTCCGGTGACACTGGTACAGGGTAGTCTGTAGACCCGAGATCGTCATAGAGTCTTATGTGATTCCCACTGTGCTTTGATTTCCACCTTACCACGTCCAAGAGGGCATGCAAAACGGTGGCTTTTGGGTACAGTCCCGAATCACATGGAGGCAATGAGCGATAGGAGGGGATTCGTCTCTCCCGGTATAGGGAGTTGATGTTGTGCTGTGTTCGATTGGCTATAACTGGAAGTCCCTGACCAGGGCTGATATAGAGATTTACTGGTAAGTGTTACTAGTAGTTTCTCGACCCGTTATGAGCCACACATCGACACGACTTATCGGTTACTGGGGTCTGACGTATACCACCCCTAGACTTGATATGCGACATATCAGACGAACAGACCGGACTGTACGGGAGTGTTACTGGTTGGATTCACAGGAGAACGCATAGGCTAGCTTGTTGATCTTCTGATCGCTCAATACCTGGGTGGCTGTTACGTTTAGCTGACCGCTTGCAGCTTGTGGGTGTTTGATATGATCATCACCTGCTACCGGCGTATTGACGATTCTTTAGAGTCCTACACAGAGGTTTCTTGGCACAGGCGAAACGGAGTAGAGGCACATATGTGATATGTGCAGGACCGAGAATAATGCGATATGGGATACCGTATTATATTCTCGCGATATTTAGATATGAACCGGGTCATCGGATCAAGTGTTGATTCGATGAATCGGTACATGATATATTAGTCGGTAATATTCGATATAGCCGGATCGTCGGATCAAGCGTGGATTCGATGATTTAATGTATAATAATATATATGATATATTGTATTACATTATCTAATATTGGCTCGCTTTATTATTTCATTTTCTCATTGGATGATACATTGATATATATGTGATATATGTTAATTGTATTATTTTCTTTTGTTGCAAATATATAATATATATGTGATATATATTATTGTGACATGATATGATTAATTGTTAAACATGTTTAAGGATGATTAATTGAGGTTAGGGTTTGATTAGGGTTAGTTGCTTCATGCACCTTCTAGAAGCAACTTCTTTTGTCATGGTTAAGATATTTGTTGATGACACATTTTAACCCAACCAAACCCTAACTCTAGTTTATTCTCTATACATTATTAGCCACTCATCCTTGACCATGGTTTATATATCAATCATATTCTTTTATTTCTATTCATCACAAAAGAAAATAATCTCATTATCTTTTCCATTATCATCTTCTTATCTCTTGAAGAAAGCTCACTTGATTTTCTTTATGTGATGAAATAATATGAGAAAATGATTTAAAAAGAAAGCAAAAATACTACTCTCTCATCCTCATCTCATCTAGCCCATGAGATTAGTGTGTTCATCTCTTTAGAGTGAGAAAGCTTGAGTCTTTGCAACTTCGAGGTAGATCATCGGAGATTTGGAATACTTCGAGCTAGCATGGATCGTTCGAGTCGTGGAGCCTCTCATGAGTCCGGGAGATCGTGGATCGCGGCAAAGGGACTTCTACTCGGAGCTTGTGAAGCGAAGGAGCGGACTACAAAGGTTGTAATCCCTCACACTTAGATAAAAGTTATCATCTTGCATGTTAAACCCTAATAATCTAGCAAAGATCCCGGCTTTGGGTTGTTCGGCACGTCTAAATTTTTATCCGGGCATGTTTGATACCTTTTGAACCTTCACAAGAGTGCCTAGGAACCCTACAGTGGTATCAGAGCCTAGCTAGAGCATTAGGCGATGTGTTTACGAAGTTAAAACTCCGATCGAACCCGAAACGACAAAATTGGACCCCTCTCTGGAAATTTTTTAAATTTTGGGATTTTTCTGAATTAAAAATATGTAAAAAAATCAGCAGAGAATTCTAAGAATTACCATAAAACCCGAGCCCCTAATTTGACTAAACGGCGGCGGAACCGCGGCGCTAGCATGCCTTGCGCGGCGGTTCCGCGGTGGAATAGTGGATTTGTGACACGTGGATTTTATGGTAATGTCCGTAGGTGCTTGTTGATGCTTCTGGGTATTTTTAATCTGTTTCAGGTGTTGGAAATTCTGGTGTTTGTTTTGTAATAGTAGACTCGATCGGAAATTTTAAATTCGTATTTCTTTCCGGATATTTAGAAATTGTTAAACTATTTGAACGGATATCATTAACTCACTGTTTCCCGGTACGACAAACTTTCAAGTGTTGAAATTTCTTTGGGTTTAAATCTTTCGGAAAAATTGTACAAGTTAAGCGGTGGACCCTCTAGAAGACAACAAACCTTAACTCGATTATGTGACCGTCTTGAACTGCCTTTTGAACCTTCGGTTTTGGGGCAGTACGGCGTGCCACATGTGAGGCGTTGGCTTGACCCTTCTACGGCTGGATCACCGGTACTGTGACATATTCTGGGATTATTTGAACTCCGCTCAAGTGTTGAGCAGTTTAGGAAATTTTGGGTGTTTGATTATCTGTTCGAAAAGTTTAATACTGTCTATTTATCTGGAATGTGATACAATATGTGGAATTCATAGAGTTAGGCATGAAATGCGAAGTATGTGATATTTCGGATTTACGATGTCTAAAGTGATTGTGGATTCCAAATATTGTAGTTTTACACTTTCTTTTCTGTGACCGTAAGTGTAATATGTGATATCGCCGGTTTCGTTGCTATATGTCAACGACAATTGGGATGCGCATATTTACTTACGTTGATGATATGAGATATTATGTGTTGCTGTGATATGTTATATTGGATCGTCGCGTTCTGAATAGCCGGGGGTTTTATGTGAGATGAGCGTTTTTATTTTCATTCATGTAAAATTCATTTGTAATGTAACATTCTTTTATTTGGGGCACTTCCAGGTTGCGGTTGATGTCACCAGTGTATATTATTTACTTTTCCGCATTAGGTAGACCCAAGGTAGGGAGCACAAGTAACCGGGTTCTAGGGTCCAGTGGGAGGCCATCTCGAGGAGTCGAGACCGGGTCTCCTAACCCTAGAATTGGCAGTGTTACTTGCCGCTCTCGTAGGGGTCTTGGGATGTGGGTTTGGCTATTCGTCGCGACCGTGGAATCCGTGTTTTATACAGGCTCCTATTAAAAACACGGACGTCCTAGTATATCCAATATTTCATATATGTTCTTCTGCTGCAATGTTCTGTGATGAGATCATATTACTGCCTGAGACGAATGCTTATATTATATATATATATATGCTGATATATAAATATTACTACTTTCGTTTCTTCTGTGATGCTTAGGAAGCATAAGCTGATGGGATTTTTATTAATGTGATTAATAAAAGAAAAGAAACCTAAAGATGTTGTAGAATCAAAAACTTTATAAAAAAGGGTAGCTACAGTTTTGCTTTGCACAGTGATATATATGATATATCCTGCACCTTATTCGATGGGGAAAGGGCCGACGATCCCTTCACCGGGAGTAACCCCTTTAGCAAAACTGGCAGATGCTACAAAACCCGGTTTGTCTTTTGATTGCTTTTAGTGTTTTGCTTTGCACAGCGGTATATATGATATATCCTGCACCTTATTCGATGAGGAAAGGGCTGACGATCCCTTCACCGGGAGTGACCCCTTTAGCGAAACTAAGAAAAACCTCAAAAACACTCCTTTTCAAAACTTCACTCGATTCTACGACGATATCAAGTTCATTACGCTCAGGGTTTTCTGAAAAACCTGCGTAGCCCTCCGTCATTTCAGATAGATATTATTTAGTATTCGTGCTATGTTTGTTGACTTAGTTAAGGCATAGTGTACGGTAGCTAAGTAATGTTTATCTGCTAAAACATGAGATGTGATTGGATTAGGGTATTCGTACGGCCTTGTTGACTCAGTTAAGGGTCGTACGGGTGGGTTTAATTCAATCGGGAAATGTACGGGTTGAACTTGACTTGCGATTTATGGTTTGTTGACTTAGTTAAGGTCATAAATCGCTAGGAGCAAAATATTATCAGGAATTTCAAGTGTTGAAATTTGCAATGAGATTGCATACCTCCTATGAGATAGTTGGATCCCGATACCCACTGCGAGCAAGAGTTACTCCTGGGAGAGTTTTACACAAAACAATTAGCCGATCAAGTAGGTGTCTAGAAAAGTGTTAACGGGGTTACGCCTCTGGGAAAATGAGGTTTAATTTAATTAGGTCCGTGCGAAAGCACGGGGAACCTCCCTCAAAGTACCGACACTGATCTGGCTGAAAGATTGACGAAATTGTAGGGTGTAATTAATCCCGGCTAATCTTACCTTTTAGGGTTTTAAGGTAGATTTGATAAAAACAGTGGGAGACATCCTGATTAGATAAGATAATAACCAATGTAATCTTGCAAGAGCATACGCTAAAGTGTTTTCTTTTCTCTCTCTCTAGGTAGCGACCATGTCAGGCCATAATCAAGATAATAATATGGATGTATTGACTGAACCCAATTATTGTACTGAGCTAGGGAATGTTGGACCCGTTCTTTCTTATAAGAGTTATAAGACTGAACAGGAAACAGGAGAATATCTGGATTCTCACGCCGCCCAAAAGAACATGCATGTTGATGCATCTTCTTCGGGTGTGTTAGTTATTGAGAACTGTTTCTCAGTTCATCCTATGTCCTGGGTATTAGATACCGGATCAGGATCCCACATATGTAAACAGTTACATGGGCTACGGAAAGGTAGAAAACTGGGTAAAGGTGATCATTCCGTTCAAGTAGGGAACGGTGCAAGTATTGTAGCCAAAGCAGTTGGCGAATATCACCTTGTATTGCCAAGTCGTAATACACTGATTCTGAATGAGTGTTATTATATACCGAACATGATGTGCAACATTATATCAGTTTCTTTATTGAGTAAAGAGGGATATAATTTTGTAGTACAGGATAATGTTATGAACATATTCCTAGATCAAAAGTTGATTGCATCAGGCTCGTTACATAATGGCATATTCATTCTAAATCAGAATACAGTCCTGAATATACAAAACACACACAAGAGGAAAAGTTCGGATATGAACGAATCCTACTTGTGGCATTGTAGACTTGGTCATATCAATGCGACACGACTGGCTAAGTTACATAAGGATGGTTATTTGAATTCGTTCGAATTATCATCTTATGATACTTGCCATTCATGTCTCAAAGGAAAAATGACCAAAGCTCCGTTTAGTGGACACGGAGAAAGAGTTACCGAACTCTTAGGACTGGTACATAGTGATGTATGCGGTCCCATGTCTACGCATGCCAGGAACGGTTCTTCCTACTTCATTACATTCACTGACGATCTCTCAAGATTCGGATATGTGTTCCTGATGAAACACAAGTCTGAAGCTTTTGAGAAATTCAGAGAATATAAGCACGAAGTAGACAATCAAACGGGCAAAAGTATTAAGATTCTTCGATCTGATCGAGGAGGTGAATACTTAAGCAGTGAGTTCCTAGATTATCTAAAAGAGAATGGGATTCTCTCTCAGCTTACTCCTCCTTATACACCACAGCACAACGGTGTATCTGAGCGGAGGAATCGCACCCTATTAGATATGGTGCGTTCAATGATGAGTACAGCTGAGTTACCTATTTCCTTTTGGGGATATGCGCTTGAGACAGCCATATACATATTGAATCTAGTTCCGTCTAAATCTATACCTACCACACCATATGAGATATGGAGTGGGAAGAGACCATATTTTAAACGAGTTAAGATATGGGGTTGTCCGGCCTATGTCAAAAGACAAAATCCAGACAAACTCGAGGCACGATCAGTTCTTTGCAAATTTGTGGGATATCCTAAGAATTCTCAAGGATATATTTTCTATCACGCTGAGGAACAAAAGGTGTTTATTTCTCAATATGCCACCTTTTTAGAAAAGGAATTTCTTGCTAAAGAAATTAGTGGCAAAGAGGTAGAACTGGAAGAGGTTCCAGCACCACAAACCGCAACTGATGATTTGTTAGAACCAGAAGATTCAGTAGTACCCGACGAACCCCAGCCTCTCCGCCGATCTAGTAGGGTTTCTCGTCCACCTGAGAGATACTACGGTTTTCTCATTGATGGTGGAAGCGAGGATTGCATCATGGATGATGATGATCGGACTAGTTTCGAGCAGGCCATCACGAGTGGTGACTCTGTAAAATGGCTGGATGCAATGCGATCTGAGATGGAATCCGTGTACACCAATAAAGTATGGATTTTAGAAAATGCTCCTGAAGGGGTAAAACCCATTGGGAGCAAGTGGATTTTTAAAAGGAAATTTGGTGTAGATGGAAAAGTTGAGACTTTCAAAGCTAGACTTGTAGCAAACGGTTTTCGTCAACGACCAGGTGTGGATTATGACGAAACCTTTTCTCCAGTGGCTATGCTTAAGTCCATCCGAATCTTACTTGCCATTGCTGCATACCATGACTACGAAATCTGGCAAATGGATGTTAAGACCGCCTTTCTAAACGGTGATTTAGAAGAGAGCGTGTACATGACTCAACCAGAGGGCGTCGTAGATAGTGGGAGCAGCGGAAAGGTGTGCAAGCTGCTTAAATCCATTTATGGGTTAAAGCAAGCATCGCGGAGTTGGAACATCTGTTTTGATGTAGTAGTCAAAGAGTTTGACTTCATCAAAAATATAGATGAACCTTGTATCTATAAAAAGGTAGCAGAGGGTAAGGTTGTCTTCCTCGTATTGTACGTGGATGACATACTCTTGATAGGAAATGATATTCCTATGCTGCAATCAGTCAAGCTCTTCTTATCACAGAGATTCTCGATGAAAGATCTAGGTGATGCATCCTGCATATTGGGAATCATGATCTATAGAGATAGATCTAAACGGATACTGGGATTGTCCCAATCCAGGTACATTGACACCATACTAAAGAGGTTTAGTATAGAAGATTCCAAGCGTGGAAACCAACCCACGATCTCTGGACTCACTCTCTCCAAAGAGATGTCCCCCAAGACTGATTTGGAGAGAGCTCGCATGCAAGGGATACCCTATGCTTCGGCAGTAGGCTCTATCATGTATGCGATGCTATGTACCAGACCCGATGTAGCATACTCACTAAGTGTAGTGAGTCGGTATCAAGCAGATCCTGGAGAGAGTCACTGGACAGCTGTGAAGAACATTCTCAAGTACTTGCGAAGGACTAAGAAGATGTTCTTGGTGTATGGTAACGGAGAACTCCAGGTGGAGTCCTTTACCGATTCCAGCTTCCAAAGTGATAAGGACGACTCTAAGTCGCATTCGGGTTTTGTCTTTACCCTAAATGGAGGGGCGGTATCTTGGAAAAGTTCCAAACAGGATACCGTTGCAGACTCGACGATGGAGGCTGAATACATCGCTGCCAACGATGCTGCCAAGGAGGCTGTCTGGATGAAGAAGTTCATTAGTGAACTTGTTGTGGTTCCATCCATTGAGCATCCAATACCTCTGTATTGTGATAACAATGGAGCTGTGGCTTTAGCCAAGGAACCCAGATCCCATCAAAAGTCCAGACATATTCTGAGGCGGTATCACCTGATCAGGGAGATAGTTGATCGCCGGGAGATCGAGGTCAGGAGAGTAGATACGAAGGACAACACTGCGGATCCATTCACGAAGGCTATTCCCCAGATACAGTTTGAGAGATTATTCGGGATGCTAGGTATGAGATACTACAGCAGCTGGCCTTAGTGCAAGTGGGAGATTGTTAGTTATGTATATGCCCTAGAGGCCATTGTTGTACATATGATGTATATTATAATGGATGCTTGGATATATATAGAGATGACTTTCTTGCTCGTCATGATAGTATGCTATTTGGTTTCACTTTATCTTAACATGTTGAATTGGTTTACTGTTTTACTCTCACATGTTGATAAAGCCCTTAGGATCTGTACTCGACTACTGGGACTATGATGAGATCATACTAGTGGGGCCGCGGTAGTCGATGAGTACATCCTATAACTGTTCCTAGTCGAGGGTATATCGAGACAGGGCATCGATACACCAGAGTAGACTAGTGTATACGCATCTTGACTCATATGATGGGCGATGGATGATCCCATATCCATCGGTGTTAGACATCAGAGATGGTGTACGGGTGCTCAGTGGAGACTGGGTACACTGGACGGACTCGCCGAGAACTCCCAGATGGTGATATACCACACGTCAGATGGCAGTTCTCCGGTGACACTGGTACAGGGTAGTCTGTAGACCCGAGATCGTCATAGAGTCTTGTGTGATTCCCACTGTGCTTTGATTTCCACCTTACCATGTCCAAGAGGGCGTGCAAAACGGTGGCTTTTGGGTACAGTCCCGAATCACATGGAGGCAATGAGCGATAGGAGGGGATTCGTCTCTCCCGGTATAGGGAGTTGATGTTGTGCTGTGTTCGATTGGCTATAACTGGAAGTCCCTGGCCAGGGCTGATATAGAGATTTACTGGTAAGTGTTACTAGTAGTTTCTCGACCCGTTATGAGCCACACATCGACACGACTTATCGGTTACTGGTGTCTGACGTATACCACCCCTAGACTTGATATGCGACATATCAGACGAACAGACCGGACTGTACGGGAGTGTTACTGGTTGGATTCACAGGAGAACGCACAGGCTAGCTTGTTGATCTTCTGATCGCTCAATACCTGGGTGGCTGTTACGTTTAGCTGACCGCTTGCAGCTTGTGGGTGTTTGATATGATCATCACCTGCTACCGGCGTATTGACGATTCTTTAGAGTCCTACACAGAGGTTTCTTGGCTCAGGCGAAACGGAGTAGAGGCACATATGTGATATGTGCAGGACCGAGAATAATGCGATATGGGATACCGTATTATATTCTCGCGATATTTAGATATGAACCGGGTCATCGGATCAAGTGTTGATTCGATGAATCGGTACATGATATATTAGTCGGTAATATTCGATATAGCCGGATCGTCGGATCAAGTGTTGATTCGATGATTTAATGTATAATAATATATATGATATATTGTATTACATTATCTAATATTGGCTAGCTTTATTATTTCATTTTCTCATTGGATGATACATTGATATATATGCGATATATGTTAATTGTATTATTTTCTTTTGTTGCAAATATATAATATATATGTGATATATATTATTGTGACATGATATGATTAATTGTTAAACATGTTTAAGGATGATTAATTGAGGTTAGGGTTTGATTAGGGTTAGTTGCTGTTAGTTATATGTATGCCCTAGAGGCCATTACTGTACATAGGATGTATATTGTAGTGGATGCTGGGACATATATAGGGAGGACTTTCTTGCTCGACATAATAGTATGCTATCTGGTTGCTCTTTACCTTAACGTGTATACCGATTGTCTCTCTGTTACATGTTGGTAAAGCCCTTAGGATGTGTACATGACTACCTAGACTATGATGCGGATCATACTAGTGGGGACATGGTAGTCTATAAGTACATCCTTCAAAGTCCCTAGTCGTGGGTGTATCGAGACGGGGCATCGATATACCAGAGTAGACTAGCGTGTACCTTCTCGACCCATACAGATGGGCGATGGATGATCCCATATCCATCGGTGTTTGACATCAGAGATGATATACGGGTGCTCAGTAGAGAGACTGGGTACACTGGACGGACTCGCCGAGAACTCCCAGATGGTATTATACCTCTCGTCAGATGGCAGTTCTCTGGTGACACTGGTACAGAGTAGTCTGTTGACCCGAGATCGTCATAGAGTCTTGTGTGGTTCCCACTGTGCTTTGATTTCCATCTTACCACGTCCAAGAGGGCGTGCAAAACGGTGGTTTTTAGGTACAGTCCCGAGTCACATGGAGGCAATGAGCGATAGGAGGGGATTCGTCTCTCCCGGTATAGGGGGTTGATGTTGCGCTGTGTTCGATTGGCTATAACAGGAAATCCCTGGCCAGGGTTGCTGAGATTTACTGGTAAGTGTTACCAGTAGTTTCTCGAACAGTTATAGACCTCACATCGACACGACTTATTGAGCTATTGGGGTCTGACGTTTACCACCCCAAGGCGAGATATGCGACATATCAGACGATCAGACCGGACTGTACGGTAGTGTTACTGGTTGGATTAACTGGAGTGTGAGCGGGCTTGCTCGTCGATCTTCAGATCGCTCAATACCCGGGTGGCCGTTACGTTTAGCAGACCTCTTGCGGCTTGTGGATGTTTGATATGATCATCATCTGCTGCCGGCGTATTGACGAGTCTTTAGAGTCCTACACAGAGGTTTCCTGGCTCAAGCGAAACGAAATAGGAGCGCATATGAGATATGTGCGGGACCGAGAATAATGCGTGTATGTGATACCGTATTCCATTCTCGCGATGAATGTATCGAATGGTTGTATGCGATATAACCTAGTTATCAAATCAAGGATTGATTCGATAAGACGATACATTGTATACTAGTCGGTTGTGTGCGACATGACCGGATCATTGAATCAAGTGTTGATTTAATGATTTAATGCATATTTATATATTTGATATATTGCTTTGCATCAACTAGTATCGGTTTACTTAAGATGGATTTTCTCGCTCGGGTGTGCGCATTGTATATGCGATATGTTTATGTGCACATGTTTGTATCATGTTTGATGATGCATACCACTTTGGTTAAGTGTAAAGTTTGAACCATGGTTGTGTTTATGTTTAGGGTTTTATTTTCTTAATTATTCATTTATTCTTTTTGATAAATGGATAAAAGAAATTCAAATGAGAAAATGGTGGCTTGGTTTTGTTTTGTTCATGAAGCTTCATGAACATTTTGACTAAGTGACCATTTTGTCTCTAGCTTAACCCTAACCATTGCTTCAACCATGATTAATACTTTACACTTTACCATGGTTTAGTCATGATAAGTTTTGATTATTCTTTTCTTTTTCTAATTAACTTATCATAACTATTTTCCTTCTTCTTCTTCATTCTTCAAGTGAAGAAAGCTTGCCCCATCAATAGCAAGTGATGGAAATGAGTGAGAAATCCAATTCTAAAGTCTACCCACTTCCTATTTCTTCATCCTCTACCTCTTTCCAAGTAGTAGAGTGTGTTTCCTTCACAAGTTTCATGACTTGGTGAAGGTGGAGCTTGATTCATCGATGCCTCGACGTAGATCATCTTCGGCTTGGACATCGACGACCTAGCCCGCCCATTCTCCGACGAAGACGACGCTAGAGCACGGATTTGATTTGGACAGTGGAAAGGAACTCATCTCGGAGCCGTGGAGGTGAAGGACCGGATCTACAAAGGTTGTATTTCCGTATCTCTTAGTTAATTGTTAACTAGTTAGCTTTTTCGCCTAGAAATCTAGCAAACGATCCGTAGTCGGGTCTCTCGGCACCCGTAAAATTTTATTATTGATTCTTCGATGCCTTGTGAGACCTCATTAGGGTGCCTAGGAACCCTACAGTGGTATCAGAGCCTAGCTAGAGCCTTAGGCGAAGTCTAGACGGATTTTGAACTCCGAACGAACCCGAAATCCCAACACACCCATGCTCTCTGTCCAATTTTCAAAAACAGGGATTTTTTAGTATTAAAAATATGCAGAAAGATAAGCAGGAAATTCTAAGGTATACTGTGAAATTCGTGAACCTAAGTCCACTAAGAAGGCGCGGATCCGCGGCATGTGCATGGCTCATGTGGCGGATCCGCGGCCGTACGACTTAAATGTTTAAATATTTTTACACAGTAATCCTTAGTTTTATGTGTTGGTTTTCCTGGGTATTTTTGATATTTTTTCAAGAGTTGAATTTCTGCAGTTGTTTTGGGGATTCGGTGTTTCGATCGGGGTATCAAATTTTGTCTGTGTGGCTTTCCGGATAAATTTTAGAATATGTTAAAAAGTTCGACCGGATATAAATACCCAATTTTTCCCCTGTCGGGAAATTTCCAAGTGTTGGATTTTTCCGTAGTTTAACGACGTTCTAAGTAGTGCAAGTAACTCGATGGACCCTCTAGAAGACAACAAACCTTAACTCGATTATGTGACCGTCTTGAACTGCCCTTTGAACCTTCGGGTTTGGGGCAGTACGGCGTGCCACATGTGAGGCGTTGGCTTGACCCTTCTACGGCTGGACCGTTGGTACTGAGGCACGAATGGAATGTTGTTATACTTGTTTCATGTGTTGATCTGTATCGGGAAAACTTGGGTGTTCGAATGTTCAATCGGAAAGTTTAAACTTTTCTAATTATCCGGAATGTGATACAATAATTGGAATTCACAAATTGTTATGAGATAACGGAATGAATATTATAAACGTAGCAGTTTAGTCTCACTTGATCGGTTGCCACGGAATTTTGATGTGATCAAAAGTCCGTCGCAATCACGTAGCGTACGCGGATACTCGCCGGGTAAACTTAATAGACAGCCTCACGCCATTGCCCCGACCAAGTGACTGTAGGAGAACCCCGTCGCCGAAAGCATCCGTTCGGGTGCTCGCGGTAGCGGTGTTCTGCCTTGGTGCACTTCGTCGACGGTATCGGGGGTGTGGCCGTCTACTAAAGTTTGCGACGAGCATTCGATCAGGATGTCGGGAATCCTGTTGAATTGCCCGACTTGATATTGAAAAGAGTTTTCGATTTTGAGAATAAAATGCGGGGTTTATAATTGTTAGGCATGCGATGTCTAAGAAATTCATTTGGTCAGGCATGCGATGTCTGAGGTGGTTGCGGATTCCAACTGTTGTAGTTTTACACTTTCTTTTCTGTGACCGTAAGTGTAATATGTGATATCGCCGGTTTCGTTGCTATATGTCAACGACAATTGGGATGCGCATATTTACTTACGTTGATGACATGTGATGTTATGTGTTGCTGGATATGTTATATTGGATCGTCGTGTTTGAATAGCCGGGGTTTTTTTATGTGATATGAGTGTTTTTTTCATTTTCATTCATGTAAAAACTTGTATGTAATATTCTTTTATTGGGGCGCTTCCAGGTTGCGGAAGTTGTCACCGTTTGTATATTATTTACTTTTCCGCACTAGGATAGACCCAAGGAGGAGGGCACAAGTAACCGGGTTCTGGAGTCCAGTGGGAGACCAACTCGAGGAGTCGAGTCCGGGTCTCCTAACTCTAGAATTGGTAGGGTTGCTTGCCGCTCTCGTAGGGGTCTTGGGATGTGGGTTTGGCTATTCATCGCGACCGTGGAATCCGTGTTTTATACTGGCTCGTATTGAAAACACGGACGTCCTAGTATATCCAATATTTCATATGTTTCTTCTGCTGCGATATCTGTGATGTGATCATGTGATGTTCTGTGATAGATACAGTATACAGTATATATGATATATTATATAGACGTTACTTATGTTTTACACCCACGCTAGCCCTGCCCTGCTCTGTCGTTAGTTACCTAACCTAACGGTGCACGAGGGGACATCGAGGCGAATGCGGATGGCATAAGTGTACGTCATATCTATCTGTGATGTTTAGGTATATAAATGATGGGACTTCATTAATGTGATTAATGAAATAAAAAGAAACATAAGATGTTGTAGAATCGAATTTCAAAATAAAACAGGTAGCTACAGTTCTTGCTTTGCACAGCGGTATATGTGATATATCCTGCAGCTCATTCGACGAGGAAAGGACCGAGATCCCTTCACCGGGAGTGACTCCTTTAGCAATAACTGGCATATGCTACACACTCGGTTTGTCTTTTGATTGCTTTTAAGAGTTTTTGCTTTGCACAGTGATATATATGATATATCCCGCATCTCATTCGACGAGGAAAGGACCGACGATCCCTTCACCGGGAGTGACTCCTTTAGCAAAACTAGAAAAGCCTCAAAAACACTCCATTTCAAAATTCATTTGATTCTGCAACGATATCAAGTTCATTACGCAATAGGTTTTCAGAAAAACCTGTCGTAGCCCTCCATCATTTCAGATAAGTAGTAGTTAGTATTCGTGCTACGTTTGTTGGCCTGCATCAAGGCGTAGTGTGCGGTAGCAAACTGGTGCTTATCTGCATAAGCATATGATGTGATTGGATTAGGGTAGTCGTGCGACTTTGTTGGCCTGCGTCAAGGGTCGTGCGGGTGGGTTTAATTCAATCAGGAAATGACGGGTTGAACTTGACTAGCGGACTATGGTTTGTTGGCCTGCGTCAAGGTCATAGGACGCTAGGGGCAAAATATTATCGGGAATTTCAAGTGTTGAAATTTGCAATGAGATTGCATACCTTCTATGAGATAGTTGGATCCCGATACCCGCTGCGAGTAATTGTTACTCCTGGGAGAGTTTTATACATTACAATTAGCCGATCAAGTAGGTGTCTAGAAAGGTGTTAACGAGGTTACGCCTCTGGGAAAACGAGGTTTACATTAATTAGGTTCGTGCGAAAGCACGGGGTACCTCCCTCAAAGTACCGACACTGGCCTGGCTGAAAGATTGGCGAACTTGTAGTGTGTAATTAATCCCGGCTAGTCTTTCCTTTTAGGGTTTGAAGGAAGATTTGATAAAAAGCAGTGGGAGCCATCCTGATTAGATAAAATAATAACCAATCTATTCTTGACAGAGCGCACGCTGAGTGTTTTCTTCTCTCTCTCTCCAAGTAGCGACCCTATCACGCCTTAATCAAGATAATAATACGGATATTTGACCGAACCCGCTTGTTATACTGAGCTGGGGAACGTTGGTCCCGCTCCAACTTATAATTGTTATAAGACAGAGCAGGAAATTGGGGAATACCAGAATTCCCGTGCCGCCCAAACGAAGAGAGTGCATGCTGATGCATCATCTTCGGGTGTGTTCATTATACAGAACTGTTTCTCTATATCCTCTACGTCCTGGGTATGTGATACCAGATCAGGATCCCATATATGTAATCTGTTACATAGGGCTACAGATAGGTAGAGAACTGAGAACGGGTGATAAGTTTCATGAGGCAGAAAACGGGGCAAGAGTTGCAGCCAAGTCTGTCGGTCACTGTCACCCTGTATTATCAATACATTGATTCTGAACGAATGTTATTAGATACCGAACCTGATATACAAAATCATATCAATCTCTTTATCAGTAAAGAAATGATAAAATTTTGTATTGTTGGATAATGTTTTGAACATTTCCTATATCAAAAGTTGATCGTATCAGGCACGTTATCTAAAAGCGTTGATGTTCTAAATCAAATTACAGTTCTTAATATATGGATCACACACAAGAGGAAGAGTTCAGAAATGAACGAATTCTTCTTGAGGCATTGTAGACTAGGTCAGATCAATGCGACCCGACTGGCTAGAGTTACATAAAGATGCATATTTAAATCAGTTTGAATTTACATCTTGTGAAACTCGCCAGTCATGTCACAAAGATAAGATGACCATAGCTCCGTTTACTGGAAACAGAGAAAGAGTTAATGAACTCTTGGGATGATACATGTTGATGTATGTAGGTCCCCTGTCTACACATGCCAAGACCGGTTCTTTGTACTTCATTACATTCTCTGATAATCTCTCGAGATTCAGATCTATGTTCTTGGTGAAACACAAGTCCGAACCTTTTGAGATATTCACGGAATATAAGTTAGAAGTAGAGAACCAAAATACGGGTAAAAGTATTATGTCCTTTGATGAGATCAAGGAGGAGAATACTTGAGCACGGAATTCCTGGATTATTCTGAAGGAGAATAAGATTCTCTCTCAGCATTACTCCTCCGTATACACCATAGCAAGACGGTATATCGGGGTGGAGCAATAACACCCTATATGATAAGGTGTGCTCTATGATGAGTACTACTGAGTTACCTATTTCCTTTTTGGGAGCTATGCACTTGAGAAGCTGCATACCTATTGAATAGGGTTCGAATCAAATCAGTTGCCTACCACTTCATATATGATATGGAAAGGGAAGAGCCCATATCTTAAGATGGTTAAGATTTGGGGTTGTCCGGCCTATGTCTAAAAGCAAAATCTGGACAAGCTCAAGGCAAGGTCAGTTATGTAGAACTGGAAATGTTCCAGCTATACGAACTACAGCAGATGATTTGATAGAACCAAGGGATTCAGTAGATACCAACGAACCTCAGCCTCTCCGCCGATCTAGTAGGGTTCCTCGCCCACCTGAGAGATACTTCGGTTTCTCTAAGACAGTGGGAGCGAGGACTGCATCATGAGATGATGACCCAACTAGTTTCGAGCTGGCCATCAGGAGTAAGACTCTGTAAGAATGGCTGGATGCTTAGTGATCTGAGATGGAATCCTTATACACCAACAAAGTATGGACTTTGGTTGCTATATCTAAAGGGTTAAATCCCCATCAGGAGCAAGTATATCTTGAGAAGATTACTTGGTGTACATGGAAAAGTTGAGACTTTCAAAGCTAGACTTGTTAAAGGTTTTCGTCATCAACCAGGCGTGGATAATGATGAAACCTTTTCAAGTATCTATGCTTAAGTCCATCCAGATCCTACTTGTCACGGCTACATACCATGACTACGATATCTGGTGGTTGGGTGTCTTGACTGCTTTTCTAAATGATGATTTGGAAGAGAGCGTCTATAAGTACACAGCCAGAGGGCTTTGTAGACAGTGGGAGCAGCGGAAACGTGTGCAAGATGCTTTATAGGATAAAGCAGACATCGCGGAGTTGGAACATCTGTTTTGATGAATTAGTCAAAGAGGTTGACATCATCAAAATGGTAGATGAACCTTGTATAAACAAAAAGGTAGTAGGGAGTATGGTGACGATCCTCGTAGAGTACGTGGATGACATACTCTTGATAGGAAAGGAGTTTCTTATGCTACGCTCGATCAGTCTCCGTTTATCACAATGATTCTCCACATAGGATCAAAATGATACCTACTAAATCCTGGATTTTGGATCTATGAGATAGATCTAATTGGATGTTAGGATTCTCACTAGTTGTAGTGAGATGGTATCAACCGATCCTGGGGAGAATCACTGGAAGTGTTCCAGGGTGATAAAGACGACTGAGTGTCAGTCACAGGCATTGTCTTTACCCTCAGTAAAGGGACGGTATGGTGGAAGAGTTCCAAGCTAGATACCGTGACATACTAGACGATAAAGGCACGATACATCGCTACTTAAGATGCTACCAAAGAGGATGTTTGGGTGTATATTGGTTCATGAGATGAACTATGTTCCTACTATTATGAGACAACGGAGTTGTGGCTTATGCCATGGAACGCCGATCCCATCAGTGATCCAGACATATTCTAAGGCAGTATCACTTGATCATGGAGATGTTTGATCTCCAGGGTGATCGAGGTTAGGAGAGTAGACTCAGAGGACAACACGGCGTATCCACTCACGAAGGCCTGTTCCCAGAGAGAGACTTTTATGGGATGGTTGAGTATGAGATACTACAACCACTGCTACAGATGGCCCTAGTGCAAGTGGGATATTGTTAGTTATATGTATGCCCTAGAGACCATTACTGTACATAGGATGTATATTGTACTGGATGCTGGGACATATATAGGGAGGACTTTCTTGCTCGACATGATAGTATGCTATCTGGTTGCTCTTTACCTTAACGTGTATACCGATTGTCTCTCTGTTACATGTTGGTAAAGCCCTTAGGATGTGTACTTGACTACCGAGACTATGATGCGGATCATACTAGTGGGGACATGGTAGTCTATAAGTACATCCTTCAAAGTCCCTAGTCGTGGGTGTATCGAGACGGGGCATCGATATACCAGAGTAGACTAGCGTGTACCTTCTCGACCCATACAGATGGGCGATGGATGATCCCATATCCATCGGTGTTTGACATCAGAGATGATATACGGGTGCTCAGTAGAGAGACTGGGTACACTGGACGGACTCGCCGAGAACTCCCAGATGGTATTATACCTCACGTCAGATGGCAGTTCTCTGGTGACACTGGTACAGAGTAGTCTGTTGACCCGAGATCGTCATAGAGTCTTGTGTGGTTCCCACTGTGCTTTGATTTCCATCTTACCACGTCCAAGAAGGCGTGCAAAATGGTGGTTTTTGGGTACAGTCCCGAGTCACATGGAGGCAATGAGCGATAGGAGGGGATTCGTCTCTCCCGGTATAGGGGGTTGATGTTGCGCTGTGTTCGATTGGCTATAACAGGAAATCCCTGGCCAGGGTTGCTGAGATTTACTGGTAAGTGTTACCAGTAGTTTCTCGAACAGTTATAGACCTCACATCGACACGACTTATTGAGCTATTGGGGTCTGACGTTTACCACCCCTAGACGAGATATGCGACATATCAGACGATCAGACCGGACTGTACGGTAGTGTTACTGGTTGGATTCACTGGAGTGTGAGCGGGCTTGCTCGTCGATCTTCAGATCGCTCAATACCCGGGTGGCCGTTACGTTTAGCAGACCGCTTGCGGCTTGTGGATGTTTGATATGATCATCATCTGCTGCCGGCGTATTGACGAGTCTTTAGAGTCCTACACAGAGGTTTCCTGGCTCAAGCGAAACGAAATAGGAGCGCATATGAGATATGTGCGGGACCGAGAATAATGCGTGTATGTGATACCGTATTCCATTCTCGCGATGAATGTATCGAATGGTTGTATGCGATATAACCTAGTTATCAAATCAAGGATTGATTCGATAAGACGATACATTGTATACTAGTCGGTTGTGTGCGACATGACCGGATCATTGAATCAAGTGTTGATTTAATGATTTAATGCATATTTATATATTTGATATATTGCTTTGCATGAACTAGTATCGGTTTACTTAAGATGGATTTTCTCGCTCGGGTGTGCGCATTGTATATGCGATATGTTTATGTGCACATGTTTGTATCATGTTTGATGATGCATACCACTTTGGTTAAGTGTAAAGTTTGAACCATGGTTGTGTTTATGTTTAGGGTTTTATTTTCTTAATTATTCATTTATTCTTTTTGATAAATGGATAAAAGAAATTCAAATGAGAAAATGGTGGCTTGGTTTTGTTTTGTTCATGAAGCTTCATGAACATTTTGACTAAGTGACCATTTTGTCTCTAGCTTAACCCTAACCATTGCTTCAACCATGATTAATACTTTACACTTTACCATGGTTTAGTCATGATAAGTTTTGATTATTCTTTTCTTTTTCTAATTAACTTATCATAACTATTTTCCTTCTTCTTCTTCATTCTTCAAGTGAAGAAAGCTTGCCCCATCAATGGCAAGTGATGGAAATGAGTGAGAAATCCAATTCTAAAGTCTACCCACTTCCTATTTCTTCATCCTCTACCTCTTGCCAAGTAGTAGATTGTGTTTCCTTCACAAGTTTCATGACTTGGTGAAGGTGGAGCTTGATTCATCGATGCCTCGACGTAGATCATCTTCGGCTTGGACATCGACGACCTAGCCCGCCCATTCTCCGACGAAGACGACGCTAGAGACCGGATTTGATTTGGACAGCGGAAAGGACCTCATCTCGGAGCCGTGGAGGTGGAGGACCGGATCTACAAAGGTTGTATTTCCGTATCTCTTAGTTAATTGTTAACTAGTTAGCTTTTTCGCCTAGAAATCTAGCAAACGATCCGTAGTCGGGTCTCTCGGCACCCGTAAAATTTTATTATTGATTCTTCGATGCCTTGTGAGACCTCATTAGGGTGCCTAGGAACCCTACAGTTGCTTCATGCACCTTCTAGAAGCAACTTCTTTTGTCATGGTTAAGATATTTGTTGATGACACATTTTAACCCAACCAAACCCTAACTCTAGTTTATTCTCTACACATTATTAGCCACTCATCCTTGACCATGGTTTATATATCAATCATATGCTTTTATTTCTATTCATCACAAAAGAAAATAATCTCATTATCTTTTCCATTATCATCTTCTTCTTTCTTGAAGAAAGCTCACTTGATTTTCTTTATGTGATGAAATAATATGAGAAAATGATTTAAAAAGAAAGCAAAAATACTACTCTCTCATCCTCATCTCATCTAGCCCATGAGATTAGTGTGTTCATCTCTTTAGAGTGAGAAAGCTTGAGTCTTTGCAACTTCGAGGTAGATCATCGGAGATTTGGAATACTTCGAGCTAGCATGGATCGTTCGAGTCGTGGAGCCTCTCATGAGTCCGGGAGATCGTGGATCGCGGCAAAGGGACTTCTACTCGGAGCTTGTGAAGCGAAGGAGCGGACTACAAAGGTTGTAATCCCTCACACTTAGATAAAAGTTATCATCTTGCATGTTAAACCCTAATAATCTAGCAAAGATCCCGGCTTTGGGTTGTTCGGCACGTCTAAATTTTTATCCGGGCATGTTTGATGCCTTTTGAACCTTCACAAGAGTGCCTAGGAACCCTACAGGCCTCGAGCTGGAGGTCTTTTCCGCCATACACGAAGAACATCTCCTTAGTCCTTCTCAGGTACTTGAGAATGTTCTTTACCGCTATCCAGTGTTTCTCTCCTGGGTTCGACTGATACCGGCTTACAACGCTCAATGCGTATGCTACATCTGGTCTGGTACATAACATCGCATACATTATAGAGCCTACCGCAGAAGCGTAGGGTATAATAGACATGCGATCCCTTTCCAAATCAGTCTTGGGAGACATCTCTTTGGAGAGGGTGATCCCGTGACAAGCCGGTAAATTACCGCGCTTGGAATCTTCCATACTGAATCTTTTCAGTATGGTGTCGATGTACCACGACTGTGAAAGTCCCAACATCCTCTTTGATCTATCACGATAGATCTGGATCCCCAGAATGTAGTTGGCATCGCCCAGGTCCTTCATGGAGAACCTCTGTGACAAGAATCCTTTGACTGACTGTAGCATAGGAATATCATTTCCTATTAGGAGAATGTCATCCACGTACAAGACGAGGAATACCACAGTTCTCCCTACAATCTTACTGTAAATGCATGGTTCATCTGGGTTTTTGATAAAGTCGAATTCCTTGACAGTATCATCAAAGCAGATGTTCCAACTCCGTGATGCCTGCTTAAGTCCATAAATGGACTTGAGCAACTTGCACACTCTACCGCTGCTCCCACTCTGAATGAATCCCTCCGGCTGATCCATATAGACGCACTCTTATAAATTTCCATTTAGGAAAGCCGTCTTTACGTCCATCTGCCAGATTTCATAATCATGGAAGGCAGCAATGGCAAGAAGGATCCGAATGGATTTCAGCATAGCCACTGGAGAAAAGGTCTCGTCATAGTCCAAACCAGGTCTTTGACGAAAACTCTTTGCTACAAGTCTAGCTTTATAGGTCTCAACCTGCCCATCTACACCAATCTTCTTTCTGATGATCCATTTGCATCCTACGGGTTTTACCCCTTCTGGCGCAAAGTCCAAAGTCCAATCTTTGTTGGTGTACATAGACTCCATCTCGGCCCGCATTGCATCCAGCCATTTTACCGAGTCACCGCTCTGAATGGCTTGCTGGAAGCTAGTAGGCTCACCATAATCCATAGTGCAATCCTCTCTATCCCCATCAATGAGAAAACCGTAGTATCTCTCGGGCGGATGAGACTGCCTACTACTCCTGCGGAGTGGCGTAGGAATGTCCTATTCTTTCGAACCCTCTGGTTCTACTAAGCTTTCAGTAATAGTTCGTGGTTCTGGAATTTCGTCCAGTTCTATTGCGCTCCCACTTATCTAATTTTCTAAAAACTCAGTTTCCAAGAAGCGGGCATGGCGAGAAAAAAAAACCTTTTGTTCCTCTGCGTAATAGAAAAGATACCCCTTGGAGTTCTTTGGGTATCCCACAAACTTACACTGTACCGAACGTGCCTCGAGCTTGTCCGCATGCTGCTTTTTTACAAAAGCTGGACACCCTCATGCCTTAAAGTGTTTAAGACTGGGTTTCTTCCCACTCCACATCTGATATGGTGTGGTAGGCACTGACTTAGTAGGAACTTGGTTTAAAAGATATGCAGCTGTTTCTAGTGCATAACTCCAAAAAGATCGCGGCAACTCAGCCTTACTCATCATGGAACGAACCATATCCAATAGGGTTCGATTCCGCCTTTTCGATACACCGTTGTGTTGTGGTGTGTATGGAGGAGTAAGCTGAGAGAGAATTCCATTTTCTTTTAAGAAGCCCAGAAACTCGGCACTTAAGTATTCACCACCTCGATCAGATCTCAGTATCTTGATACTTTTGCCTGTTTGTTTTTCAACTTCATTCTTGTATTCCCGAAATTTCTCAAAGGCTTCGGATTTGTGCTTCATCAAGAAAATATGCCCAAACCTAGAGAAATCATCAGTGAAAGTAATGAAGTATGAATAACCACTTCGCGCATGTGTAGACATTGGACCACACACGTCACTGTGTATGAGTCCTAAGAGCTCGCTCGCTCTTTCTCCGTGTCCAGTGAATGGAGACTTTGTCATCTTTCCCATGAGACAAGATTCACAAGTGGCATAAGACTGGTACTCGAACGGATCCAAGTATCCTTCTTTATGTAACTTTGTCAACCCTGTCTCATTAATGTGACCCAGTCTACAATGCCATAAGAAAACCTGATTTAATTCCGGCGACTTTCTTTTAAGTGTGTTCTGGACACTGAAGACCTGAGCTTGATTCAAAACGTATATACCGTATTTCAATGTACCTGACCTAATCAGTACTTGATTTAGGTGGATGTTTACAACATCGCTTACAAAAGTAAAATCATATCCTTCCTTAGAAAGTAAGGATATAGATATGATGTTACAAGTTGCACCTGGTACAAAAAAACAGTCACGCAGAATCAATATCTGCCCAGTTGTCAGTCCTAGATGATATTCCCCTACGGATTCAGCATACATGCTCATTCCGTTAGCAACCCTAAGAGTCATATCACCTTTCCTGATAACCCTACGGTTTCTCAGAGCCTGTAACGAATTAGAGATATGAGATCCTGATCCGGCATCCAATACCCAGGATGTAGGGTTAACTGACATACAGTTCTCTATTACAAACACACCCGAAGCCGAAGCCACAACATGCTTCGAATTCTGGCTACTGGCTTTGCAAGCCATGCAATCCTTCTGCCCATGTTCATTCCCGTAACAATAGGAACATCCCTCTTTTACTGCATCCATTCCCGAAACTTTTGCCTTTCTCTTTCTTTCTACTTTCCTGGTTTCCTTCAGGGTAGTAGGTAGAGATTGTTGAACTAAGTCAGCATCTGACCCGTTCTTCAACGTGGTCTTCAGGTCCGAGAGCTCAAAAGAGCTGGTCTCTATAAGGACGTTGCCCCCTATAGATGACCCGATAGCCAACCTCGCGGGAAGCAATTCGTTCGAGGTCTCATATCTTGCGATACGAGATTGCTCTCCATATAAAACTTTGTTATGGAGGAAGATAGAAGCTGAGTCCATCTTCTCGTGCTGCCTCTGGTATATACCATCAACTGAGGCTAACACGAAGCACTTGCCTTTCACACAGTCTTCTTCCGATGTCCTACGGATATCAATATCCGTGACAGGGGAAACTGGACCTGAGACGGCAGGGGTTGGATCAGTTAAGAGGTGTCCCAGCTTGTCCTGGGCAATGGACATCTGGACAGACCTTTGCCAGTCATAACAGTCAGATTCAGTCATTTTATTATCTAGATGTAACCTAGGTGCGGTCATTGGGTTGCTACAATTAAGAGAGAGAGAAGAAAACACTTAGCATGATACTCTTGCAAGTTTAGACTGGTTTTTAATTTATCTAAACAGGATGGCTCCCACTGTCTCTCGAATTCCTTCTCAAACCGTAAAGAAAGAATTACTCGGGATCAATCTCACCGTAAAATACTTGCTTAACCGTTCAGCCAGGCCAGTGTCGGTACTTCGAGGGAGGTTTTCCAACGCTTTCGCGAAGTTCCTTAATTTAAGAACCTCTTTTCCCTGGGGGCGTAGCCCCGCTAACACCTTTCTAGACACCTACTTGGTTTATAGCATTGATAGTTAAGTGAGAAAGTTTCCGAGGAGTAGCATATACTCACAGTAGGATCGGGATCCAAATATCATCGCGTGATAAAACCGAAGGAATCCTACCAGAATCATCACACTCCAAATGGTATGCAGCGCTAGCAAGTTTCAGTGCTTATGAAACTCCCGATGTGGATTTTTGCATCATGCTCTTATGACCTTGACTAAGGCCAACAAATCATAAGTCACATGTCAAGTTCTACCCATCGTTATCCAGGTTAATTTGAAGCCACCCGTATATACCCTTGACTATGGCCAACAAAGCAATACGACTGTCCCAAACCAACGCATTCTATCTATGCAACATATGAATACCCACCAGCTACCAAACACTGTGCCTTGACTAAGGCCAACAAACACAGCTTGAATACTGTTGAATATTCATATGAAACGACGGAGGGCTACGGATGGTTTTAGCGAAACCGTGAACGTAGTGAACTTGATATAATCAATGGAACGAGATAGCTTTTAAAAGGAGTGGTTCAAGCTCCGCGTTTGAAAGTTTAGTTTTGAAAAGAACCGAGTGGTTTTCAAAGTGTTCCAATCGACTTTTACTTGGTTTATTTTCTTGCATTAGTTCTTTTAATGCGTCCCATCATTCAATCCTACCATTGCAGAAAACAACCAAAATATGACGTACGCATATGCCATTGGCATTCGCCACGGGGCCCCGTCATCACACGTTAGGTTACTTAACTAACGACAGAGCGGGGGCTGGGCTAGCGCGGCTGTAAAACATAAGCAACGCCTAAATAGTTATAGTATATAAATATATAGCAATGATAGACATTACAGATCACAGATGAATACATTGGATATACTAGGAATCCGCAATCCGTTCGAGCCTGCAACGAAAAGCGGATTACACGGTCGCGGTGAATAGCCAATACCCCACCCAAGACCCCTACGGGTGCGGCAAACTCCCGCCAAGTACCCGAAGCGAAGCAACCTCCCTCAACTCTGTGAGTAGGCCACTCGGCACTTCGAGATACCCGGTAGTTTGTGCACCCCTCCATGGGTCTATCCTAGGAGCAAAAATAGTAGAAAGAATTATACAATGACGGCTACAACCCCGACCCGGTTGTGCGGCCATACAAATATTATTACATCAATTTACATATTACAATGAATGAAAGAAAAAGAAACACTCATCTCACATCCACCCCGGCTATTCACCCGCGACAATCCAACGCATTCATATACACATACCATCATCAAACACAGATCACAGATATGTATAACCCCCACTAATCGACATATAGCGATTAGCCGACGTTCAATACATAAAAACATCACAGATATAACCGATTAGTCAAAATATAGTGAAGTTCGATCAAAAATACGGATTTATAGGCCCCCTAATACAAATTTCTTTTCTGGAAAATCTGGGCTGAAATAAACCATCTTAAAAATCCCAAAACCACAACCTGAAAACACTGCACCAAACTCGGTCATGAACCGAGTCAAAACGGCGGCGGTTCCGCGGCAAAAGTATACCCATTGCCGCGGAACCGCGGCGCTTTGAAGGGATCACTCGACCGTTTTTGGTGGGCTTCTTTACAAAACCCTGAGATGATTTTTGGAGTATGACTTTTTATTTTTAGAGCAGAAAAAATTTTAACAGAAACTTGGGTTTTGCATGTCGTAGTTTTGCGATTTTTCCGATCGAACTTCTATACACTTTACTACCTAGCTAGTTTATGTTTAGTTAGGCTCTGATACCACTGTAAGTCCACGTTGCCCACCCCGGTGCTTGTGGGGAGGCGGAAAACGGAATAAAAATCGGATTTTTACTACTCTAGGCAACATGGACCAGACAAAGTCGGGATCCTTGCTAAACAAAACTAACTAAAAGCTAACTAGAAACTAGCTAAAGGGTAGAATGGTTATACCTAGGGCTTTATGTCCTTCTCTCCTTGCTCCTTGGAATAATAGAAAGGGATCACCTTTATCGTCTTCTCACGTCGAAGAAGGATCCACCCGAAAGCCTCAACCTTTGGCTTCAACTTCAAGCTAGAAGTAACTATGGTGATAGAAGTGCTAGTCCTAGAACCCTAGATGAGAGTTGAGATTACTATGGAATGGTTTTTTTCAAGCTCAAGTGTTTCTCAACACATGAGAGGGGAGAGCTTGAGGAAGAGCAAGAGCAAGAGAGAGAAACTATATGATAGAATGAGAGAAATATGAAGCATTCTCACATATATGTGTGAATTATTGTGAATTGATAATTAGTGAGATAATTGTCATGGCTTAATCAAGACATGACCATTATCATTTCATTTTTAATGCAAATTGCAAGGACAAAAGAGCATCTTCCAAATGAAATGATGATGGTCAAAGTGTCAACCTAGGTCAACAAATCAAGAATATCAAATGGTCAACAACCATAACCATGCACAATTATATTAAACTAATATCAATTAACCATAATACACACATAAGCATTAGGTTTAATAAAATGACAATGGTCATTAACCCTAATCAAAGTCCTCTTCCTCTGTCTCAAGCAACTGTGCATACGCACCCGTATTCATGATCCGAGGAACACGAATACAAAGAGATAAAACCAATCCCAAATCATATACTAGGATCTAGCTTAAACCAAAGCCCGCTAGTATAAGCTGTCCGGACAGCAAACGTGCACAAGTGCGCGGATGTGAACGAACCCTGTCGCAAAACCATGCGACCTCTACTCATTTTGCCTAAAGGCGAATAGCTCTCTGTATGGGACTCTAAAGACTCGACACTACGCTGGCAGTGGGTTTAACCACAGACCGCAAGCGGCACTAGCTGTACGTAACGGTCCCCAGGTAGATGCCGATAAGAAGACTGACGAGGTAACCCCATCTGAACTCCGACTGAGCCTGTATGTGACAGTCTCCTTACAGTCTGGTCTGTTCGTCTGATACATCGCATGGCGGGCCTAGGGGGGCGGTGAACGTCAGTCCCCTAATAGCGGTACAAGTCGTGTCGGAGTGTAGCCCAGAACACCCCGAGATAACACTGGAAACCTACCAGTATATCTCGCTTGCCCTGGCCAGGGACTACTTGTGTAATGGCTCTCCTGGACACAGCGTGATGTCAACCCCCAATACCGGGAGAGACGAATCCTCTCTAACCGTCACTGCCTCCAAGTGCTTCGGGACTGCACCCAAAAACTACCTGTTTGCACGACTCCTTTGAGCCGTGGTAGGGTAGTAATAAAAGTGCAGTGGGAACACACTCGAGGCGAAGTGACAGTGTCAAGTCAGCGGACTAAGCTGTACTCATGTCACCTGGGAACTGATAACTGACGATAGGTATAATACCAACCAACAGTTCCCGACGAGTCCTGTCCAGTATACTCGTAACCTAACGAGCACCGCATACTATCTCAAGTACGACATACTGACGGCTGTGGGACAGACTGTCTTCCACGCTGGGATGAGAAGCGCATACGCTAGTCTACTCCGGAGTATCGATGCCCCGTCTCGATAGTCCAACGACTAGGGACTTGTATAAGGATGTGCTTATGGATTACCCAGCCCCACGAATGTGAGCGCCATCACAACGCTGGTAATCAAGCAAAGATCCTAAGGGCTCTACTAATATGTTTGTAAGCGATATGCTAAAAGAAACACATGCACATATTGAAGTAGAGACAAACCAAGTAGCATACTACCATTTCGAGCAAGATTGTATATACAACTGTGAATATCCCAAGCTTCCATCAAGTAATATACATACTAGTATCATACAGTAATGGCCTCTAGGGCATATACACTAACACGTTTAACTATGTTTTGTTTTGCAGCTATCGTTCCGGCTCCGGTCCCTCTTGAGTCTCGTGTCCTTTCACCGACAGTCCCTTTCTTGAAACGTCCATCTTCAAAGGGTGCCGTGATGGGTTTGGGCATGCTGAGCGGGTATATCGAAGAGATTAAGGCGGACTCTTTCCCCTCTGCCGCAGATTTCGCTGTGGAGGTTAACCCAATGTTGGCGGCGCTCGTAAACTTTCACAACGAAGGTGTCGTCGAATCTTAGGTTAATGACTACAGGGAGATCGAGGCCTGCCTACATCGACTGGAGTCGACGCGTCCTTCTCCTGAAGTTTTGGCCATAAGCACCCAACGGACAGCTTGGCTCGAGCAAAGCACTTCTTATTTCCGCCATTTGGAGCAAGAAGGAGCTTTACGGTTGAAGGAACGTCAGGAATCTTCAAGCGCAACTGCTCGCCTGCGCGCTGAAGTTAGGACGAATGCTGCCGAGGTGAAAGCTGTCTTTGAAGGCCTTCTGGAGCGTATTTCTAATGGGCTAACACTGAAGGGGAAGCTTGATGCCGCCGAGCATGATACCCGAGGCTATGAAGCAGCTCAGCAGGTCGTTGGGGAACAGCTTGCATCCTTCATGCAGCAGCGGGCTCAAGTAGAGGCCGAACTGGCGGAGGCGGCTGATGAAGAGAAGGCGTGGAAGGAAGTACGCGAGCAATTGATAGAGCTATTCAAGTGGCTTCCTTCTCCCTGAACATTTTGTATCATTTACACACTTGTAATTTTTGCGTAGTATATATACATTCTTTGTTCTTTATATGATTCGCCTTGTATTTTGATTGAATTTATGAATAAAGATACACATTCCTTTTTGCAATGTCTTGTACTATTTCTTTGCTTTCTCCCTTCTCAGCATGATGTCTTCGATGAACCTAATTGGCAGATAACTCAATTTCTCTAAGAGATAATGATGGCTTAGGCCGCAGGTTCAGATCTGCCGCCTAAGACTTTTCAACTCTATGAGCCGTGAGGGTCTCATAGAGACTTTTCTCCCTACGGATCGAGAGGATCTCGTAGGTGGGTTTTTCCTCTTAGGAATCGTGAGGATTCCTATGTGTGGTTTTCTCTTATAAGTCGTAAGGATCCTAGAAGTGAATTTTTCCCTCTTATGAGTCGAGAGGACCCGTAAGCGGTCGTTTCCCTCCCTGTCGAAACTCGACTTTGGAGAGTGAGAACCGTGAATAGTATACAAGAGACCGTTTTAAATCGACTTGTAGGGTCCCATTGTTCAGGAAGCAAGTTTTTCAATCCCTGCTGCCTGAGGCTTCATCTTGCAAGTTGAGACGAATAGGGAATTTTCCCGCGGAGACACTGGTTTCTCTGCGGGCCGACGCGAATCAGGAGGCTCTCATCAAGGAGTGTTTGTATCCGTGTGTCGAGGAGTTTGCTAGGGATTATTTGTTTCCGACGCGCCAAGGATTATTTGTTTCCTTGGTGTTTGAAACGAGTCGAGGATTTCCCACGGAGGCACTGGTGGCTCTGCGAGTCGACGCGGATCAGGAGGCTCTCGTCAAGGAGTTTTTGTATCCGTGAGTCGAGGAGTTTGCTAGGGATTATTTGTTTCCCAAGCGCCAAGGATTATTTGTTTCCTTGGGGTTTGAAACGAGTCGAGGATTTCCCACGGAGGCATTGGTGGCTCTGCGAGTCGACGCGGATCAGGAGGCTCTCGTCAAGGAGTGTTTGTATCCGTGAGTCGAGGAGTTTGCTAGGGATTATTTGTTTCTGAAGCGCCAAGGATTATTTGTTTCCTTGGGGTTTGAAACGAGTCGAGGATTTTCCACGGAGGCATTGGTGGCTCTGCGAGTCGACGCGGATCAGGAGGCTCTCGTCAAGGAGTGTTTGTATCCGTGAGTCGAGGAGTTTGCTAGGGATTATTTGTTTCCTAAGCGCCAAGGATTATTTGTTTCCTTGGGGTTTGAAACGAGTCGAGGATTTCCCACGGAGGCACTGGTGGCTCTGCGAGTCGACGCGGATCAGGAGGCTCTCGTCAAGGAGTGTTTGTATCCGTGAGTCGAGGAGTTTGCTAGGGATTATTTGTTTCCCAAGCACCAAGGATTATTTGTTTCCTTGGGGTTTGAAACGAGTCGAGGATTTCCCACGGAGGCACTGGTGGCTCTGCGAGTCGACGCGGATCAGGAGGCTCTCGTCAAGGAGTGTTTGTATCCATGAGTCGAGGAATTTGCTGAAGATAATGGTTTCTTCGGAGTTGGACTAAACCGTCGAGATTTGGCTTTGTCTTCTGGCGAAGCCTGTTGGGAAAGTATGGTTCCCTCTTTGTTTACGCCCTTGGATTGTATACAGGGATCGATGTGATCTTAACTGTAGGGCCAAAGTTTTATCATCATTTTCATTTTTTTTTATTTCCGCGATGCTCTATCATTTCAGCTTTTATATCGCGAAGGTCGCGATTGCCCAATCATTTTGGCTATTTTTCGCGGTGCCCAATCATTTCGGCTATTTATTTTATTTTCACTCGCTGCTTTTTATTGCGAGTTGCCCCATCATTTCGGCTATTTCGTATGCATGTGCGGCCTCCTTGCTTTTCGCCGTAAACCTGGAATCAGACGCCGATTTCGGCATCAGCACCTCTACAACTGGGATATTGCCAGGAGCGAATCATCATCTGTCTCTGTCGATGTCGAACAAAGGCTGCTTAGCGACCAGGGTTAAGGCCCTGTCGACTAAGGCTTTTGACTTCATGAGCCGTAGGGGTTTCACAAAGGTATTTCTCCCTACAAGTCATGAGGATCTTGTAGGTGTATTTTCTTCTTAGGAATCGTGAGGATTCCTAAGTGTTTGTTCCTCTGTAAGTCGTAAGGATCTTACAGGAGGGTTTTCTCTTTGTAAATCGGGAGGATTTACAAGGGTTGTTTACCATGCGAACATATCCCCAGTCACGGATGAGACTTGGTTAGGGAAATGTTTATTCGCGCCCGTGGATTGTATACAAGGGCCAGTATTGAGCCACTAGTAGGGCAATATCGAAGGTTGTGGGGGTTGCTTAAGCACAGGTTTAGGTCTCTGTAACTTAAGACTTCCAAATCTTATGAGCCGTGAGGGTCCCATAAGAGAGTTCTCCTTACGAGTCGTGAGGATCTCGCAAGTGTATTTTCTCCTTAGGAATCGTGGGGATCCCTAAGTGTGCTGCTCCCTTGTGAGTCGTAAGGCTCTCACGCGGGTGGTTTCTCCTTACAAGGCCGAGAGGATCTTGTAATTGTTCTTTAACGGGGCTGCGCCCTTTCGGGTTTTCACAAACACTCGCCGGTAGTCCTGCTGTTTTTACTCACGGAGCCCTCTCGGGTTTTCATCCGTGCTCTTTTTGCTTATGGACATACCGTTTTTTTTTATTATTCTTTTTTATTATTTTCTTCTTTTTTACGAGGTCGCGCCCTTTCGGGTTTTCACGAACACTCGCCGGTAGCCCTGCTATTTTTACTCACGGAGCCCTTTCGGGTTTTCTTCCGTGCCCTTTTTGCTTATGGACATACCGTTTTTTTTTATTCTTTTTATTTTCTTTTTCTCTTTTTTTTTACGAGGTTGCGCCCTTTCGGGTTTTCACGAACACTCGCCGGTAGCCCTGCTGTTTTTACTCACGGAGCCCTTTCGGGTTTTCATCCGTGCCCTTTTTGCTTATGGACATACCGTTTTTATTTATTATATTTTTTCTTTATTAATATTTTTTTTTATTCATCTCGTCAGCCTAAGGATGCTGCGGTATTAGTTTAAAGACGTTTCGGTCTGCTATTAGGTTAAGGACGTTTCGGTCCGTCTTTAAGAAGGCTGGATACTGCTGATAGAGTTTGAGCTTAGAAAGATAGCGAGCGGACATAGTCGTCGTCATCTACCATTGACCTAGGCTGTGGCTCATTAAGCATAGTATTTCTTTAGGAAGCGACCGTTTATTGGACTGAAAGGCCTTTCACCGTGCATGTCCATGAGTAGATAGGCCCCACCCTGGTAGACCTTATCTATGACGTATGTGCCTCCATAGTTTGGCTCGAATTTTCCTCGCTTGGTGCGATTGGGAATCATAGGCCTTTTGACCACTAACACGAGTTCGCCTTGGCGGAATGTCCTCGGTTGGGTCAATCTTTCATATGAGCGTGTCATCTTTGCTTTATAGGCTTCCAGACTTTGTTGCGCTATGAGCCGGGTTTCATCGAGGGCGTCAAGCTCCTCAAGCCGAAGGTGAGCATTTTCTTCGTCTGTCAGCTCGTAGTGGACTGCCACTCGTAGAGAGGGTAACTCTATCTCGAGGGGGGGTACTGCTTCCGTCCCAAATACCAACGCGTACGGCGTTGTGTTTGTGGCCGTCTTAAATGTAGTTCGATACGCCCAAAGAGCCTCTTGCAGTCTCTCGTGCCAGTCTTTCTTATTTCGGGACACCGTTTTTTTTTATGATCTTTGTCAAGGTCTTGTTGAAGGCCTCGGCTAGACCATTAGCTCGCGGATTATAAACTGAGGAATATCTCCAGTCTATATTGTGCTGCTGCGCGAAGCGACTGATCTTGTGGCTTCTGTAAGCTGGCTCGTTATTGGAGATGATCCGTCGTGGAGTTCCAAACCGATATAGGTCGTGCGTCTTGAAGAAATGGAGGATATTCTCCGTCTTAACTTCTCTCAGTGGTACTGCCTCTGCCCATTTGGAGAAGTAGTCAGTCGTCGCCAGGATGAAACGATGTCCCCTAGACGATGCTGGTTCGATAAGGCCGACTATGTCAGTTCCCCACATTTCGATCGGCCAGCTAGCTACCGTTGGATGTAATGGATTTGGATGCTGATGGATAAAATCCCCATGAACTTGACATGAGTGGCACTGCTTCGCATATTCGAGGAAGTCCTGAATCATCGTGGGCCAGTAGTAGCCCATCCGTTTGATCTTCAACTTCATCTTTGGGCCTGCTTGGTGAGAACCACATAGTCCGTCATGAACTTCCTGGATGACCCTATCCGCTTCATCGGGCCCTAGGCATCTCAGCCACAGAGAATCAAACGTCCTCTTGTATAGAATATCATTGACGAAGGCGAAAGACAGAGCTCGTTTCATGAGCTGATGTCTTATGGACGCATCTTCGGGCATTCGATGGGACTTAAAGTAGTCTATAAAGACTTCTCTCCAGTCCTCAGCCTTTTCTTGTTCTTTTATTTGTAAGGTCGTCTGCTCAGTCGCTCCCTTTTCCTCGGATGATTCCGGAGGTATTTCTGCTGGGGCAAGCACCCGACGGCTTTGTACCACGATTCTAACGTCATCGAGGTTCTCGTCAGCCAGTTCTTTAGCAAGTCTGGCCAACGCGTCTGCTTTGCTGTTTTCCGCGCGCGGTATGTTTTCCAAAGTATAGGAGGGGATTTGGGTCAACAGCTGTTGCACCTTTTCGCCATACTTCACCAATTCTGGTTTGCATGTCTGGTAGTCGCCGTTTACTTGACTAACGACCAGTTGGGAGTCTCCATATATGAGGAGATTTCTAATTCCCATGTCGATGGCGATCTCGAGGCCTGCTATCAGAGCTTCGTATTCGGCTTCATTGTTTGTCCTAGGCTCTGTTAAGGAGAAAGCGAAGCGCATTATCCCTCCTTGTGGAGTTACAAAGATGAGTCCTACCCCCAATTTGATTATAGGGGTACTTTGTTTGCGCTTCTTTACGGAAGATGCTCCATCGAAATAGAGCTCCCATCGGGTGTCACCACCGTTGATCGCATCAAACGCATGTTCATCTGGAAGATCGCAATTTAGAGGAGAATCGGCGGGTATGGGATGCTCAGCGAGGAAGTCGGCGATGGCCTGGCCTTTCACTGCCTTGAGAGCTTAATACGTTATCGAAAAATCCATCAAGAGGAGGGCCCATTTAGCGAGTCGTCCCGTCAATATGGCCTTTGACATCAAGTATTTAAGGGGGTCCACCTTTGAAATGAGACGGACCTCATGCGCCAATGCATAGTGCCTGAGCTTTGTTATCGCAAAGATCAACGCCAGGTAGTGTTTCTCAATGGGGGAGTAGTTGCTTTCTGCCCCCAGCAGAACTCGACTTAGGTAGTAGAGTGCTCTTTCTTTCCCTTGGTCTTTCTCTTGTGCCCATAATGCGCCTAAAGAACCTTCAAGGGCGGTCGTGTAAAGAATGAGAGGCTTTCCCTTAACTGGAGCAGCCAACGCTGGAGGGTTTTGCAGGTACTGCTTTATCTCGTCTAGTGCGCTTTGGAATTTTTGATCCCAGACGAACGGGGTTCCCTTCTTCATCAGGTGGCTATAAGGACGGCACTTGCCTGAAAGATTGGCTATAAATCGCCGTATGTATGCGAGCTTCCCTTGGAGAGATCGCAACTATTTAAGAGTTCTTGGCGGAGGCATTTCCATGATCGCTTTGATCATTGACGGATCTATTTCAATACCTCGGTGTCGAACAATGAATCCCAGGAATTTGCCTGAGGAAACTCAGAATGCACACTTGAGCGGGTTCATCTTCAAGTTGTATTGCCGAAGGCGTTGAAATACGGTCTTCAGATGCTCGAGATGTTCCTCATATGATTTGCTTTTAACAACGAGGTCGTCGATATAGCATTCGACGATTCGTGTATAAGGTCATCGAAGATCTTCGTCATGGCCCTTTGATAAGTGGCACCGGCATTCTTTAAACCGAAGGGCATTACCTTGTAGCAGAATATACCCAGAGGAGTCCTGAAGGCGGTGTGCTTCTGATCTTCGGGATGCATCTTTATCTGGTTATACCCCGATGAGCCGTCCATGAAGGAGAAAACCTCATGAGTAGACGTATTGTCTATCATCAGTTCAGTGACTGGCACTGGAAAATCATCTTTTGGGCAAGCTTTATTGAGATCCCGAAAGTCCACGCATATGCGCACCGTCCCATTTTTCTTCATCACCGGGACGATGTTAGCGATCCATTCAGGATATTGAACCTCCTGGATAAAGCCAGAGTCGATCAGCTTCTTGACATCGGCGTTGATACTCATCTCGAGCTCGAGCCGCATTCTCCTCGGCGCCTGTTTGACTGGCTTGATGTCCGGGGATATTGCCAATTTGTGTACAGCAATTTCTGGATCTAGTCCCGGCATTTCGGAATAGTTCCACGCGAAGCAATCTCTATGCTGCAGAAGCACATCCTTTAACGCAGCTACCCTTTCTTCAGATAGTAACTCGCTGATGAATGTCGGTCGTGGATCGTTTGCCGTCCCCAACTCAATTTTCTTGAGGTTATCTGCAGTGGTATGTATTCCATCCTCCAGTTCTTTCAGAGCTGGCGGAAATTCTGAAATCACCTCATCATTGCTGTTTTCGAAGCACCAGGGAAGGTCATCCATGTTCTCAGGCCCTTCTTTTGATAGCGTTATCACGTGACAAGTGCGAACTCGTTTCCAATACCAATGTGGAGTTGGCTCTGTTCTCGTGGCTTTGGGTTCGTGCTTCTGTGGTGGCGCTACCCTCCAGTTGTCAGACAGAGCAAACTTGCCGAGCTGGTATTGATCTTCAACCTAATTTTTGAAGGTGAAGCAATCTTCGAGAGGGTGTCCTATCACTCGGTGATAAGATCAATAATCCGGGTGTGAGATTTCTCCCGCTTGTTCGGGATGTTTAGACTTCGACAGTGTAAGCATCTGATGTTTTAAAGCAAGGTCAAGTACCTTCTTCGTCTTGTCCCGAGGAAACGAGTACGCTCGACCCATTTTCTTCATGAGGGATAGATCAATAACGCTCGACTCCTGTTTGCGTGGATTCTTAGCCCTGCTTTGTTATTGTTGAGCGCCTTTTTGGCCTTTCGACTTATTTCTGCTTTTGCGCCGAGCCTTCTTTATAACAGGTTGACAAGGAGCGGCATTTTCATCCTTTACGGCCTGTTGGAGAAGGCGTTGCGTCTTGGCTTTCTCGTAGATGGCCTTCTCGCGGTTGTGATCATCTCGGACTTTTTAACCAGCTTTCCTTATAAGTTTGTCCATTTGTTCTTCGAACGACGGACTGGGCTCCTTTGCATCTGGAACTTTCACTGGCTTAGGATTAGCGTCCTCCCATTGAGCATCCGCTTCTTCAACGAAGTCATACACGACGTAACAGCTGTTTAGTAGCTCTCGTTTCTTTGACCGGATGTATCCAAGCCCTTTTGTTTCCATTCTCCCGCTAGGCAGTTTGCTTTGAGTCCTGGGAACGTTCCAGACCCTGTCATAGAATTTGGCCTTTCTAACGGTCTGTTTAAAGGATATCCATTGGCGTTTCAGCAGCTTCTTCAAACCCTCTGTATAATATCTGGGAAGACGGATAGGCTGAAGCCTGTCGAGCGTAGGATCCGTGCCGTGCCAGATTTCTTTTTCCACCTTGGTTTCTTCAGAGCGGTAGAACAGAATTGCTTTCTCGCTTTCTCGCCTGGGAGGGATATAGAACGTTTGCAGCTCTTCTACATTGTAAATATTAAGTGCATCAGTTCTTTCTGGTGTTTAAGCGGCACTATGGCGACTTGTAGACTTTGCTCTTCGTCAGCGGACGTTCGTATTGAAGGTCGAGCAGAGAATACAACACGGATCTCATCTTCCGAGTCGCTACCAAAGATCAATGTAGGAGCCGATGGTCCTGGCTTGTTGTGTTGGGGCGGACCCGAATACACTATCTCCTCTTCCTCCTCGGTATCACTGCCGAAGACAGGGATGGTGGCATTAGCTTTATTCTCCGGCTTGTGACACCTTTCTGTGTCTTCGAAATCCGGTAAGAAGTATTTGGCGTCTTCATATTTGCGGACTTCGTTCACAGAGAATGGGTTCAGTTCTCTCGTCACGGTATACTCGAAACCATCCTTAAAATACTTCATACACTGATGTTGTGTAGAAGGGATGATGTTGTATTCGTGTAACCATGGTCGGCCGAGCAAAGCGTTGTAGCATGTCTTGGCGTCTATGACGTGGAACTTAATGTCCGTGACGAGTAGCCCGAAGCGTTGCGTCAGTATCACAGATCCAAGAGTCTTTAACGATTAGGAGTCAAACCCGGAGATGGTGATCTTGTCCCGAGCAAGGTGCTGAACGCTCATGCAGATTTCCTTCAACACCCGCACATTGAGGAGATTAACGGAGGATCCATTGTCGATCAGGATTTTGCCTATCTTAATATCGTGGCAGTATCCTGAGACATAAAGGCGGCGATTGTGTTCGCACGTCCCAAGGAAAAGGTCCTCGTCGCCGAAAGTGACATCGGCCATGTGCACTTCTTCCAATTCATCCTTCATCTTTTCCTCGGCCAGGCATGCTTGGAATTGTTCCGGATCTCGGAGTGCCTTAATCAACGAATCTCTCGCCTCCTTTGATAACAAAAGGGCATCGAGAATGCTGAGCTGTGAGGGTAGTTTCCTCAGGTGCGCTAGGACGTTGTAATCCACCTTATTCTTCTTCGGCGGGTTGTTGGCGCTTAGCTCCTCCAGAACTTGGTCATCTAAGACGATATCTTCGGAGACCTTTTCTTTCCCTTTATCTTTTCTGTTTGAGGGTCCGAGATTCTTTTCAGGCAGCGTCCAATTCCGGAGCCGGATATTTTCGCAGACCTTCGGCTCTTCTTCTTTTCCCGAAGTGGATTCTTTAAAGAGAGGGGCAAGTTCCAGCTCTTCATCAGAATCGCTCCCAAATGTAGGCACTTGTGACCCGCCAGTGTTAACCATGCGACAATTGCCGGTAGTTCTTTTAATCCCTTCGGTCGTATTTCTCCGCTCCCGATGAGTTTTACGCTTTTCCCGCTTAAAGCGTTGTCGATGAGCAACGTATCCTTGCCACCATCTATCGAAAGCTATGCACTCCTGAGTGGGGTGCGAAACCTTTTGATGATATAAGCAATAAGACGAGTGCATTTCCGCTTCACCAGTAATTTCTTCTTCGGAGGATGGTAGCTTCATACCCATTGATATGGCCTTAGCAAACTTTTTTCTCATCTTGAATTGGCTTTTTTCGGCAGCGGAGGTGTTTTGCTCCAGCGGGATCATCTCAGCTCTTTCATCAAGTCGCTGGCGCTTGGCCCTTTTAAATATAGCCGTATGGCATTCTCGATCAGCTTTACTTTTCAGTCGAGCTTCGTTAAGGAACGCGTCAATCATTTCATCTGATAGTTTCGGGAATTTTGGTTCAAGATCTTCCCCCAGCGCTTCAGTACAACGAGTTTCCTCATCGTCCATGAACGAATGGGAAATCACATGACAGTTCGCCACGCATTCTTCAGATTCATCAGATGAACTCGCTCCTTCATATTCCTCTTGAAAGACGTGATTGAGGAACTCTTGGAGCGTAATGGGAATCCGTGACTTTTTGTTGTATTCATCCAGCGCGTCAATTTGCTTTTGTAAGTCTGTGCGCTTGTCGCCAAGCTTCACGGGCTTCTTTGACTTCCTTTTCTTCTTCTTCGAAGATTTTGACGGCTGGTTGCGAGTGTTTGAGCCACCACCATCGGTCTTTGGAGTTGTACGCGGCTTCAACATCCCCTCAATGACCCGCGGTTCCAACGGGTTCTTCCACTTGATCGCTGGACATGTCTGAAGATCGTTTAGCATCCTCTTTGTCTTGGCTGATAATACAACCTCCCAAGGAGCTTCTTCAACGACGGAGCATGTTGCCACCGGCGTATTCGTCCTTTTAGAGGTGTGGGGCTGCGGGGGATTCACCTTCCATTTGTCAGATAACGCAAATTTGCCCTGTCGGTATTGGTTTTCAAGCCAATTTTTGAAAACGTAGCAATCTTCGATCGGATGGCCTAGTACTCGATAATAGGGACAGTAGTTGGGCTCGTTGACGTCACTCGGTTGCAACGGACGTTTTGGATCTGGCAGGTTTACGAGTCTGTTGCGTAATGCCAGCTCGAATAACCTTCTCGTTTTATCGCGGGGAAACGAGTAAGGACGCCCTAGTCTCTCCTCAAGGTCTACGTACGGGCGCATATTACTTTGACGCACAACCGGCTTCGAATTGCTTCGTTGTTGTTGAGCATTAGCGACAACGATCGCTTTTCCCTTCCTTTTGTCATTTTGGGAGTCCGGCTTTGGAAGAGGGGGTTTATGGCCCATCTGATCCATCTGCGCTAGCTTGTCAATCAAAGCCTGGAAGGTAGTCGGCTTAAAAAACATCATAAACTGCGAGATGGTTGCTTGTGGGTCAAGGGTTCCCACAAACATACCCAGTGCGGGAGCTTCTTCAATGCGCTGCTCGCACTTCGACCATAATTTCTGCCATCGTATAGCGTACTAAACCCACGTCTCGCCGGGTTTTACCCTGGTGTTAATTAGTGCCGTCATCGGGGTACGTTCACTGGCACTTGCAAAACGTTGAGTAAACAGCAGCTCCATCTCTGCGAAGGTTTTAATAGAGTAATTCGGGAGCTCAGAGTACCACTCGAATGCCGTATCTGATAAGCTTCCAACAAACTGGCGAAGCAATAGCTTTTCGTCACCGCCAGTGTTGCCGCAGAGTGCCCTGAACTGGGCAACATGCTGGTGGGGATTGCCAGTCCCCTTATACACATGGAATTTTGGTATCGTGTAACCCGGCGGGTATTTGATCTGTTCGTACCAGCCCGGATACGGTCGCCCCGTTTTTACGACCTGGACGGCCTCTTCGGTCGCATGATGAACCCGTATTTGCTGGGCGATGTACTCGTCCAAATCAGCTTTGGAGATTGTATCCTCTTTAGCCGTCGACAGAGCTGGCGGAGGATTTGATGTCTCTCCCCTATCATCTCTAAGGACGATCGGGGGCTCTTCGATCGGAGGATCTTGTTGTATCGTCATCCCTATCATGTCTTGGAAGAGGAGGCCCATACGTTGTATGTTGGCTGCTTGTTCAGCAGCCTCTTTGTCCTTCTTCTACAATATTTGGCGAAGGAACTCAGCGTCAGTCTCTTGTTCCTGACGTTCATCCGAGGATGTTTAAGGGTTCTCTTTTGGCCCTGTAAGTGGGCCATGGCGTTCATCATTTCTTGGAGCTTTTGCTGTTGCTCCTGTGCCTTAGTCACTGATCGGGTGAGCGGTCGATGACTTGTAGATATGCGGCTGTCTTCTTTACCAGATGCCACGTAGACGGTATAAACTATAATGCTCCCTGACTTAGGGCGCTTGGGTTCACCGCCTCTGATATTTGTCGCCGGCGCGGGGGTTTTCTCCGGCCTCCTTCTTTTGTGGGCCGTTGAAGTTAAAGGGGCCGTGGAAGTGGGTACCCTAGCGATCGTTGTCCCCTGTTGTTTAATAGGACGATCCTTTTCTTTTTGCACCTTCGCCTTTTTCTGTTGACGAGAGTGATCTGGGTCAATCACGGAGTCTTGAACCCTCCGCCATACCTTGTATATTTTTGAGCACAGCCGTTGAGGGGGCTGTTCTTTCTTCGTTTCCGGAACTCTCTCCGTAGGCGGAGGAGATCTTTTCAGTGTAGCGGTTGGAGAGTTCTTACGTACCCTCCTCAGCAGTTCAAAGCTGTTCCCAGTTGGAACAGCAGCGTTGACTTCCACCACTGGAGTTGGTGGAGTTAGCCCTGAGGGGGAGTTGCCCCCTGCCTTTCTCACTCGTTGCCAATGGCGACGTCGAGCACGACGAGCCGTTGGGACTGGCTTGGAGATAAAGATAGCTTCTTTTTGCCCCCTGTCTGAATGAGGCGCCGCCGGTGTTAACATCTTAAAGACTGAGGTTGCCTTCTGAGGGGCGATATCCAACCTATCGAAGACATATCCTCGAGCAGGGACAAGAGCAGGAATCGTCAGTCTTGAAAAGACTGACTCTTTGACAGGGGAAGCCGCCTTGACGACTTCTGGAGCAGCAGTCATTGCCTTCCTTGGGACAGCCAGTTTAGAGTTCTGATCTAGCCTGGTGAAAACAGAGGCTGTCGGTTTGGTAGTTGGCGACCCATTGACAGGGGCCGTCGTAGCAGTGAGCCGGTCGAAGACCGACTTCTTGTTCACTTCCGGTGCAGGTATTGGCGCAGATAAGCTTGTAGGTGGGATCATGGTCCCGAAGAACAGGCCAGTGGTGGCTTGGGTCACCTGATCTACCGGCAGAGCGAGGAAGGAAGCCGCTTGGGGCCCATATGCTACACCTCCCGGTGAGGTAGAGCGTCCGTTGCAGTGGCATTTCGAGCAGTTGGTGCAGTTAAATGCCATTGAATCTTGAGTTCTGCGCCAGGCAAAAGACCAAATCTTAGTAACTTGAAATCCGAAGGCAACCATTAACAAACCGCGATTGGTTCGCGAAGACGGCGCACGAAGTGTGGAGTGGAAAGAAGAAAAGGTCCCACCAGGCGTGCCAGAATCTGTTCCCCTCCGAACGACGACCGACGACATTAGGACGTCTCGCCTGTGATTCGGGGCAGATGCTATTTGGTTTTATCCGTCTACCTCTCCGAAGATGCCAAGTTGATTTATGGCACCGTGTATCGGAGGTTTAGACGGATGCGGACGATGTAGCAGACTTCGTCAGATTCCCCCTCAGGGTGAGGGGTTTTTGATTGTGGGGATGCTCTTCCCTGCAGGCACAAGCCCCTGCAGTTAATTACGCTACCGCATCGCGGTAACAACTTTCTCCTTCTCTAGAATTTCACTTCGTGTCGTGTGTGTTTGTTTTGTTTTTGGTTGCCCGTGGATTGTATACGGAGACTGAGTAATGCCGTCGCCCGTAGGACGTGGATTAGTCTAAATCCGTATTTACTTAGATTTGGGTTTGGTGTTTTTAGTTTAAGGATGCATTAGTCGCGTTGCGGCTAAGATCAACTTAAATGTTCGTCAAGGATACGTTAGTCCTGTTTTGGACTAAGATCAACTTAACGTGATGATCGATTTAATATCTGGCCATCGGGACTCGTCACCTCTCTAACGTCGTTGAAGGATTACAACGGCAGATGTCAGAGGAGTTCAGAGATGTACCCTGGAACCAAGGTTGAATTGGAGTTTTATAGTCCGTTTGAATGTTTAAGGATACGTTAGCCGTATTTGGGGCTACGATCAACTTAAACGGGACCGTTTAGATCTGACAAAAGAGCATTTGGAGGTTCTATTGTTCCAGTTTAGGGACGTGGTGGTCCATGTCCAGTTTAGGGACGTGGTGGTCCATCATTAGTTTAGGGACGTTTCGGTCCGATATTAGTTTAAGGACGTTTCGGTCCGATATTAGTTTAAGGACGTTTCGGTCCAATATTAGTTTAGGGACGTTTCGGTCCGATATTAGTTTAAGGACGTTTCGGTCCATTATTAGTTTAAGGACGTTTCGGTCCAATATTAGTTTAAGGACGTTTCGGTCCACGAGTTTAAGGACCCCGCAGTCCATATTCATGTGTGGCCATTGGGACCCGTCACCTCTCTGACGTCGCTGAAGGATTACAACGATAACTGTCAGAGCAGTTCGGAGATGTACCCACGAACCGGATGTAAATTGATTTAGGGAGCAGCCGTGCTCAGTCAATTTAATTTGAGGACTTATGGCCACGACTGGGCTAAGTCCAGTTTCAAAATTCTTTTTTCTTTGGCCTATTGGACCTGTGCTAGGGCCTTGCCCCCTCACTGCATTATTTTTCTTTGTTTTGGTTGGGCTCTGCCCCTTTTTAAAATGCATAGCAATTTTTATTAGGCCTGTTAGGCCTTTTAATTGGGCTCTGTCCCTTTTTCTTTAATAATGCAGAGCATTAAATACTCTGATAGTGCCTCACGTGGCTTGTCAGGCGCTTTGCGCCAATTAATGAGCGTAAATGCATGTGTTGGTGACACGTGTCACGCTCTGATGAGCGCAAGCGCAACAGCGCAGCGCGCTGTGTCAGTGCGCTGCGCTGTTGTGCTACCGACACATGGCACTCCCTGGTGGCTTACGCCAGCGCAGGAGCACAACAGCGCAGTTCTTGCAAGTGCAGGGCACTGTTTTATCTTTTGATCGATTTTAAATCAAAGAAAACAAGTTTTTTCTTGTTTTCAAGGAACCAATGGTTCATAAGCAAGTGCAAAGCACTATTTGTTCTCTCTGATCTAATTAGAATCAAAGAAAATAAGTATTTCTTGTTTTTTCTTGATGTCAGAGAACCAATGGTTCACAAGTGCAAAGCACTATTATTATTTGTTTTTTTATTGGAGATCATTGATCTAGTTTTATTAGAAGAAATTCTTCTATCTGAAAGGTTTTTACCTTTTCTTATTTTGAAATTTCTTCAGAGTTCTCTCTGTTTGAAGTTCTTGATTTCTCACAAAATGTTGATCCTTTTGAATTGAGGTCTAGGGTCCTTTTTATAGTGCCCATAAATTAGTTAAATTTGTTAAAGAGATCTTTCTCTGAGTGATTTGGGGAATTTTCCCCACCGTTGGATCTTTGATCCAAAGGCCTCTGTTTTTTCAGAAGAAATTAGTGGTAATGAGGTAGAACTGGAAGAAGTTCCAGATACACAAATTACAACTACAGATTTAGTAGAACCGAAGGATTCAATAGTCCCCGACAAAGCTCAGCCACTCCGCAGATCTAGTAAGGTTTCCACCCCCCTGAGAGATACTACAGTTTTCTCATACACGGTGGGAGCAGGATTGCATCATGGAAGATGATGACCCAACTAGTTTCGAGCAGGCCATCATAAGTGGGGACTCTGTGAAATGGCTGGATGCTATGCGATCTGAGATAGAATCTATGTACACCAACAAAGTATGGACTTTGGAAGTTGCTCCTGAAGGGGTAAAACCCATTAGGAGTAAGTGGATCTTCAAGAAGAAAATTGGTGTAGATGGTAAGGTTGAGACCTTCAAAGCTAGACTTGTAGCAAAAGGTTTTCGTCAACGACCAGGTGTCGACTATGATGAGACATTTTCTCTAGTGGCTATGCTTAAGTCCATCAGGATCCTACTTGCTATTGCTGCATACCATGACTATGAAATCTGGCAGATGGACGTCAAGACCGCTTTTCTAAATGATGATTTAGAAGAAACCGTGTATATGAAACAGCCAGAAGGCTTCGTAAACAGTGGGAGCAACGGAAAGGTGTGCAAGCTGCATAAATAAATCTATAGATTAAAGTAGGTATCACAGAGCTGGAGCATCTGTTTTAATGTAGAAGTCAAAGAGTTTGACTTCATCAAAAACGTAGATGAACCTTGTATATATAAAATGGTTGTAGAAAGTAAGGTTGTCTTCCTCGTATTTTACGCGGATGACATACTCTTGATAGGAAATGATGTTCCTATGCTGCACTCGGTCAAACTCTTCTCATCACAAAAGTTCTCCATGAAAGATCTGGGTGATGCCTCCTATATCCTAGCGATAAAGATCAATAAAGATAGATCTAAAAGGATGTTGGGATTGTCCCAATCTAGGTACATAGACACCATACTAAAGAGGTTTAGTATGGAAGATTCTAAGCTTGGTAATTTACCCGCTTGTTCAGGAATCACTCTCTCCAAAGAGATGTCTCCTAAGACTGATTTGGAGAGGGCTCGCATGAACGTGATACCCTATGCTTCTGCACTTGGGTCAATCATGTACACGATGTTATGCACCAGATCGAATGTAGCTTACGCACTTAGTGTGGTAAGCAGGTATCAATCAGACCATGGGGAGAAGCACCGGATAGCTATGAAGAACATTCTTAAGTACTTGTGGAGGACTAAAGAGATATTCTTGGTGTATGGTAACGGAGAACTCCAGGTAGAGTCCTTTACTGATTCGAGCTTCCGAAGTGATAAGGACGACAGCAAGTCTGTCTCGGGCTTTGACTTCGCCCTCAATGGTGGGGCGGTATGTTGGAAGAGTTCCAAGCAAGATACCGTTGCAGACTCGACGATGGAGGCTGAATACATCGCTGCCAACGATGCTGCCATGAAGGCTGTCTGGATGAAGAAGTTTATTGCTGAACTTGGTGTGGTTCCATCCATTGAAGATCCAATACTTTTGTATTATGATAACAATGGAGCTGTGGCTTTGGCCAAGGAACCCCGGTCCCATCAACGATCCGGACATATTCTGAGGCGGTATCACCTGATCCGGGAGATAGTTGATCACCGGGATATTGAGGTCAGGAGAGTAGACACGAAGGACAACACGGCGGATTCACTCATGAAGGCCCTCCCCCAGACACAATTTGAGAAACTTTTTGGGATGTTGGGTAGGCGATACTATAACAACCGTCCTTAGTGCAAGTGGGAGATTGTTAGGAATATGTATGCCCTAGAGGCCATTATTGTATATTATAGTGGATGCTTAGACATATATATAGAGGACTTTCTTGCTCGACATTATAGTACGCTATCTGGTTGCTCTTTATCTAAACGTATGCACTTTTTTTAGTTTACTATCTCATTGATACATGTTGATAAAGCCCTTAGGTTGTTATCTTGACTACCAGGACTATGATGCAGATCATACTAGTGGGGCTTGTATAGTCCGCAAGAACATCCTTTAACAGTTCCTAGTCGAGAGAGTATCGAGACAAGGCATCGATATTCCAGATTAGACTAGTGTGTACGTTTCTTGACCGTGTATGGGGCGATGGTTGATCCCACAACAATTGGTGTTTGACATCAAAGATTGTACACAGGTGCTCATTAGAGAATGGGTACACCGAAAAGGACTCGCTGAGAACTCCTAGATGGTACCATACCTATCGTCAGATAGCAGTTCTCTGATGACACTTAGACAGGTTAGTCTGTAGACCCGAGATCGTCATAGCGTCTTATGTGGTTCCCAGAGTGCTTTGATTTCATCCCTACCACGGCTCAAAGGAGTCATGCAAACAGGTGGATTTTGGGTACAGTCCCGAGTAACATGGAGGCAGTGAGCGATAGGAGGAGTTTCGTCTCTCCCGGTATTAAGAGTTGATGTTTCGCTATGCTCGATTGGCTATAACAGCAAGTCCCTGGCCAATGCTGATGAGATTTACTGGTAAGTGTTATCAGTAGTTTTTCGAAAGGTTATAGGCCACACATCGTCATGAATTATCAAGTTAGTGGGGTCTAACGATTCCACCCCCTGCACTCGATGTGCAACATATCAGACGAAGAGACAGGACTGTACGGTAAGTGTTGCTTATAGGCTTTACAGGAGTTTGGACACGTTTGCTTGTTGATCTTATATTCATTCAATGCATGGGTAGCCGTTACGTCCTGCTAGTATCACTGACGGCTTGTGGGTATCTGATGTGATCATTACCTACTGCTGGCGTATTGATAAGTTTTTAGAGTCCCACATAGAGGTTTCCTAGCTCAAGTGAAACGAAGTAAGGAACGTATGGAGATATGTGCGGGAACTTGATTGAATACGAGTATATGATACCGTATTCTAATCCAACGATATTTGATATCAGTCAGGTTATATGTGATATAACCGGATTATTGAATCAAGTGTTGATTCAATGATTTGATTTATGTGTGTGTGTGTGTGTGTGTGTGTGTGTGTGTTTATATATTTGATATTGGCCGGTTATATAAACCGGATTATTGAATTAAGTGTTGATATAATATCTAATATTGAATATTAGCCGGTTATATGTGATATAACCGGATAATTGAATCAAGTGTTGATTTAATGTTTTGATATACATATATGAGAATAATGGAGGAAAGATGCCATAGGAGGGAATTTCCTCCTATGGCGTCGAAAAAATACACCCTTCCTCATTTCTTCTGCCGATCGGCACCCACCATCTTCATCGTTATCATCTAAGATGTGGGTACACCAAATTTCATATGATTCTACAACCATTTCACCGTTGATTTAGCAATATAAAAACTTCTATTGTCGGTAAACCGTTAATTTTGAACTCACTAAATCAACGGTGAAAAAGTTGTAGAATCACATGAAATTTGGTGTACCCACATCTTAGATGATAACGATGAAGATGGTGGATGCCGATCGTCGGAAAAAATGATGGAGGGTGTATATTTTCGACGCCATAGGAGGAAATTCCCTCCTATGGCCTCTTTCCTCCATTAACCTCTACATTTATATATGATATTAGTCGGTTATATATGATATAAGCAGATTATTGAATTAAGTGTTTATTTAATAATTTGATATATATATATATAACCGAATTATTGAATCAAGTGTTGATTTAATAATTTGATATATATATATATTAACTAATATTAAGCTCACTTAAGATTTTCTTCTCTTTATATATATTTATATTTATATGTGACATATATATATGTGTGTGTGTGTATTTAAATTGTATCATGATTGATGATACATAGAACTAGGATGTATGAGAATCACACATGAAGAAAGATGAGTGAATAATGATTTAGATTAATGAATTAAAAGAAAGGAGAATGAGTCATATTCTTGAGTAGCTTATAGAAGCCTTGAGAAGCCATGACTCACCTATTCTCTTTTGGATTATTCATTGATATTTATCACTATCAATCTCATCTTATCTCATAGAGACATGGTTCAAACTCATCCAAGTTCATCTCCTTCTTGAACTCCTTTCTAGGATTTTCTTGAGTTGATAAAAAGAAAAGAGAAAAATATTTTTAGTGAGCAAATCTCCTAATTCATCAACCTACACTAATCAAGCCCATTAGTATAGGTTGTTAACTTCACTAATACCTTGATTAGTGAAGTGTGGGCTTGAGTGAGAGAGTTCAAGGTGGATCATCTTCGGCAACGAAGACAACAAGCAAGTTCGATCCTTTCTTCAAGTGGAGTCTTAAGAAGAGTTCTAGGGACTTCAACTTGGAGCTTTAGAAGTGAAGGACTAGACTACAAAGCTTGTAGACTCTTTACACTTAGTTTAGAACGTAGTTTGCTTACTTAAAAATCCAAATTCTCTAGTTCGATTCTTGTTTAGTATGATTAGCACTCTAGATTTTTTAAAATTGCATACTTGATGCTCATATACACCTAGTAGAGGTGTTAAGACATACGTTCAAATAATAGCTTTAACCTTGTACGAATCGATTTCTATGCCATGCTCGCAAAACAATGAATCCTAAAAATTTCCCAGAAGATACACCTAAAGTACATTTTGCAGGGTTCATCTTCAATTTGTGTTTTCTTATGTATTCAAAAACCAAAGATAAATCTTGCAAATGTTGACGTCAATCTTTATTTTTTACTACCAAATAGTCGACATAACATTCTAATTTATCATGTAGAAGTTTGTCAAAAATCTTGTCATTTCTCGCTGATAGGTCGCGCCAGCGTTCTTCAAACCAAAGGGCATGACATGTAACAATAAATTCCTTTTGGTGTCCGAGAAGCAGTTAACTCTTCGTTTTCTGGAGCCATGAGTATTTGATTATAACCAGAGTTAGCATCCATGAAGGAGAAGGTTTGATACCCCACTATAGAATCGATTATCAAATCTGAGATAGGAGGAGGAAAGTCGCCCTTTGGGCATACTTTTTTCAAATCTTGAAAATCAATGCAAATACAAATATGTCCATTCTTTTTCTTTACTGGGACTATATTAGCCAACCAGGTCGGATATTTGACTTCTTGTATGAAATCCTCTACAAGAAGTTTATTTACTTCGGCAATGATCTGAGGTAAAAGTTCTGGACAAAAACGTTGTTGAGATTGTTTTACTGGAGGAATATCTTCGGAGACTGCCAAACGGTGCACTGCGACGTTCGGATGAAGACCAGGCATTTCATTGTATTTCCAAGCATAGATATCTTTGTTTCTTGATAAGAATAACTTATATTCGTCCTTCTATTCATTGCTTAAGAGAGCGCTGATGAACGTAGTATGAGGCTCTCCTGCAGTACCAAGATTAATTTCTTCCAATTCTTCGATTGTAGCTTGTCCTCCGTCTTCCAATTGACAAAGGGAAGGCTGAAGATTAACCAACCTTTGCGGCATTATAGGTGCCACTTTATGATAGGGCACTGTTGAGGGTGACAATAATTTTGTCGAGGAAGACTTCACTGATGATGACATGATTTAAGAGTCTTTTGACAAGTCAGCTTCAGGGGAAACAGATATCACATGGGATGGCATATTCTTGCTTTTGCAACTCCTTGATTAATGTTAAATCAATCTTTCCTTCTTTAATTAGGTTTAGGACTAATCCTTTGAGGACAAAACAGTTTTGTATATCATGTCCATGCATGCGATGATATTCACAGTATCGATGGTCGGATCTTTCATTCAGCAACCAGGGTGGAAGTATCTGAACCAACTTCATCTGGAGCAAATTTTTGAGGACAGCTCTATGTAATTTGTAGGGCAAAGGTTAATACAATTCTTCCTTCACCCTATTCTCTTTATCGCCGGAGATTTGATTAGAGGCCGAGGACTCCTTATTATTCATGTTGTTGCGATGGAACATTCGGCTCTGGACATTCTTTGAAGTGGAAGAAGAGTCTTTGGCCTTCTTCATGGTAGACTTTGGGATGACTGGGATGAAGCCGTCCTTACTATTTTGCGCAGCATTTGGACAGGGTACTTGCGTGGATATGACCGGAGTCGGAATTGGAGTAGGACTTGCGATCTCTTGTCTTTGAGTCGTCATTGCCGCGTTATCAAATGGAATATGAATTGCTATGGAACCAATTTCAACGGTGATGAAAACTATTGGAATATCATTTCCGTTGCAGTTCACAGTATTTGTCATGATCACCTTTTATAAAAAAAATGAGTAAAAATCAATAAATGGAAGAAAAAAAACGGTGAAAAACAAATCCTGTTTATATTTTATTAAAATTCTTTTCAAAGATAGGGGGAATGCACTCCCATTGTGGTCGCCAAAATCTGTTTAGCGGCGGACCGGCGCTTTTCAACAGTCGGTCATCGCGTGGTTGTGTTTTAAAAATACAGTTTGAATGTGCTTGAGTTATTACCGAAGTAGATAATAACTTTCTCTTATTTAGAAAGTTTGTCAAAGATCTTAATCCTTTTTAGTTTATTAAATGAATGTCATATGGAGTGAATATGATTAATTCAATACTCGAAAAAAATACAGAACCACAAATAGTTCTCTTTACTCGGTATTGAACCAATCAACCCATATCCATGACATAATTAGAATGAAACTGAAGAAGAAGGGAATAACGGAAAAAATGCAACATAATGTCAATCTTTAAAAGCGTTAGCCGATAAAGTAGGGCTAAGAAAAATAAATAGCCAATCTCTATAATATAGAGTAAGGCTTTTATAAAGTACGTAGCCAATATTTATAATAGAGTAGGGCTTTCAGTAAGGTTGCATAAAATCATATTTTTTGTATGTTAAAGGATAGAAAATAAGAAGGATGGGTTGCGCATTTCCAACACAACATGTAAATTATATTTTTTTACTAGTTTTCTTTGTTAATTACATCTTTGTAAGAATACCTCCGATTAAGAAAAGAAGTGTATAAAATATAAACGGAAAAGAGAGCGATGTTTTAAAGACTTCCATCTTTAACAAAGAAATATGTTCATCGATTTATAGCTTTCCATTTGACCACACATAACGCGTAAAACTACATAATTGCAAGAAGAACAAGAAAAGACAAGGGTATAGGATTGTCGGGAATCATCCCACCATCCTTACCTTTCTAAAAAAAAATCAAGAAATCAAGAAAAGGATAGAGTTGAAACCTTTCTCTTTACTTCCTCAAATTAAGAATGAATTTGTTTCTTATGGAATGAGTAGAGTGTTGTGAGAATTTTTGGAGAATGAAAAAGTGTGTGTAAAAGTGTGATATCCACCCTCCTTTTATAGGCTAAGGGGGTGGCACAATGGTTAATAAACAGAAGAGGGAAAAAGCCCTCTTGAAATTTAAAAAAGATAACTACTCCCTCGCAAACAATGGGAATGGGGTATTTGTATAAAGTTTTGTACAAATGCAAGTGTAGACCATTATTTATTATTTTTTAGTCCAACATGCACCAAACCAGACCCGAGGGGGTCGAACCCACCAAGTCGGCCCGTGTTGGGGCTGGACCCACCAAGCTGGCCATCCTAAGGGAAGGAAAATCACCAAGCTGCCCCTCTACGGGGGCCAAACCACCCAACCGGCCCCCCTAGTGGGTGCCGGAATACCAAGCCGGCCCCAATGGGGAGGGCCAGTTCACCGCCGTAGCTATACCCTGCAAGGGTCCGGGCTTCACTCGATCGGACTTTAAGGGGTTCGGGCATCGCTTGATCGGACTTTAAGGTGTCCGAACTTCTCAGTTGAACAGACTTTGAAGAGTATGGGTCTTGGTTGATCGGCCGTTGAAGCGGTCGGGTCTTGGTTGACCAGAATTTAAGGGGTCCGGGTCTTGGTTGATCGGCCGTTGAAAGGGCCAGAATAAGTTGACAGACCGTTGAAGAGGCCGGGAATGAGTTCACCGGCCCTTTTAAAAGGTCGGAATGAGTTGACCGTCCCTTTTAAGGGGTTGAAATGAGTTGTCCGGATCTTTTAACGGGTCGAAATGAGTTTTAGGTCAGTACTAAGGGAGACCGACCTGAAGGATGATACAGAAATAGAGGTCGATGACTTCAACCCCAAGCGTCATATGAAACCCGAGTGTTTGATACTCGAGCGTAAATTGTAATTGTTGAGAGGAACCCAGCGGTGCAGAAATAGTAATTGGCGAATTTCAGCCCTTATCTTTTTTTTGTGTATACAAACTGATATATTTAATGGAGCTTGTAGGATATGGACGAGAGCTTCTCAATTTGTATATTCAAGCTTCATGATGCTAAGTTGCCAAGGTTTAAGGGATTTAAGAGTTCAAGCTATGAATAGCCAAGAAAGTAGAAGCCAAGTCCAAATTTGAAACGTCAAATATTGAAATCGAAGAGAAGTTCTTTTGAAGATCAAATATCGACTTCAAGACGCAAGTGAGTGGAATGGCATGTTCGAGTTTGAAGCGTCAAGTGTCTAAATTAATTGAAGATCAATCGACCACCGCAAAGTTCAAGTAAAGCGCCAAAGTTTCAATAGCTCGTGTTGAAGATTCAAGATTTCAAAGAAATGCGGCATAGACATAGGATTCTTTATAAGTACTCTAATGAATATGGTTATTATCAGTTAGAGCTCTTGAACACTCACACATGCATGCACAAACGTTTTACATTGTATAAAACTTTGGTTTTTCGAGTTTAAAACTTTTGTATTTATTAAAACCCAAATTCCAGCTTTTTGTGCATGGCCAGACATCTGCTTGGTTGAAGTTCAGACATCTGTGCACTATTGATATGTTAAATTTCAGATATGTTTTCAAAATTGAGATGAGACAGACGTCTGAAGGTCAATGAACCAAACGTCTGATGAAGGGTTTCAAAATGGCTTTTTTAGACGTCTGCCTAGTGAACTTCAGATGTCTGGTTTTGGCTATGTGCTTAGCATTAAGGAACATAGGGGTCTGCAGTTCATCGGGGCAGAAGTCTGATGTTATATTTTTCCTAAAACTTTTCTTGTGCAGACGTCTGCCTATTTTGAGCTTCAGACGTCTGCAGTTAAAATGTTTTGAAAAATATAACCATTAGGTTATTTTTTATAATAAGGCCAGACGTCTGCTCCGACCTCCTTCAGACGTCTGCCCCAACCTCCTTCAGACGTCTGCCTCATGTGTTTTCTGGCTGTTTTGACCCATATTGGCTACTTATGTTTTGGGGCTATATATAGTCTTTCCTTTAGATTTTTGGCACCTAATCACTTGAGTATTTTCTGGCCATCTTCTAAAGTGATTTCGAAAAGAAAAATCTCATCTTTTGTTAGAGAAAAATTCTAATTTGCATTTCTATCTTCTCTCACACACACAAAAGATCTAGAGCTTCATTTGATTATATCCATACTTTGTAGAGTATTAGTAGTGAGCATGAGAGAAACTCCTAGAGAATATTGTGCTTAATTGTAACCCTTTTCTTTTCATTGCGTGAGGATATTTTGAGTGCAAGAGAGTCCTTTGTAAGAGAAAAAATTGAGGGATTTTTATTTCTTTCTTTGTGTGAGGACCGAGACGTTATTAATGCTTTTTTAAGAGAGGAGTGCAAGTGCTTGCAGAGAGAAGAGTCAATCATGTGTCGAGTGAATCGTTTGGTTGTGGGTGCGCAACGTGTTGTCTTGGTGGAGACGTGTTTTGTAAAACGGGCTCGTGCGCCTAAAGAAAGTTGACTAGGGGATCTCGTGAACCACTATAAAAGACTTGTGTTTGCGTTTGCAATTTCTTACTTCTTATTTTCTTGTTAGCTTAGAAATTGCATGATATCTTTATATTCTCATTACTCTTACTTGATCGCAATTTATCACTTGCATGTTATATACTATAGTTTCACAATTGCTACTTTATTTTAGCTACTTCATAATTGTGATATTAAAACAATGAATGTTCATATACTTATGTTTATTAACTTGCTTATATCTCAGAACACTGTATATGATATGCTTGGTCGTCTTGAGATTGATTTTTCAGGATATCCGACATATCACGACACAAGCACTTAAAGGAGGATCGAGGAAATTGAGATTAAACGGATATATCTAATGGAGATTAGAGGATATGGATGAGAGCTTCACAATTTGCATATTCAAGCTTCATGATGCTAAGTAGCCAAGGTTCAAGGGATTCAAGAGTTCAAGCTACGAATAGCCAAGAAGCTAGAACCCAAGTCCAAATTTGAAGCATCAAATATCAAAGTCGAAGCGAAGTTCTTTTGACGATCAAATATCGACTTCAAGATGCAAATGAGTGGAATGGCATGTTCGAGTTTGAAGCGTTAAGTGTCGAAGCTAATTGAAAATCAATCGACCAACGCAAAATTCAAGCGTAGCACCAAAGTTTCAAGAGCTCGTGTCGAAGTGTCGAAGATTCAAGATTTCGAAGAAATGCGACATCGACATAGGATTCTTTGTAAGTACTCTAATAAATATGGTTACTATCAATTAAAGTTCTTGAACACTCACACACGCATACACAAACGCATACACAAACATTTTACATTGCATAAAACTTTGGGTTAAACTTCAGACGTCTGCCCATTGAATTTCAGACGTCTGGTTTTGGCTCTATGCTTTGCAGAAAGGAACACAGACGTCTGCGGTTCATCGGGAAAGACGTCTGATGTTATATTTTTGCCAAAACTTGTCTTGTGCAGACGTCTGCCTATTTTGACCATCAGACGTCTGCAGTTAAAACGTTTTCAAAAATATAGTTGTTTATAGTCGTTGGGTTATTTTTTAATAATAAGACTAGACGTCTGCCTCGATCTTCTTCAGACGTCCGCTTCATGTGTTTTCTAGCTGTTTTGACCCATAACGGCTACGTTTCTTTTGGGGCTATATATAGTCTTTTGCTTTAGATTTTTGGCACCCAATCACTTGAGTATTTTCTGGCCATCTTCTTCTAGGTAGACCTTGGGCACTTTACTAGAATTTTAGAACAAGCACAAATATGATTTTAGAAAATCAAGAGAGCTCAAGTAATTATAAGTTGATGGGTTCTCTAGTGCTCGCGGCTATAGCGGAAGAGAATCAAGAACAAAAAATTCTAGCAAACACGAGGGAACCCCAAACCATAGAATCATTCCATACACTAAACTAGCAAACTAGCATACAAGGTTTAGGGAATACAACCTTTAACGCGTGCCCACACAATCACGGAAGACCCCTCCAAGCTCCTCGTAGGCCGTCGGGAACAAGCTTGAATGGCGACCACCCTTGTCGAAAATGATCCACCCATTGTAAGTTGGCTATGCTATCTACAATAGGGTTTATAATATGGCGGAAGTGATAATTTTAAAAATCTAGAGAGCAACTACAAGCAAACATAGGATCATGAACAACAACAACAACATGCAACAAAATTAGTGAGCTAATTCTACAAGTTTAAAGAGACTACAACATTTGTAGCGTGTTAGCCATCTCTCCTTGGACTCCGGCTAGTCTCCACAAAGCCCGGAACCTTGCTCAATGATTTTCTCGCCGAAGATGATCCACCTTGAGATAATTCCAACACAAGCTTTAGCTTCAAATTGATCTCATCAAAATGAAGCGACCCACTAATTAAACTTGCTGAGAATGATTAGTAGGAGATATAGAATAATTAGCTTACTTAATTTTTTTCTTTTCTTTTGGTTCCTTCACTTGAGAAAAACTCATGAGAAGAATAGCTATGGTGGAGAAGATGAGAGTATGAAGAAGATGATAAGGTTCAACATGAGAAAAAAAAAATGAGTCATCAAAGAAAAACCTCTCATGAATTCTACAACAATCCAAATATATGACTCATTCTCTTTTCTTTTAAAATGAAATAAAAGAATAACAATGTTCTCATTTGAACCATATAATTCTTATACACTCATCTCATATGTATCAATACACATGTCACAATATTTATATCAAATATAAATTTTATTAAAGAGAAAAAAATAATAAAATGAGCATGATATTAGTTAATATATAAATCTATCAATATATAAATATACATTTAATTATTAAATCAACACTTGATTTAATAATCCGGCTATATCATAAATATAACGGCTAGTATTATTAAACACCAGATTAAAAATACATGTATCAAATACACGTGTTTGCACGTATCCCTATACGTGCCCTACATCGTTTCGCAAGTGCTGGGAAACCTCTGTGTGGGACTCTAAAGACTCAAAAATACGTCAGCAGTAGGTCAGGATCATATCATAGCCCGCAAGCATGTTAGCGGTACTAGCTACACGTAACGGCTACCCAGGTATTGATCGAAAGAAGGTCAACGAGCAAGCTCATCTGAACCCTGCAAAGTCTATCAGGGACATTTACCATACAGTCCGGTCTCTTCATCTACGAGTATCATATAATGAGTCTATGGTTTGGAATCTATTATACCCTAATAAATCGATAAGTCGTGTGACAGAGAACTCATAACTAACTGGAGATACAGCTGATAACACTTATCAGTTTATCTCCACTGCGATGGCCATCGACTTATGGTTGAAGTCATGTCCTGCACAGCGCGACATAAACTCCCTATACCGTGAGAGATGAATCCCCTTGACTGCTCACTGCCTCCACGTGCTTCGGGACTATACCCAACAAAAACCTATTTGCACGATTTCTTGGAGCCGTGGTAGGGTAGAAGTCTAACTATAGTGGGAACACACATGAGATACTGTGGCGATCTCAGGTCTTAGGGACTACCCTGTACTCATGCCACCAGAGAACTGGTATCTTATATTTGTATATTACCAACTAGGAGTTCTCGGTGAGTCCGTCCAGTGTAACTCATCCAATGAACACATGTATACAATCCTTGATATCAAACACCAATAGCTGCAGGATCAGCTATCGCCCTCCAACCGAGTCAGGAAACCTACACAGTAGTCTAAACTGGAGTATCGATGCCTAGTCTCGATACACCTAGAACTAGGGAAATTTAAAGATGTGCTTATCGACTACCCAAGCTGTAAGGACGGGCGCGCTCCGCGCGTGCGGGACTGAACGGAAAACAAAAATTCTGTAGGAGTGTGATTGACCGTGCGCCAAAAATCGTCCAAGCACTAGTTTCTAGCTAATGCAAAGAGAAATAGAAGGGTGAAGAAGTGCTACAACCTTTGTAGCATGTCCCGCTGATCCTGAAAGACCCGTCTAAACCTCGTGAGCTCACAAACCTGTCTGCATGCCGACTACCTCGCCATAGATGATCCGCGTTGAAAGCGGGCTGCCCGAACATCAACTCCGTCACAGGTCGGAGAAACTTCCTCCAGAGGCTTGCTGAGGGTGGAGGAAGGCGATGCGAATTCTGGGTACTCTCTACTTTTTACACTACCTCACCATGGCAACACATGCCATTTTTCAAGAGAGCTTAAACTCTTGTATGATGAGGAAGAAGATAAAGTTGTGATGGCTTGGATAAAAGTGAATTATCACATTTTCTATTTTCCTTTTTGTAACCATGTCATGATCAACATGACACATATCCTCTCCCACTCTCTCTCTCTCTCTCATGTGTGTGCATACAAGAGAGAGGGTGGGCCCTACCATTTAATTAAGTATAATAAATAAATAATATATATGTATATAAAGATATATATATATATATATATATATATATATATATATTGTTAGTCATATGTATGCCCTAGAAGCCATTATTGTACATGATTGTATATTATAGTGGATGCTTGGACATATATATATATAGAGGACTTTCTTGCTCGACATGATAGTATGCTATCTGGTTGCTCTTTATCTTAACATGTACACTTATTATACTGTTTCTCTGATACATGTTGAAAAAGCCCTTAGGATGTGTACTTGACTACCAGGACTATGATGCAGATCATACTAGTGGGGACAGGGTAGTCCACAAGTACATCCTTTAATGGTTCCTAGTCAAGGGAGTATCGAGATAGGGAATCGATATTCCATAGTAGACTAGTGTGTACGTTTCTTGACCCTGTATGGGGCGATGGTTGATTCCACAGCCATTGGTGTTTGACATCAGAGATTGTACACAGGTGCTCATTAGAGAATGGGTACACCGAACAGGACTCGCCGAGAACTCCTAGATGGTACTATACATATCGTCAGATAGCTGTTTTCTGGTGACACTAGTACAGGTTAGTCTGTAGACCCGAGATCGTCATAGAGTCTTGTATGGTTCTACCGTGCTTTGATTTCCTCCCTACCACGGCTCAAAAGAGTCGTGCAAACAAGTGGATTTTGGGTACAGTCCCGAGTCACATGGAGGCAATGAGTGATAGGAGGGGTTCTGTCTCTCCCGTTATTGGGAGTTGATGTTGCGATATGCTCGATTGGCTATTAAAGTAAGTCCTTGGCCAGGTCTGATGAGATTTACTGGTAAGTGTTATCAGTAGTTTCTCGAACGGTTATAGGTTACACATCGGCATGACTTATCAAGTTACTGGGGTCGGACGTTTACTACCCCTAGACTTGATATGCGACATATCAGACGAAGAGACAGGACTGTACGGTAAGTGTTGCTTATACGCATTGCGGGAGTTTGGACAAGCTTGCTTGTTGATCTTCTATTCGCTCAATACCTGGGTAGCCGTTATGTCCAGCTAATACCGCTGACGGCTTGTGGGTAACTGATTTGATCATTACCTACTGCTGGCGTATTGACGAGTCTTTAAAGTCCCACACAGAGGTTTCCTAGCTCAAGCGAAACGAAGTAGGGCACATATGTGATATGTGCGAGACCTTGATTAAATACGTGTATGTGATACCATATTCTAATCTCGCGATATATTATATCGATCGGTTATATGTGATATAACCGGGTTATTGAATCAAATGTTGATTCGATAATTGATATGCATATAAAAAGTTATTAGTCGGTTATATATGATATAGCCGGATTATTAAATCAAGTGTTGATTTAATAATTTGATATATAATTATATATTTGATCTATTAATATATATTAACTAATATTAGCTCACAAAAGAATTCCTTCTCTTGATGTATATATATGTTGATATATATATATATATATAATTATGTGTTATATATATATAGAGAGAGAGAGAATAATGGAGGAAAGAGGCCATAGCAGGGAATTTCCTCCTATGGCGTCGAAAAAATACACTCTCACTCATTTTTTCCGACTATCGGCACCCACCATCTTCATCGTTATCATCTAAGATGTGGGTACACCAAATTTCATGTGATTCTACAACATTTTCACCGTTGATTTAATGAGTTCAAAATTAACGGTTTACCGACAATAGAACTTTCTACATTACTAAATCAACGGTGAAAAATTTGTTGAATCATATGAAATTTTGAGTACCCACATCTTAGATGATATCGATGAAGATGGTGGGTGCCGATCGTCGAAAAAATGAGGGAGAGGGTATTTTTTCGACGCCATATGAGGAAATTCCCTCCTATGGCATATTTCCTCCATTATTCTAAAATATATATATATATATATATATATATATATATATATATATTACATACACTATTGTGTCATGCTAGATGATACATTGGACATGGGTTTATGAGACTCATACCAAACTAAAAATAATTAGGGTAATTATTTATTTAGAGTAAAATCAAAATCAGTTGGAAATTAGCATGGCTTAGATGCTTGTGGAAGTATGTAGAAGCCTTGACTAATTCAACTAATTTTTTTTTACTCTAGATATTTTTAAACCCAACAATTGTCTTTATCCATGGTTAACTCTCTACATATATCTCTTGAGATATTTCTTCACCCTTAGTTGATGGTTCAAGATTAGTTCTAGTTCTTCACTATTTCATCTTCTTCCTCTTCTTGATTTTCTTGGAGTGAAAAAGAGAAAGATAAATAAAATTCTTAAGTGAGCAAAATTCTTACTTCATCTAGCCCATTAGTGTAGGTAGTATGCTTCACTAATTCCTTAGTTAGTGAAGAGGTAGCTTGAGTTAGAGATACTTTAAGGTGGATCATTTTCGGCCTTGAAGATCCTTAAGAAAGCTCGTACCTTTCGCCAAGTGGAGCCTACGAAGAGTTCTAGGGACTATAATTTGGAGCTTTAGAAGTGAAGGACCGGTCTACAAAGGTTGTATTCTCTATTCACTTAATGTAAAGTTTGTTTACATGCATAAAAACCCTAATCCTCTAGTTCGATTCTAGGATAGCATGCATTAGCACACTAGATTTTTTAAAATTGTATACTTGATGCTTCATAAAACCTAGTAGTGGTGCTAAGGAATACTTTCAGGGTATCAGAGCCAAGCAAGAGCATTAGGAGTGGTCTAGACGAAGTTAAAGTGTTCGATCAACTTTTCGAAACCCAAGTTTCATAGTTTCTGGAAAAAATTTCAAAAGTTGGAATTTTCAAATTTAAAAATATGCAAAAAATTGTGCAGGGTGTTCTATGGAGCCCCAAAAAAACGAGCGCCCAACTCGACTAAGTTTCCATGCAAACGCGACATAACCATGCATTTAGCCACGGTTCCGTGACATTCTTGGTGAGTTTGGGACTCCAAGTTAGTGTTATATGCCCTAGAGGCCATTATTGTATCATACTGATTTGTGTATTACTTAATGGATGCTTGGGATATACACAGATATAGTAACAGTCTTGGTTGAAATGGTAGTATGCTATCTGGTTTGTTTCTACCTCAATATGTGCATGTGTTACTTTTAGCATATCGCTTATACATATTGGTAAGCCCTTAGGATCTTTGTGTGATGGCAGTCTCACTAGTGGGGGATGGGTAGTCTATAAGCACATCCTATACAGGTCCCTAGTCGTAGGATTATCGAGACGGGGCATCGATACTCCAGAGTAGACTAGTGTATACGCTTCTCATCCCAATAGGGGAGATGATCTGTCCCATAGCCATTGGTACGTCGTACTGGAGATAATATGCAAGTGCTCATTGGGTTATGAGTACACTGGACAGGACTCATAGGGAACTGCTGGTGGGTACTATACTGATTAGCACGATATTTTTCGCGTGTCATTTTTAGTTCTAAAGTTAACCGCAATAAAAAACAGCGTCGCGTGTAGCTAGCCGCGATGAGTACGGGTTGTCCACAAGGAGATGGTGCGTTTTACGTTCTTGTCATCACGAGTTAATGCAAGGGTCGGAACGGTTCGTTTCTAACCTAAGTGTTGCATATGCAAAGTATAAATTTGTTATGAATAGAGATAGGTTCGTGTAAGTTAGGAAAGTCCGTACTCAATCCTTTGTGCCGAGCTTGACTGTTGAAGCTAGAGTAATCGGCAACAACATGGATTATGGTGCTTAAACACGGTATTAGTGAAATCTGGATTATTGACCCCTGTCCGTCCGTTCTTGTATCTTGACTCTCGCCTCAGGCCAAACCGAACGCAACCGGTCATGGTTGGAGATCACCGATACCTTGGTAGGATAGGGTGCCTAATGGAGCGCTTGCGTAAGGTTTGGACGGAGTTCAATGTGAAAATATTGGGCAAAAGAAATGAGCAAATGGAATTCCTAACTTACATAACCATTCTCTTTCCCTAACAACACCACTATTCACAAATCATCAAAATAACAAAAAGAAAGTGCAAATGAAATGATAAAAAAAGGAATAACACAACATTGCAAGTAAGTAAATGACAAGAAATTAAATTGAAAGTAAGTAAAAGAGATAGAAAAGGAATACTGAGAACCCAAGTGCAAAATGAAAGCTTTAATTAACTTCAAGTGATGATACAAACCATGAGTTTAATAACCAAAACTTAAACTTGCAAGCTCAATGAAGTGGTTGCAAGATCAAGAGAAGGCAAAGAATTCAAGGCAAACTACTATGTACAAGAACTAAAACAAAATGGAAAGTGAAAAAGAGTTGAACTATTGCAAAAAGTGTATCCAAGTCTATTCCTTCCTCTTTCTCACTGATCTGGAATTTATAGGCACAAAATAAGAATAAACAAATAATATAGTAAGGATGATGTGACAACAAGAGATAGACAGAAGAAAAAATGGAGCACTTTTGTCACGATGGGATCGGTGGCGCCGGGATTTGGGGACATTTCGCCGGTTGAATTCTTGGCAATTGGGCTCGTGTTTGTTCTGTGATGTTGTGTGCTCTCCATAATACCACTGGTGTTGTTTGATTTGTCTATATGAACCTGGTTTGCATTCAGGGATTTGGAGGGAAGCTTGTAGCTTTATATCACATCATAACTTTTTGCATTTATCATTCATGTCCCCCATATGTGCTCACTTGCACCATGGCAGCCACCACCTAGGTCCATGTCATCAAAGAGCTAGTGCACACTTGCTATGTGTTGGACCAAAATTGTGTACACTTTATTTGTAGCAAAAGAACTCTTTAAATATAGATCGGTTTGCAGTTTCGGTTGCAGTGTTGGCTCACAAATGTCATATCCGTGTATTTGAGTGTATTTCTAGTGTTTTGTCAAGAAGATCTGTAATCTGTATTTATTGAGCAGACACGGGTTAATAGTACCGATACTATACAAAATTGATAATGAGTGAGCGGTATTGAAATGCAGTTTTCTGTGATGAACATATACCTATCGTCGGGTGGCAGTTCCCAAGTGACATGAGTACAGCTTAGTCTGTCGACTTGACACTGCTATTTCGCCTCGAGTGTGTTCCCACTATTCTTTGATTACTATCCTACCACGGCTCAAAGGAGTCGTGCAAACAGGTAGTAGTTGGGTGCAGTCCCGAAGCCCTTGGAGTCAGTGGTGGTTAGATACGATTCGTCTCTCCCGGTATTGGGGGTTGATATCGCATTGTGTTCGGAAAGCCATTACACAAAGTCTTTGGCCAAGGCTAGCGAAATTTACTGGTAGGTACTCCAGTAGTTTCTTATGGTGTTTTGGGATACACTCCGACACGACTTATTGCACTATTAGGGGTCTGACGATTACCGCCCCCTAGGCCCGATATACGATACTCTTAGACGAACAGACCAAACTGTACGGAGATTGTTACAGATAGGCTCAGTAGGAGTTCGGATGAGTTTGCTCATCGGCCTTCTTATAGACAGATACCTGGGTAGCCGTTACGTCCAGCTAGTACCGCTTGCTGCTCGTGGTTAAACCCACTGCCAGCGTAGTGTCTAGTCTTTAGAGTCCCACACAGAGGGGTTCCCTGCATCGGGCAAAAGATGTAGAGGCCGTATGGTTTTATGGCAGGGCTTCGATCACATACGTGTACTTATGCACGTACGATGTTCGGGCGGATAATACTAGTGGGCTTTGGTTTAAGCCTGATCCTAGTATTATATTGATGGATTATTTTCGTCTCATTGTATTCGTATTCTTCGGAATGCGGATACGGGTATGTAAATACGGACGATGGGCATTTTCGTAATTTTCTCGAGATTGCTTCTAGAAGGAGACACATCATTAGGGTTTTTATCATTTGATTAAAACAATTATGAGGTGGAGGTTTGCATTAAGTGAGACATGGCTCTTGGTGACTCGTGGCATGACTCACTCCTAGATATTTTATGAAGCATGCTTGATATTTGAGGAGATATTTTATCTCCTCAATTATTGTATGCTTCATTTATTATTCATCACAAATGAGCCATTCTCACTCACTTTCTCATTTTCTCCATTAGCTTTTCCTCAAGCTCCTTTTTCTTCCTCTAACCCTAAATCACTCATGTGTTGAGAATCCTAGGTTACTTAGAGAAATATTAATCCATCTACACTCTCTACATCATCTAGGATATCTAGTTTAGCGAACTAGATGCCGTAGTTACCTCGGATTTGAGGTTGGAGTTCGGACTATAGACTCTCGGGTGGATCGTCTTTGACTCGAGGTGGCCGACGAGGTGGCATCGATCCGTTACGATCCTCGAAGCTTATGACGAGGAGGAGGACAGTAGCAAGAAGACGCGAAGGACATGGTATCGTGAGGTATAACTTTTATCCGAGTAGTTAAACCTCACACAAGTTTGGTTAGCTAGTGTTTAGCATCGATCCTGGAGTTCAAGTCGGTGTTGCGACGCACGTAAAAATCGTTTTTTACGCCTTCCGCCTCCCCGCGAACCCGCGGGGTGCGCGACATTGACTTACAGTGGTATCAGAGACTACTAAACCTTAGCTAATAGTTTAGACAATGAGTAAAACTACGAAACCGAAATAACTCCGAAACACGAAACAAGTTTCTGTCAAATTTTTCGGAGGCTCTAAATTTTTTTTAAACAATTGCAGAGTGCTCATTTGCTTATGAGAACACACACAAAAAACGAGGCAATTCTATCGGTTTTTGGCCGGCCACATTGGCTAAAAAACCGGCCCCACAGGTTTTTTGTTGTGGGATTGCGTCGAATTTTGTTCTGTGTTCTTGTCTCTTGGATTTAGGGTTTTAGGTGTTGTTTGTTTTTTCCAATTTTGATTATACTGTTTATTATCTGTTGTGGCAAAATGGGGTATTTCGAAGTCGCAGTTTTAAAGTAGTTTAACATGTTCAGTTGTGATATATGTGTTTCGAAACGTCCGCTAATTGCTATATGTCGATTAGTGGGGGTTGCACATATCTGTGTTGCTGTTCTTATTGGTTTGTGTATATGAACTATATTGGATCGTCGTGGATGAATAATCGGGGATATGAGAAGAGGGTTTTCTTTCATTCGATGTAAATTGTAAAGTGAAGTAATATTCTTTTGCGGGGCACATCCGGGTTGAGGTTGTAGCCGCCGTTGTATTATTTCTTTTAGTGTTTATTGCTCCTAGGATAGACCAAAGGTAGGGTGCACAAACTACCGGGTTCTTTGAAGTGCCGAGTGGCCTACTCATTTTACAGAGGGAGGTTGCTTCACTTCGGGAATTTGGCGGGTAGTTTGTGTAAGGAATATGTATACCCTAGAGGCCATTATTGTTGATATAGTGGATGCTTGGACATATATATATAGGACTTTCTTGCTCGACATGATAGTATGCTATCTGGTTACTCTTTATCTTAACATGTTTACTGGTGTTCATTACTGTCTTTCTCTCATATGTTGATAAAGCCCTTATGATATGTACTTGACCACCAGGATTATAATAAGATCATACTAGTGGGGCCAGGGTGGTCCAAAAGTACATCATTTAACAGTTCCTAGTTGATAAGATATTGAGACAAGGGCATCGATATTCCAGAGTAGACTAGGGTGTATATTTCTTGTCCCTTAGAGGGCGATGGTTGATCCCACAACCATTGGTGTGTGACATCAAAGATTGTACACAGGTACTCATTGGAGAATGGGTACACCGAACGCACTCGCCGAGGATTCCTACTTTGTATTATACCTATCGTCAGATAGCAATCCTCTGGTAACACTGGTACAAGTTAGTCCGTAGACCTGAGATCGTCATAGAGTCTTGTGTAGCTCCCACTATGCTTTGATTTCCTCCCTACCATGCTCAAGAGGAATTGTGCAAACATGTGGTTTTGGGTACAGTCCCGAGTCACATGGACGCAATGAGCGATAGGAGGGGTTTCATCCCTCCCGGTATTGGGGGTTGATGTTGCGCTATTCTCGATTGGCTATAACTGGAAGTCTCTGGCCAGGGCTGCTACTGAGATTTACTGTTAAGAGTTATCCATAGTTTCTCGAACCGTTATAGGCCAGACATCGGCATGATTTATCACGTTAGTAGGGGTCTAACGTTTACCACCCCTAGACATGATATGCGACATATCAGACGAAGAGACCAGACTGTACGGTATTGTTACTGATAGGCTTCATGGAGAGTATGGACAAGCTTGCTTGTGGATCTTCATATCGCTCAATACCCGGGTAGCCGTTACGTCCAGCTATTACCGTTGACGGCTTGTAAGTGACTGATGTGATCATCACATACTGCTGTCGTATTGACGAGTCTTTAGAGTCCCACACAGAAGTTTTCAAGATCAAGCGAAACGAAGTAGGACACATATGTGATATATGTGTGGGCCTGATTAAATACGTGTATGTGATACCATATTATAATCTGGCAGTTATCTGTTATCAGTTAAGTTATATGTGATATAACCAGATTATCGAATCAAGTGTTGATTTGATAATGTGATACACAGATGAATGATATTAGTCTGTCATATGTGATATAACCGGATTATTAAATCAAGTGTTGATTTAATAATGTGATATATATTATATGTGATATAATTATATCTTAACTAATATCATTAGCTCACTAATTATTCTTCATAATATATATATATATATATATATGATATATATATATATATAATAATGAAGCATGCTGTATTTTCTATTTTTTGAAAAAAATAGAAAATGAGGTGGAAAATAAGAGCATGGTTTCAAGTATGGCTTTTATGTTATTTTATTCATCTTGACTCACTATTCAAGTATGGTTGCAATTTTATATTGCAATTTTTCCATGCTTGAATGAATGGGGGTCAAGGGTTGCCATTCATTCATCTCATTCATTCAACACTTAGTCATTTTTGCAAGTGTTGTTCTCATGCTCTCATACTCTTATCTTCTTCTTCCTTTTCACCATTGTTCAAACATCAACCCTCACATGTGATGTGAATCATGAATCTTGAACACATATTTATGAGCTTTCAAAACCACTACTTCATCATCCTACACTTGACTAGCGATCATGTGTAGCGTGTTTCCTACACTAAAGGAGTTTAGTGTAGAGGTAGCTTGAGTTGGAGGGACTTCGCGTGGATCATCTTCGGTACGAAGGTCTTCGGAGGAAGCTCGTCCAAACCCTCAAGTGGAGCCTAGTGGAGTCGCGGGACTACTACATGGAGCATGTGAAGTGAAGGACTCGATCTACACGGGTATAACCATCTTTCACTTCTATTAGTTTACATTTCATCATAGATTAACCCTAATATTCTAATAAAGATCTTGTGTAGTCTAGCCTAGCGTCCCAAAATTTTAAAATCTGGCATGCTTGAAGCCGCTAAGACCCCATGGCGGTGCTAGGGTAGACTTTCATGGTATCAGAGCCAAGCTAGAACATTTGGGTAGGTCGTTGCGATGATAAAGTGTTCGATTGTTTTCAAAACGCCCGGATTTTCTACTTTCTGTCCAATATTTCAAATGTTGGAATTTTCGTGATTAAAAATAACCAGAAAATTAAGCAGGGTTCTTATTGGATCCCCAAGAAATTTGGGCACCCATATCGTTCAAATGGCCGCAGAACCACAGCCAAAGCCGATGTTCCACCGCACTATTGTCGTGTTGCGGTCCCATTTTTCTTCTGCTGCTCCAATTTGTAATTTGTCACTTTCTGGATGTTTTTAATTTTGCTCAAGTTGTTGAGCTCTATGGATTTTGTGGATGTTTGGAAAACCGATCGAAATGTTTAGCGTCGTACAGATCTTGATGATATGTGATACGATTGTTAGAATTCGGATTATTTGGTTTTGTGAATGCTAATTAGAATATTATAAATCTAGTGTATTAGTCTCGGCTAATCAGTTGCAACGGAGTTTTGATTCGGATCAAAACTCCGTCACAGTCGCGTATTGTACGCGAACACACGCCGGGTAACTCTAGTATACAACCACGCCCCATTGCCGCGACCAAGCGACTGTAGGAGTACCCCGTAGCCAAAAGCACCCACTCGAGTGCTTGCGGCCACGGTGTTCCGCGTTAGTGCACTTCATCGCCCGTATCGGGGGTGCAGCCATTTGCTAATGTTTCCGAAGAGTATTCGATAATGTAGTCGGTAATCCTGTTGAATTACCAGACTAAAGTGATTGAAAAGTGTTTTCAATTTGAGACTAAAATACAAGGTTTATAGGTTAGGCATGAAATCCGGAATATGAGATATTCCAGGTTTATGATGTCTCAAGATATACGGATTCTAATTATTGTAGTTTTCCATTTCTTTTCTGCGACCGTAAGTGTAATATGTGGGGTATCCCGAATTTCGTTGCTATATGTCAACGACAGTCGGGATACGCGTATTTACTTACGTTGATGATATGTGATATCATGTGTTGCTGTTGATATGATTATTGGATCGTCGTGAATGACTAGCCGGGGAGTTTATGTGAGATGAGAGTTTTTATTTTCATTCATGTAAAATCTGTATGTAATATTCTTTTATTGGGGCACTTCCACGTTAAGGATGATGTCACCATTGATTTATATTATTTACTTTTCCGCATTAGGATAGACCCAAGGTAGGGAGCACAAGTAACATGGTTCTAGAGTCCAGTGGGAGACCATCTCAAGGAGTTGAGACTGAGTCTCCTAACTCTAGAATTTGTAGGGTTATTTGCCGCTCTCGTAGGGGTCTAGGGATATGGGTTTGGCTATTCTTCACGACCGTGGAATCCATGTTTTACATTACTGGCTAAATTTAAAACACGGAAATCCTAGTATATCCAATATTTCAAATGTTGCTTCTGCTGCTTGGTTCTGTGATGTGATCATATATGTGATATATAATAAACGCTGCTTATGTTTTGCACACGCGCTAGTCAAGCCCCTGCTCTGCCAGTAGTTAAGTAACCTAACGGTGCATGATGGGGCCCAGTGGCGAATGCGGATGGCATAAGCGTACGTTCTATTTTCATTTCACTTTTCTGCAATATTTTGGAAACATTAAATAATGGAACTTCATTAATGAGATTAATGAAAAGAAAGAAACCTAAAGATGTTGTAGAATCAATTTTTCAAAATGGGTAGCTCTAGTTTTTTGCTTTGCGTAGTGGTATTCCTTGTTGAATATCCAGCACCTCATTCGATGAGGAAAGAGCCGAGATCCTTTCACCGGGAGTGACCTCTTTAGCGAAACTAGCAAATGCTACAACCCACTCAGTTTTGTCTTTTGATTGCTTCTCTAGTTCTTGATTTGCATAGTGGTATTCATGAATATCCTGCATCTCATTCAATGATGAAAGAGCCGAGATCCCTTCATCGGGAGTGACCTCTTTAGAGAAACTAGCAAAAGCCTAAAAAACACTCCTTTTCAAAATCACTAGATTCTACAACGATATCAAGTTCATTACGCTCATGGATTTCTTAAAAACCTGCGTAGCCCTCCGTCATTTCAGATAAGTACTATTTAGTATTCGTGCTATGTTTGTTGGCCTTCGTCAAGGCGTAGTGTGTGGTAGCTGATTAGTGCTTATCTGCCAGCATGTGATGCGATTGGATTAGGGTAGTCGGGCGACTTTGTTGGCCTTCGTCAAGGGTCGTGCAGGTGGTTTAATTCAATCAAGAAATGAACGGGTTGAACTTGACTAGCGGCCTATGGTTTGTTGGCCTTCGTCAAGGTCATAGGAAGCTAGGGGTGAAAACCGTTATCGGGAATTTCAAGTGTTGAAATTTGAAATGATATTGCATACCTTCTATATGATAGTTGTGAAAGTCTACCCTAGCACCAAACAAGGGGTCTAAGTGACACCAAGCATGCCAAATTAAATTTTTTATGGTGCTAAGCATGACTAAACAAGATCTTTAGCTAGTTGATTAGGGTTTAAAGTTTGATATCAAAAAAACTATAAGAAGTGAAAGATGGCTATACCCTGGTAGATCGAGTCCTTCACTTCACATGCTCGATGTAGTAGTCCCGCGACTCCACTAGGCTCCACTTGAGGCTTTGGACGAGCTTCCTTTGTGCCGAAGATGATCTACGCGAAGTCCCTCCAACTCAAGCAACCTCTACACTAAACTCTTTAGCGTAGTAAACACGCTACACTCGATCGCTAGTCAAGTGTAAGATGGTGAAGTAGGGGATGTTAAATCTCACAAGTTTGTGTTCAAGATTCATGGTTCACATCACATGTGAGGGTTGAAACTTGAACCATGACATTGAGGAAGAAGAAGAAGCAAGAGAGCATGAGAGCAAAAATGGGAGCAACTCGAGAAAATGGCTAAGCGTTGTAATGAACATAGAATGAATGGCAACCCTTGACCCACACAAATTCAAGCATGGAATTTTGCAATATAAAATTGCAACCATGCTTGAATAGTGAGTCAAGATGAACAAATAAAAATAAAGCCCATGCTTGCAACCATGCTCCCAAAGTCTCCCCATTTTCCACCTCATTTCTATTTTCATAAAATAGAAATTTATGTCATGCTATATATATATATATATATATATTAATACATATAATAAAATATTTAGTGAGCTAATGATATTAGTTAAGATATAATTATATCAAATATAATATATATCACATTATTAAATCAACACTTGATTTAATAATCCGGTTATATCACATATGACCGACTAATATCATTTATCTGTTTATCACATTATCACATCAACACATGATTCGATAATCTGGTTATATCACATATAACCTAACCGATAACAGATAACTGCCAGATTACAATACGGTATCACATACTCGTATTTAATCAGGTCCAAACACATATCACATATGTGTCCTACTTCGTTTCGCTTGAACTAGGGAACTTCTGTGTGGGGCTCTAAAGACTCGTCAATACTCCAGTAGTAGGTGATGATCACATCAGTCACCTACAAGCCATCAACGGTACTAGCTGGACGTAACGGCTACCCAGGAATTGAGCGATATGAAGATCAACAAGCAAGCTTGTCCATAGTCTCTATGAAGCCTATCAGTAACACTACCGTACAGTCCGGTTTCTTCGTCTGATATATCATATATCATGTCTAAGGGTGGTTAACGTCAGACCCCAGTAACGTGATAAGGCATGCTGATGTCTGGCCTATAACGGTTCGAGAAACTACTGATAACACTTATCAGTAAATCTCATAAGCAGCCCTAGCCAGGGACTTCCAGTTATAGCCAATCGAGCATAACGCTGTTAGTGTATATGCCCTAGAGGCCATTACTGTATCATACTAGTTTGTATATTACTTAATGGATGCTTGGGATATTCACCTTGTATATACAATCTTGCTCAAAATAGTAGTATGCTACTTGGTTTGTTTCTACTTCAATGTGTACATGTGTTTATTTTTGTATATCGCCTATACACATTAGTAGAGCCCTTAGGATCTTTGCTTGATTACCAGCGATGTGATGGCCGTCACACTAGTGGGGCTGGGTAATCTATAAGCACATCCTTATGCAGGTCCCTGGTCGCAGGACTATCGAGACAGGGCATCGATACTCCGGAGTAGACCAGCGCATGCGCTTCTCATCCCAATGTGGGAGACGGTCTGTCCCACAGCCGTCAGTAAGTCGTACTTGAGATAGTATGCGGGTGCTCGTTAGGTTACGGGTACACTGGACAGGACTCGTCGGGAACTGACTAGTTGGTATTATACCTATCGTCAGTTATCAGTTCCCAGGTGACATGAGTACAGCTTAGTCCGCTGACTTGACACTGTCACTTCGCCTCGGGTGTGTTCCCACTGTACTTTGATCACTACCCTACCACGGCTCAAAGGAGTCATGCAAACAGGTGGTGGTTGGGTGCAGTCCCGAAGCACTTGGAGGCAGTGACGGTTAGACAGGATTCGTCTCTCCCGGTATTGGGGGTTGACATCGCGCTGTGTCTAGGAGAGCCATTACACGAGTAGTCCCTGGCCAGGGCAAACGAGATATACTGGTAGGTTTCCAGTGTTATCTCAGGGTGTTTTGGGCTTCGCTCCGGCACGACTTGTACCGCTATTGGGGGACTGACGTTTACCGCCCCCTAGGCCCGCCATGTGATGTATCAGACGAACAGACCGGACTGTAAGGAGAATGTCACACTCAGGCTCAGTAGGAGTTCAGATGGGTTTCGCCTCGTCGGTCTTCTTGTCGGCATTACCTGGGGACCGTTACACACAGCTAGTGCCGCTTGCGGTCTGTGGTTAAACCCACTGCCAGCGTAGTGTCGAGTTTTTAGAGTCCCACACAGAAAGCTTTTCGCCTTTAGGCAAAAGAGTAGAGGTCGCATGGTATTGCGACAGGTCGCATGGTTTTGCGACAGGGTTCGGTCACATCCGTGCACTTGTGCACGTACAGTGTCCGGACAGTTTACACTAGCGGGCTTTGGTTTAAGCCAGATCCTAGTGTATCTTATGGGATTGGATTTATCCAGTTTGCATTCGTGTTCCTCGGAACGCGGATGCGGGTGTGTATGCACAGTTGACAGGGAGGCACAGACAGCGGATTCTCATTAGGGTTGTTGACAGTTGACCGTTGACTATTTGACTTTATGCTCAACCCTAATGAGAATATGATATGTGATTAACTATTATATTAATTAAGTATTATGGTGATATGGTTGTTGACTTGTTGACTTTGTTGACTTGTTGACTTTTGTTGACTTGTTGACCGGTAGACTAGGCTTGACTAGTTGACCATCATGATAACCATAGCCATCATTTCATGGCAAAGACTTTTGTTTACTTGCTCATTTGTGTAAAATGAGTGCATGAAATGATATGGTTGTGGTTGCTTCTAACCATCACATAAGACTTTTGTTAATATGATGAGTTATCATTGCTTTGGATTATGAGAGGGTGAGAGACAAAATACTTGCTCATTCTTTCTTGCTCATTCTCTCTCTTGTTCTTGAGCTCTCCTCTTGCTCTCACCCTCAACCTCTTGCTCCCTCTCTTGATCTATGGTTCTCTTGTCTCATGAGTTGAGAATCAAGAACCATAGATAAAATCCCATTCTATTTCCTCTCTACTCATTCTAGTTCACTAGGTTTAGCAAACCGAGTGAACTAGTTTCTTCAAAGAACGAAGAAGGAGCTAAAGGTTGGAGCTTTCAAGTGGATCTATCTTCGGCGTACGGAGACGACGAGAAGGAGCCATCGGACCACCATCGGAGCTTGAAGAGAAGGAGTTCAAGACAAGCTAGGTATAACCCCCATCCGAGTAGCTAACTCTCTTTAGCTAAGTTTGCTAGTTTTAGTTTAGTCAAAGATCCCGACTTTGCTTAGTCCATGTTGCCCCTTGCGCTAATAATTTGATTTTTATACCGTTTCCGCCTCCCCGTAAGAACCGGGGGTCGCAACGTGGACTTACAGTGGTATCAGAGCCTAACTAAACTTAAACTAGCTTGGTAGTGAAGTGTAACGATGTTCGGAACCGGAAAAATCAAAAAACCTAACTTCTACAAAACCTGAGTTTCTGTTGAAATTTTTTCTGGTCAAAATGAAAAACTTTATACTCCTAAATTCGGCTCAGGGTTTTGTGTGAACACCCATGAAAAACGGTCCACTGTTTCGTTCAAACCACCGCGCTTCCGCCGCACGAGGTAGGCATGTGCCGCGGAAGCGCCGCGGTTTGTCGTCTTCTCTGCATCGTTTTTCGTGCAGTGTGTGTCTGTGTTGGTTTTGGGATTTTTGAAATATATTATATGTCCCCAGATTTTCCAGAAAAGAAATTTCCTTTTGGGGTCCTATAATTCCGTATTTTTTCCGAACTTCACTGCACTTTGACTATGATGGTTATATCTGTGATGCTTGCATGTATTGAACGTCGGCTAATCGCTATAAGTCGATTGGTCGGGGTTATACATGATCTGTGTTTGATATTGGAATGTGTATATAAATATGTTGGATTGTCGCGGGTGAATAGCCGGGGGTTGTGAGACGAAAGTTTTCTTTTCTTGCAATTCATGTAAATTTGTAAATTGATGTAATAATTATTTGTATGGCCGCACAACCGGGTCGGGGTTGTAGCCGTCATTGTATAATTTCTTTTTACTGTTTTTGCTCCTAGGATAGACCCATGGAGGGGTGCACAAACTACCGGGTATGCCGAAGTGTCGAGTGGCCTACTCATGGAGATGAGGGAGGTTGCTACGCTTCGGGTACTTGGCGGGTAGTTTGCCGCACCCGTAGGGGTCTTGGGTGGGGTTTTGGCTATTCACCGCGACCGTGTAATCTGTTCTTGTTACAGGCTCGTACAAATTACAGATTCCTAGTATATCCAATGTATTTATCTGTGATCTGAAATGTTTATCATTGCAGTATATCTATATATGATATTATTTAGGCGTTGCTTATGTTTTACAGACGCGCTAGCCCAGCCCCCGCTCTGTCGTTAGTTAAGTAACCTAACGGGTAATGACGGGGCCCAGTGGCGAATGCGAATGGCATAAGCGTACGTCATATTTTGGTTGTTTTCTGCAATGGTAGGTTTAAATGATGGGACGCATTAAAAGAACTAATGCAAGAATATCACGCATTAAAAGAACTAATGCAAGATAATAAACCAAGTTAAAGTCGTTGGAACACTTTCGAAAAACCACTCGGTTCTTTTCAAAAACAACTTTTAAATGCGGAGCTTGAGCCACTCCTTTTAAAAGCTATCTCGTTCCATCGACCAAATCAAGTTCACTACGTTCACGGTTTTGCCAAAACCATCCGTAGCCCTCCGTCGTTTCACATGAATAGTCAATAGTATTCAAGCTGTGTATGTTGGCCAAAGTCAAGGCACAGTGATTGGTAGCTATTGGGTGTTCATGTGTAGCATAGATAGATGCGTTGGTTTAGGACAGTCGTACTGCCATTTTGGCCAAAGTCAAGGGTAGGTACGGATGGATCCAAATTAACCTGGATAATGACGGGTAGAACTTGACATGTGACTTATGATATTTTGGCCAAAGTCAAGGTCATAAGAGCATGGGGCAAAAATCCACATCGGGAGTTTCATAAGTACTGAAACTTGCTAGATTTGCATACCATTTGGAGTGTGATGATTCTGGTAGGATTCCTTCAGTTTCGTCACGCGATGATATTTGGATCCCGATCCTACTGTGAGTATATGCTACTCCTCGGGAAATTTCTCACTAAACGATCAATGCTATAAACCTAGTAGGTGCCTAGAAAGGTGTTAGCGGGGCTACGCCCCCAGGGAAAAGAGGTTCTCTAATTAAGAAACTTCGCGAAAGCGTTGGAAAACCTCCCTCGAAGTACCGACACCGGCCTGGCTGAACGGTTAAGCAAGTATTGTACGGTGGGATTGATCCCGACTAATTCTTCCTTTATGGTTTGAGGAGGGATTCGAGAAACAGTGGGAGCCATCCTGTTTAGACAAACTAAAAACCACTCTAAACTTGCAAGAGCATCATGCTGAGTGTTTCTTCTTCTCTCTCCTAATTGCAGCGACCTAATCGACATGACTGGACTTAAGTTACTCCTAGATAAAAACAAACTGACAGGGCCAAACTACAAAGATTGGCTCAGGAATGTCAAGATAGCAATCACTTACAACAAGCTGGGGTATCTTATTACCACCAAAGCTCCCCCTGTCCCTGGTCCAACTTCCAGCGTCGCGGATAAGGAAATCAGTAAGACTTGGGAGATTGATAGCGCGAAGGCCAAATGCCTCCTGCTTGCCTCGATGGACAACGAACATCAGAGGAGGCATGAGAATATGGACATGGAATCCATATTGCTCCATACAAAAGAACTGTATGGAGAGCAATCTCGTATCGCAAGATACGAAGCGTCGAAAAAGTTATTTTCGACAAGAATGGCCGTCGGATCATCAGTAGCCGAGCACGTGCTAAAGATGATCGGCTTCATTGAGGAGCTCGCTGACCTAGGGATCACATTGGAGAGTGAGCTATACACGGATATAGTTCTCCAGTCCCTTCCTTCCACTTACGCCCAGTTTATACTGAACTTCAACTTACAAGAAAAAGAGGTTGAACTTTCAGAGCTCCTCAACATGCTGAGGAGCGCAGAGGGCACCCTACAGAAAGGTAGGGATACATCCACTTTGTTTGTAGGAGGATCATCTTCTTCTAGGTCCAAGGCGAAAGCCAAGGGAAAGAAGAAGAAGGCCCCCGCCAAACCAAGGGGCGGTGTTAGTAAAGTGGATACGAAGGGAAAAGGTAAAGCAACAAAGATAGCGGGGAAGCTTGTGGATAAGGAAGAATGCTTCTATTGTCATAAGAAAGGACACTGGAAGAATGATTGCAGGGCCTGGAAGGCCAGAACACAGGAATTGAAGCAGGTTGCAGCTTCAGCTTCAGGTGTGTATGTTATTGAAAACTGTCTTTCAATAAACTCTACTTCCTGGGTATTGGATACCGGATCAGGATCTCATATCTGTAATTCTTTGCAGGCGTTGAGAAACCGTAGGGTTTTGAAGGCAGGTGACATGACCCTCAAAGTTACGAACGGAGCTAGCATGGATGCTAAAGCCGTGGGGGACTATCACCTGGGAATGTCAGATGGACATGTTTTGGTTTTGCGTAATTGCTTTTTTGTACCCAACGCAACTTGTAATATCATTTCTGTATCTTTAGTTTCTAAAGAAGGTTATGAATTTGCGTTTGTAAGTAATGTTGTAAACATTCACCTTAATTAAGTTTTGATTGGGTCAGGTACATTGAGTAATGGTATATACGTGTTAAACCAACCACAGATTTTCAACGTCCAGAATACACACAAAAGAAAGTCTCCAGAAATAAATCAGACTTTCTTATGGCATTGTAGATTGGGTCACATCAATGAGAGAAGGTTGACTAAGTTACATACAGAAGGATATTTGAATGCGTTCGAATATCAATCGTATGCCACTTGTCAATCTTGTCTCAAAGGAAAGATGACAAAGACTCCGTTTACTGGACATGGAGTAAGAGCGAGCGAGCTCTTGGGACTCGTACACAGTGACGTGTGCGGTCCAATGTCTACACATGCCCGAAGCGGACATTCTTACTTCATTACTTTTACGGATGACTTCTCAAGGTACGGTTATGTCTTCTTGATGAAACATAAGTCCGAGGCCTTTGGAAAATTCCAGGAGTATAAGAATGAAGTAGAGAAACAGACCGGCAAAAGTATTAAGATTCTAAGATCGGATCGAGGTGGAGAATACTTAAGTGCCGAGTTCCTGGACTATTTAAAAGAGAACGGAATTCTCTCTCAGCTTACTCCTCCATACACCCCGCAACATAACGGTGTATCGGAGAGACGGAACCGCACCCTATTGGATATGGTGCGGTCCATGATGAGTAACGCTGAGTTACCGCGATCATTCTGGGGATATGCGCTAGAATCAGCCGCATACCTTTTGAACCGAGTTCCCACTAAGACTGTGCCTACTACGCCATTTGAGATGTGGTGTGGGAAGAGACCCCATCTTAATCACATTAAGATATGGGGAAGTCCAGCTTTTGTCAAAAAGCAGCATGCGGACAAGCTCGAGGCACGCTCAGTGCTGTGCAAGTTTGTGGGATATCCAAAGAATTCCAAGGGATATTTCTTCTACTGTGAAGAGGAACAAAAAGTTCTTGTTTCTCGTCATGCCCACTTTCTAGAACACCAGTTCATAGAAAAAGAAATAAGTGGGAGCGCAGTAGAACTGGAAGAAATTCCAGAACCACGGACTATTACTGAAAGTTTAGTGGAACCAGAGGGTTCAACAGAACAGGACATTCCTGCGCCGCTCCGCAGAAGTAGTAGGCAGACTCATCCGCCCGAGAGATACTACGGTTTTCTCATTGACGGGGATAGAGAGGATTGCATCATAGATTATGATGAGCCTACTAGCTTCCAGCAGGCCGTTCAGAGCATTGACTCAGTGAAATGGCTGGATGCAATGCGGACCGAAATGGAGTCCATGTACACCAACAAGGTATGGACGTTGGACATTGCTCCAGACGGGGTAAAACCCGTAGGATGCAAGTGGATCTTCAAAAGGAAGATTGGTGTAGATGGACAGGTTGAGACCTATAAAGCTAGGCTGGTAGCAAAGGGTTTTCGTCAAAGACCTGGCTTGGACTATGACGAAACCTTTTCTCCAGTAGCCATGCTGAAATCCATTCGGATCCTTCTTGCCATTGCTGCCTTCCACGATTATGAGATCTGGCAAATGGACGTAAAGACAGCTTTTCTAAATGGAAATTTAGAGGAGTGTGTCTATATGGACCAGCCAGAGGGTTTCATTCAGAGTGGGAGCAGCGGAAAGGTGTGCAAGTTGCTTAAGTCCATCTATGGACTAAAGCAGGCGTCGCGGAGTTGGAACATCTGCTTTGATGAGACGGTCAAAGAATTTGGCTTTATCAAAAATCCAGATGAACCATGCATCCATAGTAGATTTGTAGCGAGAACTGTAGTATTCCTCGTTTTATACGTGGATGACATTCTCTTAACAGGAAATGACATTCCTATGCTACAATCTATCAAGGGGTTCTTGTCACACAGGTTCTCCATGAAAGACCTGGGTGATGCCTCATACATTCTAGGTATCCGGATCTACCGTGACAGATCCAAGAGGATATTAGGACTTTCTCAGTCCAGGTACATCGACACCGTGCTGAAAAGATTCAGTATGGAAGATTCCAAGCGCGGTAACCTGCCGGCTTGTCACGGGATCACCCTCTCTAAAGAGATGTCTCCCAAGACTGATTTGGAGAGGGATCGCATGTCTATTATACCCTACGCTTCTGCGGTAGGCTCTATAATGTATGCGATGTTGTGTACCAGACCGGATGTAGCTTATGCACTGAGTGTGGTAAGCCGGTATCAGTCAAACCCTGGGGAGAAACACTGGATAGCGGTAAAGAACATTCTCAAGTACCTGAGAAGGACTAAGGAGATGTTCTTGGTGTATGGCGGAAAAGACCTCCAGATCGAGGCCTTTGCTGACTCCAGCTTCCAGAGTGACAAGGATGATTCCGAGTCCATGTCGGGTTTTGTCTTTACCCTCAATGGAGGGGCGGTGTGTTGGAAGAGTTCCAAACAGGAAACCGTTGCAGACTCGACGATGGAAGCGGAATACATCGCTGCATCTGATGCCGCAAAAGAAGCTGTCTGGATGAGGAAGTTCTTGAAAGAACTTCAGGTGGTTCCGTCCATTGTTGATCCAATACCTCTGTATTGCGACAACAACGGGGCTATAGCTTTAGCGAAGGAACCCAGGTCCCATCAGAGATCCAGGCACATCTTGAGGCGGTATCACCTGATCAGGGAGATCGTGGATCGCCAGGAGATCGAGGTTCGGAGAGTCGCTTCAGAAGACAACACTGCAGATCCATTCACCAAGGCCTTGCCCCAGACTCAGTTCGAGCGGCTGATCGAGATGATAGGTCTTCGATACGCCAGTACATGGCCTTAGTGCAAGTGGGAGATTGTTAGTGTATATGCCCTAGAGGCCATTACTGTATCATACTAGTTTGTATATTACTTAATGGATGCTTGGGATATTCACCTTGTATATACAATCTTGCTCAAAATAGTAGTATGCTACTTGGTTTGTTTCTACTTCAATGTGTACATGTGTTTATTTTTGTATATCGCCTATACACATTAGTAGAGCCCTTAGGATCTTTGCTTGATTACCAGCGATGTGATGGCCGTCACACTAGTGGGGCTGGGTAATCTATAAGCACATCCTTATGCAGGTCCCTGGTCGCAGGACTATCGAGACAGGGCATCGATACTCCGGAGTAGACCAGCGCATGCGCTTCTCATCCCAGTGTGGGAGACGGTCTGTCCCACAGCCGTCAGTACGTCGTACTTGAGATAGTATGCGGGTGCTCGTTAGGTTACGGGTACACTGGACAGGACTCGTCGGGAACTGACTAGTTGGTATTATACCTATCGTCAGTTATCAGTTCCCAGGTGACATGAGTACAGCTTAGTCCGCTGACTTGACACTGTCACTTCGCCTCGGGTGTGTTCCCACTGTACTTTGATCACTACCCTACCACGGCTGAAAGGAGTCGTGCAAACAGGTGGTGGTTGGGTGCAGTCCCGAAGCACTTGGAGGCAGTGACGGTTAGACAGGATTCGTCTCTCCCGGTATTGGGGGTTGACATCGCGCTGTGTCTAGGAGAGCCATTACACGAGTAGTCCCTGGCCAGGGAAAACGAGATATACTGGTAGGTTTCCAGTGTTATCTCAGGGTGTTTTGGGCTTCGCTCCGGCACGACTTGTACCGCTATTGGGGGACTGACGTTTACCGCCCCCTAGGCCCGCCATGCGATGTATCAGACGAAAAGACCGGACTGTACGGAGAATGTCACACTCAGGCTCAGTAGGAGTTCAGATCGGTTTCGCCTCGTCGGTCTTCTTGTCGGCATTACCTGGGGACCGTTACACACAGCTAGTGCCGCTTGCGGTCTGTGGTTAAACCCACTGCCAGCGTAGTGTCGAGTCTTTAGAGTCCCACACAGAAAGCTTTTCGCCTTTAGGCAAAAGAGTAGAGTTCGCATGGTATTGCGACAGGTCGCATGGTTTTGCGACAGGGTTCGGTCACATCCGTGCACTTGTGCACGTACAGTGTCCGGACAGTTTACACTAGCGGGTTTTGGTTTAAGCCAGATCCTAGTGTATCTTATGGGATTGGATTTATCCAGTTTGCATTCGTGTTCCTCGGAACGCGGATGCGGGTGTGTATGCACAGTTGACAGGGAGGCACAGACAGCGGATTCTCATTAGGGTTGTTGACAGTTGACCGTTGACTATTTGACTTTATGCTCAACCCTAATAAGAATATGATATGTGATTAACTATTATATTAATTAAGTATTATGGTGATACGGTTGTTGACTTGTTGACTTTTGTTGACTTGTTGACTTTGTTGACTTGTTGACTTTTGTTGACTTGTTGACCGGTTGACTAGGCTTGACTAGTTGACCATCATGATAACCATAGCCATCATTTCATGGCAAAGACTTTTGTTTACTTGCTCATTTGTGTAAAATGAGTGCATGAAATGATATGGTTGTGGTTGCTTCTAACCATCACATAAGACTTTTGTTAATATGATGAGTTATCATTGCTTTGGATTATGAGAGGGTGAGAGACAAAATACTTGCTCATTCTTTCTTGCTCATTCTCTATCTTGTTCTTGAGCTCTCCTCTTGCTCTCACCCTCAACCTCTTGCTCCCTCTCTTGATCTATGGTTCTCTTGTCTCATGAGTTGAGAATCAAGAACCATAGATAAAATCCCATTCTATTTCCTCTCTACTCATTCTAGTTCACTAGGTTTAGCAAACCAAGTGAACTAGTTTCTTCAAAGAACGAAGAAGGAGCTAAAGGTTGGAGCTTTCAAGTGGATCTATCTTCGGCGTACGGAGACGACGAGAAGGAGCCATCGGACCACCATCGGAGCTTGAAGAGAAGGAGTTCAAGACAAGCTAGGTATAACCCTCATCCGAGTAGCTAACTCTCTTTAGTTAAGTTTGCTAGTTTTAGTTTAGTCAAAGATCCCGACTTTGCTTAGTCCATGTTGCCCCTTGCGCTAATAATTTGATTTTTATACCGTTTCCGCCTCCCCGTAAGAACCGGGGGTCGCAACGTGGACTTACAAACGCAACATCAACCCCCAATACCGGGAGAAACGAAACCCCTCCTATCGTTCATTGCCTCCATGCGACTCGGGACTGTATCCAAAATCCACCTGTTTGCACGTCTCCTTTGAGCATGGTAGGGAGGAAATCAAAGCACAGTGGGAGCCGTACAAGAATCTATGACGATCTCGGGTTTACAGACTAATCAGTACCAGTGTCACCAGATGACTTCTATCTGAAGATAGGTATACTACCAACTAGAAGTCCTCGGCGAGTCCGTTCGGTGTACCCATTCTCCAATGAGCACCTTGCAGGGTTCCTAGGCACTCTAGTGAGGTCTCCCAAGCCATCAACCATGGCAATTTCAAAAATTATGGTGCCTACAAACCCTAAAGTACGGATCGTTTGCTAGATATCTAGGCGAACAAGAACTAGTTAACAGTTAACTAAAGAGATACGGAAATTACAACCTTTGTAGATCCGGATATCCACCTCCACGGCTCCGCAACGAGGTCATCTCCGCTGTCCAAATCAAATCCGGGCTCTAGAGTCGACTTCGTCGGAGAATGGGCAAGCTAGGTCGTCGATGTCCATGCCGAAGATGATCTACGTCGAGGCATCGATGAATCAAGCTCCACCTTCACCAAACCCTAAAATCTTGTGAAGGAAACACACTCTACTACTTGGCAAGAGGTAGAGGATGAAGAAATAGGAATTGGGTTAACTTTAGAATTGGATTTCTCACTCATATCCAACAATCACCATTGATGGACTTTTCTTTTCTTCACTTGAAGAATGAAGAAGAAGAAGAAAGATATTATGATAAGTTAATAGAAAATGAAAAGAAAATGAATTCTTATCATAATTCTAACCATGGTCAAGTGTAGAGAATGAATCATAGTTAGTGAGAATGGTTAGGGTTAAGGTTGAGATAAGTATGGTTGACTTTATCAAATCTTCATGAAGTTTCAACTAAACTCCAAATCTAGCAACCATTCTTTTCTCTTTTCTTTTATTCATTTATCAAAAATAAAAAGATAATTAAATAAGATAAATGAATAATGAATAATAAACCCTAACCATTTCATTAACCAAGGTTTAATCTTTACACTTGAACCCTAGCTTGACTTGCATCATCAAACATGATACAATCAAGTGCACAAAAACATATCGCATATGCAATGCGCACGAACCAAGTGAGAAAATCCGTCTAAAGTGAACCGATACTAGTTAATGTAAAGTAATATATCAAATATATAATTATACATTAAATCATTAAATCAACACTTGATTCAATGATCCGGTCATGCGCACATAACCGACTGGTATCTAATATATCGGCTTATCGAATCAATGCTTGAATCGATAACTAGGTTATATCGCATACAACCATTCGATATATATATCGCGAGAATAGAATACGGTATCACATACACGCATTATTCTCGGTCCCGCACATATCTCATATGCGCTCCTATTTCGTTTCGCTTGAGCCAAGAAACCTCTGTGTAGGACTCTAAAGACTCGTCAATACGCCGGCAGCGGATGATGATCATATCAAACATCCACAAGCCGCAAGCGGTCTGCTAAACGTAACGGCCACCCGGGTATTGAGCGATCTGAAGATCGACGAGCAAGCCCGCTCACACTCCAGTGAATCCGACCAGTAACACTACCGTACAGTCCGGTCTGATCGTCTGATATGTCGCATATCTCGCCTAGGGGTGGTAAACGTCAGACCCCAGTAGCTCAATAAGTCGTGTCGATATGAGGTCTATAACTGTTCGAGAAACTACTGGTAACACTTACCAGTAAATCTCAGCAACCCTGGCCAGGGATTTCCTGTTATAGCCAATCGAACACAGCGCAACATCAACCCCCATATACCGGGAGAGACGAATCCCCTCCTATCGCTCATTGCCTCCATGTGACTCGGGACTGTACCCAAAAACCACCGTTTTGCACGCCCTCTTAGACGTGGTAAGATGGAAATCAAAGCACAGTGGGAACCACACAAGACTCTATGACGATCTCGGGTCAACAGACTACTCTGTACCAGTGTCACCAGAGAACTGCCATCTGACGTGAGGTATAATACCATCTGGGAGTTCTCGGCGAGTCTGTCCAGTGTACCCAGTCTCTACTGAGCACCCGTATATCATCTCTGATGTCAAACACCGATGGATATGGGATCATCCATCGCCCATCTGTATGGGTCGAGAAGGTATACGCTAGTCTACTCTGGTATATCGATGCCCCGTCTCGATACACCCTCGACTAGGGACTTTGAAGGATGTACTTATAGACTACCATGTCCCCACTAGTATGATCCGCATCATAGTCCAGGTAGTCAAGTACAGATCCTAAGGGCTTTACCAACATGTAACAGAGAGACAATCAGCATACACGTTAAGGTAAAGTTCAACCAGATAGCATACTATCATGTCGAGCAAGAAAGTCCTCCCTATATATGTCCCAGCATCCACTACAATATACATCCTATGTATAGTAATGGCCTCTAGGGCATACATATAACTAACAATCTCCCACTTGCACTAGGGCCATCTGTAGCAGTGGTTGCAGTATCTCATACTCAACCATCCCATAAAAGTCTCTCTCTGGGAACAGGCCTTTGTGAGTGGATCCGCTGTGTTGTCCTCTGAGTCTACTCTCCAAACCTCGATCACCCTGGAGATCAACTATCTCCATGATCAGGCGATACTGCCTTAGAATATGTCTGGATCACTGATGGGACCTGCGTTCCTTGGCATGAGCCACAACTCCATTGTCTCACAATGGTTGGAACGTAGTTCATCTCATGAACTAATATACACCCAAACAGCCTCTTTGGTAGCATCTTAAGTAGCGATGTATCCAGCCTTTATCGTCTAGTATGTCACGGTATCTAGCTTGGAACTCTTCCAACATACCGTCCCTTTACTGAGGGTAAAGACAATGCCTGCGACTGACATTCAGTCGTCTTTATCACCCTGGAACCCTTCCAGTGATTCTCCCCAGGATCGATTGATACCATCTCACTACAACTAGTGAGAATCCCAACATCCATTTAGATCTATCTCATAGATCCAAAACCCTGGATTTAGGAGGTATCACTTTGATCCTATATGGAGAATCATGGTGATAAGCGGAGATTGATCGAGCGTAGCATAAGAAACTCCTTTCTTATCAAGAGTATGTCATCCACGTACTCTACGAGGATCGTCACCATACTCCCTACTACCTTTTTGTTTGTACAAGGTTCATCTACCATTTTGATGATGTCAAACTCTTTGACTACTTCATCAAAACAGACGTTCCAACTCCGCGATGCCTGCTTTATCTTATAAAGCATCTTGCACACGTTTCCGCTGCTCCCACTGTCTACGAAGCCCTCTGGCTGTGTACTTATAGACGCTCTCTTCTAAATCATCATTTAGAAAAGCAGTCAAGACACCCAACCACCAGATATCGCAGTCATGGTATGTAGCCGTGGCAAGTGGGATCTGGATGGACTTAAGCATAGTCACTTGAAAAGGTATCATCATGATCCATGCCTGGTCGATGACGAAAAGCTTTAACAAGTCTAGCTTTGAAAGTCTCAACTTTTCCATCTACACCAAGTAATCTTCTCAAGATATACTTGCTTCTGATGGGGATTTAACCCTTCAGATCTTGCAGCTAAAGTCCATACTTTGCTGGTGTATAAGGATTCCATCTCAGATCGCTAAACATCCAGCCATTCTTACAGAGTCTTACTCCTGATGGCCTGCTCGAAACTAGTTGGGTCATCATCTCATGATGCAATCCTCGCTCCCACTGTCATAGAGAAACTGAAGTATCTCTCAGGTGGGTGAGGAACCCTACTAGATCGGCGGAGAGGCTGAGGTTCGTTGGTTTCTACTGAATCCTTTGGTTTTATCAAATCATCTGCTGTATTTAGTATAGCTGGAACCTTTCCAGTTCTACATAACAGACCTTGCCTCGAGCTTGTCCGGATTTTGCTTTTAGACATAGGCCAGACAACCCTAAATCTTAACTAACTTAAGAGATGGGCTCTTCCCTTATCATATCACATATGAAGTGGTAGGCAACTGATTTGATTTGAACCTTATTCAATAGGTATGCAGCTTCTCAAGTGCATAACTCCCTAAAGGAAATAGGTAACTCAGTAGTACTCATCATAGAGCACACCATATCACATAGGGTGTGATTGCTCCGCCCCGATATACCATCGTGCTATGGTGTATTCGGAGGAGTAATGCTGAGAGAGAATCTCATTCTCCTTTAGAATAATCCAGGAATTCCGTGCTCAAGTATTCTCCTCCTTGATCACATCAAAGGACATAATACTTATACCCGTATTTTGGTTCTCTACTTCTAACTTATATTCTGTGAATATCTCAAAAGGTTCGGACTTGTGTTTCAACATGAACATAGGTCTGAAACTCGAAAGATCATCAGAGAACGTAATGAAGTACAAAGAACCAGTCCTGGCATTTGTAGACAGGGGACCTAACATACATCAACATGTATCATCCCAAGAGTTTACTAACTCTTTCTCTGTTTCCAGTAAACGGAGCTGTGGTCATCTTATCTTTGTGACATGACTGGCGAGTTTCACAAGATGTAAATTCAAACTGATTTAAATATGCATCTAAATGTAACTCAGCCAGTCGGGTCGCATTGATATGACCTAGTCTACAATACCTCAAGAAGGATTCGTTCATTTCTGAACTCTTCCTCTTGTGTATGTTCTGTATACTAAAGAACTGTAGTTTGATTTAGAACATCAATGCTTTTAGATAACGTGCCTGAACCGATCAACTTTTGATATAGGAAATGTTCAAAACATTATCCAACAATACAAAATTATATCGTTTCTTTACTAATAAAGAGACAGATATGATTTTGTATATCAGGTTCGGTATCTAATATCATTCGTTCAGAATCAATGTATTGTAATACAGGATGACAGTGACCGACAGACTTGGCTGCAACTCTTGCCCCGTTTTCTGCCTCATGAAACTTATCACCCGTTCTCAGTTCTCTACCTTTCTGTAGCCCTATGTAACAGATTACATATCTGGGATCCTGATCTGGTATCACATACCCAGGACGTAGAGGTTACAGAGAAACAGTTCTGTATAATGAACAAACCCGAAGATGATGCATCAGCATGCACTCTCTTCGTTTGGGCGGCACGGGAATTCTGGTATTCCCCAATTTCCTGCTCTGTCTTATAACAATTATAAGTTGGAGCGGGACCAACGTTCCCCAGCTCAGTATAACAAGCGGGTTCGGTCAATAATCCGTATTATTATCTTGATTAAGGCGTGATATGGTCGCTACCTGGAGAGAGAGAGAAGAAAACACTCAGCGTGCGCTCTGTCAAGAATAGATTGGTTATTATTTTATCTAATCAGGATGGCTCCCACTGCTTTTTATCAAATCTTCCTTCAAACCCTAAAAGGAAAGACTAGCCGGGATTAATTACACACTACAAGTTCGCCAATCTTTCAGCCAGGCCAGTGTCGGTACTTTGAGGGAGGTCCCCGTGCTTTCGCACGAACCTAATTAATGTAAACCTCGTTTTCCCAGAGGCGTAACCTCGTTAACACCTTTCTAGACACCTACTTGATCGGCTAATTGCAATGTATAAAACTCTCCCAGGAGTAACACTTACTCGCAGCGGGTATCGGGATCCAACTATCTCATAGAAGGTATGCAATCTCATTGCAAATTTCAACACTTGAAATTCCCGATAATGTTTTGCCCCTAGCGTCCTATGACCTTGACAGAGGTCAACAAACCATAGGCTGCTAGTCAAGTTCAACCCGTCATTTCCTGATTGAAGTAAACCCACCCGCACGACCCTTGACAGAGGTCAACAAGGTCGCACGACTACCCTAAATCAATCACATCATATGCTTATGCAGATAAGCACTAATCAGCTACCGCACACTACGCCTTGACAGAGGTCAACAAACGTAGCACGAATACTAACTAGTACTTATCTGAAATGACGGAGGGCTACGTCAGGTTTTTCTGAAAACCTATTGCGTAATGAACTTGATATCGTTGTAGAATCAAATGATTTTAAAATGGAGTGATTTTGAGGCTTTTCTAGTTTTGCTAAAGGAGTCACTCCCGGTGAAGGGATCGTCGGTCCTTTCCTCGTCGAATGAGGTGCGGGATATATCATATATATCGCTGTGCAAAGCAAAAACACTTAAAAGCAATCAAAAACAAACCGAGTGTGTAGCATCTGCCAGTTATTGCTAAAGGAGTCACTCCCGGTGAAGGGATCTCGGTCCTTTCCTCATCGAATAAGGTGCAGGATATATCTCATATACCGCTGTGCAAAGCAAAAACTGTAGCTACCTGTTTTATTTTGAAATTCGATTCTACAATATCTTAGGTTTCTTTTATTTCATTAATCACATTAATGAAGTCCCATCATTTAAGTACCTAAACATCACAGATAGATATGACGTACACTTATGCCATCCGCATTCGCCTCGATGTCCCCTCGTGCACCGTTAGGTTAGGTAACTAACGGCAGAGCAGGGCAGGGCTAGCGCGGGTGTAAAACATAAGTAACGTCTATATAATATATCATATATACTATATACTATATCCATCACAGAAACATCACATGATCTCATCACAGATATCGCAGCAGAAGAATCATATGAAATATTGGATATACTAGGACGTCCGTGTTTTCAATACGAGCCAGTATAAAACACGGATTCCACGGTCGTTATGAATAGCCAAACCCACACCCCTAGACCCCTACGAGAGCGGCAAGCAACCCTACCAATTCTAGAGTTAGGAGACCCGGACTCGACTCCTCGAGTTGATCTCCCACTGGACTCCAGAACCCGGTTACTTGTGCCCTCCTCCTTGGGTCTATCCTAGTGCGGAAAAGTAAATAATATACAACAGGTGACAACTCCCGCAACCTGGAAGCGCCCCAATAAAAGAATATTACATACAAGTTTTTACATGAATGAAAATGAAAAACACTCATCTCACATAAAAACCCCCGGCTATTCAAACACGACGATCCAATATAACATATCCAGCAACACATAACATCACATGTCATCAACGTAAGTAAATATGTCCATCCCAATTGTCGTTGACGTATAGCAACGAAACCGGCGATATCACATATTACACTTACGGTCACAGAAAAGAAAGTATAAAACTACAACAGTTGGAATCCGCAATCACCTTAGACATCGCATGCCTGACCAAATGAATTTCTTAGACATCGCATGCCTAACAATTATAAACCCCGCATTTTAGTCCCATCATCGAAAACACTTTTCAATATCAAGTCGGGCAATTCAACAAGATTCCCGACAGCCTGATCGAATGCTCGTCGCAAACTTCAGTAGACGGCCGCACCCCCGATACCGTCGACGAAGTGCACCAAGGCGGAACACCGCTACCGCGAGCACCCGAACGGATGCTTTCGGCGACGGGGTTCTCCTACAGTCACTTGGTCGGGGCTATGGAGTGAGGCTGTCTATTAAGTTTACCCGGCGAGTATCCGCGTACGCTACGTGATTGCGACGGACTTTTGATCACATCAAAATTCCGTGGCAACCGATCAAGTGAGACTAAATTGCTACGTTTATAACATTCATTCAGTTATCATATAACTTATTGTGAATTCCAATTGTTGTATCCCATTCCAGATAAACAGAAAATGTTAAACTTTTCGATCGAACAATCGAACACCCAAGTTTTCCCGATACTGATCAACACATGAAACAAGTATAACAACATTCCGTTCGTGCCTCAGTACCAACGGTCCAGCCGTAGAAGGGTCAAGCCAACGCCTCACATGTGGCACGCCGTACTGCCCCAAACCCGAAGGTTCAAAGGGCAGTTCAAGACGGTCACATAATCGAGTTAAGGTTTGTGTCTTCTAGAGGGACCATCGCGTTACTTGCACTACTTAGAACGTCGTTAAACTACGGAAAAATCCAACACTTGGAAATTTCCCGACAGGGGAAAAATCGGGTATTTATATCCGGTCGAACTTTTTAACATATTCTAAAATTTATCCGGAAAACACATGGACAGAATTAGACTTTCCGATCGAAACAATGATTCCCAAAACAACTCAGAACAACTCAACTCTTGAGTTCAGTTTAAATATTCCAGGAAAATGAGCATTGAATTTTACGAGTTACTGTGAAATTTGACACGTGTCGGCTTCTTATTGGCGGCCCTTCCGCCGCGCAAACCCCCTTTGTGCGGCGCTTCCGCCGCGCTTTTGTGGAATTAGGGTACCAAATTTCACAGTAATTCTTAAAAAAGCCTGCTTGTTTTTCTGGATATTTTTAATTGCCAAAAATCAACAGTTTTGAAAAAAGTACAGAGAGCAATTTTGCAATGGGATTTTGGTTCGATCGGGTTTCTAATTCCGTCCGGGGATCGCCTAAGGCTCTAGCTAGGCTCTGATACCACTGCAGGGTTCCTAGGCACTCTAGTGAGGTCTCCCAAGCCTTCAACCATGGCAATTTCAAAAATTATGGTGCCTACAAACCCTAAAGTACGGATCGTTTGCTAGATATCTAGGCGAACAAGAACTAGTTAACAGTTAACTAAAGAGATACGGAAATTACAACCTTTGTAGATCCGGATATCCACCTCCACGGCTCCGCAACGAGGTCATCTCCGCTGTCCAAATCAAATCCGGGCTCTAGAGTCGACTTCGTCGGAGAATGGGCAAGCTAGGTCGTCGATGTCCATGCCGAAGATGATCTACGTCGAGGCATCGATGAATCAAGCTCCACCTTCACCAAACCCTAAAATCTTGTGAAGGAAACACACTCTACTACTTGGCAAGAGGTAGAGGATGAAGAAATAGGAATTGGGTTAACTTTAGAATTGGATTTCTCACTCATATCCAACAATCACCATTGATGGACTTTTCTTTTCTTCACTTGAAGAATGAAGAAGAAGAAGAAAGATATTATGATAAGTTAATAGAAAATGAAAAGAAAATGAATTCTTATCATAATTCTAACCATGGTCAAGTGTAGAGAATGAATCATAGTTAGTGAGAATGGTTAGGGTTAAGGTTGAGATAAGTATGGTTGACTTTATCAAATCTTCATGAAGTTTCAACTAAACTCCAAATCTAGCAACCATTCTTTTCTCTTTTCTTTTATTCATTTATCAAAAATAAAAAGATAATTAAATAAGATAAATGAATAATGAATAATAAACCCTAACCATTTCATTAACCAAGGTTTAATCTTTACACTTGAACCCTAGCTTGACTTGCATCATCAAACATGATACAATCAAGTGCACAAAAACATATCGCATATGCAATGCGCACGAACCAAGTGAGAAAATCCGTCTAAAGTGAACCGATACTAGTTAATGTAAAGTAATATATCAAATATATAATTATACATTAAATCATTAAATCAACACTTGATTCAATGATCCGGTCATGCGCACATAACCGACTGGTATCTAATATATCGGCTTATCGAATCAATGCTTGAATCGATAACTAGGTTATATCGCATACAACCATTCGATATATATATCGCGAGAATAGAATACGGTATCACATACACGCATTATTCTCGGTCCCGCACATATCTCATATGCGCTCCTATTTCGTTTCGCTTGAGCCAAGAAACCTCTGTGTAGGACTCTAAAGACTCGTCAATACGCCGGCAGCGGATGATGATCATATCAAACATCCACAAGCCGCAAGCGGTCTGCTAAACGTAACGGCCACCCGGGTATTGAGCGATCTGAAGATCGACGAGCAAGCCCGCTCACACTCCAGTGAATCCGACCAGTAACACTACCGTACAGTCCGGTCTGATCGTCTGATATGTCGCATATCTCGCCTAGGGGTGGTAAACGTCAGACCCCAGTAGCTCAATAAGTCGTGTCGATATGAGGTCTATAACTGTTCGAGAAACTACTGGTAACACTTACCAGTAAATCTCAGCAACCCTGGCCAGGGATTTCCTGTTATAGCCAATCGAACACAGCGCAACATCAACCCCCATATACCGGGAGAGACGAATCCCCTCCTATCGCTCATTGCCTCCATGTGACTCGGGACTGTACCCAAAAACCACCGTTTTGCACGCCCTCTTGGACGTGGTAAGATGGAAATCAAAGCACAGTGGGAACCACACAAGACTCTATGACGATCTCGGGTCAACAGACTACTCTGTACCAGTGTCACCAGAGAACTGCCATCTGACGTGAGGTATAATACCATCTGGGAGTTCTCGGCGAGTCTGTCCAGTGTACCCAGTCTCTACTGAGCACCCGTATATCATCTCTGATGTCAAACACCGATGGATATGGGATCATCCATCGCCCATCTGTATGGGTCGAGAAGGTATACGCTAGTCTACTCTGGTATATCGATGCCCCGTCTCGATACACCCTCGACTAGGGACTTTGAAGGATGTACTTATAGACTACCATGTCCCCACTAGTATGATCCGCATCATAGTCCAGGTAGTCAAGTACAGATCCTAAGGGCTTTACCAACATGTAACAGAGAGACAATCAGCATACACGTTAAGGTAAAGTTCAACCAGATAGCATACTATCATGTCGAGCAAGAAAGTCCTCCCTATATATGTCCCAGCATCCACTACAATATACATCCTATGTATAGTAATGGCCTCTAGGGCATACATATAACTAACACACCTGTGTACAATCTTTGGTGTCATACACCAATGGTGGTGGGATCAACCATCGCCATCTAAGGGACAAGAAACGTACACACTAGTCTACTCTGGAATATCGATGCCCTAGTCTCGATATTCCCTCGACTAGGAACTGATTAAAGGATGTACTTTTGGACCACCCTTGCCCTACTAGTATGATCTCATCATAATCCTCATAGTCAAGTACATATCATAAGGGCTTTATCAACATGTAAGAGACAGACATTATAAATACCAGTCTACATCTTAAGATAAAAGTAACCTGATAACGTACTATCATGTCGAGCAAGAAAGTCCTCTATATATATGTCCAAGCATCCACTATATCACCAATAATGACCTTTAGGGCATACATATTCCTAACAATCTCCCATTTGCAGTAAGGACAGCTGTTGTGGTATCTCATACCCAACGTCCCAAAAGTCTCTCGAATAGCATCTGGGGAATAGCCTCGGTGAGTGGACCCGCTGTGTTATCCTCTGTGTCAACTCTCCTGACCTCGATCTCCCTAAGATCAACTATCTCCCTGATCAGGTGATACTGTCTAAGAATATGTCTGGATCACTGACGGGACCGGGGTTCCCAGGCCAAAGCCATAACTCCATTGTCATCACAATACACAGGTATTGGATGCTCAATGGTAGGAACCAAGTTTATCCTATGAACTTTTTCATCCAGACAACATCTTTGGCAGCATCGTTGGTAGCGATGTCATTAGCCTCTAACAACGAGTCTGCTACGGTATATAGCTTGGAACCCTTCCAACATATTGTCCCTCCATTGAGGGTGAAGACAAAACCCGAGACTGACTTTCAATCGTCCTTATTACTCTGGAAGCTCGAATCGGTAAAGGACTCCATTTGGAGTTCACCGTTACCATACACTAAGAACGTCTCTTTAGTCATTCTCAAGCACTTATGAATGTTCTTCATAGCTGTCCAATAGTTTTCCCCAAGATCTTTTCGATACTTACTCACTACACCTAGTGAGTAAGCTATATCTGGTCTGGTACATTACATCGCATATATGATTGACCCGTCTGTCGAAGCGTAGGGCATTCCTTGCATGCGAGCCCTCTCAAAATCAGTCTCGAGAGACATCTCTTTGGAGAGAGTGATTCCTGAACAAGAGGGTACATTACCACGCTTAGAATCATCCATACTAAACCCCTTTAGCATGGTGTCTATGTACCTGGATTGGGAAAATCCCAAATCCGTTTAGATCTATCTCTATAGATCTATATCCCCAGGATGTAGGAGGCATCAGTTAGATCTTTCATGGAGAACTTCTGTGACAGGTGGAGCTTGACCGAGTGTAGCATAGGAACATCGTTTCCTATCAAAAGTATGTCATCCACGTACAATACGAGGAAGACCACCATACTCCCTACAACCTTCTTATTTATACATGGTTCATCTACCTTTTTAGTGAAGTCAAACTCTTTGACAGCTTCATCAAAACAGATATTCCATCTCCGCGATGCCTGCTTTAACCTGTAGAGCTCCCACTGTCTTTGAAGCCCTCTGGCAGTGTCATATACACGCTCTCTTCTAAATTACCATTTAGAAAAGCGGTTTTGACATGCAGTCTGCCAGATTTCGTAGTCATGGTATGTAGCAATGGCAAGTAGGATCCTGATGGACTTCAGCATAGCTTTGAAAGTCTCAACTTTTCCATCTACACCAAATTATCTATCTTAAAGATCCTCTTGCTCCCGATGGGTTTTACCCCTTCAGGGGCAACATCCAAAGTCAATACTTTGTTGGTGTACATGGATTCCATTTCAGATCGCATAGCATCCAGCCTTTTCACAGAGTCCCCACTCATGATGGCCTGCTCGAAACTAGTTGGGTCATCATCTCCATGATGTAATCCTCGCTCCCACCGTCTATGAGAAAACCGTAGTATCTCCCTGGTGGATGAGGAACCCTACTAGATCTACTGAGTGTCTTCGGTTCGTTAGGGACTATTGAATCCTCCGGTTCCAACAAATCGTCAGTTAAAATTTGTGTTTGTTGGAACTACTTCCAGTTCTACCTCATTGCGACTAATTTCTTTGACAAGAAATTCCTTTTCTAAAAAGATGGCTTGTCGAGAAACAAAACATCTTTTGTTCCTCGATGTGGTGGAAGATATACCCTCGCAAATGTTTGGGATATCCTACAAACTTGCACAGAACTGACCTTGCCTCAAGCTTGTCCGGATTATGCTTTTCAACATAGGCCAGACAACCCAATATGTTAACTTGTTTAAGAGATGGTCTCTTTCCATTCCATATCTCATATGGAGTGGTTGGCAACAGATTTGGTCGGAACTCTATCCAATAGGTATGTATCTTCTCAAGTGCATGTCCCTGAAAGGAAATAGGAAACTCAGCAGTACTCATCATATCTCTTAGGGTGCGATTCCTCTACCCCGATATACCGTTGTGCTGTGGTATATACGGAGGAGTAAGTTGAGAGAAAATCTCATTCTCTTTTAAATAATCCTGGAATTCCGTGATCAAGTATTCTCTTCCCCGATCATATCGAAGGACTTAATACCGTTACCCATCTGGTTCTCAACTTCGTACTTATATTCCTTGGAATTCTCAAAAGATTCAGATTTGTGTTTCAACAAGCACACATGTCCGTATCTTGAGAGAACATCGGTGAATGTAATAAAGTACGCGGAACCATCCCTGGCATGTGTAGATATAGGACCGCATACATCACCATGTATCTGTCCAAGAGTTCAGTAGCTCTTTCTCCGTTTCCAGTAAACGGAGATTTGGTCACCTTGGTCTTTGAGACATGACTGGAAAGTTTCATAAGATGTAAATTCGAACGGATTCAAATATGCATCCTTATGGAACTTCAGCTAGTCTTGTTTCATCAACATGACCTAGTCTACAATGCTACAAGAAGACTTCGTTCATTTCTGAACTATTCCTCTTGTGTGTGTTCTGTACGTTTGGAACTGTGGTCTGATTCAGAACGTGTACACTGTTATACAACATACCTTACCCAATCAACACTTGATTTAGGAAAATTGTCACGACCCAAATGTGGCACGTGCCCGGCACATAAATCACGTGATATCTAAAGATATCGACATGGTCCAAGTAAGTCGAAACCCGGAATATAAACCTTTTTCTCTTTGTAAACATTGGAGGTGAAGTTTTAAATAGTCATCATTTTAAATTAACCATTTGATTGTAACTAAGTATGTTCAAAGAACATGTATAACATTTTGAAATTCGACAGCACCTCCTTTGTAAATTTGCATAAAACCCGATACAACCACAACAATAAAATAGCATCCCAACGGGAGCTAATCTCAGCGCCCAAACGGCGGAGCAACCAAGCAAACTATATGAAAAGTCGACTCCAATGTTTGCGACACCCAATACACGACTCTAAGTCTCGCTTCTAGGTCCACAATATACCATTTATAAGTTGATGGAGTTTTACTAGATACAAGAATATATGAATAACCAAATGTGACTACGATACAATAGTAACTCACCTACCAAAGCAATCACCGAAAGGAATGTGTGCCCCAAGCCGCTGATGATCCAAGCGGTAACACCTGCAAGAAACTGTGGCACAACGGGGGTGAGTTGCCAACTCAGTGAATAAAAGTACATCACAAGGTAGAAATCGAAATGCACGACGATACCTAGGTCATAAGTATAGTACTATCATAATCTGTACTAATATAATATGTGATATGCATATGTTGTTAGTTATGTATATGCCCTAGAGGCCATTATTGTACATATGATGTATATTGTAGTGGATGCTTCGATATATATAGAGAGGCCTTTCTTTCTCGACATGATAGTATGCTATCTTGTTTCACTCTGTCTAAACATGTTGACTTGTATTGGTTTACTGTCTTGCTCTCAAATGTTGATAAAGCCCTTAGGATATGTACTTGACTACTAGGACTATGATGCAGATCATACTAGTGGAGCCTGGGTAGTCCATGAGTACATCCTATAATTGTTCTTAGTCGAGGGTGTATCAAGACAGGGCATCGATACTCCAGAGTAGACTAGCGTATACGCATCTTGACCCATATGATGGGCGATGGATGATCCCACATCCATTGGTGTTTGACATCAATGATGGTGTACGGGTACTAAGTGGAGACTGGGTACACTGAACGAACTCGCCGAGAACTCCTATATGGTATTATACCTATCGTCAGATAGCAATTCTCTGGTGACACTGGTACAGGTTAGTCTGCAGACCCGAGATCGTCATAGAGTCTTGTGTGATTCCCACTGTGCTTTGATTTCCACCTTACCACGTTCATGAGAACGTGCAATGAGCGATAGGAAAGGTTTCGTCTCTCCCGGTATTGGGGGTTGATGTTGCGCCGTGTTCGATTGGCTATAACTGGAAGTCCCTGGCCAGGGATGATATGGAGATCTACTGGTAAGTGTTATCAGTAGTTTCTCGACCTATTATAAGCCTCACATCGACACAATTTATCGGTTACTGGGGTCTGACGTTTACCACCCCTAGACTAGATATGCGACATATCAGACGAAGAGACCGGACTGTACGGAAGTGTTACTGATTGGATTCACAGGAGTGTGCACAGGCTTGCTTGTTGATCTTTCGATCGCTCAATACCCGGGTGGCCCTTACGTTTAGCTGACCGCTTGCGGTTTGTGGGTGTTTGATATGATCATCACCTACTACTGGCGTATTGACGAGTCTTTAGAGTCCTACACAGAGGTTTCCTTGCTCAGGAAAAACGAAGTAGGAGCACATATGTGATATGTGCGGGACCGAGATTGATACGTGTATGTGATACCGTATTCTATTCTCGCGATATGTGATATCGACCGGTTATATGTGATATAGCCGGGTTATCGGATCAAGTGTTGATTCGATGAAATGATACATTTTATATTAGTCGGTTATATTTGATATAGCCGGATTATTGGATCAAGTATTGATTCGATAATTTAATGTATAATTATATATTTGATATATTAAATTACATTAACTAATATTTGCTTACTTAAATATTTCATTTTCTCACTTTGGATACATTTAACATATATGAGATATATGTTTATTGTATTCTTTTCTATTGTTACAAAATTATATATATGTGATATGTATAATAATAACATGCAACTAGGGTTTATAAGATTCACACCATGGCTAGTTATTAGGGTTAGATATATATATTTATTTTAGTTAATTCAAAATTGTGGACTTTTGTTAAGATATTTGTTTATGTTGACTAAGTCCACTCTCTTGATATTTACTAAGATATTTGTTAACCTAACCCTAACCCTAGCTCATGGTCAAGTCTCTACAAGGGTTAAGCATGACATTCTTAACCCATGGAAACATTTCTAACCTCATCACAATTCATCTCATCACTTGGTCATCTTCTTCCTCCTCAAAAAGCTTGCTAGATTTTTCCTTTGTGATGAAAGATTGTGAGAAAAAGAAAACTAAAGAGAGCAAAATTCCTACTTCACCATCCTCTTCTATACTAGCCATATAGATCAGTGTGTTAGCTTCACTAATCCCTAATTAGTGAAGAGATAGCTTGGGTTTGTGACTCCTCAAAGTAGATCATCTTGGATAGTGAAGACTTCAAGCAAGGATGCATCATTCACTTCATGGAGCCTCTCAAGAGTCCGGGAGCTTGATTATCGCAGCAAAGGGACCACAACTTAGAGCTTATGAAGTGAAGGAACGGACTACAAAGGTTGTAATCCCTAATCCCTTAGAAGTAAAGTAGGTTGCATATCGATTCCGTATGATTCTTTAGTTAAATATCTAGGGTTTGGGTTAGCTAGAACGGCAAAAATTTGAAATTGGCATGGGCGATGCCTCCCAAAACCTTGCTGCCGTGCTATACAACCCTAGAGTGGTATCAGAGCCGAGCTAGAGAATTAGACGGATTGTGTAGGATTACGAAACTGAAACAACTCCGAAACACCCGAATCGAAACGCTAGTTTCTGTCGAAATTTTCTGAGAGTCAAATTTTTTTTAAAACAGCTGCAGAGTGTTGTATGACATGCAACATGAACACAGTAGAAACCTGAGCCCCCCTCGCCAGAAAATGGTCGAGCACATGCCCACTAAAACCGGCCAGATCGATTTTTTGATGGATTTTGGGCCTCAGTTTTTTACAGTGTTCCAGTCTCTAGGGTTTGGTATTTCAGGTGTTGTTTATTTTTGCTAAATTTTCATGTGATGTTATCTTTTTGCATTGGCTATTCGGAGTGTTTCGTATTCGTAATTCTAGTTTGTTTTCGAGTTATTTTAGACAGTGTTAAAAAGTTCGATCGGATATCAAATACCCACTTTAGCCCTTGCCCGAAAATTTTCCAAGAGTTGGATTTTTTCATAGTTAAAGAACATTCAAATATCGTGCAAGTGATGCGGTGGACTCTCTAGAAGAAAAAAACCCTAACTCGATTCTGTGACCGTCAGAACCGCCACCAAACCTTAGGGTTTGTGGTAGTTCAGCGGTGCCACAGGTAAGGCATTGGTTGACCCTTCTACGGCTGGTTCATAGCTACTGTGGCATTTACTGAGTATTTTTAAACTACGCTCAAGTGTTGAGCTTTTGGGAAATTTTGGGTGTTTGTTGATTCGATCGGAATGTTTAACATCGTCTAGCATTTTCTGGAATGTGATACAATATGTGGAATTCATATAGTTAGGCATGAAATCCGTAATATGTGATATTTCGGGTTTACGATGTCTAAGTTGATTGTGGATTCCAAATGTTGTAGTTTGACATTTTCTTTTCCGCAACCGTAAGTTTAATATGTGGTGTATCACCGTTTTCGTTGCTATATGTCAACGACAATTGTGATACGCATATTTAATTACGTTGATTACATGTGATGTTATGTGTTGCTGTGATATGTTATATTGGATCGTCGTGATTTGAATAGCCGGGGGTTTTATGTGAGATGAGGGTTTTTATTTTCATTCATGTAAAATTCATTGTATGTAATATTCTTTTATTGGGGCACTTCTGGGTTGAGGTTGATGTCACCATTGTATATTATTTACTTTTCCGCATTAGGATAGACCCAAGGAGGAGAGCACAAGCAACTGGGTTCTAGGGTTCAGTGGGAGGCCATCTCGAGGAGTCGAGATCGGGTCTCCTAACCCTAGAATTGGGAGGGTTGCTTGCCGTCCTCGTAGGGGTCTTGGGATGTGGGTTTGGCTATTCATCGTGACCGTGGAATCCGTGTTTTATACAGGCTCTAAAAAAAACACGGACCTCCTAGTATATCCAATATTTCATATGTTATCTTCTGCTGCTGATATTCTGTGATGTGATCATTTTATATGCGTGAGACGAATGCTTTATTATTGTATATATCGTATATAATAAATGTTGCTTATCTTTTACACCCGCGCTAGTCCCGCCCCTCTATGCCGTTAGTTAAGTAACCTAACGGTGCATAACGGGATACTGTGGCGAATGCGGATGGCATAAGCGTACGTTGTATTTTCGTTTCTTCTGTGATGCTTAGGAAGCATAAATGATGGGACGTCATTAATGAGATTAATGAAAGAAAAGTAACCTAAAAGATGTTGTAGAATCAAATTTATAAAAGGGTAGCTCTAGTTTTTGCTTTGCATAGCGGTATTCCTTGGAGAATATCCAGCACCTTATTCGATAAGGAAAGAGCCGAGATCCCTTCACCGGGAGGGACCTCTTTAGCGAAACTAGAAGATACTACAACTCACTTGGTTTTGTTTTTGATTGCTTCTATAGTTTTTGCTCTGCATAGCGGTATTTGTGAAATATCCTGCACCTTATTCGATAAGGAAAGAGCCGATGATCCCTTCAACGGGAGTGACCTCTTTAGCGAAACTAGTAAAAGCCTAAAAAACACTCCTTTTCAAAATCACTTGTTTCTAAAACGATATCAAGTTCATTACGCAAAAGGTTTTCATAAAAACCTGTCGTAGCCCTCCGTCATTTCAGATAAAAACTATTTAGTATTCATGCTGCGTTTGTTGGCCTTTGTCAAGGCGTAGTGTGCGGTAGCTGATTAATACTTATCTGTTTATGCATATGATGTGATTGGATTAGGGTAGTCATACGGCCTTGTTGGCCTTTGTCAAGGGTCATGCGGGTGGGTTTAATTCAATCAGGAAATGACGGGTTGAACTTGACTAGCATCCTATGGTTTGTTGGCCATTGTCAAGGTCATAGGAGGTTCGGGGCAAAAGTATTATCGGGAATTTCAAGTGTTGAAATTTGCAATGAGATTGCATACCTTCTATGAGATAGTTGGATCCCGATACCCACTGCGAGTAAGAGTTACTCTTGGGAGAGTTTTACACATGACAATTAGCCGATCAAGTAGGTATCTAGAAAGGTGTTTATGGGGTTATGCCTTTGGAAAAACGAGATTTATTTTAATTAGGTCCGTGCGAAAGCACGGGGAACCTCCCTCAAAGTACCAACACTGGCCTGGCTGAAAGATTGGCGAACTTGTAAAGGTGTAATTAATCCCGGCTAGTCTTACCTTTTAGGGTTTGAAGGAAGATTTGATAAAAGCAGTGGGAGCCATCCTGATTAGATAAGATAATAACCAATCTAATCTTGCAAGAGCATACACTAAAGTGTTTTCTTCTCTCTCTCCCTCCAGGTAGCGACCATGTCAGGCCTTAATCAAGATAATAATATGGATGTATTGACCGAACCCGCTTGTTATACTGAGCAGGGGAACGTTGGTTCCGTTCTTTCTTACAATTGTTATAAGACAGAGCAGGAAATAGGGGAATATCCGAATTCTCACGCCGCCCAAAGGAAGAATAAGCATGTTGATGCATCTTCTTCGGGTGTGTTAGTTATCGAGAACTGTTTCTCAGTTCAGTCTACGTCCTGGGTATTAGATACCGGATCGGGATCCCACATATGTAATATGTTACATGGGCTAAGGAAAGATAGAGAACTGGGAGAGGGTGATCATTCCATAAGAGTAAGGAATTGTGCAAATGTTGCAGCCAAAGCAGTTGGCGAATATCACCTTATGTTACCAAATGGTAATACATTGATTCTGAACGAATGCTATTATATTCCGACCCTGATATGCAATCTTATATCAGTTTCTTTATTGAGTAAAGAAGGATATAATTTTGTAGTACAGGATAATGTTCTGAACATCTTCCTAAATCAAAAGTTGATTGGATCAGGCTCATTAAATAATGGCATATACGTTCTAAATCAAACCACGGTTCTTAATATACAAAACACACACAAGAGGAAGAGTTCAGAAATGAACGAATCCTTCTTGTGGCATTGTAGACTAGGTCATATCAATGCGACATGACTAGCTAAGTTACATAAGGATGGATATTTGAATCAGTTCGAATTTTCATCTTATGACACTTGCCAGTCATGTCTCAAAGGTAAGATGACCAAAACTCCGTTTAGTGGACACAGAGAAAGAGTTACGGTACTTTTAGGACTAATACATAATGATGTATGCGGTCCCATGTCTACACATGCCAGGGATGGTTCCTCGTACTTCATTACATTCACTGACTATCTCTAAAGATACGGACATGTGTTCCTGTTGAAACACAAGTCTGAAGCTTTTGAGAAATTCAATGAATATAAGCACGAAGTCGAGAACCAAAAGGGTAAAAGTATTAAAATCCTTCGATCTGATCGAGGAGGAGAATACTTGAGCAATGAGTTCCGGGACTATCTAAAAGAGAATGGGATTCTCTATCAGCTTACTCCTCCATATACAACACAACACAACGGTGTATCGGAACGGATGAATCACACCCTATTAGATATGGTGCGCTCTATGATGAGCACCGCTGAGTTACCTATTTCCTTTGGGGTTATGAGCTTGAAGCAGCAGCATACCTATTGAATCAAGTTCAATCAAAATTTATACCTACCACACCATATGAGATACGGAGTGGGAAGAAACCATGTCTTAAACGAGTTAAGATATGGGGTTGTCCGGCCTATGTCAAAAGGCAAAATCCGGACAAACTAGTGGCACGATCAGTTCTTTGTAAGTTTGTTGGATATCCTAAACATTCAAATGGATATCTATTCTACCACAGTGAACAACAAAAGGTGTTTGTTGTTCAGCATGCCACCTTTTTAGAAAAGGAATTTCTTGCAAAAGAAATTAGTGGCGAAGAGGTAGAGCTAGAAGAAGTTCCAGCAGAACAAACTACAACTGAAGATTTAGTGGAACCAGAGGATTCGATAGTTCCCAACAAACCTCAGCCTATCCGCCAATCTAGTAGGGTTCATCATCCACCAGAGAGATACTACGGTTTTCTCATTGATGGTGGGAGCGAGGATTGCATCATGGAAGATGATGACCCAACTAGTTTCGAGCAGTCCATCACGAGTGGGGACTCTGTGAAATGGCTGGATGCAATGCGATCTGAGATGGAATCCATGTACACCAACAAAGTATGGACTTTGGAAGTTGCTCCTGAAGGGGTAAAACCCATTGGGCGCAAATGGATCTTTATGAAGAAACTTGGTGTAGATGGAAAAGTTGAGACTTTCAATGCTAGACTTGTTACAAAAGGTTTTCGTCAACGACCATGTGTGGATTATGATGAAACCTTTTCTCCTGTGACTATGCTTAAGTCCATCCGGATCCTACGTGCCATTGCTGCATACTATGACTACGAAATCTGGCAGATGGATGTTAAGACCGCCTTTCTAAATGGTGATTTAGAGGAGTGCGTGTACATGACTCAGCCAGAGGGCTTCGTAGACAGTGGGAGCAGCAAGAAGGTGTGCAAGCTGCTTAAATCCATCTACGGGTTAAAGCAAGCATCGCGGAGTTGGAACATCTGTTTTGATGTGGTAGTCACAGAGTTTGACTTCAACAAGAACGTAGATGAACCTTGTATATGCAAGAAGGTGGCAGAGAGTAAGGTTGTCTTCCTCGTATTGTACGTGGATGACATACTCTTGATAGGAAATGATGTTCTTATGCTACACTCGGTCAAGCTCATCTTATCACATAGATTCTCAATGAAAGATCTAGTTGATGCCTCCTGCATCTTGAGGATTAAGATCTATAGAGATAGATCTAAATGGATACTGGGATTGTCCCAATCCAGGTACATTGACACCATACTAAAGAGGTTTAGTATGGAAGAATCCAAGCATTGGAATTTACCCACGATCTCTGGACTCACTCTCTGCAAAGAGATATCTCCTAAGACTGATTTAGAAAGAGCTCGCATGTAAAGGATACCCTATGCTTCGGCAGTAGGCTCTATCATGCACGAGATGCTATATATTAGACCCGATGTAGCATACTCACTAAGTGTAGTGAGTAGGTATCAAGCAGATCCAGGAGAGAGTCAATGGACAGCTGTGAAGAACATTCTCAAGTACTTGAGAAGAACTAAAGAGATGTTCTTGGTGTATGGTAACGGTGAACTCCAAGTGGAGTCCTTTGCCGATTCGAGCTTCCAAAGTGATAAGGACGACTCTAAGTCGCACTTGGGATTTGTCTTTAGACTCAATGGAGGGGCGGTTTGTTGGAAGAGTTCCAAACAGGAAACCGTGGCAGACTCGACGATGGAGGCTGAATACATCGCTGCCAACGATGCTGCCAAAGAGGTTGTCTGGATAAAGAAGTTCATAACTGAACTTGGAGTGGTTCCGTCCATTGAGCATCCAAAACATTTGTATTGTGATAACAATGGAGCTGTGGCTTTGGCAAAGGAACCCAGTCACATCAGAGATCCAGGCATATTCTGAGGCGGTATCACCTGATCCGGGAGATAGTTGATCGCCGAGAGATCGAGGTCAGGAGAGTTGACACGAAGGACAACATTGCAGATCCACTCACGAAGGCCATACCTCAGATATAATTTGAGAGACTCTTTGGGATGTTGGGTATGAGATACTACAACAGCCGGCCTTAGTGCAAGTGGGAGATTGTTAGTTATCTATATGCCCTAGAGGCCATTATTGTCCATATGATGTATATTGTAGTGGATGCTTGGATATATATAGAGAGGAAATTCTTGCTTGACATGATAGTATGCTATCTGGTTTCACTTTGTCTAAACATGTTGACTTATATTGGTTTACTGTCTTGCTCTCACATGTTGATAAAGCCCTTAGGATATGTACTTGACTACTAGGACTATGATGCATATCATACTAGAGGGGCCAGGGTAGTCCACGAGTACATCCTATAATTGTTCCTAGTCCAGGGTGTATCGAGACAGGGCATCGATACTCCCGAGTGGACTAGCGTATACGCATTTTGACCCATATGATGGGCGATGGATGATCCCACATCCATTGGTGTTTGACATCAAAGATGGTGTACGGGTGCTCAGTAGAGACTGGGTACACTGATCGGACTCGCCGAGAAATCCTAAATGTTATTATACCTATCGTCAGATATCAGTTCTCTGGTGACATTAGTACATGTTAGTCTGTAGACCCGAGATCGTCATAGAGTCTTGTGTGATTCCCACTGTGCTTTGATTTCCACCTTACCACGTTCATGAGAACGTGCAAAACGGTGGCTTTTCGGTACTGTCCCGAATCACATGGATGCAATGAGCGATAAGAGGGGTTTCGTCTCTCCCGGTATTGGGGGTTGATGTTGCACTGTGTTCAATTGGCTATAACTGGAAGTCCCTGTCCAGGGTTTATATGGAGATCTACTGGTTAGTGTTATCAGTAGTTTCTCGACCCGTTATGAGCCTCACATCGACACGACTTATCAGTTACTGGGGCCTGACATTTACTACCCCTGGACCGGATATGCGACATATCAGACGAAGAGACCGGACTGTACGGAAGTGTTACTGATTGGATTCACAGGAGTGTGAGCATGCTTGCTTGTTGATCTTCTGATCGCTCAATACCCGGGTGGCCGTTACGTTTAGCTGACCGCTTGCGGCTTGTGGGTGTTTGATATGATCATCACCTACTGCCGGCGTATTGACGAGTCTTTTGAGTCCTACACAGAGGTTTCCTTGCTCAGGAAAAATGGAGTAGGAGCACATATGTGATATGTGCGGGACCGAGATTGATATGTGTATGTGATACCGTATTCTATTCTTGTGATATGTGATATCGGCCGGTTATATGTGATATAGTCGGGTCATCGGATCAAGTGTTGATTCGATAAAATGATACATTTAATATTAGTCGGTTATATGTGATATAGTCGGATTATCGGATCAAGTATTGATTCGATAATTTAATGTATAATTATATAATTGATATATTAAATTACATTAACTAATATTTTCTCACTTAAGTATTTCATTTTCTCACTTTGGATACATTTAACATATATGAGATATATGTTTATTGTATTCTTTTCAATTGTTACAAAATTATATATGTGATATGTATAATTGTAACATACTAGGTTATACATGCAACTATGGTTTATGAGATTCACACCATGGCTAGATATATATATATATATTTATTTTAGTTAATTCAATATATATATATATATATATATTTATAAACAAATATCTTTGAAATGTCATATGCCATAAGTTTTTGATGCAAGTATGAGCGTTGGCGATGTTAGCTCATGCCTTAAAGACTATGCATGTATGATGACAAGTGACAATACTATGTGATGAGTTTTGTTAAGATATTTGTTTATGTTGACTAAGTCCACTCTCTTGATATTTACTAAGATATTTGTTAACCTAACCCTAACCGTTGCTCATGGTCAAGTCTCTACAAGGGTTAAGCATGACATTCTTAACCCATGTTTACATTTCTAACGTCATCACAATTCATCTCATCACTTGGTCATCTTCTTCCTCCTCAAAAAGCTTGCTAGATTTTTCCTTTGTGATGAAAGATTATGAGAAAAAGAAAACTAAAGAGAGCAAAATTCCTACTTCACCATCCTCTTCTATACTAGACATATAGATCAGTGTGTTAGCTTCACTAATCCCTAATTAGTGAAGAGATAGCTTGGGTTTGTGACTCCTCAAAGTAGATCATCTTGGATAGTGAAGACTTCAAGCAAGGATGCATCATTCACTTCATGGAGCCTCTCAAGAGTCCGGGAGCTTGATGATCGCAGCGAAGGGACCACAACTTAGAGCTTATGAAGTGAAGGAACGGACTACAAAGGTTGTAATCCCTAATCCCTTAGAAGTAAAGTAGGTTGCATATCGATTTCGTATGATTCTTTAGTTAAAGATCTAGGGTTAGGGTTAGCTAGAACGACAAAAATTTGAAATTGGCATAGGCGATGCCTCCCAAAACCTTGCTGCCGTGCTTTACAACCCTACATATGTATCGTAAATGCAACAATGTCTATCATGCGATCCCAAAGTATAACATATCAAATGCAAATGACATGTATCTAGGTATAAGCCCAAAAGTTGCCGAAAATATATGTATATAAACCTCTTCTTTAAAATAGCCACAGAATAGATATGTCACGGCATAAAAGCAGACGTAATAGTATGAAATAAAATAGGTGTCTTACTTAAGATATACGTCTTGTTGTTTTGGTGAAAATGTTAAGTGGTTTACAATTTCAAGTTTCCAGTGTCATATCAGACCTATCAAAATAATGAGACTATATTTCGTTTTGAATTTCCTTTTTATGTATGCGAATGTCCATAAAAGATATGCAGCTACTGTTTCCCGGATCAGTCCTGATCGGCTACAATAACTGTAATCTAACTGTGTACCTCAACATATCAAAATATATGTGGATGTCCAGCATCGACACCCAAAATCAGAAATCTCTCGTGTCCATCACCGACACGCAAATGCAGATATCGTCAACACCATCTCAAGAGATGATCTCTACCCGATATCCCTGGCCTAGGTCGGTATCCCCTGGATATTCACCGTTCCCAAATCGGACCCCGGTCAGTATCCCCTGGATTTCTGTTGTGCTCATCTCTATCTCCGGTATCGAGTATCCTCGCTAGGCTCCCTGCCTCACATGCGGTTATCCTACCCCTCGGTCTCGACCGGGTCCACAATGTGTCCGACTGTATAATTCCCCCACTCAGTCTGGATAAGTAGCAATTCCGAAACCGTATATCTCCCCCACTCGGTTCGGGATAAAATAATCAGAAAACATCAAGCTCATGGTGGATGTCAACTCATCATATCCAGAAATATCAAGTAAAGAATGAGAATACTTGCATAGATCATTCTGATAATATTATATTTATATATATATAACAGTGTCCCATACCACTGATATATATCATCAGGGGTAAAACATCCAGAAAATCTATAAGAATCAAATATAAACACCCATAGTACCGATATTAGTAATATGCAACAGATAATAAAGGAAGACTGCGTAACTAAACCATACAGGTACAAAGATATCAATTCTACTGTGTCATGGAACTACTAATGATGTGTGGTGTAACATACGCGTCTGTGCTCGTGCAGCATGGCAATCATTAGTATTTGTGCAAGTGTTCTACAGGTGTAATAACTTACTCATATCAACGTATAAATACGCATTATATAATATAATGGTCCTACAGTAACATGGCAATACCAATGCGGTGTAATATAACATATGTGTACGTGCTTGAGAAGCATAGTACTCATTGGTAGTTGTGCAGTGTTCTATCAGAGTGTTCGTGTTACGGAAACGTATAACATTAATAATTATAACGTAAACAAGTAAAGTAATTATAAGCATTATTTACGAGTCTAAATGGAACTGGGCCGTTATTCGGCATACGAATCTCTTAATCATGAATACAGTATAATTCCTTGAACAATTCCTCACATTATCACTATATTTAAATCATCTCTAGTACGGCATGATCTTTCGTACCAATTTACCAAACGATCCGTAACTATATACAAATGTGTATCATGCTAGATGCAAATTAATTCCAATATCCATATCTTAAATAATTGCTAAGACTGCTATATATCATAATACTGTTTATAAGGTTGCGGGGGTGCTATACGCCATCCACCCGACTTCCCCCATAGATGTAAATCTACTCACCACTTGTCGAGGCCGTAGATTCCATGATTCGCTATGTTCGTCAACTCTATCTCGGAAATCTTCGCAATCGTACCTATAATCGTAGTTATATCATATCGATGAAAATATCATATCAAAACTCAAAACAATGAGATAGGTACCCATAGGTTAGAACCTACAGCATACTTACTCCTGAAACGAACAAATGCCACTGAAATCAACGTACGAACATCGATGTTTCAGTCGCAGTACCGAATACGCAAAACCTGTATCGGAATATCGGAAATTTTGATAAAACCTTTACTAAACAACTCCCAGATTTTACTGTGTAATTATTGGGAAAAATCAAACATTGCAGTAACTTGTAAAATACCAAAATAAACCTACAAAACAAAATTCAACCACAAACACTACAAAATATACGACGAGCTTGGACATTATGGGGTTCTCGTCAGTCTAATATTGAAGATAGGTTCTCGTGCTTTAGATGAAGTCTCCTAGTGATCTTATTATACTTTTGGTCTTGCTAGTTTTTCTAGTGGTTACACCTATTGGTTCCAGATTCATTTACAGTAGGCTAAATATCACAAAATACACTATTTTCCTATACTGCACACTAAAAACAGATATGTGAAATATACTGAAAATATATCACAAACTAACTATACCAAACACCTTGATATGTAAACAAAGAGCTACCCTAGAAAAACCAACACCCAACTCCCTATAAAAACCGGCGAGCTCGGATATTTCGCAGATGTGGCCGGTCGAATCATCAAGGAATGGGTTCGTTTTTTTGGTGTGTAATCTAATTCCAATTTACAAGATTAAGGTACTGTTTGATTTTGTTAAAGATTTCCTAGACTATAGCAGATTTCAAAAACAGAGCCTAAATTATCCAAATACGATATTTCCGATATCATACTTCTATACTAAAACAGAATTAAAACAAGATATGAGATATGAGATTATACCAACTGAAGGATCCACTGAGTTAATTCATCAAGGAAAGCACAAGAACAAGATAGCCTAGCTTGAGTGTTGAGGTAAGGAATCACTTGGTACTTAGCTTCTCTTCTTCTCTTTTCTTTGGTGTGTTCTAGGATTCTCTTTATTTTCTAATTTCGCAAATTTGTTTCCAACTTAATAAATCAAATGAGCTATAAAGAAAAGATAAGAATGATGAAGCATAAGTTTTGGAGGAGGTGTCATCATGAGGAAGAATGGTGTATTCAAGCAAGTAGGATGTGTCACCATGAAGTGGAGTGGTGTGTTCATGCAAGGAGGTGTGAGCTTGAGGTTCAATTGGAGTTGTAGTGTGTGTGAGGTTCATCTAACCCTAACCATGACCTAACACCTTTACAAAATAACCCTCACACAATATCCAATTTCAACAAAGAATTAAACTTTTCACAAAATCCCTCATGACATTTATTATATATAAACATCTACTTTTTTTACTAATTTGACCTACTACATATTTAAAAGGTCTTTTTATTTCAATAAACTTAAAATAATATTTTTAATTAAATAAATAAAATAATAACTTATCCAAAATATTTCAAAATGTTACAATATTCCCCCCTTAACAAAATTCAGTCCCCGAATTTTAATTTAAACCCCCATCCTAAAAACATTTTTCTCAATAAATCAACTCTTTTTCATATCATTTTGTCGGGGTCCAAAATTTTAAAATACATTGTCCGCTCAATATAATGGAAATCCAAAGTCCCATACGAGCTAAAACATAAAGTAACGCAACATTGTGCATGAAAACATCAAAAAGATATAAATTCTCATAACTGTAACTCTAGAGGTTGCTATGAGAATTACTCCAGTTATGATACAGAATACCAAATACGAAAACCGTTGTGTATACCAAGTATACAATCAATGCCATAGTCGTAGTGCAATATCGGTAGCTCACGACCAAGCGAAAATATATAAATTAAATCTATAAGATATATTTTCAAATGCAAATCATGAAAACAAAATTAACCTTAACGGTTTTGCATGTAAATCTCAAACCACACATCACGGTGTGCATGAAAACTGTTGGAGATAGTGCCCTCAGAGTCAATTATTAGGTCACAGGTACGTGATTGTAATGATTGAGAGAGGACCTATCCCGGTAGGACAGTCTTACTCGAGATGATAGTATGCTATCTGGTTTACCTTTATCATCGTGTACTGCTTTAGGTGACCTGACACGTCGCTATTACACGTTGATAGAGCCCCTAGGATTCTTGCTTGACCACCAGCAGTATGAGGGCGATCATATAAGTGGGAGCTGGGGGTCTATAAGCTTATCCTTAAAAGGTCCCTAGTCGTGGGAGTTTCGAGACTGGGCATCGATACTCCATTAGTAGACTAGTGTATACAGTCGAGACCCCGACGAGGGGCGGTGGCCGGTCTCACAAGCCATTGGTGTTAGTTGGATCACCTAAGATGTATACAGGTGCTCATTGGGTTATGAGTACACCGGACAGGACTCGCCGGGAACATGCTAGTTGGTCATATACCAGACGTCAGATGGCAGTTCCCTGGTGACATGTGTACAGGTTAGTTCATCGACCTGGGGATCGTCATTTGTCTCGTGTGAGTTCCCACTGTACTTTGATTACTACCCTACCACGGCTCAAAGGAGTCGTGCAAACAGGTTTTAGTTGGGTACAGTCCCGAGCCACATGGAGGCAGTGAGCGTATCTTCAGGGGTTCGTCTCTCCCGGTATTGGGGGTGAGGTCGTGCTGTGTCTAGGAGAGCCATTACACGAAGTCCTTGGCCAAGGCAAGGAGATTTACTGGTAGGTATTCCAGTAGTATCTCAGGGTGTTCTGGGCTACACTCCGACATGACTTGTACCGCTTTTGGGGGTCTGACTTTTACCAACCCCCTAGGCCCTCCATGCGATACTCATAGACGAACGGACCGGACTGTACGGATATTGTCACTGACAGGCTCAGTAGGGTGTCAGGCTGAGTTTGCTCACAGACATCTCTTTTAGTCAATACCTGGTAGCCCGTTATGTATTGGCTTATACCTCTAACGTGCTAGTGGTTAAATCCACAACTAAGGTGTTGACGAGTCTTTAGTGTCCCCAACATTCAGTTACTCAGCTTTCGGGCGAAAGGTTGTAGAGGCCGTATGGAGATATGGCAAGGTCCGATCAGATACGTGCGGTATTGCACGGATCAGGATCGGACAGTTTGTTCTATAGGCCGTATGGTTATATGGCAGGGTTCGATCAGATACGTGCGGTATTGCACGGATCAGGATCGAACAGATATTACTAGCCGGTTTTGGTATAAGCCGGATCCTAGTATAGTACAGTGGAGATTTTGTCTCATTGCATTTGTATTTCGGTCGAAATACAGATGCGAGTGTGTATGCACGGTATCGGGGTTTTCCTGTAATTTATTACGGGACCAGTTTTCTGGAGTTGCCAGTTTGCTTTTCGTTTCGGCCAATTTCTATTGTTTCGTTCATTGGCCGAAGATTGGTGGAGGAGGGCTTATTTGCATTGTTGCAAATAAGTGTTTGGGGAAGGGGTTCTTTGCATCTTGTTGCTTCATGATGACTTCTCCATCATTGACTTATTTTGACTTCATCATGGTAGCACCATACCTTGACTTCTTGACTTTTGCTTCATGATAGTTTTCATGATGGCTTGACTTTGCATATCATGATGGTTGTGGTGGAGTGTTGGTTTTAGCTTGTTATCATGTTTTTGCATGATAGTCTTTTTCCCTCTCTCTCTTGCATTATGAGATGATTTATCTTTTGATAGATTCTCTCCCCCTCTCACACACTCTCTTCCCCTCTTCATGTCATGGCCGGCCTTGGCTCATTGGGGGCTGTCCAACTTTTTGAGTGTGGGATTTTGGTTCATTTCTTGTTGCAAAAATCCCACAAGATCAATCTCAAAAGCTCCAAGTTCAATCCCTCCACCAAAGGCAATTCTACAACCCCAAAATGAGACATAGTAATCCACACTACATTCTACAGCACATCTTGGGCACGTCGACTAGCCAGCTTCGTGCCCGAGTTGCCTCGGCATTGAGGTGGGAGCCCGTAAAAGAAGTAGGCGATGTGGTGCACTTCCGGCGAAGAGGAGGAGACGGGACATTCCGCAGAAGATCGGGACGACGACGAGAAGACCGGAGGACTCGGATCTGTCGGTATAAATCTCTAACCCGTCTTGTTGTTAGCTAGATCTAGTTTAATGGCCCGATCCGGGGTTTAGTGCGCGGTGGTGCCGGTTTGCTAAGTCCGCAAAATTAAAGTTTATCACCGCTTCCGCATTCCGGCGTAGGATTGACGGCCGGGGCGCCGCCGTGCACTTACAGTGGTATCAGAGCCTCGCCATTAACTTAGTCTAGCTTGGTGTAGTTTGTTTTTCTGTTTCGATCGATCGAATGTTCCAAAACTACATTTTTGTTAGCATCAGTTTTCTGTTGGAAATTTTTGGTGTCGAAAATTTTTTCAGGTTGTAAAATATTGATGTACTGGAAAATCTAAGAGCTCTGTAAAAATTCGACGAAGTAACTCCACAGTGGGAGCGCGGAACCGCCGCGAAAACCCCCTTCCCGCCGCCCTTCCGCCGCATACTGTGGAGATCACTTCACCAATTTTTTACAGAGGCCTTCTGGGCTTAAAATATGGGTTTTGGAATATTAAAATTGGGCCCAGGTTTTCTGTGAGTGCTACAGTTTTGATTGGGGGCCCACTTGTTAATTTTTGATCGATCGGATATTTTAAACACATTTTTCACAGTATTTACATTATATCTGCGACCGTGAATGTCACTTGATCGGTAAATCCGGTCTAACTGCTATAGCCCGGTTAGACGGATTTGCGAACGTGACTTTCACGTTGATGTTTTGTTTTTGCTGTGATGTTGCGGATCGGTCGTGGGGGATAGCCTGGATGCAATGCTAGTACGTTTTGTTGTATTATGTACATTTGATATTGCGGGGCGAGCGTCCGACATGTGGACTGCCGTCACTGCCTGTTTGTATTATTATTTTGGGGCACGACCTGGTTGCGGTCGATGTACCCGTTGTATGTATATTTTACTTTCTGTACTAGGATTGCCCCGCGGAGGGGTGCACGGATAGCCGGGTTCTAGAGGGCAACAAGCCCGCATCTCATGGCATTGAGACGGAGGGGGCTTCACTCTAGGATTGGCGGGCTATTCGCCGCACTCGTAGGGGGTACAGGTTGACCCAGGAGGGGTGCCCAAGTTACCGGATTCCGTGAAGTGCTGGGTGGTCCATTCACGGTGCTGAAGGGGGCTGCCTCGCTTCAGGTTTTGGCGGGTAACTTGCCGCGCCCGTAGGGGTCTAGGATTTCATTGCACAGGCTATCCACACGACCAGGGGAACGTCGGGTTTCAGTAGTGGCTCTGTGAAACCCGGGGATCCCAGATATCTGTATTGTTTCTGTGATGCTGTTCATTCTCTGTGATGTTGCATTTTTTATCACGCCTTGAGCGAATATAATATATTGGTATATATATTAGTAGATGTTGTATATGTTTTACATCCGCGCTAGTCCAGTCCCCGCTCTGTCGTTAGTTAGCTAACCTAACGGGTAATGACGGGACCCAGTGGCGAATGCGGATGGCATATACGTACATAAGTATATTTTCGTTCTTTTTGGTGTGATCAATTGATGGGACTGCGTTGATTCGGATCAACGCAAGTTAAAAACAAACCTAATCTGATGTTGTTGGAACACTTTTCAAAAAGCTGTTATTGCAAGGACGTTCACTTTTGTTTTGCACCGTGATATTCGGTTATGAATATCCTGCTCCTCAGTCGAAGAGGCAAGGGCCGAGATCCCTTCACCGGGAGTGACCCCTTGGACAGAAGTTTGCGTAAGGGCATTAACTTCACTATAGCCGATTACTTTTGCTTTGCACCGTGGTATTCATTTGGAATATCCTGCACCCCATTCTACGGGGAAAGAGCCGAGATCCCTTCACCGGGAGTGACCTCTTTAGCAACGGTTTTTCGTCACTATATTTTTAAAAGCTATCCGTTCCTTCAACGATATCAAGTTCATTACGTTAAAGGTTTTCGCCAGAAACCATTCGTAGCCCTCCGTCGTTTCAGACGGGTAGCACGTAGTATTCATGCTATGTTTGTTGGCCTTCGTCAAGGCATAGTGTATGGTAGCTGCTTGTTGCCTTTCTGCAGCATAGATAGATGCGTTGGTTTGGGACAGTCGTATAGCCTTGTTGGCCTTCGTCAAGGGCTTGTGCGGGTGGGTTCAAATCAACCTGGAGAATGACGGGTAGAACTTGACATGTGACTTATGATTTGTTGGCCTTCGTCAAGGTCATAAGAGCATGGGGCAGAAATCACATCGGGAGTTTCAAAAGAACTGAAACTTGCCAGATATGCGCATACCTTCTGGAGTGTGATGACGTGAGCGGATTCCGTCACATTATCATGCAATGATAGTTGGATCCCGATTCCCACTGATGAGTTAGTTTACTCCTCGGGTAACCCCGACCAATTCTTCTTTCAGGTTTGGAGGAGAATTTGAGGTACAGTGGGAGGTTTCCAGATTAGATAAATTGGTGACCATTCTGATCTAGGTTAGAGTGCACGCTGAGTGTTTCTTTTCTCTCTCTCTTTGGCAGCGACCATTGACCCGACCCTAAGACTATGACTCAGTGACCAAGTTGACCGAACCTTCTTAAACACCGGCTTTTGGATTGTCAGAGTTGCAAACCTCATTGCCACTCCTACTTTTACCCTTTTCTCCAGGACACCCCGTATTACTACGAACGTCCACTTCCATTGGACAAAACCATCGTATGGTTAGATACGAACTCGAAGGAATTTACTCGAGGATGGTTTCAGGTTCTGGAGAAAACGGATAGGATTATTCAGTTGTCTTTTCCTTTTACCTTCTCTCAGGTTGCGAGTACTCCTTTGGTTTAGGAGATAGTACACCTATTACGCAAATTGGATAGTCTTCTTCCAAACCTTAGGCTGGTGCCGACCGGTAGGGAATGAAGAAAACCAATTAGCCTAACGATGGTGTACAGAAGGTATTAAGTTCAGACAAAGCAAGGGATTAGTAAGAGGGCAAAGTAAATTGCAACAGATATTCACGACCAAACCAAATATTTCGTTACCACTCCCACATCACCTTTGTATTTCTCCAGGACACTCCGTATCACTACGAAGATCCACAGTTTATTTGGATACTCCATCGTATGGTTATATACGAACTCGAATGGAACTTGTTCCAGTTCGGGGATGGATTCTGGTCCAGGAGGAATAGGAATAAGGTTTATTCGGTTGTCTTTTATCTTCACCTTCTCTCATTACGAGTGCTCCTAGGATTAGGACAGTACACCCATTATGCTTATTGGATAGTCTTCTTCCAAACCATAGGCTGGTGCCGAACGGTAGGGAAGGAAGAAAACCATTTGGCCTAAAAGGGTGTGCAGAAGGTAAAGACTAAAGACATATGAAGGGATTTGGAGAGGTGGCAAAGAACTATACGGTTACAGTCGTGAATCTGGAAGAGGCATTACTAGGAATACCAGAATACCCCATCGGAACATTTCAATGTTTCAGTCTCACTGTGTACTGTTAAAGGAAAACTGATTTCCCGATTAGATACTTACTCCAGGGTATGTATTTACCAGTTACGATTCTCACATCTGTATGGCTTTACGGATGATGAGTGGGAGTAAGTTATTGGAAATTGGGTGATCATCCTCATTATATCGGGATTCGTTGTAATCAGTGATATTTGAGGAAATCACCTGGGCTGTTTGCCGGTTGGCAAATATTTGGTTTTGAATATCCGCAGTTATGCACCAATTTCAAATTGATATATCTGTACGTCTATTTTCATAGAGTGAGATATACCTTTCTGAAATTATGTCTATGACATTTACCTATATCAGTGGATGGTTAGGTAAGGAGCATTAAACAGCGGTGTAATTCTTCTTAACCATAAGTACAGTTTTCAACCTACGACACACGGTGAATGAGTTTTCAGACTCAAGGGACTTATACAGAGTATTGTATGTTGTCCAGGATCCATCAGGACAGAGGGGTTGGTCCTCGTACTATATTCGGTTTACTTACGACTTCTCTAGTTTTTAGACAGGTGTTTCGTGGAAACACAGGGTCCGAATTTGGAGAAGTTATAGGTATTTGAATAGAGTAGAGAACCAGGTGAAGCAAGTATCGGGATTCTTCAAAGTGATCGAAGATATAGATACCTGTGTATGGTATTCAGTTGATAGTAATGGCTAAGAGAACTTGCTTAATTTTCAGGTTACTCATAATTGGAAGCATTCCTAAGTTGAGTAACGCTGATCGGCCTCCTTCCATTTAGTTGACATGCACTGGAGACAGTTGCATGATTTGAATCTGGTTCAATTAAATCAGTGCCTCTGGTCCTATATGGGATATAGAACAGTTCATATCTTAACGATGTTAAGGTACGGGGAGTTGTCCGGCTTATGCTTAAAACCAAACACTGGACAACTCAAGGCACGTTTCTGTAATGGCTGTTTGTGGGTTGACCCAGGCTATGACGCGGGTTAACTTTCTACCATCTGGATGAACAATAGCAATATTGTTCTAGACTCGCCACAGTTTTAATAAAAATGGATTTTTTCAGAAAACAGTAGTGGGAGTATGGTAGAACTGGAAGTGATTCCAGAACCACAAACGATTACTAAAGATTTGATAAGGAACCTAAAGATTCAATCTGGATTGACATTCCATTGGCCACTCCGCAGATTAGGTGGGTAACTTCAGGCACCCGAGAGGTACTACGGTAGCCTCAAGGACGGTGACAAGGAAGTTCTTGTTTACCCACACTTGCCATTGCTGTTGTTCCAGACTGTGAGACCCGGCAGGAGGATGAGTATAGCGTCGTTCTGAACTCGCTTCAGAAGTGTACGTGTATATGACTCTGCCAGAGGGTTATCGTAGTCAGTGGGAGCAGCGGAAGCATTGGTGGACATGTAGCTTATGTCTATTTATAGACTAAAGCAGATATAGCGGAGATAGATCATCTATTTCTGACGTGACAGTCATAGGTTTGACTTCATCAGAATAAGGGATGGATCTGTTGAGAAGGTAGTAGGGTGTGATATCCTGGTATTTGGATGATATACACAGAGTAGGAAAGGAAACTCCTACACTTCAATCGGTTATACTTTGGTCTTCACACAGTGGTTTCTCCATAAAGGAAATGGATTTTATATCAGACATACTGGTTACTAGATCTATGGTTTTAGATCTAGATTTGGGTGGTTTCCCAATCAGGGTACTAGACAGCATTCTAAGAGTATTTAGAATGGACGACTCCTGGCACGGTAGTGTACCTGCAGGTAATGGAGTCACCCTCTCCAAAGGTGTCTTACAGACTAAAGGGGAGAGGGACGTGCATGATTGGCAGATCACTTGCTCAGGCAATTGAGTCAATCGTGAGATGTCAAGTACCACACCAGATGTTGTTCTTGCACTAGATGCAATAAGTTGACATTAATCCAATCCTGGAGAAGCAGTCGGAAGCAGTTTTAGAACATAAGTGGATGTTCTAGGGATATGATAACGACAGCCTCATTTGGGAAACAGTTATCATTCCAGGCTTCCAAGGTGACATGGACGACAAGGAGGTTATCAGAGTTATAGTTTTCCTTCTGACGAAGGGCAGTATTTTGGACAGATGGTCCAAGGCAATACTGAGGGTGGCATGGCGCAGGATACTGATTAAGTTCAGTTGTCGATACAGTCTAAGAAGTTTGGATTTGGAGTTCATTTATGAGCTATGTCCCATCAGACATCCAGACACATTCTAAGACAGGTATTGCTCATTTCGGGAGATGGGTTTCTCCACGAATTTGAGATATAGAGAGACATAGAAAGAAACCACAAAGCGGATCCACTCACTGAGGCTATTCCTCGAACGCAATAGTTCCGCAAACGAGCTTTGTGAGACTGACTAGTAGAGGAGTTGGATGTTCGGTATCACACGGGCTGTGAGTATGCGACATCGCAATAATTAGCCTTGGGTGCAAGTGGGAGATTGTTGGAGATAGTGCCCTCAGAGTCAATTATTAGGTCACAGGTACGTGATTGTAATGATTGAGAGAGGACCTATCCCGGTAGGACAGTCTTACTCGAGATGATAGTATGCTATCTGGTTTACCTTTATCATCGTGTACTGCTTTAGGTGACCTGACACGTCGCTATTACACGTTGATAGAGCCCCTAGGATTCTTGCTTGACCACCAGCAGTATGAGGGCGATCATATAAGTGGGAGCTGGGGGTCTATAAGCTTATCCTTAAAAGGTCCCTAGTCGTGGGAGTTTCGAGACTGGGCATCGATACTCCATTAGTAGACTAGTGTCTACAGTCGAGACCCCGACGAGGGGCGGTGGCCGGTCTCACAAGCCATTGGTGTTAGTTGGATCACCTAAGATGTATACAGGTGCTCATTGGGTTATGAGTACACCGGACAGGACTCGCCGGGAACATGCTAGTTGGTCATATACCAGACGTCAGATGGCAGTTCCCTGGTGATATGTGTACAGGTTAGTTCATCGACCTGGGGATCGTCATTTGTCTCGTGTGAGTTCCCACTGTACTTTGATTACTACCCTACCACGGCTCAAAGGAGTCGTGCAAACAGGTTTTAGTTGGGTACAGTCCCGAGCCACATGGAGGCAGTGAGCGTATCTTCAGGGGTTCGTCTCTCCCGGTATTGGGGGTGAGGTCGTGCTGTGTCTAGGAGAGCCATTACACGAAGTCCTTGGCCAAGGCAAGGAGATTTACTGGTAGGTATTCCAGTAGTATCTCAGGGTGTTCTGGGCTACACTCCGACACGACTTGTACCGCTTTTGGGGGTCTGACTTTTACCAACCCCCTAGGCCCGCCATGCGATACTCATAGACGAACGGACCGGACTGTACGGATATTGTCACTGACAGGCTCAGTAGGGTGTCAGGCTGAGTTTGCTCACAGACATCTCTTTTAGTCAATACCTGGTAGCCCGTTATGTATTGGCTTATACCTCTAACGTGCTAGTGGTTAAATCCACAACTAAGGTGTTGACGAGTCTTTAGATTCCCCCACATTCAGTTACTCAGCTTTCGGGCGAAAGGTTGTAGAGGCCGTATGGAGATATGGCAAGGTCCGATCAGATACGTGCGGTATTGCACGGATCAGGATCGGACAGTTTGTACTATAGGCCGTATGGTTATATGGCAGGGTTCGATCAGATACGTGCGGTATTGCACGGATCAGGATCGAACAGATATTACTAGCCGGTTTTGGTATAAGCCGGATCCTAGTATAGTACAGTGGAGATTTTGTCTCATTGCATTTGTATTTCGGTCGAAATACAGATGCGAGTGTGTATGCACGGTATCGGGGTTTTCCTGTAATTTATTACGGGACCAGTTTTCTGGAGTTGCCAGTTTGCTTTTCGTTTCGGCCAATTTCTATTGTTTCGTTCATTGGCCGAAGATTGGTGGAGGAGGGCTTATTTGCATTGTTGCAAATAAGTGTTTGGGGAAGGGGTTCTTTGCATCTTGTTGCTTCATGATGACTTCTCCATCATTGACTTATTTTGACTTCATCATGGTAGCACCATACCTTGACTTCTTGACTTTTGCTTCATGATAGTTTTCATGATGGCTTGACTTTGCATATCATGATGGTTGTGGTGGAGTGTTGGTTTTAGCTTGTTATCATGTTTTTGCATGATAGTCTTTTTCCCTCTCTCTCTTGCATTATGAGATGATTTATCTTTTGATAGATTCTCTCCCCCTCTCACACACTCTCTTCCCCTCTTCATGTCATGGCCGGCCTTAGCTCATTGGGGGCTGTCCAACTTTTTGAGTGTGGGATTTTGGTTTATTTCTTGTTGCAAAAATCCCACAAGATCAATCTCAAAAGCTCCAAGTTCAATCCCTCCACCAAAGGCAATTCTACAACCCCAAAATGAGACATAGTAATCCACACTACATTCTACAGCACATCTTGGGCACGTCGACTAGCCAGCTTCGTGCCCGAGTTGCCTCGGCATTGAGGTGGGAGCCCGTAAAAGAAGTAGGCGATGTGGTGCACTTCCGGCGACGAGGAGGAGACGGGACATTCCGCAGAAGATCGGGACGACGACGAGAAGACCGGAGGACTCGGATCTGTCGGTATAAATCTCTAACCCGTCTTGTTGTTAGCTAGATCTAGTTTAATGGCCCGATCCGGGGTTTAGTGCGCGGTGGTGCCGGTTTGCTAAGTCCGCAAAATTAAAGTTTATCACCGCTTCCGCATTCCGGCGTAGGATTGACGGCCGGGGCGCCGCCGTGCACTTACAAAAACAAAACAGCGCTAAGTGCAACAGGCATGTACGAAACGATATCCACTGCATCCACTATGAATGGAGAAAAAAAAGTGTACAAAATAGTATCAGTGTATCGGGGTGCACAAAATCAAATGCAAGTGCATCAGGCTGCACAAAATAAATCTCAAGTGCATCGGGGTGCACAAAATCAAAACGTGCAACTGGTGTGCACGAAACCTTACCGAGTATGCCTAGAGTGTATATATATATAAAATCTCTTAATCATGTGCATCTGATGTGCACGGAAATTATCAGTTTATTGCATCCGGTGTACACAACACTCCAATCGAGTGCAGCCACCTTGCACGAAAATCTCAAACAAGTGCACCTGGTGTGCACGAAACATAAATCAAAGTGAAATCACTGTACACGAAAATCTCATCAAGTGCACCTGGTGTGCACAAAACATCATGTGACTCACAAATCCTCAAAAATACATATGTCAAAATAACGGACGTTGAGTTGTCCTTTCTTCAACGTTGAAAATGAAATATTTAGATCATAAAAACGCAACTCGAACTCAAATGACACCGAAGTATATCGTCTTCAATGTCGAAAGTTGTTTATACACCCGAAACTGGCATAGTAAGGATTACTACTTGCCGTCTGCCACGATCTAACGTTCTCTATCTCTGAATTCTGGTTCATCTTGCTGATCTCTAAGTCATGCCTCTTTTATACAATCGTCCGGTGAAGAGCAACGACACAATCAGTCCTACAGATGATTCCTCTCACCATATCTTCTTGAGTAATAGTACAGTCTCTCGCAACTCAATATGTTGATGACAGCAATCCCCAATCTCTGCTTGTGTGCCAACAACTAATCCTGGGTCCAATCTCACTTATTAACAACTCCTGGAAAGAATCCACCAAGTCTCCTGCGGATATTATTTATCCAGCCTTCCCAGAACTAACACTCATTTCTGAATCCACTTTCTCTTCGTAACAACTGCCATCTGTTTAAGATTTTCCTGTGAAAGTTTGGTCGTACGCGCCGCTGCATATGCATCAAATCTTATATATCGACGGTGAAGAAAACTGCCCACTGAAACTTCGCAACAATCTCCTATTCCATTACTCTCCCAATCCATCAATTTAAGTAGCGTATCACGACAGTCACGCGAATTGCAAGTCATACTTGGTTATGACCATGCCCGGAACCTTACAAGACTCCCAAAAACACGAATCTGGCATCTCTGATACTCTGTAGAAGAATCTAGCTAAGCTCATCTTCGAAAACTCGTCCCAATTCGTTGGAGAAAAACTTACTGCACAATCTCTTTCTCGAGCAACTTGCATCAGGTCAGAGCAAGATCCATCGGAAGAAGGAAATCAATCTCACCGATCTCGTATCGGAGCACCGCAATGGATTAAATGTCCCAACCATCCCACATATGAACGACTACGAATCCTTCTGATCCATCTACACTTGTAAACATTGTCAACTTTTATCTTCATGAACTCTGGAAGCAACATCTCGATGACCTCAGCAATGATTGGTACTGCTGTCTGAACAGTACGCAACACCACGATCTTCGAAGAGGGGAAAACATCACGCCTCAAGTCCGGCTGATCTCTGGCAATGACTCGACCATCTGGTGCAAATCCCGAAGAAACTCGCTTCAACATTAAAACCCGATCGAATATGAATAAACGACATGTCTCTATATCACCGGAATGTCACCTGGTCAGTCCTTGTCCCAGACAAGTCTGCTCTGACCGTATCTCTAACTACAGTCCTTTTGGCTCCCATAAACATGGTGACCGAAACAATCAACATGCATTGACGAGAATAGATCAACGGAACGGATAGAAGAAAGATCTCAAGATATAAATCCTAAGGTAACTTAGGCGGAGTATCATATCGTAAATATGCCGTGGAACATATGTACGGTACGTCACTCTACTTATTACCTACTCCATCAACCAAGGTCATCCTATATAATGAAAGTTCGGGTATAAGACCCCCAAAGTCAAGTCTATGTCTTATAAGGTAAAGCCTAGGTAACAAAAGTGTATGCCCAGACTCCATATAGTCAAACCTAGACTCGAACAAAGGTTAAACCAAATGCTCTGTTACCAACTTTATCACGACCCAAATGTGGCACGTGACCGGCACTTAAATCACGTGATATCTAAAGATATCGACGAGGTCTAAGTAAGCCGAAACCCGGAATTTAAACCCTTTTCTCTTCGTAAACATTAGAGGTGAAGTTTTAAATATTCATCATTTTAAATTAACCATTTGATTGCAACTAAGTATGTTTAAAGAACATATATAACATTTTGAAATTCGACAGCACCTCCTTTGTAAATTTTGCATAAAACCCGATACAACGACAACAATAAAATAGCATCCCAACGGGAGGTAATCTCCGCGCCCAAACGGCGGAGCAACCAAGCAAACTATACAAAAAGTCGACTACAATGATCCCATATCCATCGGTGTTGGACATCAAGGATGGTAAGTGGGTGCTCAGTGGAGACTGGGTACAGTGGACGGACTCGCCGAGAACTCCCAAATGGTGATATACCACACGTCAGATGGCAGTTCTCCGGTGACACTGGTACAGGGTAGTCTGTAGACCTGAGATCGTCATAGAGTCATGTGTGATTCCCACTGTGCTTTGATTTCCACCTTACCACGTCCAAGAGGGCGTGCAAAACGGTGGTTTTTGGGTACAGTGCCGAATCACATGGAGGCAATGAGCGATAGGAGGGGATTCGTCTCTCCCGGTATAGGGAGTTGATGTTGTGCTATGTTCGATTGGCTATAACTGGAAGTCCCTGGCCAGAGATGATAGAGAGATTTACTGGTAATGTTACCAGTAGTTTCTCGACCTGTTATGATCCTTACATCGACACGACTTATCGGTTACTGGGGTCTGACGTATACCACCCCTAGACTTGATATGCGACATATAAGACGAACAGACCGGACTGTACGGGAGTGTTACTGATTGGATTCATAGGAGAACATACATGCTAGCTTATTGATCTTCTGATCGCTCAATACCTGGGTGGCTGTTACGTTTAGCTGACCGCTTGCAGCTTGTGGGTGTTTGATACGATCATCACCTGCTACCGGCGTATTGACGATTCTTTAGAGTCCTACACAGAGGTTTCTTGGCTCAAGCAAAATGGAGTAGAGGCATATGTGTGATATGTGCAGGACCGAGGATAATGCGATATGAGATACCGTATTATATTCTCGCGATATTTAGATATGAACCGGATCATCGGATCAAGTATTGATTCGATGAATCGGTACATTATATATTAGTCGGTTATATTCGATATAGCCGGATTGTCGGATCAAGTGTTGATTTGATGATTTGATGTATAATAATATATATGATATATTGTATTATATTATCTAATATTGGCTCGCTTTATTATTTCATTTTCTCACCGGATAATACATTGATATATATGCGATATATATTAATTGTATTATTTTCTTTTGTTACAAATATAATATATATATATGTGATATATATTATAGTAACATGATATGATTAATAATGAAACATGTTTAGTGATGATAAAAAGAGATTAGGGTTTGATTAGGGTTAGCTTCTTCTTGCAACGTCTAGAAGCATTCCTTTTGTCATAAAGAAGATATTATGATAGATATTTTCTTATGACTCATTTCTTAATCCAACCAAACCCTAGTCTTAGTTAACTCTCTACAAGGGTTATCCTTGTCATCATTAACCATGGTTGCATTATTATTGATATACTCTTATCATTATTCATCACAAAAGGATTATCTTTTTTTATTCATCATCTTCTTCTCTCTTAAGCTTTGAGAAAGATCACTAGATTTTCCTTTTGTGATGGTTTCTTGTGAGAAATTGATATAAAAAGATAGCATAAATACTACTCCATCATCCTCATCTAATCTAGCCATTTAGATTAGGGTGTTCACCTCATTAGAGTGAGAGAGCTTGAGTTATAGCAACTTCGACGTAGATCATCGGAGAAACGGAACACTACAAGCTAGCATGGATCGTTCGAGTCGTGGAGCCTCTCTTGAGTCCGGGAGATCATGGATCGCGGCGAAGGGACTTCTACTCGGAGCTTATGAAGTGAAGGAGCAGAATACAAAGGTTGTAATCCCTCACACTTAGTGGTAAAGATGTTTACTTGCATGTTAAACCCTAATAATCTAGCAAAGATCCCGGCTTTGGGTTGTTCCGCACGTATAAAATTTTATTCGGGCATGTTTGATGCCTTATGAACCTTTACAACAGTGCCTAGGAACCCTACAGTGGTATCAGAGCCTAACTAGAGCATTAGGCGACGTGTATACGAAGTTAAAACTCCGATCGAACCCCGATACGACGAAATAGAACCCCTCTCTGGAAATTTTGTAAAAATGTGCTTTTTTCTGCATTAAAAATACTCAAAAAAATCAGCAGGGAATTCTAAGAATTATTATGAAATACGAGCCCACAATTCCATGAAATCACCGCGGAACCGCGGCGGGAACCTGCTTCCCGCGGCGATTCCGCGGCCGATCTTTGGGATTGTGACACGTGTCTTCAGGGTAATATCCGTAGGTGCTTGTTGCTGCTTCTGGGTATTTTTAATCTGTCTCAAGTGTTGAGTGTTCTGGGGTTTATTTTGTAATTGTTGATTCGATCAGAAAATTTAATTTTGTTATGTTTTCCGGATATTTAGAAACTGTTAAAATGATCGAGCGGATATCATTAACTCACTTTTTCCCGGCACGAAAAACTTTCAAGTGCTGAATTTTTATCGGGTTTAAATCTTTCGGAAAAATGTGCAAATAACGCGGTGGGCCCTCTAGAAGAACACAAACCTTAACTCGATTATGTGACCGTCCTGAACTACCTCTAAACCTTAGGGTTTGGGGCAGTACGGCGTGCCACATGTGAGGCGTTGGCTTGACCCTTTTACGGCTGGATCACCGGTATTGTGACATATTCTGGGATTATTTGAACTCCGCTCAAGTGTTGAGCTATTTAGGAAATTTTGGGTATTTGATTATCTGTTCGGAAAGTTTAACACTGTCTATTTATCTGGAATGTGATACAATATGTGGAATTCATATAGTTAGGCATAAAATGCGAAGTATGTGATATTTCGAATTTACGATGTCTAAAGTGATTGTGGATTCCAAATATTGTAGGTTTACCATTTCTTTTCTGTGACTGTAAGTGTAGTATGTAGTTGTATTGCCGTTTTCGTTGCTATACGTCAATGACGATCGGTGTATGCATACTTACTTACGTTGATGATATATGATATTATGTATTGCTGTGATATGTTATATTGGATCGTCGTGTTCTGAATAGCCGGGGGTTTTATGTGAGATGAGGGTTTTTATTTTCATTCATGTAAAATTCATTTGTATGTAAAATTCTTTTATTGGGACACTTCCAGGATGAGGTTGATGTCACCATTGTATATTATTTACTTTTCCGCATTAGGTAGACCAAAGGAGGGGAGCACAAGTAACTGGGTTTTAGGGTCCAGTTGGAGGCCATCTCGAGGAGTCGAGACCGGGTCTCCTAACCCTAGAATCGGCAGTGTTACTTGCCGCTCTCGTAGGGGTCTAGGGATATGGGTTTGGCTATTCATCGCGACCGTGGAATCCGTGTTTTATACCGGCTCGTATTAAAAACACGGACATCCTAGTATATCCAATATTTCATATATGTTCTTCTGCTGCAATGTTCTGTGATGAGATCATATTACTGCCTGATATGAATGCTTATACTATATATATATATATGCTGATATATAAATATTACTGCTTTCGTTTCTTCTGTAATGCTTAGGAAGCATAAGCTGATAAGATTTTATTAATGAGATTAATAAAAAGAAAAGAAACCTAAAAGATGTTGTAGAATCAAAACTTTATAAAAAGGGTAGCTATAGATTTGCTTTGCATAGCGGTATATATGATATACCCTACACCTTATTCGATGAGGAAAGAGTCGTGATCCCTTCACTGGGAGTGACCTCTTTAGTGAAACTAGCAGATGCTACAAACTCGCGGTTTAGTTTTTGACAGCTTATATAGTTTTTGCTTTGCACAGAGGTATATATGATATATCCTGCACCTTATTCGATGGGGAAAGAGCCGAGATCCCTTCACCGGGAGTGACCTCTTTAGAAAAACTAGAAAAACCTAAAAAACACTCCTTTTCAAAAACTACTCGATTCTACGACGATATCAAGTTCATTACGCTCAAGGTTTTCTGAAAAACCTGCGTAGCCCTTCGTCATTTCAGATAGATATTACTTAGTATTCGTGCTACGTTTGTTAGCCTGCGTCAAGGCGTAGTGTGCGGTAGCTAACTAATACTTATCTGCAGCATGAGATGAGACTGGATTAGGGTAGTCGAACGACTTTGTTGGCCTGCGTCAAGGGTCGTGCGGGTGGGTTTAATTCAATCAAGAAATGTACGGGTTGAACTTGACTAGCGGACTATGGTTTGTTGGCCTGCGTCAAGATCATAGAACGCTAGGGGTAAAAGCATTATGGGGAATTTCATGTGTTGAAATTTGCAATAAGATTGCATACCTTCTATGAGATAGTTGGATCTCGATACCCACTGCGAGTAAGGGAGAGTTTTACAAAGGACAATTAGCCGATCAAGTAGGTGTCTAGAAAAGTGTTAACGAGGTTACGCCTCTGGGAAAACGAAGTTTACTTTAATTAGGTCCGTGCGAAAGCACGGGGAACCTCTCTCAAGTACCGACACTGATCTGGCTGAAAAATTGACGAAATTGTAGGGTGTAATTAATCCCGGCTAATCTTACCTTTTAGGGTTTGAAGGTAGATTTGATAAAAACAATGGGAGACTTCCTGATTAGATAAGATAATAACCAATCTAATCTTGCAAGAGCATACGCTAAAGTGTTTTCTTCTCTCTCTCCAGGTAGCGACCATGTCAGGCCATAATCAAGATAATAATATGGATGTATTGACTGAACCCGCTTATTATACTGAGCAGGGGAACGTTGGACCCGTTCTTTCTTATAAGAGTTATAAGACTGAACAGGGAATAGGAGAATATCTGGGCTCTCAAGCCGCCCAAAAGAACAAGCATGTTGATGCATCTTCTTCAGGTGTGTTAGTTATTGAGAACCGTTTCTCAGTTCACCCTACGTTCTGGGTATTAGATACCGGATCAGGATCCCACATATGTAAATTGTTACATGGGCTGCGGAAAGGTAGAGAACTGGGAAATGGTGATCATTCCGTTCATGTAGGGAACGGTGCAAGTATTGTAGCCAAAGCAGTTGGCGAATATCACCTAGTATTACCAAGTCGTAATACACTGATTCTGAATGAGTGCTATCATATACCGAACATGATGTGCAACATTATATCAGTTTCTTTATTAAATAAAGAAGGATATAATTTTGTAGTACAGGATAATGTTATGAACATATTCCTAGATCAAAAGTTGATTGCATCAGGGTCGTTACATAATGGCATGTTCATTCTCAATCAAAATGCAGTCCTCAATATACAAAACACACACAAGAGGAAAAGTTCAGAAATGAACGAATCCTACTTGTGGCATTGTAGACTTGGTCATATCAATGCGACACGACTGGCTAAGTTACATAAGGATGGATATTTGAATCCGTTCGAATTATCATCTTATGATACTTGCCATTCATGTCTCAAAGGCAAAATGACCAAAGCTCCGTTTAGTGGACACGGAGAAAGAGTTACGGAACTCTTAGGACTGGTACATAGTGATGTATGCGGTCCCATGTCTACGCATGCCAGGAATGGTTCTTCCGACTTCATTACATTCACTGACGATCTCTCTAGATACGGGCATGTGTTCCTGTTGAAACACAAGTCTGAAGCTTTTGAGAAATTCAGAGAATATAAGCACGAAGTAGAGAAACAAACGAGCAAAAGTATTAAGATTCTTCGATCTGATCGAGGAGGTGAATACTTAAGCAATGAGTTCCTAGATTATCTAAAAGAGAATGAGATTCTCTCTTAGCTTACTCCTCCTTATACACCATAGCACAACGGTGTATCGGAGCGGAGGAATCGCACCCTATTAGATATGGTGCGCTCTATGATGAGTACAGCTGAGTTACCTATTTCCTTCTGGGGATATGCACTGGAAACAGCTGCAGACCTATTGAATATGGTTCCCACCAAATCTGTGCCAACCACTCCATATGAGATATGGAAAGGAAAAAGACCATATCTTAATTATGTTAGGATATGGGGTTGTCCGGCATATGTAAAAACACAAAATCCGGACAAACTCGGCGCAAGGTCTATTCTGTGCAAGTTTATTATATATCCCAAACATTCGCGCGGGTATATCCTCTACCACACCGAAGAACAAAAGGTGTTTGTTTCTCGGCACGCCACCTTTTTAGAAAAAGAATTTCTTACAAAAGAAATTAGTGGCAATGAGGTAGAATTGGAAGAAGTTCCAGCAGAACAAACTACAACAGATGATTTAGTGGAACCAGAGGATTTAGTAGTACCCGACGAACCCCAGCCTCTCCGCCGATCTAGTAGGGTTTCTCGTCCACCTGAGAGATACTACGGTTTTCCGATTGATGGTGGAAGCGAGGATTGCATCATGAATGTTGATGACCCGACTAGTTTCGAGCAGGCCATCACGAGTGGTGACTCTGTGAAATGGCTGGATGCAATGCGATCTGAGATGGAATCCATGTACACCAACAAAGTATGAACTTTAGAAAATGCTCCTGAAGGGGTAAAACCCATTGGGAGCAAGTGGATCTTTAAAAAGAAATTTGGTGTAGATGGAAAAGTTGAGACTTTCAAAGCTAGACTTGTAGCAAAGGGTTTTCGTCAACGACCAGGTGTGGATTTTGACGAAACCTTTTCTCCAGTGGCTATGCTTAAGTCCATCCGGATCTTACTTGCCATTGCCGCATACCATGACTACGAAATCTGGCAAATGGATGTTAAGACCGCCTTTCTAAACGGTGATTTAGAAAAGTGCGTGTACATGACTCAGCCAGAGGGCTTCGTAGATAGTGGGAGCAGCGGGATGGTGTGCATGCTGCTTAAATCCATTTATGCGGTAAAGCAAGCATCGCGGAGTTGGAACATCTGTTTTGATGTTGTAGTCAAAGAGTTTGACTTCATCAAAAATATAGATGAACCTTGTATCTATAAGAAGGTAGCAGAGAGTAAGGTTGTCTTCTTCGTATTGTACGTGGACGACATACTCTTGATAGGAAATGATATTCCTATGATGCAATCAGTCAAGCTCTTCTTAGCACAAAGATTCTCAATGAAAGGTCTAGGTGATGCCTCCTGCATATTAGGAATCATGATCTATAGAGATAGATCTAAACGGATACTGGGATTGTCCCAATCCAGGTACATTGACACCATACTAAAGAGGTTTAGTATGGAAGAATCCAAGCGTGGGAACCAACCCACGATCTCTGGACTCACTCTCTCCAAAGAGATGTCTCCCAAGACTGATTTGGAGAGAGCTCACATGCAAGGGATACCCTTTGCTTCGGCAGTAGGCTCTATCATGTATGCGATGCTATGTACCACACCCGATGTAGCATACTCACTAAGTGTAGTGAGTCGGTATCAAGCAGATCCTGGAGAGAGTCACTGGACAGCTGTGAAGAACATTCTCAAGTACTTACGAAGGACTAGAGACATGTTCTTGTTGTATGGTAACGGAGAACTCCGAGTGGAGTCCTTTACCGATTCCAGCTTCCAAAGTGATAAGGACGACTCTAAGTCGCACTCAGGATTTGTCTTTACCCTCAATGGAGGGGCGGTATGTTGGAAGAGTTCCAAATAGGATACCGTTGCAGACTCGATGATGGAGGCTAAATACATCGCTGCCAACGATGCTGCCAAAGAGGCTGTCTGGATAAAGAATTTCATTAGTGAACTTGGTGTGGTTCCATCCATTGAGCATCCAATACCTCTGTATTGCGATAACAATGGAGCTGTGGCTTTGGCCAAGGAACCTAGGTCCCATCAGAAGTCCAGACATATTCTGAGGCGGTATCACCTGATCAGGGAGATAGTTGATCGCCGGGAGATCGAGGTCAGGAGAGTAGATACGAAGGACAACACAGCAGATCCACTCATGAAGGACATTCCCCAGATAAAGTTTGAGAGATTATTCGGGATGCTAGGTATGAGATACTACAGCAGCTGGCCTTAGTGCAAGTGGGAGATTGTTAGTTATGTATATACCCTAGAGGCCATTGTTGTACATATGATGTATATTATAATGGATGCTTGGATATATATAGAGAGGACTTTCTTGCTCGTCATGATAGTATGCTATTTGGTTTTCCTTTATCTTAACATGTTGACTTGTATTGGTTTACCGTCTTTCTCTCACATATTGATAAAGCCCTTAGGATCTGTACTCGACTACTGGGACGATGACGAGATCATACTAGTGGGGCCATGGTAGTCGATGAGTACATCCTATAATTGTTCCTAGTCGAGGGTATATCGAGACAGGGCATCGATACACCATAGTAGACTAGCGTATACGCATCTTGACCCATATGATGGGCGATGGATGATCCCATATCCATCGGTGTTGGACATCAAGGATGGTATGTTGGTGCTCAATAGAGACTGGGTACACTGGACGGACTCCCCGAGAACTCCCAGATGGTGATATGCCATACGTCAGATGGCAGTTCTCCGGTCACACTGGTACAGGGTAGTCTGTAGACCCGAGATCGTCGTAGAGTCTTCTGTGATTCCCACTGTGCTTTGATTTCCACCTTACCACGTCCAAGAGGGCATGCAAAACGGTGGCTTTTGGGTACAGTCCCGAATCACATGGAGGCAATGAGCGATAAGAGGGGATTCGTCTCTCCCGGTATAGGGAGTTGATGTTGTGCTGTGTTCGATTGGCTATAACTGGAAGTCCCTGGCCAGGGCTGATATAGAGATTTACTGGTAAGTGTTACCAGTAGTTTCTCGACCTGTTATGAGTCTCACATCGACACAACTTATCGGTTACTGGGGTCTGACGTATACCACCCCTAGACTTGATATGCGACATATTAGACGAACAGACCGGACTGTACGGGAGTGTTACTGATTGGATTCACAGGAGAACGTACAGGCTAGCTTGTTGATCTTCTGATCGCTCAATACCTGGGTGGCTGTTACGTTTAGCTGACCGCTTGCAGCTTGTGGGTGTTTGATATGATGATCACCTGCTACCGGCGTATTGACGATTCTTTAGAGTCCTACACAGAGCTTTCTTGGCTCAGGCAAAACGGAGTAGAGGCGCATATGTGATATGTGCAGGACCGAGGATAATGCGATATGAGATACCGTATTATATTCTCGCGATATTTAGATATGTACCGGATCATCGGATCAAGTGTTGATTCGATGAATCGGTACATGATATATTAATCGGTTATATTTGATATAGCCGGATTGTCGGATCAAGTGTTGATTCGATGATTTGATGTATAATAATATATATGATATATTGTATTACATTATCTAATATTGGCTCGCTTTATTATTTCATTTTCTCACCGGATAATACATTGATATATATGCGATATATATTAATTGTATTATTTTCTTTTGTTACAAATATAATATATATATGTGATATATATTATAGTAACATGATATGATTAATAATGAAACATGTTTAGTGATGATAAAAAGAGATTAGGGTTTGATTAGGGTTAGCTTCTTCTTGCAACATCTAGAAGCATTCCTTTTGTCATAAAGAAGATATTATGATAGATATTTTCTTATGACTCATTTCTTAACCCAACCAAACCCTAGCCTTAGTTAACTCTCTACAAGGTTTATCCTTGTCATCATTAACCATGGTTACATTATTATTGTTATACTTTTATCATTATTCATCACAAAAGGATTATCTTTTTTTATTCATCATCTTCTTCTCTCTTAAGCTTTGAGAAAGCTCACTAGATTTTCCTTTTGTGATGGTTTCTTGTGAGAAATTGATATAAAAAGATAGCATAAATACTACTCCATCATCCTCATCTAATCTAGCCCATTAGATTAAGGTGTTCACCTCATTAGAGTGAGAGAGCTTGAGTTATAGCAACTTCGACGTAGATCATCGGAGAAACGAAACACTACAAGCTAGCATGGATCGTTCGAGTCGTGGAGCCTCTCTTGAGTCCGGGAGATCATGGATCGCGGCGAAGGGACTTCTACTCGGAGCTTATGAAGCGAAGGAGCGGACTACAAAGGTTGTAATCCCTCACACTTAGTGGTAAAGATGTTTACTTGCATGTTAAACCCTAACAATCTTGCAAAGATCCCGGCTTTGGGTTGTTCGGCACGTATAAAATTTTATTCAGGCATGTTTGGTGCTTTTTGAACCCTCACAAGAGTGCCTAGGAACCCTACATAATATACATCAATGGTGACATCATCCTCAACCCAGAAGTGCCCCAATAAAAGAATATTACATACATATTTTACATGAATGAAAATAAAAACTCTCATCTCACATAAAATCCCCCGGCTATTCTTATCACGACGATCCAATAAAAGATATCAGCGACACATAATATCGCATATCATCAACGTAAGTAAATATGCGTATTCCAAATTCCGTTGACATATAGCAACGAGATTTGGGATACCCCACGTATTACACTTACGGTCAAAGAAAAGAAATGTAAAACTGCAATAATTAGAATCCGCATATCCTTAGACATCATAAACCCGGAATATCTCATATTCCGAATTTCATGCCTAACTGTATAGACCCCCGTATTTTTGTCTCATATCAAAAACACTTTTCAATAATTTTTACAGGTAATTCAACAAGATTCCCGACTACCCGATCGAATACGCGTCAAAAACTATAGTAGATGACCGCACCCCCGATACCGTCTACCAAGTGCACTTAGGCGGAACTCCGTGGCCGCGAGCACCCGAGTGGGTGCTATTGGCAACGGGCCCTACAGTCACTTGGTTGGGGCAATGGGGCGAGGCTATCTAGTAAAGTTATTCGGAGAGTATTCGCGTACGATACGCGATTGCGACGAAGTTTCGATCCGAATCGAAACTTCGTGGCAATCGCTCTACCGAGACTAAAACGCTAGATTTATAATCATTAATTAGTTTTCACAAAACCAATTAAATGCGGATCGTCACTACTGCATCCATATCAAACTAAAACCAAAAAAGATGCAATAATTACGATTACGAAACACTCCGTATTAGTCCCTTAAAAATTAACATCTCATGAAATTTTGGACTAATCAAATAATACCTTAAGACCCAAACTCCAAGCAGCAAGAACACCCAAAAATACGAGACCAATTGGGGCATGGGGGACCAGCCAGGCCGGATTTTCTGGCTATTTCACCGGGTCAAAACCGGTGAAATGGTCTCGAATTTTCTTAGTGTTCTTATTGTATCTCATACAACACTATGCAGTTGTTTAAAAAATTTTCAGAGGATGTTTTAAAATCGACAGAAACTGTTATCATAGATTTCGGGGTTTCGGAGTTTTTCGGTTTCGTGATTCTAATTATATCGTCTAATCTTCTAGCTTAGGCTCTGATACCATGAAAGTCTACCCTAGCACCAGTAAGGGGTCTAAGTGACATCAAGCATGCCAAATTCAAATTTTTATGGTGCTAAGCTAGACTAAACAAGATCATTAGCTAGTTGATTAGGGTTTAAAGTTTGAAATCAAGAAAACTATAAGAAGTGAAAGATGGTTATACCCTCGTAGATCGAGTCCTTCACTTCACATGCTCCGTGTAGTAGTCCCACGACTCTACTAGGCTCCACTTGAGGCTTTGGACAAGCTTCCTCGGATGACCTTCATGCCGAAGATGATCCACGCGAAGTCCCTCCAACTCAAGCTACCTCTACACTAAACTCTTTAGCGTAGTAAACACGCTACACTCGATCGCTAGTCAAGTATAGGATAGTGAATTAGGGGATGTTAAAGCTCACAAGTTTGTGTTCAAGCTTCATGGTTCACATCACATGTGAGGGTTGAAACTTGAACCATGACATTGAGGAAGAAGAAGAAGCTAGAGAGCATGAGAGCAAAAATGGGAGCAACTCAAGAAAATGGTTAAGTGTTGTAATGAACATAGAATGAATGGCAACCCTTGACCCCCACCCATTCAAACATGGAATTTTTCAATATGAATTTGCAACCATGCTTGAATAGTGAGTCAAGATGAATAAACAAATATAAAGCCCATGCTTGCAACCATGCTCCCAAAGTCTCCCCATTTTCCACCACATTTCTGTTTTCATAAAATAGAAATTTATGTCATGCTACATATATATATTTATATATATATATATATATTAATACGTATAATAAAATATTTGGTGAGCTAATGATATTAGTTAAGATATAATTATATCAAATATAATATATATCTCATTATTAAATCAACACTTGATTTAATAATCTGGTTATATCACATATGACCAACTAATATCATTTATCTGTTTATCACAATATCAAATAAACACTTGATTCGATAATCTGGTTATATCACATATAACCTAATCGATAACAGATAACTGCCAGATTACAATAAGGTATCACATACTCGTATTTAATCAGGCCTACACACATATCACATATGTGTCCCACTTCGTTTCGCTTGAACCGGGGAACTTCTGTGTGGGACTCTAAAGGCTCGTCAATACGCCAGCAGTAGGAGATGATCACATCAGTTACCTACAAGCCGTTAGCGGTACTAGCTGGACGTAACGGCTACCCAGGTATTGAGCGATATGAAGATCAACAAGCAAGATTGTCCATAGTCTCCATGAAGCCTATCAGTAACACTACCGTACAGTCCGGTCTCTTCGTCTGATATGTTGCATATCATGTCTAGGGGTGGTTAACGTCAGACCCCAGTAACGTGATAAGTCATGCCGATGTCTGGCCTATAACGGTTCGAGAAACTACTGATAACACTTATCAGTAAATCTCATAAGCAGCCCTGGCCAGGACTTCCAGTTATAGCCAATCGAGCATAGCGCAACATCAACCCCTAATACTGGGAGAGACGAAACCCCTTCTATCGCTCATTGCCTCCATGCGACTCGAGACTGTACCCAAAATCCACCTGTTTGCACAACTCAGTAGAGCCGTGGTAGGTGGAGATCAAAGTACAGTTGGAGGACACACAATACTCTATGACGATCTCGGGTCTACAGACTAGCATGTACCAGTGTCACCAGAAGACAGCTATCTAACGATATGTATACTACCAACTAGGAGTCCTCGGCGAGTCCGTTCGGTGTACCCATTCTCCAATGAGCACCTGCGTACAATCTTTGGTGTCACACACCAATGGTTGTGGGATCAACCATCACCCTCTATGGGACAAGAAACGTACACACTAGTCTACTCTGGAATATCGATGCCCTAGTCTCGATATTCCCTCGACTAGGAACCTATTAAAGGATGTACTTTTGGACCACCCCGGCCTCACTAGTATGATCTCATCATAATCCTGGTAGTCAAGTACATATCCTAAGTGCTTTATCAACATGTAAGAGACAGACAGTATAAATACCAGTCTACATGTTAAGATTAAGGTAATCTGATAACATACTATCATGTCGAGCAAGAAAGTCCTCTCTATATATGTCTAAGCATCCACTATATCACCAATAATGGCCTTTAGGGCATACATATTCCTAACAAGTTGGATCTCGATACCCAGTGCGCGTAAGAGTTACTCCTGGGAGAGTTTTGCACTTAACAATTAGCTAATCCTGTAGGTGTCTAGAAAGGTGTCAACGGGGTTATGCCTCTAGGGAAATGAGGTTTATTTTAATTAGATTCATGCGAAAGCACGGGGAACCTCCCTCGGAGTACCGATACCTGCCTGGCCGAACGATTAGCGAACCTGTAGAGTGTAATTAATCCCGGCTAATCTTAACTTTTAGGGTTTGAAGGAAGATTTGATATAAACAGTGGGAGCCAACCTGATTAGATAAAAACCAATCTAATCATGCAAAGAGTGCACGTAAAGTGATTATCCTTCTCTCTCTCCTGGTAGCGACCAATGAAATACCTTAATCAAGATAATAATATGGATGTTTTGACTGAACCTACTTATTATACTGGGCTAGGTTCTGCTCTATCTTATGATTGTCATAAGTCTGAGCAAGGAATAGAGGAATATTCGGATTCCCACGCCACCCAAACGAAGAAAAAGCATGTTGATGTATCATCTTCGGGTGTGTTCGTTACCAAGAACTGTTTCTCAGTTGTTTCTACGTCCTGGGTATTGGATACCGGATTAGGATTCCATATATGTAATTTATTACATGGGCTAAAAGACAGGTAGAGAACTGGCAAAGGGTGATATGTCTCTAAGTAGTAGAGAGTGGTGCAATTGTTGTAGCCAAAGCAGTTAGAAGATATCACCTGGTGTTACCAACTGGTAATACATTGATTCTGAACGACTGTTATTTCATACAAAAAATGTTATGAACATTTTTCTAAATCAAGTGTTGATTGGGTTTGGTACGTTATGAAATGGTATATACGTTCTGAATCAAAATACAGTTCTAAGTATACAGAATACACACAAGAGGAACAGTTCAGAAATTAACGAAGTCTTCTTGAGGCATTGTAGACTAGGTCATATCAATGCGACAAGACTAGCTAAAGTTCCATAAGGATGCATATTTGAATCCGTTCGAATTTACATCTTATTCAACTTGCCAGTCATGTCTCAAAGACCAAGTGACCAAATCTCCGTTTACTGGAAACGGAGAAGGAGCTATGAACTCTTGGACATATACATAGTGATGTATGCGGTCCTATGTCTACACATACCAGGGATGGTTCCGCGTACTTTATTATATTCACCGATGTTCTCTCAAGATACGGACATGTGTTCTTGTTGAAACACAAATCTGAATCTTTTGAGAAATTTAAGGAATATAAGTACGAAGTTGAGAACCAGATGGGTAAAAGTATTCAAATCTTTCGATATGATCGAGGAGGAGAATACTTGAGCATGGAATTCCGGGATTATTTAAAAGAGAATGAGATTCTCTCTCAGTTTACTCCTCCGTATACACCACAGCAAAACGGTATATCGGGATGTAGGAATCACACCCTATTAGATATGGTGCGCTTTATCATGAGTACTGCTGAGTTACCTATTTCCTTTTGGGGATATGTACTTGAGATAGCTGCATACCTATTGAATATAGTTGCGACCAAATCCGTTGCCTACCATTCCATATGAGATATGGAATGGGAAGAGACCATCTCTTAAACGAATTAAGATATGGGGTTGTCCGGTCTATATTGAAAAGCAAAATCATGACAAGCTCTAAGCAAGGTTAGTTCTGTGCAAGTTTGTAGGATATCCCAAACATTCACGAGGGTATATCTTCTACTATACCGAGGAACAAAAAGTGTTTTGTTTCTCGACATGCCACCTTTTTAGAAAAGGAATTTCTTATGGAAGAAATTAGTAGCAATGAGGTAGAACTGGAAGTAGTTACAGCAACACAAACTATAACTGGCGATTTGGGGGAACCGGAGGATTCAATAGTCCCTGACGAACCATAGCTACTCCGCAGATTTATTAGGGTTCCTCATCCATCTGAGAGATACTACTGTTTTCTCATAGACGGTGTGAGCGAGGATTGCATCATGGATGATGATGACCCAACTAGTTTCGTGCAGGCCATCACGAGTGGGGACTCTGTGAAATGGATGGATGCTATGTGATCTGAGATGGAATCCAAATACACCTACAAAGTATTGACTTCGTATGTTGCTCCTGAAGGGGTAAAACCCATCGGGAACAAGTGGATCTTTGAGAAAGATAATTTGGTGTAGATGGAAAAGTTGAGACTTTCAAAGCTAGACTTGTAGCAAAAGATTTTCGTCTACGACCTTGTGTCGACTATGATGGAACCTTTTCTCCTGTCGCTATGCTTAAGCCCATCAGGATCCTACTTGCCATTGCTGCATGCCATGACTACGAAATCTGGCAGATAGATGTCAAAACCGCTTTTCTAAATGGTGATTTAGAAGAGAGCGTGTATATGACACTTCCAGAGGGCTTCGTAGACAGTGGGAACAGCAGAAGCATGTGCAAGCTGCTTAAATCCATCTACGGATTAAAGCAGGCATCGCGGAGATGAAACATCTGTTTTGATGAAGCTGTCAAAGAGTTTGACTTCATCAAAAATATAGATGAACCATGTATATATAAGAAGGTTGTAGAGAGTAAGGTTGTCTTTCTCGTATTGTACGCGGATGACATACTCTTGATAGGAAACGATGTTCCTATGCTGCACTCGGTCAAGCTCCTCTTATCACACTAGTTCTCCATGAAAGATCTAACTGATGCCTCCTACATCCTGGGGATATAGATCTATAGAGATAGATCTAAATGGATTTGGGATTGTCCAAATCCCGGTATATAGACACCATACTAAAGGGTTTTAGTATGGAAGATTCTAAGAGTGGTAATGTACCCTCTTGTTCAGGATTCACTCTCTCCAAAGAGATTTCTCCCAAGCCTGATTTGCAGAGGGTTTGCATACAAGTGATACCCTATGCTTCGGCGGTCAGGTCAATCATGTATGTGATGTTATGTACCAGACCAGATGTAACTTACTCACTAGGTGTAGCGAGTGGGTATCAATCAGATCCAGGAAAGAAACACTGGACAGCGTTGAAGAACATTCTTAAGTACTTGAGAAGGACTAAATAGATGTTCTTCGTGTATGGTAACGGTGAACTCCAGATGGAGTCCTTTATCGATTCGATCTTCCAGAGTGATAAGGACGACTGAAAGTCAGTCTCGGGTTTTGTCTTCACCATCAGCGGAGGGATGGTATGTTGGAAGGGTTCCAAGCTATATACCGTAGCAGACTCGTTGATATTGGCTGATTACATCGCTACTAACCATGCTGCCAAAAAGGCTGTCTGGATGAATAAAGTTCATATAATGAACTTGGTTACTACCATTGGGCATCCAGTATTTGTGTATTGTGATGACAATGGAGCTGTGGATTTGGCCTAGGAACCCCAGTCCCGTCAGCGATCCAGACATATTCTTAGACAGTACCACCTGATCAGGAAGATAGTTGATCTCCGAGAGATCGAGGTTAGGAGAGTTGACACAGAGGATAACACAGCGGATCCACTCACAAAGGCCAAACCCCCAAATGCGATTCGAGAGATTTTTGGGAAGTTGGGTATGAGATACTACAACAACTGGCCTTAGTGAAAGTGGGAGATTGTTAGGAGTATGTATGCCATAGAGGCCATTATTGTTGATATAGTGGATGCTTGGACATATATATAGAGGAATTTCTTACTCGACATGATAGTATACTATCTGGTAACTTTTTATCTTAACATGTTGACTGGTATTCTTTACTGTCTTTCTCTCACATGTTGATAAAGCCCTTAGGATATGTACTTGATTACCAGGATTATGATGAGATCATAATAGTGGGGCCAGGGTGGTCCAAAAGTACATCCTTTAATAGTTCTTAGTCGAGGGGATATGGAGAAAAGGGCATCGATATTCCAGAGTAGACCAGTGTGTACGTTTCTTGTCCCTTAGAAGGCGATGGTTGATCCCATAACAATTGGTGTGTGGCATCAAAGATTTTACACAGGTGCTCATTGGAGAATGGGTACAACGAACGGACTCACCGAGGACTCCTAGTTGGTATTATACCTATCATCAGATAGCAGTCCTTTGGTGGCACAGGTACAGGTTAGTCTGTAGCCCCGAGATCGTCATAGAGTCTTGTGTGGCTCCAAATGTGCTTTGATTTTCTCCCTACCACGCTCAAGAGGAGTTGTGCAAACAGGTGGATTTTGGGTACAATCTTGAGTCACATGGAGGCAATGAGCGATAGGAAGGGTTTCGTCTCTCCCAGTATTGGGGGTTGATGTTGCGCTATGCTCGATTGGCTATAACTGGAAGACCCTAACCAGGGTTGCTGCTTAGATTTACTTATAAGAGTTATCAGTTGTTTCTTGAACCGTTATAGGCCAGACATCGGCATGACTTATCACGTTACTGGGGTCTGACGTTTACCACCCCTAGACATGATATGCGACATATCAGACGAAGAGACCGGACTGTATAGTAGTGTTACTGATAAGCTTCATTGAGAGTATGGACAAGCTTGCTTGTTGATCTTCATATAGCTCAATACCCGGGTAGCCGTTATGTCCAGCTTGCACCGCTGACGGCTTTTGGGTGACTGATGTGATCATCACCAACTGCTGGCATATTGACGAGTCTTTAGAGTCCCACACAGAAGTTCCATGGTTCAAGCGAAACGAAGTAGGACACATATGTGATATGTGTGTGGGCCTCATTAAATACGTGTATGTGATACCGTATTATAATCTGGCAGTTATCTGTTATCAGTTAGGTTATATGTGATATAACCAGATTATCGAATCGAGTGTTGATTTGATAATGTGATACACAGATGAATGATATTAGTCGGTCATATGTGATATAACCGGATGTGTTGATTTAATAATGTGATGTATATTATATGTGATATAATTATATCTTAACTAATATCATTAACTCACTAATTATTCTTCATAATATATATATATATATATACACATACATATATATATAATAATGAAGCATGGTGTATTTTCTATTTTTTGAGAAAAATAGAAAATGAGGTGGAAAATGAGAGCATGGTTTCAAGTATGGCTTTTATGTTATTTTATTCATCTTGACTCACTATTCAAGCATGGTTGCAATTTTATATTGCAATTTTTCCATGCTTGAATGAGTGGGGGTCAAGGGTTACCATTCATTCAACACTTAGTCATTTTTGCAAATGCTGCTCTCTTTATCTCATGCTCTCATCTTCTTCTTCCTCTTCACCATTGATCAAGCTTCAACCCTCACATTTGATGTGAATCATGAAGCTTGAACACATATTTGTGAGCTTTCAAAACCCCTACTTCACCATCCTACACTTGACTAGAGATCAAGTGTAGCGTGTTTTCTACACTAAAGGAGTTTAGTGTAGAGGAAGCTTGAGTTGGAAGGACTTCACGTGGATCATCTTCGGCACGTAGGTCTTCGGAGGAAGCCCGTCCAAACCCTCAAGTGGAGCCTAGTGGAGTCGCAGGACCACTACACGGAGCATGTGAAGTGAAGGACTCAATCTACAAGGGTATAGCCATCTTTCACTTCTATTAGTTTACATATCATCATATATTAAACCTAATATTCTAGTAACGATCTTGTATAGTCTAGCCCAGCGCCCCAAAATTTTAAAATCCGGCATGCTTGATGCCGCTAAGACCCCATGGCGGTGCTAGTGTAGACTTTCAGTTTGCCGCACCCGTAGGGGTCTAGGATGGGGTTTGTATATTCATCACGACCGTGGAAACCGTCTTTCGTTACAGGCTTAAACGAAACGTGAAATTCCTAGTATATCCAATATGGTCATCTGTGATCTGGAATGCCTATTATGGCGTGAGACGAATGGTTATTATATAATATGCTATATAGTAGATGTTGCTTATGTTTTGCACCCGTGCTAGTCCAACCCCCGCTCTGGCATTAGTTAAGCAACCTAACGGTGTTATACGGGGTCCAGTGGCGAATACGGATGGCATAAGCGGACATGGTATTTTCGTTTCTCTCTATGATGATAGGTGTAAATGATAGGACAGCATTAGATTAATGCAAAGCAAACAAACTAAACCTGAATCGTTGGAAAAATTTCAAAACAACTCGGTTTTTTCGAAACAGAAACTTTTAAATGTGGAGCTTAAACCGCTCCTTTAAAAGCTATCAGGTTCCTTCGATTAAATCAAGTTCATTACGTTCACGGTTTAGCCAAAACCAGCCGTAGCCCTCCGTCATTTCAGTTGAATATTCGGTAGTATTCAAGCTATGTATTTTGACCTTCACCAAGGCATAATGATTGGTTGCTGCTGGATATTCATCTGTAGCATAGATAGATGTATTAGTTTGGGACAGTCGTACTACTATTTTGGCCTTCGTCAAGGGTATGTACGTGTGGGTTCAAATTAACCTGGATAATGACGAGTAGAACTCGACATGTGACTTATGATATGTTGGCCATCGTCAAGGTCATAAGAGCATGGGGAAAAATCCACATCGGGAGTTTCTAAAGAAACTGAAACTTGCTAGTGCTGCATACCATTTGGAGTGTGATAATTGTTGGATATATGTATGCCCTAGAGGCCATTATGTGATAGTGGATGTATCTATACATGTATATATATTCAGTTTGCATTCTTGCTCGACATGATAGTATGCTATCTGGTTCTTCTTTATCTGACATGTTGATTTGATCATGCTTTTATTCATTCATACCTGTTGTAAAGCCCTGAGGATATCGGCTTGACTACTCTGATTATGATGGAGATCATACTAGTGGGACATCTGTAGTCTATAAGCATATCCTGGAACGTCCCTAGTCGTAGGTATATCGAGACGGGGCATTGATATACCAGAGTAGACTAGCGTATATGATACTAGACCCATACGATGGGCGACGAATGTTCCCACATTCATCGATGTTTGACATCAAGATCATATACGGGTACTCAGTGGTGACTGGGTACACTGGACGGACTCACCGAGAAATCATATATGGAATTATATCTATCGTCGGATAGCAGTTCTCAGGTGACACTGGTACAGGTTAGTCTGTAGACCCGAGATCGTCATAGAGCCTTGTGTGTTCTCCCACTGTACTTTGATTACCACCCTACCACGGCTCTACTGAGTCGTGCAAGCAGGTGGCCGTTGGGTACAGTCCCGAGACACACGAAGGCAATGAGCGATAGGAGGGGTTTCGTCTCTCCCGATATTGGGAATTGATGTTGTACTGTGCCCGACTGGTTATAACAGCAAGTCCCTGGCCAGGGCTGCTGAGATTTGCTGATAAGTGTTATCAGTAGTTTCTCGATCTGTTATAGACCATTCACCGGCACGACTTATTGAGTTATTGGGGTCGACGTGACCATCCCTAGGCTCGATATGCAGCATATCTGACGAAGAGACCGGACTGTACGGTAGTGTTGCCGGATTGCTCGACGGGAGTTGTAACAGGTTCGCTTGTTTTCTTTTAATCGCTCAATACCCGGGTGGCCGTTACGTTTAGCTGACCGCTTGCGGCTTGGGGGTGCTTGATATGATCATCACCCACTGCCGGCGTATTGACGAGTCTTAGAGTCCCACATAAGAGTTACCTAGTCCAGGCGAAAAGTTGTGGTGCGCGTATGCGATATGCGCTTGGACCCGATTAAAATGCGTGTATGGGATACCGTATATTAATTGGGCGGCTTGCTAATGGTCGGGTCATATGTGATATGACCGGATTAGTGAATCAAGTGTTGATTCATCATTAGTTTCTCACTACAAATCCTATCTTGCTTATTTTGGATGTATGAATGCATGTATGCATTCATTCTTGTTCATGCACATATTGATGTGCAAGCACACATGCATACATACATCATTTTTTATCATGGTTGTTTATACAATGAGAATGGTGGATATATAAGAATTACACCATGGTTATTTTTGGATTATTATTGGATTTAAATTAAAGCAAAAGGAAATGAAAAATGGGTTAAATCATTTAAGAGTTTCTACACTCTTCTAAACTCTACCATGCTCACCTAACTTTTAACCCATGGTTTATTTTCTTATTATGCTTTTAACTTAAATCAAATGATATCTTTAAATCTAACCATTGTTGGTTATGAGAAAGAAAAATATATATAGTTATTTTTCTTTTCTCTTTCAAGGATAATTCATTCTCTTCTTCAAAAAAGACCACCATCTTCATCAACCTCCATGCTTTGCTCTCTAGTTCTTATAAGAGAGTAAAATACTCATAAAAATAGGATTTTGAAGTGAGATCCATAGCCACAACATCATTCTAATCAAGTTTAGCCGACTTGATTAGAGTGTTCTTGTCACGACCCGAAAGTACGGAACATGACCGACACTTAAACTACGAACGTCTCGAGGCGTACGTAATCTAAGTAAACCGAAAACCCAGAAATCCAAACCAAGAAAAGTAGTAGAGTGCAGGAAAAACCAACTTAAAGCAAGTAATTTCAATAGCATAAGCCGAATTATGCGGTTTTTAAAACATCAAAAATTTACTGAAAATTTCGGCAGAGTCTCCTTTGTAAATACTGGCCCCCAACGGGATACAACATGAATAGTATACGAAATCAAGAAAAAGGCATCCCCAAGCGGGAGCTAGCTCTTCGTCAATCGACGGTCACAACCACACAAGCAATAAATATACAACGCCAACGGCGAGGATCAAAAACTCAAAAGGGAACTCAAAACCACCAGAAATATAACGAGCGACTCTAAGGTCGAAAGAATAAACAACACTGGTCTCTATCTCAATAAATACATGTTTGGTTGATGGAACTTCTAGATACAACAGAATAATGATATACAAGATATAAGGATGGGTGAGATACAAATAACCCACCTACTAGCAAGCCACCCGGAATGGAAATAGTGCCAGCAAAGCCGTAATGAAACCTGTACGGCAAACCTGCAAGAAACTGGGGCACAACGGGGGTGAGTTGCCAACTCGTGAATAGAAAAACATCTACGCACAGAAATCGCATAAATAACGCAACCTAGGTCAATAATCATAATATATCCTCAAATATAAGTATAACAGGCAGCCTATAACAATGACTAGGGTAATATCTAACCCGAGTATAATTTCATGTGCCCGTGTCAGTGCCTCAGGTAGCAATATATCATATGAGTGAGGTATGAATGCATGAAACAGAATACATGTAAATGAAGAAACTGTTTTCATAAATTAGTGAGATTTCCTTCGTATTTTTAAACTGAGGTATCATAATGAAATCAGTATCAACAGTGTCTAGCATCGACACAAAACATAAATCTCACTGTCTCGAAATATCAATGTCTCAAGCTCAATATCTAGGGCGCCGTCAGTCCGGACCGGCCCCTACCATCCATCTCAAGACCACGACGGTATCCTCGGGATATCCGACGCGTCGGGTAATATCACCGGTAGGTAGTGCTCCCCAGCCAGGCTCAACGTCAACACCACATTCCTCTTGCCCCGGGGTACCATACCGGGCCCACCATGTACCCGTGACGGTTCCTCCACTCCTCGACACGGATCACCAAAACCACAGCAAACTCATGGTGGACGACACTTTACATCACTAGAAAACCGCAACATTTTATATTTTAAAAGATCATAAGTTGTAAATTTTGTGGCTTTCCCCGAAATCCAGAAATATCATAAATCTCAAGAAATCATCACAAGTGCATATGTCAATGATAATGAACTAGGCATGAACAACTGAATAACAGTATGCATGAAGTGGTAGGTAATAACTACAATGTCTAATATGGCATATAAGGGAAGTACACTAATATCGTGTCAAAACTACCAGCTAACAATCTAAGTCAAGCAATTATATTCTCTAAAGTGTACGTGACATGGCAATTACCGATGAAGATGTGTGTGAGCCGGCAAGTAGGTGTACGTGGTACATACGCCTCATCGGTAATAGTGCTGGTGTCCTAACAGTATGATATCAATAATGGAATATGCAGCAAAAAAGATAAATATGCGAGGCAGAGCGAACAGCAATAATGTGCGGGAGCTGAATACTAGACACAACGATAACTAATCTGCAATAATCTAATATAAGTCTTACGAATGGTGCCTTTTGAAATAACACGAATCATGGGGTTTTGAAAATAGGGGCTACGGTGTTTTTATGAAAAGATACGTCGTTTTTGAAATATCCGTAGATTCCCTTGAGCTGTCTTTAAAAATGCCCACGATTCGTTAGTTTTTGAAATAGGTAAGAAGTCTAATCTAATCTAACAACTACACTAAACTATACGGCTGAACTAACAAGCTGAACTACAGGTAAGGAAACCGCCTATCATCTGAGTCGATACATATACATACCTGTATATGTATAGTCGGTGATCCGCCTCAATAATATCATATCCGATACCATATCTATAATCAGGCATCCCAAGTCAAGAGTGCGGATCAATCATCAATATAGCTCGTACGTAAATCCTTCGTACGGCATCCCAATCTGGGTACGGGTCAATATCACATCCATCATACTATTCACCTGGTATCCTCTTTATCAAATATCATGATCGGGGTACTGATCTACGTCTAGTACCATACTGATACCGCCTACGTAAGCATGGACGTGTGTGAAACACTACGTCAAGGACCCGCTACAACGTCATGTCGTATCTAAGATACGAACCCTGCTATATCACCGATCTCACGGCCTCGATCCAATCTCATCGACTCAGCTCAACCCCAAGTATCATCCTCAATCCGTATGTGAACACATAGTCCCATACCCATGTGAACACATAACTATAAAGAAGCCCATGAGCACATATCAATAGGAATCTATGCAAGTATGTATGTGTGTATGTGTGTGTAACACTACCCTAGGGTTCGCAACACTAAAGTAATCCAACACACCAATATCCATCCTAAGCATCGTTATTAATCCCAAATAACATATAAAAATTGTTGGTGTGTATACGCATCCGTATACACCACCACGGACTGCGGGGGTGCTATACGCCATCCACCCGACTTCTCCCCGTAGATATAAATCTACTCACCTGGTCCTCGCTAGCCGGTGCCGACGTCGCCACGCGCTTGCTTGTCGTCTCGAAGTCCACATGGGGGTACCTACATATCATAACGCACCATATCTCATTAAAATCCGACTCATGATCAAAACGACGCACGAATCCCACATAGGTCAAAACCTATGGTTGCTTTCACAAATCAACCCAAAAACCCTCGACGTCGGCGTACAAACGCCAAACCATCGAGAAAAACCCAAATACACTCATTTGCACATTCACGAACACTAATTTTAATATAAAATAGCTTAAAATTCCCAAAAACCCCAATTTCACTTAAAAGGTCGTTTTTCCGAAAATCTAGCAAGCACAATTCGCCGTTTGTACAAAACATGATGTTTAAATGAATGTAGCGGCCAATATACTTATTAAATATCTTAAATAAGTCATAGAAAAAAATTTCCGGAATTTAATCTCATTAAATTCCAAAAACCCTAATATTCTAGTTTACAAAATACCCTTTTTACAATTTCATAGCAAAAATGCACAAACTACAATTTAGGTTGGATTTCCATGAACTAAAGTGTTAAACTACACTTAATAAAGTTAATAATATGATAAAAACCCTAACCATATTTTAATTCTCAATTTAACACAATATTTACAAAAACTAGTTTGCAATTTTAACCAATTTCGACCATTTTAGATGCAACAATTTACAAATTATCTTCTAGATTAGGTTTAACATGTCTTAACATGCTAACTACACCATGCAACCTTAAACAAGTGACAACAACCCTATTGAATTTAAAACCCTAACTTTTCAATTCAAACTCCTTCTCTTTAGATTTCCAAACTTGCAATTAAACCACATTTAAGCACCTAATAAGATACATTAAGGAATTTAACCCAACAATTGAACAATAGGTTAGGATTTATACCTTAAAACTGTTGGGGATAGTGCCCTCAGAGTCAATTATTAGGTCACAGGTACGTGATTGTAATGATTGAGGGAGGACCTATCCCGGTAGGACAGTCTTACTCGAAATGATAGTATGCTATCTGGTTTACCTTTATCATCGTGTACTGCTTTAGGTGACCTGACACGTCGCTATTACACGTTGATAGAGCCCCTAGGATTCTTGCTTGACCACCAGCAGTATGAGGGCGATCATATAAGTGGGAGCTGGGGGTCTATAAGCTTATCCTTAAAAGGTCCCTAGTCGTGGGAGTTTCGAGACTGGGCATCGATACTCCATTAGTAGACTAGTGTATACAGTCGAGACCCCGACGAGGGGCGGTGGCCGGTCTCACAAGCCACTGGTGTCAGTTGGATCACCTAAGATGTATACAGGTGCTCATTGGGTTATGAGTACACCGGACAGGACTCGCCGGGAACATGCTAGTTGGTCATATACCAGACGTCAGATGGCAGTTCCCTGGTGACATGTGTGCAGGTTAGTTCATCGACCTGGGGATCGTCATTTGTCTCGTGTGAGTTCCCACTGTACTTTGATTACTACCCTACCACGGCTCAAAGGAGTCGTGCAAACAGGTTTTAGTTGGGTACAGTCCCGAGCCACATGGAGGCAGTGAGCGTATCTTCAGGGGTTCGTCTCTCCCGGTATTGGGAGTGAGGTCGTGCTGTGTCTAGGAGAGCCATTACACAAAGTCCTTGGCCAAGGCAAGGAGATTTACTGGTAGGTATTCCAGTAGTATCTCAGGGTGTTCTGGGCTACACTCCGACACGACTTGTACCGCTTTTGGGGGTCTGACTTTTACCAACCCCCTAGGCCCGCCATGCGATACTCATAGACGAACGGACCGGACTGCACGGATATTGTCACTGACAGGCTCAGTTGGGTGTCGGGGTGAGCTTCCTCATCGACGTCCCATTTGGTCAGTACCTGGTAGCCCGTCACGTATTGGCTTATACCTCTGACGTGCTAGTGGTTAAATCCACAACCAAGGTGTTGACGAGTCTTTAGAGTCCCCCACATTCAGTTACTCAGCTTTCGGGCGAAAGGTTGTAGAGGCCGTATGGAGATATGGCAAGGTCCGATCAGATACGTGCGGTATTGCACGGATCAGGATCGGACAGTTTGTACTATAGGCCGTATGGGTATAAGGCAGGGTTCGATCAGATACGTGCGGTATTGCACGGATCAGGATCGAACAGATATTACTAGCCGGCTTTGGTTTAAGCCGGATCCTAATATAGTACAGTGTAGACTTTGTCTCATTGCATTTGTATTTCGGTCGGAATACAAATGCGGGTGTGTATGCACAGTATCGGGGTTTTCCTGTAATTTATTACGGGACCAGTTTTTGGAGTTGCCAGTTTGCTTTCCGTTTCGGCCAATTTCCATTGTTCTGTTCATTGGCCGAAGATTGGTGGAGGAGGGTTTATTTGCATTGTTGCAAATAGGCATTTGTGGAGGGGGGTTCTTTGCATCTTTTGGCATCATGATGGTTTTCATGATGTGCACCATCATTGACTTCTCCTTCTCATGATGGATTGACTTTGTGGACTTGATGGTTGTGGTTGTGTGTGGTTTTTGTTTGTTATAATGTTCTTTCATGATTCCAATTTCCATTGTTCCACCCACCCCCTTGACCTTTTCTCTTTCTGTCTCCAATCACACTTGTGAAGTGGGGGGGGGCCGGCCATTCAAAATAGGGAATGGGATTCATTTCATTTTTGGTGGTGAAAAATGTTACTCTCATTCTTGTATGCTAGATTTATCCCACCTCTCTCCAAGCTCTCTTTTTCTTCCACCAAATGGCAAAGCTCCAAAACCCCAAATGAGACTTCTTCTACTACACATTCTACAGCGGATCTTGGGCACGTCGAGTAGCCGACTTCGTGCCCGAGTTGCCTCGGCATTGAGGTGGGAGCCCGTAAACATAGTTGGCGATGTGGTGCACTTCCGGCGACGAGGAGGAGACGGGATTTTTCCGCAGGAGATCGGGACCATGACGAGAAGACCGGAGGACTTGGATCGTCGGTATATCTCTAACCCATCTTCTAGTTAGCTTAGACTTGTTAATGGTTACGATCCGGATGTTTAGTGCGCGGTGGTGCCGGTTTGCTAAGTCCGCAAAATTTAAGTTATTCACCGCTTCCGCATTCCGGCGTCGGATTGACGGCCGGGGCGCCGCCGTGCACTTACAGTGGTATCAGAGCCTCGCCATTAACTTCGTCTAGCTTTGTGTAATGTGTTTGCATTTCCGATTGATCAAAAAGTTCCAAAACCCGTATTACTTTCGCATCAGTTTCTGTTGAAAATTTTTGGTCTCGAAAATTTTTTCTGTTGGTCTCAGAATGATGTGCAGGGAGATGTAAGAACACTGGAAAAATTTCGTAGCACGATCCCTCCGTACGACCGCGGAAGGGCGGCCAAAACCCTCTTCTGGCCGCGCTTCCGCCGCAAGTTTGTGGGCTCGTGTGTTTATGTTTTTGCAGTGGGCTTATGGGCTTATTTCAGGGGTTTTGGAATATTAAATTTGGTCCCAGAATTTCTTTAACTGCTACAGTTTTCTTTGGGGCCCACTTGTTAATTGTTTGATCAATCGGAAAATTTTAAACACATTTTTCACAGTATTTACATTATATCTGCGACCGTGAATGTCACTCGATCGGTAAATCCTGTCTAACTGCTATAGCCCGGTTAGACGGATTTGCGAACGTGACTTTCACGTTGATGTTCTATGTATTTGCTGTGTTGTTGCGGATCGGTCGTGGGGGATAGCCTGGATGCAATGCTAGTACAGTGCTGTTGTATTATGTACATTTGATATTGCGGGGCGAGCGTCCGACATGTGGACTGCCGTCACTGCCTGTTTGTATTATTATTTTGGGGCACGACCTGGTTGCGGTCGATGTACCCGTTGTATGTATATTTTACTTTCTGTACTAGGATTGCCCCGCGGAGGGGTGCACGGATAGCCGGGTTCTGGAGGGCAACAAGCCCGCATCTCATGGCATTGAGACGGAGGGGGCTTCACTCTGGGATTGGCGGGCTATTCGCCGCACTCGTAGGGGGTACAGGTTGACCCAGGAGGGGTGCCCAAGTTGCCGGATTCCGTGGAGTGCTGGGTGGTCCATTCACGGAGCTGAAGGGGGCTGCCTCGCTTCAGGTTTTGGCGGGTGACTTGCCGCGCCCGTAGGGGTCTAGGTTTTCATTGCACAGGCTATCCACACGACCAGGGGAACGTCGGGTTTCAGTAGTGGCTCTGTGAAACCCGGGGATCCCAGATATCTGTATTGTTTCTGTGATGCTGTTCATTCTCTGTGATGTTGCATTTTATTCACGCCTTGAGCGAATATAATATATTGGTATATATATTAGTAGATGTTGTATATGTTTTGCATCCGCGCTAGTCCAGTCCCCGCTCTGTCGTTAGTAAGCTAACCTAACGGGTAATGACGGGACCCAGTGGCGAATGCGGATGGCATATACGTACATCAGTATATTTTCGTTCTTTTTGGTGTGATCAATTGATGGGACTGCATTGATTCGGATCAATGCAAGTTTAAAAACAAACCTAATCTGATGTTGTTGGAACACTTTTCAAAAAGCTGTTATTGCAAGGACGTTCACTTTTGTTTTGCATTGTGGTATTCAGTTGGAATATCCTGCTCCTCAGTCGACGAGGCAAGGGCCGAGATCCCTTCACCGGGAGTGACCCCTTGGACAGAAGTTTGCGTCAGGGCATTAACTTCACTATAGCCGATTACTTTTGCTTTGCACCGTGGTATTCAGTTGGAATATCCTGCACCCCATTCTACGGGGAAAGAGCCGAGATCCCTTCACCGGGAGTGACCTCTTTAGCAACGGTTTTCGTCACTATATTTTCAAAAAGCTATCCGTTCCTTTAACGATATCAAGTTCACTACGTTAAAGGTTTTCGCCAGAAACCATTCGTAGCCCTCCGTCGTTTCATATGGGTAGTCAATAGTATTCAAGCTGTGTTTGTTGGCCATAGTCAAGGCACAGTGTTTGGTAGCTGTTGGGTGTTCATATGCTGCATAGATAGATGCGTTGGTTTGGGACAGTCGTATAGCCTTGTTGGCCCTAGTCAAGGGCTTGTACGGGTGGATTCAAATCAACCTGGATAATGACGGGTAGAACTTGACATGTGACTTATGATTTGTTGGCCTTAGTCAAGGTCATAAGAGCATGGGGCAAAAATCCACATCGGGAGTTTCAAAAGAACTGAAACTTGCCAGATATGCGCATACCTTCTGGAGTGTGATGACGTGGGCGGATTCCGTCACGTTATCATGCGATGATAGTTGGATCCCGATTCCCACTGATGAGTTAGTTTACTCCTCGGGTCACCCCGACTAATTCTTCTTTCAGGTTTGGAGGAGAATTTGAGGTACAGTGGGAAGATTCCTGATTAGATAAATTGGTAACCATTCTGATCTAGGTTAGAGTGCACGCTGAGTGTTTCTTTTCTCTCTCTCTTTGGCAGCGACCATTGACCTGACCCTAAGACTATGACTCAGTGACCAAGTTGACCGAACCTTCTTAACACTGGCTTTTGGATTGTCAGAGTTGCAGACCTCATTGCCACTCCTACTTTTACCCTTTTCTCCAGGACACCCCGTATTACTACGAACGTCCACTTCCATTGGACAAAACCATCGTATGGTTAGATACGAACTCGAAAGAATTTATTCGAGGATGGTTTCAGGTTCTGGAGAAAACGGATAGGACTATTCAGTTGTCTTTTCCTTTTACCCTCTCTCAGGTTACGAGTACTCCTTGGTTTAGGGGTAGTACACCTATTACGCAAATTGGATTGTCTTCTTCCAAAACTTAGGCTGGTGCCGACCGGTAGGGAATGAAGAAAACCAATTAGCATAACGATGGTGTGCAGAAGGTATTAAGTTAAGACAAAGCAAGGGATTAGTAAGAGGGCAAAGTAAAATGCAACAGATATTCACGACCAAACCAAATATTTCGTTACCACTCCCACATCACCTTTGTATTTCTCCAGGACACTCCGTATCACTACGAAGATCCACAGTTTATTTGGATACTCCATCGTATGGTTATATACGAACTCGAATGGAACTGGTTCCAGTTCGGGGATGGATTCTGGTTCAGGAGAAATAGGAATAAGGTTTATTCGGTTGTCTTTTATCTTCACCTTCTCTCGCATTGCGAGTGTTCCTAGGATTAGGACAGTACACCCATTATGCTTATTGGATAGTCTTCTTCCAAACCGTAGGCTGGTGCCGAACGGTAGGGAAGGAAGAAAACCATTTAGCCTAAAGTGGTGTACAGAAGGTAATGACTGAAGACATATGAAGGGATTTGGAGAGGTGGCAAAGAATTATACGGTTACAGTCGTGAATCTGGAAGAGGCATTACTAGGAATACCAGGATACCCCATCGAAACATTTCAATGTTTCAGTTTCACTGTGTAAGTTTAAAAGAAAACTGATTTCCCGATTAGATACTTACTCCAGGGTATGTATTTACCAGGTACGATTCTCACATCTGTATGGTTTTTCAGATGGTGAGTGGGAGTAAGTTATTGGGAATTGGGTGATCATCCTCATTATATCGGGATTCGTTGTAATCGGTGATATTTGAGGAAATCACCTGGGCTGTTTGCCGGTCGGCAAATATTTGGTTTTGAATATCCGCTGTTATGCACCAATTTCAAATTGATATATCTGTACGTCTATTTTCATAGAGTGAGATATACCTTTCTGAAATTATGTCTACGACATTTACCTATATCAGTGGATGGTTAGGTAAGGAGCATTAAACAGCGGTGTAATTCTTCTTAACCATAAGTACAGTTTTCAACCTACGACACACAGTGAATGAGTTATCAGACTCAAGGGACTTATACAAAGGATTGTATGTTGTCCAGGGTCCATCAGGACAGAGGGGTTGGTCCTCGTACTATATTCGGTTTACTTATGACTTCTCTAGTTTTTAGACAGGTGTTTCGCGGAAACACAGGGTCCAAATTTTGAGAAGTTATAGGTATTTGAATAGAGTAGAGAACCAGGTATAGCAAGTGTCGGGATTCTTCAAAGAGATCGAAGATGTAGATACTTGTGTATGGTATTCAGTTGATAGTAATGACAAAGAGATCTTGCTTCTCTTTCAGGTTACTCATAATTGGAAGTATTCCTAAGTTGAGTAACGCTGATCGGCCTCCTTCCATTTAGTTGACATGCGCTGGGGACAGCTGCATGATTTGAATCTGGTTCAATTAAATCGGTGCATCTGTTTCTATATTGGATATAGAACAGTTCATATCTTAACGATGTTAAGGTACGGGGAGTTGTCTGGTTTATGATTAAAACCAGACACTGGACAACTCAAGGCACGTTTCTGTAATGGCTGTTTGTGGGTTGACCCAGGCTATGACGAGAGTTGACTTTCTACCATCTGGAAGATCAATAGCAATATTGTTCTTGACTCGCCACAGTTTTAAATTAAAAATGGATTTTTTCAGGAAAACAGTAGTGGGAGTATGGTAGAACTGGAAGTGATTCCAGAACCACAAACGATTACTGAAGATTTGATAAGGAACCTAAAGATTCAATCTGCATTGACATTCCATTGGCTACTCCGCAGATAAGGTGGGTAACTTCAGGCACCCGAGAGGTACTACGGTAGCCTCAAGGACGGTGACAGGGAAGTTCTTGTTTACCCACAATTACCTTTGCTGTTGTTCCAGGGTGCAAGACCCGGCGGGAGGATGAGTATAGCGTCGTTCTAAACTAGTTTTAGAAGTGTACGTGTATATGACTCTGCCAGAGGGTTGTCGTAGTCAGTGGGAGCAGCGGAAGCATTGGTGAACAGGTTGCTTATGTCTATTTATAGACTAGAGCAGATGTAGCGGAGATAGATCATCTATTTCTGACGTGACAGTCATGGGTTTGACTTCATCAGAATAGGGGATGGATCTGTTGAGAAGGTAGTAGGGTGTGATATCCTGGTATTTGGATGACATACACAGAATAGGAAAAGAAACTCCTATACTACAATCGGTTATACTTTGGTCGTCACACAGTGGTTTCTCCACAAAGGAAATGGATTTTATATCTGACATACTGGTTACTAGATCTATGGTTTTAGATCTAGATTTGGGTGGTTTCCCAATCAGGGTACTTGACAGCATTCTAAGAGTATTTAGGATGGACGACTCCTGGCACGGTAGTGTACCTGCAGGTAATGGAGTCACCCTCTCCAAAGGTGTCTTACAGACTAAAGGGGAGAGGGACGGGCATGATTGGCAGATCACTTGCTCAGGCAATTGAGTCAATCGTGAGATGTCAAGTACCACACCAGATATTGTTCTTGCACTAGATGCAATAAGTTGACATTGATCCAATCCTGGAGAAACAGTCGGAAGCAGTTATAGAACATAAGTGGATGTTCTAGGGATATGATAATGATAGCCTCCTGCAGGAGACGATTATCATTCCAGGCTTCCAAGGTGACATGGACGACAAAGAGGTTGTCAGAGTTATAGTTTTCCTTCTGATGAGGGGCAGTATTTTGGACAGGTGGTCCAAGGCAATACTGAGGGAGGCATGGCGCGCAGGATACTGATTAAGTTCAGTTGACGATACAGTCTAAGAAGTTTGGATTTGGAGTTCATTTATGAGCTAGGTCCCATCAGACAACCAGACATATTCTGAGACACGTATTGCTCATTTCGGGAGATGGGTTTCTCCGCGAACTTGAGATATAGAGAGACATAGAAAGGGACATCAAAGCGGATCCACTCACTGAGGCTATTCCTCGAACGCAATAGTTTCGCAAACGAGCTTTGTGAGATTGACTAGTAGAGGAGTTGGATGTTCGGTATCACACGGGCTGTGAGTATGCGACATCGCAATAATTAGCCTTGAGTGCAAGTGGGAGATTGTTGGGGATAGTGCCCTCAGAGTCAATTATTAGGTCACAGGTACGTGATTGTAATGATTGAGGGAGGACCTATCCCGGTAGGACAGTCTTACTCGAAATGATAGTATGCTATCTGGTTTACCTTTATCATCGTGTACTGCTTTAGGTGACCTGACACGTCGCTATTACACGTTGATAGAGCCCCTAGGATTCTTGCTTGACCACCAGCAGTATGAGGGCGATCATATAAGTGGGAGCTGGGGGTCTATAAGCTTATCCTTAAAAGGTCCCTAGTCGTGGGAGTTTCGAGACTGGGCATCGATACTCCATTAGTAGACTAGTGTATACAGTCGAGACCCCGACGAGGGGCGGTGGCCGGTCTCACAAGCCACTGGTGTCAGTTGGATCACCTAAGATGTATACAGGTGCTCATTGGGTTATGAGTACACCGGACAGGACTCGCCGGGAACATGCTAGTTGGTCATATACCAGACGTCAGATGGCAGTTCCCTGGTGACATGTGTGCAGGTTAGTTCATCGACCTGGGGATCGTCATTTGTCTCGTGTGAGTTCCCACTGTACTTTGATTACTACCCTACCATGGCTCAAAGGAGTCGTGCAAACAGGTTTTAGTTGGGTACAGTCCCGAGCCACATGGAGGCAGTGAGCGTATCTTCAGGGGTTCGTCTCTCCCGGTATTGGGAGTGAGGTCGTGCTGTGTCTAGGAGAGCCATTACACAAAGTCCTTGGCCAAGGCAAGGAGATTTACTGGTAGGTATTCCAGTAGTATCTCAGGGTGTTCTGGGCTACACTCCGACACGACTTGTACCGCTTTTGGGGGTCTGACTTTTACCAACCCCCTAGGCCCGCCATGCGATACTCATAGACGAACGGACCGGACTGCACGGATATTGTCACTGACAGGCTCAGTTGGGTGTCGGGGTGAGCTTCCTCATCGACGTCCCATTTGGTCAGTACCTGGTAGCCCGTCACGTATTGGCTTATACCTCTGACGTGCTAGTGGTTAAATCCACAACCAAGGTGTTGACGAGTCTTTAGAGTCCCCCACATTCAGTTACTCAGCTTTCGGGCGAAAGGTTGTAGAGGCCGTATGGAGATATGGCAAGGTCCGATCAGATACGTGCGGTATTGCACGGATCAGGATCGGACAGTTTGTACTATAGGCCGTATGGGTATATGGCAGGGTTCGATCAGATACGTGCGGTATTGCACGGATCAGGATCGAACAGATATTACTAGCCGGCTTTGGTTTAAGCCGGATCCCAGTATAGTACAGTGTAGACTTTGTCTCATTGCATTTGTATTTCGGTCGGAATACAAATGCGGGTGTGTATGCACAGTATCGGGGTTTTCCTGTAATTTATTACGGGACCAGTTTTTGGAGTTGCCAGTTTGCTTTCCGTTTCGGCCAATTTCCATTGTTCCGTTCATTGGCCGAAGATTGGTGGAGGAGGGTTTATTTGCATTGTTGCAAATAGGCATTTGTGGAGGGGGGTTCTTTGCATCTTTTGGCATCATGATGGTTTTCATGATGTGCACCATCATTGACTTCTCCTTCTCATGATGGATTGACTTTGTGGACTTGATGGTTGTGGTTGTGTGTGGTTTTTGTTTGTTATCATGTTCTTTCATGATTCCAATTTCCATTGTTCCACCCACCCCCTTGACCTTTTCTCTTTCTCTCTCCAATCACACTTGTGAAGTGGGGGGGGGCGGCCATTCAAAATAGGGAATGGGATTCATTTCATTTTTGGTGGTGAAAAATGTTACTCTCATTCTTGTATGCTAGATTTATCCCACCTCTCTCCAAGCTCTCTTTTTCTTCCACCAAATGGCAAAGCTCCAAAACCCCAAATGAGACTTCTTCTACTACACATTCTACAGCGGATCTTGGGCACGTCGAGTAGCCGACTTCGTGCCCGAGTTGCCTCGGCATTGAGGTGGGAGCCCGTAAACATAGTTGGCGATGTGGTGCACTTCCGGCGACGAGGAGGAGACGGGATTTTTCCGCAGGAGATCGGGACCATGACGAGAAGACCGGAGGACTTGGATCGTCGGTATATCTCTAACCCATCTTCTAGTTAGCTTAGACTTGTTAATAGTTACGATCCGGATGTTTAGTGCGCGGTGGTGCCGGTTTGCTAAGTCCGCAAAATTTAAGTTATTCACCGCTTCCGCATTCCGGCGTCGGATTGACGGCCGGGGCGCCGCCGTGCACTTACAAAAACCATCTTGAGATCAACATGAAACTAGACCTCCAAATTGAAATCTTTGCACCAAGATCCATGCTTAAAGAGATAAGAGAAAATGGGTAGGGCTTTGATTTGCATTTTAGCTTTGATTTTTGATGGAAATGGGTGAATTTTTTGATGGAAAATGAGAGGAGAAGAGGGAGGGAGGGGCTGCTGTTTTGGGCTGAGAATTTTCGGCCAGAAATGGGTGAGGGGAGAGAGAGGGAGGTGAGGAAAATGCAAGGGAGGAAAGTCAAGGTCAAGGTAAGGTCAAAGTCTAACTACTTTATCTATTTTCTAATCTTTTCTTTTATTTCTTTTTCCTTTGCAAACCAAGTGGGGAAAAAGTGAGGGCTGCTGAATTTGGCTAAGGGGAGGGGTAAGTGGGGGTGTGTGGGTGTGGGCACGGGTGTGGGGTGAATAAAAATGATAAATACAATACCCCAAACATCCATTTACGCTAAAAAAAAGCCTTTTTTCTTCAATAATTTCTAAACCGTTTTGGCAAATGATTTCGTTCCAAAAACCACATGATAAATTTTTATTTAATGTTTTATGATGCACAAAATTTGTTTCAACTCATTCCAATTCGTAATTTTCCCTAATTAAATGTATTAGTGACGGCTTAAAATAATAATAAAATAATATTTTTTTCAGAAAATTTGAAATTTCACCAGCGGCTCAATAAACACCAAATAATAGCAATTACATAGCTAGAATATGTATATTTAATTTTAATAATAAGATATTTGTATTTTGACTTTTTACAGAAACCCCCCTCATTTTACCGATTTTCCGAAATTTCACCGAAACGATCCTCAAAACGCTACAGTTCTCTTGGTTTTTCCAAATTTGCTAGCTTGGATGGGAAACTCCGGGTGGATCGTCGTGGACGTAAGAGGACCTTCTTCCAATACCCAAGAGCCTAAGGAGTGAAGCAAAAAGGGGAGCTACAAAGGTTGTAGCCTTCAAACCCTAATCTTTTCTAGCTTAATGTTTAATAACCCTAATTTCTAGGATCGATCCCCTTGCATGTTAGTTTAGCACCTTAAAAATTAAAACTTTGGGTCATGTGATGCTTCAAAACTCTTCATAGGGTGCTACACTAACCTTACAGTGGTATCAGAGCCGACCTAGAACATTAGGCGACCTTTTTACGGAGTTAAAACTCCGATCGAACCGAAATACGACTTTTTAAGAGTGCTCTCTGGAAATTTTTTAAAAACTGACTTTTTTCAGAATTAAAAATTCTCAGAAAATAGAGCAGGTAAATATAAGACAAACTGGAAAATTCGTACCCATGAACAGTACTTTTGGCCGCGGAACCGCGGCATAAGCAAGCTTAGGCCGCGGATCCGCGGCCATATAAGGGGATCTTTGACCAATTTTTGCACAGTGTTTTTCTTTACCTGCTATAGTATATTTTGAGTATGTTTAATCTGAATCTGCTGTTGAAAAATTCTGGAGATGTTTTTGGACTCGTGGTTTCGATCGGAATTTTCATTTCGTTCTCTTTTCCGGGTAAACTAGAAAGTATTGAAGTGTTTGAACGAATATCATTTACTCAATATTCACGGGGTTTAAATAGTTTAGAGATACATGCAAGTCTTTTTGTGGTGGTCCCTCTAGAAGACAACAAACCTTAACTCGATTATCTGACCGTCTCGAACTGCCCTTTGAACCCTAGGGTTTGGGGCAGTACGGCGTGCCACATGTGAGGCGTTGGCTTGACCCTTCTACGGCTGGACCGCCAGTACTGTGTCACACTCCGGATCTTTTGAACCCTGCTCAAGTGTTGAGCTTTAGTGAATCTTGGGTGCTTGATTGTTCGTTCGAAAACTTTAATACTGTCTGTTTGTCTGGAATGTGATGCAATATGTGGAATTCATATAGTTTAGGCATGAAATACGAAATATGTGATATTTCGCATTTATGATGTCTAAAGAGAATCTGGATTCCAAATATTGTAGTTTTACACTTTCTTTTCTGTGACCGTAAGTGTAGTATGTTAGATATCGCCGGTTTCGTTGCTATACATCAACGACAATTGGGGTATGCATACTTACTTACGTTGATGATATGTGATATTATGTGTTGCTGAGATATGATGTGTAGGATTGTCGCGATAGAATAGCCGGGGGGTTTTGTGAGATGAGAGCTTTATATTTTCATTCATGTAAATTCAAATGTAATGTAATATTCTTTTATTTGGGGCACTTCCAGGTTGCGGTTGTGTCACCAGTGTTGTATATTATTTACTTTTCCGCATTATGATGGACCCAAGGAGGGGAGCACTGGTGACCGGGTTCTGGGGTTCAGTGGGAGGCCATCTCGAGGAGTCGAGACCGGGTCTCCTAAACTCCAGGATTGGTAGGGTCACTTGCCGCTCTCGTAGGGGTCCAGGGTGTGGGCTTGGCTATTCATCGCGACTGTGGAATCCGTATTTTCTATTCTGGCTAAATACTAAATACGGACGTCCTAGGATATCCCACATTATATCTATGTTTCTGCTGCCTGTGTTCTGTGATATCTGAGACGAATGACATATTATATATATGATATATAGTAGACGTTGCTTATGTTTTACACCCGCGCTAGTCCCGTCCCGGTATGCCATTAGTTAAGTAACCTAACGGTGCATAACGGAACATTGCGGCGAATGCGGATGGCATAAGCGTACGTGTTATATTCGTTTCTTTTCTGTGATTGGCTTAAGGACTTAAATGATGGGATTACATTAATGTGATTAATGTAAAGAAAATAAACCTAAAAAGATGTTGTAGAATCAGATTTAAAAACTACTCGGCTATTTATGAAAAAGCTACATTTCAAAACTGTGGGGCCTAAGCCACTCCTTTTGAAAACTGTTTGATTCTACAACGATATCAAGTTCATAGCGTTAAAGATTTTCTTAAAAATCATTCGCAACCCTCCGTCATTTTAGGAAGTAGAGTACTTAGTATTCGTGCTACGTTTGTTGACTTTAGTTAAGGCGTAGTGTAGGTAGCTAAGTGATGTCTTCCTACACTGCATATGATGCAGATTAATTAGGACATTCATGCGACTTTGTTGACCATAGTTAAGGGTCATATGGGTGGGTCTAATTGATCAAGAAATGACGGGTAGAACTTGACTGGTACTTATGATTTGTTGACCATAGTTAAGGTCATAAGTACTAGGGGTAAAAATTACATCGGGAATTTCAAGTGTTGAAATTTGCAATGAGATTGCATACCTTCCATGTGATGGTTGGATCCCGATCCCACTGTGGGCAATAGTTGCTCCTAGGACAGTTTTACAGTTTACAATTAGCTAGCTCATTAGGTGTCTAGAAAGGTGTTAACGGGGCTCCGCCTCTGGGAAAACGAGGTTTACTCTAATTAGGTCCGTGCGAAAGCACGGGGAACCTCCCTCAAAGTACCGACACTGGCCTGGCTGAACGGTTAGCGAAGTTGTAGACTGTAATTAATCCTGGCTAGTTTTTCCTTTTAAGGTTTGAAAGAAAAACTTGATAAAAAGCAGTGGGAAACATCGATTAGACAAGATAATAAACCAATCTAATCTGTGCAAGAGCTTTCGCTGAGTGTATTCTTTTCTCTCTCTTAATGGCAGATACCAATGACTGGACTTAAGCTTCTACTAGATAAAAACAAACTGAATGGGACCAACTATAAAGACTGGCTAAGGAATCTGAAGATCGCCTTGACTTATGATAAAGTATCATATGTCCTCACGGCTTCATCCCCGCCCGTCCCAGGCCCAAAATCCTCAGTTGCGGACATTGAAGTCCGCAAGACATGGGACGCTGACTGTGCCACGGCCACATGCCTCGTGCTTGCATCGATGGATAACACACATCAAAAGCAGCACGAGGACATGGACATTCACGGTATATTGCTCCATACAAAGGAGTTGTATGGGGAGCAATCCCGCGTATTACGATACGAAGCATCAAAGAAACTGTTTCAGATGCTAATGGCCCCTGGCACACCAGTAGGAGACCATGTTTTGAAGATGATAGCTCTTATAGAAGAGCTTGAGGACCTTGGATGGACAATGGACAATGAACAATATATAGATATTATTCTGCAGTCCCTCCCCTCCACCTTTGCTCAGTTCATAGTGAACTTCAACATGCATGGCATGGAGAAGGACCTCCCTGAACTCCTTAATATGTTAAGGAGTGCAGAGAGCACTATGAAGTTAGCAAAAACTCCCGTTATGACTATTGGACAGTCTTCCTCTTCTCACCCGAAAGCCAAGGCCAAGGGAAAGAAAAAGAAGAAACCCACTAATCCTAAGGGCGGAGTTAAAAAGGTGAAGGGAAAGGGAAAGTCCAAGGCTGGAGACTCGGGGAAAGGCGAATGTTTTCATTGCCACAAGACAAGACATTGGAAGCGCAATTGCACGGAGTACTTAAGTCTCAAGAAGAAGCATGGTGATGCTTCCGCTTCAGGTGCGTTTGTGACTGAAAACTGTTTTTCTATAAACTCTGCTTCCTGGTTATTGGATACCGGTTCAGGTTCTCACATTTGCAATTCTATGCAGGGGCTGAGAAATAGCAAGGTTTTGAGGACAGGTGACCATACTCTCCGCGTTGGAAATGGTTCCAATGTACATACAGTCGCAGTGGGAGAGTATCACTTGGGGTTGCCATCTGGATGTATTTTGATTTTGAATCCATGTTATTTTGTACCAAGTATGCTATGTAATATAATATCCGTTTCTTTTTTGGACAATGAAGGGTATAATTTTGTATTGCAAAACAATGTTATGAACATTCACCTGAATCAAATGTTGGTTGGGTATGGTACACTTAATAACGGAATATATGTCCTAAATCAACACACAGTTTTCAGTATACAACACACTAATAAAAGAAAACTTTCAGAATTAAATGAAGCTTTTCTTTGGCACTGTAGACTTGGTCATATTAACGAAACAAGACTAAACAAGTTACACAAAGATGGATATTTAAATTCTTTTGAATATAAATCTTATGCGACTTGCCAGTCTTGTATCAAGGGTAAAATGGCCAAAACTCCGTTTACCGGACATGGAGAAAGAGCTACTCAGCTCCTGGGCCTCATACATAGTGATGTATGTGGGCCTATGTCTACACAGGCTAGAGGCGGTTTTTCATACTTCATTACATTCACTGACGATTTCTCAAGATTCGGTCATGTATTTTTATTAAAGCACAAGTCTGACGCTTTCGAGAAATTCATTGAATATAAACAAGAAGTAGAAAAACAAACCGGCTTGAGTATTAAGATGCTTCGATCAGATCGAGGTGGAGAGTATCTCAGTACAGAATTTGCAAACTTCCTAAAAGAGAATGGGATTCTCTCTCAGCTCACTCCTCCTTACACACCACAGCACAACGGTGTGTCAGAACGACGGAATATGACCCTATTAGATATGGTCCGGTCCATGATGAGTGACGCAGAGTTACCAGTCTCGTTTTGGGGACATGCATTGGAGACTGCAGCGTTTCTGCTAAACAGGGTTCCAACCAAAGCCGTGTCTACCACGCCATATGAGATATGGAATGGGAAGAGACCATCTCTTAAAAGAATTAAGATTTGGGGTTGCCCGGCCTATGTTAAAAAGCAGAATCCGGACAAACTCGAGACACGGTCATTCATGTGTAACTTTGTGGGATATCCAAAGAATTCTTATGGATATCTGTTCTACCACAAAGAGGAACAAAAGGTGTTTGTTTCTCAGTATGCCACATTCTTGGAAAAAGAGTTTTTCACAGATAAAGATGATGGCAAGGTAGTAGATCTGGAAGAGGTTTTGGAGACACAAACTACAAATGACGATTTGGTTGAGCCGGCTGTTGCAACAGAAACTGAAGAACCTCGGCCACTCCGTAGGTCTGGTAGGACTTCTCGCCTACCGGAGAGGTACTACGGTTTCCTCATTGATGGTGACAGAGAAGACTGTATCATGGAAGATGATGATCCTACCAGTTTTCAGCAAGCTATCACGAGTGGTGACTCTGTGAAGTGGCTGGATGCCATGAGATCCGAAATGGAGTCTATGTACACCAACAAAGTATGGACTTTGGATGTTGTACCCCCTGGGGTAAAACCTGTAGGGTGCAAATGGATCTTTAAAAGAAAGATTGGTGTGGATGGGCAGGTAGAGACCTATAAGGCAAGACTTGTGGCGAAAGGTTTTCGTCAAAGACCAGGTTTGGACTATGACGAAACATTTTCGCCCGTAGCCATGCTTAAATCCATTCGGATCCTACTTGCTATTGCTGCTCACTACGACTATGAAATCTGGCAGATGGACGTTAAAACAGCATTTCTAAATGGAGATTTAGAAGAATGCGTTTATATGGATCAGCCAGAGGGCTTCATTGACAGTGGGAGCAGCGAGAAAGCATGTAGATTGCTTAAATCCATATATGGGTTAAAGCAGGCATCTCGGAGTTGGAACATCTGTTTCGATGATGTTATCAAAGAGTTTGATTTCATCAAAAATCCAGATGAACCTTGTGTTTATAGGAAGGCTGTAGGAAGAGCTGTCATATTCCTCGTATTGTACGTGGATGACATTCTTCTGATAGGAAATGATATTCCTATGCTACAGTCGGTCAAATCATTCTTATCACTGAGGTTCTCCATAAAGGACCTGGATGATGCCACATACATCCTGGGCATAAGGATCTATAGGGATAGATCCAAAAAGTTATTGGGATTGTCCCAAACCAGGTACATCAACACCATCCTAAAAAGGTTTAGTATGGAAGACTCCAAGCGGGGTGCCTTACCCGCTTGCCATGGAGTCACTCTCTCCAAGGATTCTTGTCCAAAGACCGATAAAGAGAGAGCTCGCATGAGCATTATACCTTATGCTTCGGCAGTAGGATCTATAATGTATGCGATGTTATGTACATGCCCAGATGTAGCTTATGCACTTAGTATTGTAAGCAGGTATCAATCCAACCCAGGGGAGAACCACTGGACAGCTGTGAAGAACATTCTTAAGTACTTACGAAGGACTAAAGAATTGTTCTTGGTGTATGGTAATACAGACCTCCAAATGGAGGCCTTTACCGATTCGAGCTTCCAGAGCGATAAGGATGACAGCAAATCTATCTCAGGGTTTGTATTTACCCTCAATGGAGGGGCGGTAAGTTGGAAGAGTTCCAAACAAGATACCGTTGCAGACTCTACGATGGAAGCTGAGTACATTGCTGCAAATGATGCCGCCAAGGAAGCCGTCTGGATGAAGAAGTTCGTCTCGGAGCTAGGAGTAGTTCCAACCATTATTGATCCAATACCTTTGTATTGTGACAATAATAGGGCAATGGCGTTAGCCAAGGAGCCCAGATCCCATCAGCGGTCCAGACATATCCTGAGGTGCTTTCATTTGATTCGGGAGATTGTAGATCGCCGCGAGATCGAGATTAAGAGAGTTGACACAAAGAACAACGCCGCGGATCCACTCACCAAGGCCTTCCCTCAGCCACAGCATGAGCGACTTTTTGAGATGTTGGGTATGAGATACGCCAATAACTGGCCTTAGTGCAAGTGGGAGATTGTTGGATATATGTATGCCCTAGAGGCCATTATGTGATAGTGGATGTATCTATACATGTATATATATTCAGTTTGCATTCTTGCTCGACATGATAGTATGCTATCTGGTTCTTCTTTATCTGACATGTTGATTTGATCATGCTTTTATTCATTCATACATGCTGATAAAGCCCTGAGGATATCGGCTTGACTACTCTGATTATGATGGAGATCATACTAGTGGGACATCTGTAGTCTATAAGCATATCCTGGAACGTCCCTAGTCGTAGGTATATCGAGACGGGGCATTGATATACCAGAGTAGACTAGCGTATATGATACTAGACCCATACGATGGGCGATGAATGTTCCCACATTCATCGATGTTTGACATCAAGATCATATACGGGTGCTCAGTGGTGACTGGGTACACTGGACGGACTCACCGAGAACTTCTATATGGAATTATATCTATCGTCGGATAGCAGTTCTCAGGTGACACTGGTACAGGTTAGTCTGTAGACCCGAGATCGTCATAGAGCCTTGTGTGTTCTCCCACTGTACTTTGATTACCACCCTACCACGGCTCTACTGAGTCGTGCAAGCAGGTGGTCGTTGGGTACAGTCCCGAGACACACGAAGGCAATGAGCGATAGGAGGGGTTTCGTCTCTCCCGATATTGGGAGTTGATGCTGTACTGTGCCCGACTGGTTATAACAGCAAGTCCCTGGCCAGGGCTGCTGAGATTTGCTAATAAGTGTTATCAGTAGTTTCTCGATCTGTTATAGACCATTCACCGGCACGACTTATTGAGTTATTGGGGTCGACGTGACCATCCCTAGGCTCGATATGCAGCATATCTGACGAAGAGACCGGACTGTACGGTAGTGTTGCCGGATGGCTCGACGGGAGTTGTAACAGGTTCGCTTGTTTTCTTCTAATCGCTCAATACCCGGGTGGCCGTTACGTTTAGCTGACCGCTTGCGGCTTGGGGGTGCTTGATATGATCATCACCCACTGCCGGCGTATTGACGAGTCTTAGAGTCCCACATAGGAGTTACCTAGTCCAGGCGAAAAGTTGTGGTGCGCGTATGCGATATGCGCTTGGACCCGATTAAAATGCGTGTATGTGATACCGTATATTAATTGGGCGGCTTGCTAATAGTCGGGTCATATGTGATATGACCGGATTAGTGAATCAAGTGTTGATTCATCATTAGTTTCTCACTACAAATCCTATCTTGCTTATTTTGGATGTATGCATGCATGTATGCATTCATTCTTGTTCATGCACATATTGACGTGCAAGCACACATGCATACATACATCATTTTTTATCATGGTTGTTTATACAATGAGAATGGTGGATATATAAGAATTACACCATGGTTATTTTTGGATTATTATTGGATTTAAATTAAAGCAAAAGGAAATGAAAAATGGGTTAAATCATTTAAGAGTTTCTACACTCTTCTAAACTCTACCATGCTCACCTAACTTTTAACCCATGGTTTATTTTCTTATTATGCTTTTAACTTAAATCAAATGATATCTTTAAATCTAACCATGGTTGGTTATGAGAAAGAAAAATATATATAGTTATTTTTCTTTTCTCTTTCAAGGATAATTCATTCTCTTCTTCAAAAAAGACCACCATCTTCATCAACCTCCATGCTTTGCTCTCTAGTTCTTATAAGAGAGTAAAAATAGGATTTTGAAGTGAGATCCATAGCCACAACATCATTCTAATCAAGTTTAGCCGACTTGATTAGAGTGTTCTCTTGGTTTCTCCACATTTGCTAGCTTGGACGGGAAACTCCGGGTGGATCGTCGTGGACGTAAGAGGACAACAAGAGGACCTTCTTCCAACACCCAAGAGCCTAAGGAGTGAAGCAAAAAGGGGAGCTACAAAGGTTGTAGCCTTCAAACCCTAATCTTTTCTAGCTTAATGTTTAATAACCCTAATTTCTAGGATCGATCCCCTTGCATGTTAGTTTAGCACCTTAAAAATTAAAACTTTGGGTCATGTGATGCTTCAAAACTCTTCATAGGGTGCTACACTAACCTTACAATAATGTTGGTAGGATTCCTTCAGGATTATCACACAATGATATTTGGATCCCGATTCTACTGTGAGTATCCGCTACTCCTCGGGAGATTTTTCACTAACACAATCAATGCTATAAACCAAGTAGGTGTCTAGAACGGTGTTAGCGGGGCTACGCCTCCAGGGGAAAGAGGTTATGTAATTAAGGAACTTCACGAAAGCGTTGGAAAACCTCCCTTGAAGTACCAACACCTGCCTGGCCGAAAGGTTAAGCAAGTATTGTACGGTGAGATTAATCCTGACGAATTCTTCTTTTATGGTTTGAAGAAGGATTCGAGATATAGTGGGAACCATCCTGTTTAGATAAACTAAAAACCAATCTAAACTTTCAAGAGTATCATGATGAGTGTTTTCTTCTCTCTCTCCTAATTTCAGCGACCAGGTGACCAAGATTATGTTACAGCCAGATAATAAAATGACTAAGTTATACTATATTGACTGGCAAAGGTTTGTCCAGATGTCTATTACTATGACAAGCCGGTCCACCTCATTACTACTCAAGCCCCCGCCGTCCCAGGTCCAGATTCCACAGTCGCGAATAATGATATCCGTAAGATATCGAAAAAAGATAGTGTGAATGCCAGGTGTCTCGTGTTGGCATCAGTAGATGGTGTAAACTAGAGGCAGCACGAGAAGATGCACTTAGTTTCCATCTTCCTCCATAACAAAGATTTATATGGAGAGCAATCTCGTATCGTAAGGTATGAGACCTCGAAGGAATTGCTTCAAGCGAGGTAGGCTGTCGGGTCATCTGTAGGGAACCACGTCCCTACAATGATCAGCTGTATTAAACAGCTCACGGACCTGGGGACCACGTTAGAGAACGAGTCATATGCTGACTTGATTCTACAGTCCCTACCTTTTAGTTACACCCAAGAGAAGAAAGTTGTACTTCCAGTTGAGGGCACCCTGAAGGAAACCAGGGAGTACCCGTTCTGCTTATTAGGGAATCTTCCTCTTCTGGATCCAAGGCAAAAGCCAAGGGTGAGAAGAAGAAGACCTCCACAAAGCCAATAGGCGGTGTCAGTAAGGTCGAGGGAAAGGGCAGGGCAAAAGTTTCGGGGCTAACAGGAGGGAAGGAGGGATGTTCCTATTGTCACGGGAAAGGGCATTGGCAGAAGGAATGCAGAGCTTGCAAAGGCAGAATCCAGGATCCGAGGCACGTTGTAGCTTCGGCTTCGGGTGTGTTTGTGATTGAAAACTGTATGTCAATTAACTCTACTTCCTGGGTACTAGATACCGGATCAGGATCTTATATCTGTAATTCATTACAGGCTTTGAGAAACCGTAGAGTTATCAGGGCCGGTGATATGACTCTCAGGGTTGGTAACGGAATGAGCGTGGACGCTGTATCCGTAAGGGAATATCACCTAGGATTGACAAATGGGCAGATATTGATTTTACGTAACTGTTTGTGTGTACCTAGTCTAGCTTGTAATATCATATATGTATCTTTACTTTCTAAAGGAAGGATATGATTTTACATTTGTAAGCGATATGGTCCACATCCACCTTAATCAGAGTTTGATTGGGTCAGGTACACTAGAGGATGGTATATAAGTATTAAATCAAGCTCAGGTTTTCAACGTCCAGAACACACTTAAAAGAAAGTCAATTAAATAAGGATTTCTTATGGCATTGTAGACTGTGTCACATCAATGAAACACGGTTGACGAAGTTACATAGAGAGGGATAGTTGGATCCGTTCGAATATCAGTCTTATGCAACTTGACAATCTTGTCTCGTAGGAAAGATGACAAAGACTCCATTCACTTGACACAGAGTAAGAACGAGCGAGCTCTTGTGGCTCATACACAGCGATGCGTGTGGTCCAATGTCTACACATACATGAAGTGGTTATTCCTATTTCATTACTTTTACGGATGATTTCTCTAGTTATGGACATGTCTTCTTGATGAAACATAAATCCGAGGCCTTTGAGAAATTCCGGGAATATAAGAATGAAGTGGAAAAACAAACCGGCAAAAGTATCAAGACACTGAGATCTGATCGAGGTGGTGAATACTTAAGTGCCAAGTTCCGGGATTACCTAAGAGATAATGTAATTCTCACTCAGCTTACTCTTCCATACACACCACAACACAACGGTGTATCAGAAAGGCGGAACAAAACCCTATTAGATATGGTACGTTCCATGATGAGTTACGCGATCCTTCTGGGGTTATGCACTAGAATCAGCTGCATATCTTTTGAATAAGGTTTCTGCCAAAACTGTGCCTACCACACCATATCAAATGTGGAGTGGTTAGAAACCCATATCTTTAGTATCTGAAGATATGTGGATGTCCAGCTTTTGTAAAAAAGCAGCATGCAGACAAGCTCGAGGCACGCTCAGTACTGTGTAAGTTTGTGGGATACCTATAGAACTCCAGGGGGTATCTTTTCTATTACGAAGAGGAACAAAAGGTTTTTGTTTCTCGCCTTGCCCACTTTTTAGAAAGTCAATTTTTGTCAAAAGAAACTAGTGGGAGCGTAGTAGAACTGGAAGAAATTCTAGAACCACAAGCTATTATTGAAAGCATGGTAGAACCAGAGGTTTCAAAAGAACCGGACATCCCCGCGCCACTCCGCAGAACTAGTAGGTGGTCTCATCCGCCCGAGAGATACTACATTTTTATCATAGACGAGGATAGAGAGGATTGCATCATTGACAATGATGAGCCAACTAGCTTCCAGCAAGCCATTTAGAGCGGTGACTCGGTAAAACGGCTGGATGCAATGCGAACCGAGATGGAGTCCATGTACACCAACAAAGTATGGACTTTGGACATTGCTCCAGAAGGGGTAAAACCCGTAGGCTGCAAATGGATCTTCAGAAAGTAGATTGGTGTAGATGGACAGGTTGAAACCTATAAGGCTAGACTTGTTGCAAAAGGTCTTCGTTAAAGACCTGGTTTGGACTATGATGAAACCTTTTCTCCAGTGGCTATGCTCAAATCCATTTGAATCCTTCTTTCCATTGCCGCCTTCCACGATTTTGAGATTTGGCAGATGGACGTTAAGACCGCTTTTCTAAATGGTAATTTGGAAGAGTGCGTCTATATGGATCAGCCAGAGGGTTTCATTTAGAGTGGGTGCAGCGGGAAAATGTGCAAGTTGCTTAAGTCCATTTATAGACTAAAACAGGCATCGCGGAGTTGGAACATCTGTTTTGATGAGACGGTCAAAGAATTTGACTTTATCAAAAATCCAGATGAACCATGCATCTATAGTAAGATTGTAGTGAGAACTGTGGTACTCCTCGTCTTGTACGTGGATGACATTCTCTTGATTGGAAATGACATTCCTATGCTACAGTCAGTCAAAGGATTATTGTCACAGAGGTTCTCCATAAAAGATCTGGGTGATGCCAACTACATTCTGGGGATCCAGATCTATCATGATAGATCTAAGAGGATGTTGGGACTTTCACAGTCAAGGTACATCAACACCATACAGAAAGAATTTAGTATAGAATATTCAAAGCACGGTAGTCTACCGGCTTGTCACGGAATCACCCTCTCCAAAGAGATGTCTCCCAAGACTGATTTGGAAAGGGCTCGCATCATATCTATACCCTACACTTCTGCGGTAGGCTCTATAATGTATGTGATGTTGTGTACCAGACCAGATGTTGCTTACGCACTAAGCATGGTAAGTCAGTATCAGTCAAACCCAGGGGAGAAGCACTGGAAAGCAGTAAAGAACATTCTCAAGTACGTGTAAAGGACTAAGGAGATGTTCTTAGTGCATGGCGGAAAAGATCTCCAGATCGAGGACTTTTCCGATTCCAGCTTCCAGAGTGATAAGGATGACTCCAAGTCCATGTCGGGTTATTTCTTTACCCTCAATGGAGGGGTTGTATGTTGGAAGAGCTCCAAGAAGGACACCGTTGCTGACTCGACGATGGAAGCAGAGTATATCGCTTCTTGTGACACCACAAAAAAGGTAGTCTAGATAAGAAAGTTCTTAACTGAACTTCAGGTGGTTCCAACCATTGTTGATCCAATACCGTTGTATTGCGACAACAACGACGCTATAGCTTTAGCGAAGGAACCCAGGTCCCATCAGATATCAAGACATATCTTTAGGCGGTACCACCTGTCAGGGAGATTATTGATCGCCAGGAGATCGAGGTGAGGAGAGTAGATACGGAGAACAACACTGTAGATCCACTCACAGAGGCCATCTCTCAGACACGGTTGGAGAAGCTATTCGAGATGATTGGTCTGCGATATGCCAATATATGGCCTTAGTGCAAGTGGGAGATTGTTAGTGTTATATGCCCTAGAGGCCATTATTGCACCATATTGGTTTGTATATTAATTAATGGTGTTAGTGTATATGCCCTAGAGGCAATTACTGTATCATACTAGTATGTATATTACTTAATGGAAGGTTGGGATATTCACCTTGTATTGATAATCTTGCTCAAAATGGTAGTATGCTACTTGGTTTGTTTCTACTTTAATATGTGCATGCGTTTCTTTTAGCATATCGCTTATACATATTAGTAGAGCCCTTAGGATCTTTGCTTGATTACCAACGTTGTGATGGCAGTCACACTCGTGGGGGCTGGGTAATCTATAAGCACATCCTTATGCAGGTCCCTAGTCGCAGGACTATCGAGACAGGGCATCGATACTCCGGAGTAGACTAGCGTATGCGCTTCTTATCCCAGTTCGGGAGACGGTCTGTCCCACAGCTGTCAGTACGTCGTACTTGAGATAGTATGCGGGTGCTCGTTAGGTTACGAGTACATTGGACATGACTCGTCGGAAACTGTTGGTTGGTATTATACCTATCGTCAGTTATCAGTTCCCAGGTGACATGAGTACAGCTTAGTCCGCTGACTTGACACTGTCACTTCGCCTCGAGTGTGTTCCCACTGTACTTTGATTACTACCCTACCACGGCTCAAAGGAGTCATGCAAACAGGTAGTTTTTGGGTGCAGTCCCGAAGCACTTGGAGGCAGTGACGGTTAGACAGGATTCGTCTCTCCCGGTATTGGGGGTTGACATCGCGCTGTGTCTAGGAGAGGCATTACACGAGTAGTCCTTGGCCAGGGCAAGCGAGATATACTGGTAGGTTTCCAGTGTTATCTCAGGGTGTTCTGGGCTTCACTCCGACACGACTTGTACCGCTATTAGGGGACTGACGCTTACCGCCCCCTAGGCCTGCCATGCGATGTATCAGACGAACAGACCGGACAGTACGGAGATTGTCACATTCAGGCTCTGTAGGAGTTCAGATGGGTTTCACCTCGTCAGTCTTCTTGTCGGCATCTACCTGGGGACCGTTACGCACAGCTAGTGTCGCTTGCGGTCTGCACTGCCAGCGTAGTGTCGAATCTTTAGAGTCCCACACAGAAAGCTATTCGCCTTCAGGCAAAAGAGTAGAGGTCACATGGTTTTGCGACAGGTCGCATGGTTTTGCGACAGGGTTCGGTCACATCCGTGCACTTGTGCACGTTTAGTTTCCGGAAAGTTAACACTAGCGGGCTTTGATTTAAGCCAGATCCTAATGTACGTTTTGGGATTGGTTTTATCTCGTATGTATTCGGGTTCCTTGGAACGCGGATGCTGGTGTGTATGCACAGTTGACAGAGAGACAGAGGCAGAGGATTCTCATTAGGGTTGTTGACTGTTGACCGTTGACTATTGACTTTTTGTTAAACCCTAATGAGAATATGAAACATAATTAGAAATAATATTAATTAAGTATTATAGTGACATGGTTGTTGAGGGGTTGACTTTGTTGACTTGTTGACTTGTTGACCGGTTGAGTAGGTTGGACTAGTTGACCATCATCATCACAATGGTTGTCATTTTCATGCAAAGACTTTTGCTTGCTTGTTGTGGTTTGCAAAATGAGTGCATGGAAATGATAATGCCTTTGACATGATATGAACCATCACATAATACTTGATTAATATTATGGCTCATGATGCTTTTGGATTATGAGAGGGTGAAAGAGAAAAGAGAGGCCCATTCTTTCATTGCCTTTCTCTCTCTTGGTTTTGAGCTCTCTCTTCCTCTTGCTCTCACCCTCTTCCTCTTGCCCTCTCTCTTGTCTATGGTTCACTTGTCTCATGTGTTGAGAAGCAAGAACCATAGAGAAAATCCCATCACACTCTTCTCTACTCCCTCTAGTTCACAAGGTTTAGCAAACCAAGTGAACTAGTTTCTTCAAAGTTCGAAGAAGAAGCCAAAGGTAGAAGCTTTTGGATGGATCGATCTTCGGCGTAAGGAGACGACGGGGTGAAGCCGATCCGTACACCATCAAGAGATGAAGACGAAGGAGTTCAAGAAAGAAAGGTATAACCCCCTAACCGAGTAGTTAACAACTCGTAGTTAGGTTGTTAGGTAGATAGTTTAACAAAGATCCGTTTTGAGTCCATGTTACCGCCTCTAGAAAATTGTTTTTCATCAAATTCCGCAAGCCCGTAAGTACCGGGAGAGGTAGCATGGACCTACAGTGGTATCAGAGCCAGGTTAAACTCTATCTAACATGTTAGCATAGTAACTAGAAATTTGATCGGAGAAAAAGTCGCGAAATACACCCGGATTTCATGTTTGCTGTCGATTTTTAAAGTTCTGTAAAAATAATAAATCATGCTTCAAAAATCGACTCAGGGTTTTTATAGTGCACTGAAGAAAAACGATCAAGAGATCTCATCAAAGCGCCGCGGAAACGCGGCAATAGCTTGCTATTGCCGCGGTTCCGCGGCCAATTGAACTCCTCTGTAGATTTTCTTCATTGCAGTATAATTAGTGGGGTATTTTGGGAATTTTGGTATATGTTTTTTCAGCCCAGATTTTCCAGAAAGAAAATTTTGTTTTTGGGGCTCTAAAAACCGTATTTTGATCGAGTTTCTAAAGACTTAAGCTGACGGGTATTTCTGTGATGTGATATTTGTATTGAACGTCTGCTAATCGCTATATGTCGATTAGTGGGGGTTATACAAATCTGTGATCTGTAATGTTGCTGGAATGTGTATATGAATTCATTGGATTGTCGCGGGTGAATAGCCGGGGGTTGTGAGACGAGAGTTTTCTTTTCTTTCAATTCATGTAAATTTGTAAATTGATGTAATATTATTTGTATGGCCGCACAACCGGGTCGGGGTTGTAGCCGTCATTGTATAATTTCTTTTTACTGTTTTTGCTCCTCGGATAGACCCATGGAGGGGGTGCACAAACTACCGGGTATCCCGAAGTGCCGAGTGGCCTACTCACGGAGTTGAGGGAGGTTGCTTCGCTTCGAGTACTTGGCGGGTAGTTTGCCGCACCCGTAGGGGTCTTGGGTGGGGTATCGGCTATTCACCGCGACCGTGTAATCTGCTTTTCGTTACAGGCTCGTACGAATTGCGGGTTCCTAGTATATCTAATGTGTTCATCTGTGATCTGAAATGGCTATCATTGCAATATATATCTATATATGATATTATTTAGGCGTTGCTTATGTTTTACAGCCGCGCTAGCCCAGCCCCCGCTCTGTCGTTAGTTAAGTAACCTAACGGGTAATGACGGGGCCCCGTGGCGAATGCGAATGGCATAAGCGTACGTCATATTTTGGTTGTTTTCTGCAATGGTAGGATTAAATGATGAGACGCATTAAAAGAACAAATGCAAGAATAACACGCATTAAAGGAACTAATGCTAGAAAATAAACCAAGTAAAAGTCGTTGGAACACTTTCGAAAAACCACTCGGTTCTTTTCAAAACCAACTTTTAAATGCGGAGCTTGAGCCACTCCTTTTAAAAGCTATCTCGTTCCATCGATTATATCCAGTTCACTACGTTCAAGGTTTTGCCAAAACCATTCGTAGCCCTCCGTCGTTTCATATGAATATTCAACAGTATTCAAGCTATGTTTGTTGGCCTTAGTCAAGGCACAGTGATTGGTAGCTGGTGGATATTTATATGTTGCATAGATAGATGCGTTGGTTTGGGACAGTCGTATTACTTTGTTGGCCATAGTCAAGGGTATATATGGATGGGTTCAAATTAACCTGGACAACGACGGGTAGAACTTGACATGTGACTTATGATTTGTTGGCCTTAGTCAAGGTCATAAGAGCATGGGGCAAAAATCCACATCGGGAGTTTCAAAAGAACTGAAACTTGCTAGCGTTGCATACCATTTGGAGTGTGATGATTCTGGTAGGATTCCTTCAGTTTTGCCACGCGATGATATTTGGATCCCGATCCTACTGTGTGTATATGCTACTCCTCGGGAAATTTCTCACTTAACGATCAATGCTATAAACCAAGTAGGTGTCTAGAAAGGTGTTAGCGGGGCTACGCCCACAGGGAAAAGAGGTTATTTAATTAAGGAACTTCGCGAAAGCGTTGGAAAACCTCCCTCGAAGTACCGACACTAGCCTGGCCGAACGGTTAAGCAGGAATTGTACGGTGAGATTGATCCTGACTAATTCTTCTTTTTTGGTTTGAGGAGGGATTCGAGAGACAGTGGGAGCCATCCTATTTAGACAATTAAAAACCACTCTAAACTTGTAAGAGCATCATGCTGAGTGTTTTCTTCTCTCTCTTAAATGCAGTGACCAAGTGACCGCACCTAGGTTACATCTAGATAATAAAATGACTGAATCTGACTGTTATGACTGGCAAAGGTCTGTCCAGATGTCCATTGCCCATGACAAGCTGGGACACCTCTTAATTAATCAAACCCCTGCCGTCTCAGGTCCAGTTTCCCCTGTCACGGATATTTACATCCGCAGGACATCGGAAAAGGATTGTGCGAAAGCCAAGTGCCTCGTGTTAGCCTCAGTTGATGGTGCATACCTGGGGCAGCACAAGAAGATGGACTCAGTTTCTATCTTCCTCCATAACAAAGATTTATATGGAGAGCAATCTCGTATCGCAAGATATGAGACCTCGAACGAATTGCTTCAAGCGAGGTTGGCTGTCGGGTCATCTGTAGGGGACAACGTTCTTACAGAGACCAGCTATTTTGAGCTCACGGACCTGGAGACCACGTTGGAGAATGGGTCAAGTACTGACTTAATTCTACAGTCCCTGCCTTTTTCTTATACCCTGAAGGAAACCAGGGAAGAAGAAGGAAAAGCAAGGGCAAAAGTTTCAGTACTGGATGTAGTGAAAGAGGGACGTTCCTATTATAACGGGAATGAACATTGGCAGAAAGATTGCAGGGCTTGCAAAGCCAGTAGCCAGAATTCGAAGCATGTTGTGGCTTCGGCTTCGAGTGTGTTAGTAATTGAGAACTGTATGTCAGTTAACCCTACTTCCTGGGTATTGGATAGCAGATCAGGATCTCATATCTGTAATTCGTTACAGGGACTGAGAAATCATAGGGTTATCAGGAAAGGTGATATGACTCTCAAGGTTGCTAACGGAATGAGCATGGATGCTGTATCCGTAGCGGAATATCACCTTGGACTGACAACTGGGCAGATATTGATTCTGCGTGACTGTTTGTATGTACCAGGTGTGACTTGTAATATCATATCTGTATCCTTACTTTCTAAGGAAGGATATGATTTTACTTTTGTAAGCGATGTAGTAAACATCCACCTAAATCAAGTTCTGATTGGGTCAGGTACATTAAATAACGGTATATACGTATTGAATCAAGCTGAGATATTCAGTGTCCAGAACACACTTAAAAGAAAGTCTCCGGAATTAAATCAGGCTTTCTTATGGCATTGTAGACTGGGTCACATCAATGATAGAAGATTGACTAAGTTACATAAAGAAGGATACTTGGATCCGTTCGAGTACCAGTCTTATGCCACTTGTGAATCTTGTCTCATGGGAAAGATGACAAAGACTCCGTTCACTGGACATGGAGTAAGAGCGAGCGAGCTCTTGGGACTCATACACAGTGATGTGTGTGGTCCAATGTCTACACATGCGCGAAGCGGTTATTCATACTTCATTACTTTCACAGATGATTTCTCTAGGTATGGACATGTCTTCTTAATGAAGCACAAATCCGAGGCCTTTGAGAAATTACGGGAATACAAGAATGAAGTTGAAAAACAAACAGGCAAAAGTATCAAGACACTGAGATCTGATCGAGGTGGTGAATACTTGAGTGCCGAGTTTCTGGGCTACTTAAAAGAGAATGGAATTCTCACTCAGCTTACTCCTCCATACACACCACAACACAACGGTGTATCGGAAAGAAGTCGAACCCTATTGGATATGGTTCGTTCCATGATGAGTAAGGCTGAGTTACCGCGATCTTTCTGGGGTTATGCACTAGAAACAGCTGCATATCTCTTGAACCAAGTTCCTACTAAGACAGTGCCTACCACACCATATCAGATGTGGAGTGGGAAGAAACCCTGTCTTAAACCCTTTAAGACATGGGGATGTCCAGCTTTTGTAAAAAAGCAGCATGCGGACAAGCTCGAGGCACGTTAAGTACAGTGCAAGTTTGTGGGATACCTAAAGAACTCCAAGGGGTATCTTTTCTGTTACGCAGAGGAGCAAAAAGTCTTTGTTTCTCGTCATGCCCGCTTCTTGGAAACTGAGTTTTTAGAAAATCAGATAAGTGGGAGCGCAATAGAACTGGAAGAAATTCCAGAACCACAAGCTATTACTGAAACCATAGTAGAACCAGAAGGTTCAGGGGAACCGGACATTCCTGCGCCGCTCCGCAGAAGTAGTAGGCAGTCTCATCTGCCCGAGAGATATTTCGGTTTTCTCATAGACGGTGATAGAGAGGATTGCACAGTTGATTATGATGAGCCTACTAGCTTCCAGCAAGCCATTCAGAGCGGTGACTCGGTAAAATGGCTGGATGCAATGCGGACCGAGATGGAGTCCATGTACACCAACAAAGTATGGACTTTGGACTTTGCTCCAGAAGGGGTAAAACCCGTAGGCTGCAAATGGATCTTCAGAAAGAAGATTGGTGTAGATGGGCAGGTTGAAACCTATAAAGCTAGGCTTGTTGCAAAGGGTTTTCGTCAAAGACCTGGTTTGGACTATGACGAGACCTTTTCTCCGATTGCCATGCTCAAATCCATTCGGATCCTTCTTGCCATTGCTGCCTTCCACGATTATGAAATCTGGCAGATGGACGTAAAGACGGCTTTTCTAAATGGAAATTTAGAAGAGTGCGTCTATATGGATCAGCCAGAGGGGTTCATTCATAGTGGGAGCAGCGATAAAGTGTGCAAGTTGCTCAAGTCCATCTATGGACTCAAGCAGGCATCGCGGAGTTGGAACATCTGCTTTGATGATACTGTCAAAGAATTCGACTTTGTCAAAAACCCAGATGAACCATGCATTTACAGTAAGATTGTAGGGAGAAATGTCGTATTCCTCATCTTGTACTTCGATGACATTCTCCTAATAGGAAATGATATTCCTATGCTACAATCAGTCAAAGGATTCTTGTCGCAGAGGTTCTCCATGAAGGACCTGGGCGATGCCAACTACATTCTGGGGATCCAGATCTATCGTGATAGATCTAAGAGGATGTTGGGACTTTCACAGTCAAGGTACATCGACACCATACTGAAACGATTCAGTATGGAAGGTTCCAAGCACGGTAATCTACCGGCTTGTCACGGAATCACCCTCTCCAAAGAGATGTCTCCCATGACTGATTTGGAAAGGGCTCGCATGTCATCAATACTCTACGCATCTGCGGTAGGCTCTATTATGTATGCGATGTTGTGTACCAGACCAGATGTAGCATACGCATTGAGCGTTGTAAGCCGGTATCAGTCGAACCCAGGGGAGAAACACTGGATAGCAGTAAAGAACATTCTCAAGTACCTGAGAAGGACGAAGGAGATGTTCTTGGTGTATGGCGGAAAAGACCTCCAGATTGAGGCCTTTGCTGACTCCAGCTTCCAGAGTGACAAGGATGACTCCAAGTCCATGTCGGGTTGTCTTTACCCTCAATGGAGGGGCGGTTTGCTGGAAGAGTTCCAAGCAGGAAACCGTTGCTGACTCAACTATGGAAGCGGAGTACGTAGTTGCTTGCGATGCCGCAAAGGATGCTGTCTGGATGAAGAAGTTCCTCACGGAACTTCAGGTGGTTCCTACTAGTGTTGATCCAATACCGCTGTATTGTGACAACAACGGCGCTATAGCTTTAGCGAAGGAACCTAGGTCCCATCAGAAGTCTATGCATATTTTGAGGCGGTACCACCTGATCAGGGAGATCGTTGATCGCCGGAAGATCGAGGTGAAGAGAGTAAATACGGAAGATAACACTGCTGATCCACTAACGAAGGCCTTACCCCAGACTCAGTTCGAGCGGCTGATCGAGATGATAGGTCTTCGATACGCTAGTACATGGCCTTAGTGCAAGTGGGAGATTGTTAGTGTATATGCCCTAGAGGCCATTACTGTATCATACTAGTATGTATATTATTTAATGGAAGCTTGGGATATTCACCTTGTATTGACAATCTTGCTCAAAATGGTAGTATGCTACTTGGTTTATTTCTACTTTAATATATGCATGTGTTTCTTTTAGCATATCGCTTATACATATTAGTAGAGCCCTTAGGATCTTTGCTTGATTACCAGCGTTGTGATGGCAGTCACACTCGTGAGGGCTGGGTAATCTATAAGCACATCCTTATGCAGGTCCTTAGTCGCAGGACTATCGAGACAGGGCATCGATACTCCGGAGTAGACTAGCGTATGCGCTTCTTATCCCAGTTCGGGAGACGGTCTGTCCCACAGCCGTCAGTACGTCGTACTTGAGATAGTATGCGGGTGCTCGTTAGGTTACGAGTACACTGGACAGGACTCGTCGGGAACTATTGGTTGGTATTATACCTTTCGTCAGTTATCAGTTCCCAGGTGACATGAGTACAGCTTAGTCTGCTGACTTGACACTGTCACTTCGCCTCGAGTGTGTTCCCACTGTACTTTGATTACTACCCTACCACGGCTCAAAGGAGTCATGCAAACAGGTAGTTTTTGGGTGCAGTCCCGAAGCACTTGGAGGCAGTGATGGTTAGACAAGATTCGTCTCTCCCGGTATTGGGGGTTGACATCGCGCTATGTCTAGGAGAGCCATTACATGAGTAGTCCCTGGCCAGGGCAAGCGAGATATACTGGTAGGTTTCCAGTGTTATCTCAGGGTGTTCTGGGCTTCACTCTGACACGACTTGTACCGCTATTAGGGGACTGACGTTTACCGCCCCTAGGCCCGCCATGTGATGTATCAGACGAACAGACCGGACTGTACGGAGATTGTCACATTCAGGCTCAGTAGGAGTTCAGATGGGTTTCACCTCATCAGTCTTCTTGTCGGCATCTACCTGGGGACCGTTACGCATAGCTAGTGCCGCTTGCGGTCTGTGGTTAAACCCACTGCCAGCGTAGTGTCGAGTCTTTAGAGTCCCACACAGAAAGCTATTCGCCTTCAGGCAAAAGAGTAGAGGTCGCAAGGTTTTGCGACAGGTCGCATGGTTTTGCGACAGGGTTCGGTTACATCTGTGCACTTGTGCACGTTTAGTTTCCGGACAGTTAACACTAGCGGGCTTTGGTTTAAGCCAGATCCTAGTATACGTTTTGGGATTGGTTTTATCTCTTATGTATTGGTGTTCCTCGGAACACGGATGCGGGTGTGTATGTACAGTTGACAGAGAGACAGAGGAAGAGGATTCTCATTAGGGTTGTTGACTGTTGACCATTGACTATTGAATTTTTGCTAAACCCTAATGAGAATATAAAACATAATTAGCAATAATATTAATTAAGTATTATAGTGACATGGTTGTTGAGGGGTTGACTTTGTTGACTTGTTGACTTGTTGACCGGTTGACTAGGTTGGACTAGTTGACCATCATCATCACAATGGGTGTCATTTTCATGCAAAGACTTTTGCTTGCTTGTTGTGGTTTGAAAAATGAGTGCATGGAAATGATAATGCCTTTGACATGATATGAACCATCACATAATACTTGATTAACATTATGGCTCATGTTGCCTTTGGATTATGAGAGGGTGAAAGAGAAAAGAGAGGCTCATTCTTTCATTGCCTTTCTCTCTCTTGGTTTTGAGCTCTCTCTTCCTCTTGCTCTCACCCTCTTCCTCTTGCTCTCTCTCTTGTCTATGGTTCACTTGTCTCATGTGTTGAGAAGCAAGAACCATAGAGGAAATCCCATCACACTCTTCTCTACTCACTCTAGTTCACAAGGTTTAGCAAACCAAGTGAACTAGTTTCTTCAAAGTTCGAAGAAGAAGCCAAAGGTAGAAGCTTTCGGGTGGATCGATCTTCGGCGCAAGGAGACGACGGGGTGAAGACGATCCGTACACCATCAAGAGATGAAGACGAAGGAGTTCAAGAAAGAACGGTATAACCCCCTAACCGAGTAGTTAACAAATCGTAGTTATGTTGTTAGGTAGATAGTTTAACAAAGATCCGTTTTGAGTCCATGTTACAGCCTCTAGAAAATTGTTTTTCATCAAATTCCGTAAGCCCGTAAGTACCGGGAAAGGTAGCATGGACTTACAAATGGAAGCTTGGGATATACACGGACATAGTAACATTCTTGCTCGAAATGGTAGTATGCTACCTGGTATGTTTCTACCTCAATATGTGCATGTGTTTCTTTTAGCATATCGCTTATACATATTGATAGAGCCCTTAGGATCTTTTGCTTGATTACCAGCATTGTGATGGCAGTCTCATTAGTGGGGGCTGGGTAGTCTATAAGCACATCCTATACAGGTCCCTAGTTGTAGGATTATCGAGACGGGGCATCGATACTCCAGAGTAGACTGGTGTATACGCTTCTCATCCCAGCAAGGAATATGGTCTGTCCCACAGCCATTAGTACGTCGTACTGGAGATAGTATGCAGGTGCTCATTGGGTTATGAGTAAACTGGACAGGACTCGTAGGGAACAGCTGGTGGGTACTATACCAATCTTCGGGTGGCAGTTCCCAGGTGACATGAGTACAGCTTAGTCTGTCGACTTGACACTGATACTTCGCCTCGAGTGTGTTCCCATTGTTCTTTCATTACTACCGTACCATGGCTCAAAGGAGTCGTGCCAATAGGTAGTAGTTGGGTGCAATCCCGAAGCACTTGGAGGCAGTGGCGGTTAGATAGGATCCGTCTCTCCCAGTATTGGGGGTTGATATCGCGCTGTGTTCGGAAAGCCATTGTTAGTGTTATTTGGCCTAGAGGCCATTATTGTATCATACTGGATTGTATATTACATATTGGATTCTTGGGATATTTCATAGTTATAATAACAGTCTTTCTCGATATGGCAGTAAGCTACCTGGTTTGATTCTACTTCAATATGTGCATGTGTTTCTTTTAGCATATTGCTTATACATATTGGTAGAGCCCTTAGGATCTTTGCTTGACTACCAGCGTTGTGATGGCAGTCACACTTGTGGGGGCTGGGTAGTCTATAAGCACATCCTATACAGGTCCCTAATCATTGGATTATTGAGACGGGGCATCGATACTCTGGAGTAGACTAGTATATACGCTTCTTATCCCAACAGGGGATATGGTTTGTCCCACAGCCATTAGTACGATGTATTGGAGAAGGTATGCAGGTGCTCACTGGGTTGTGAGTTACACTGGATAGGACTCGACGGGAACTGTTGGTTGGTATTATACCTATCGTCAGATAGTAGTTCCTAGGTGGCATGAGTACAGCTTAGTCCGTTGACTTGCCATCGCTACTTCGTCTCGAGTGTGTTCCCACTCCAATTTGATTACTACCCTACTATGCTCAAAGGAGTCATGCAAACAGGTAGTAGTTGGGTGTAGTCTCGAAGCACTTGAAGACAGTAGCGATCGGATAGGATTCGTCTCTCCCGGTATTGGGGGTTGATATCGCGCAGTGTTCGGAAAGCTATTACACAAAGTCCCTTGCCAGGGCAGTCGAGAACTACTGGTAAGGTACTCCAGTAGTTTCTCATAGTGTATTGGGCTTTCATCCGGCACGACTTATCACGTTGTTAAGGGTCTGACGTTTACTATCCCTCTAGGCGGATATGCGAGTATCTCAGACGAACATACCGGACTGTATGGAGATTGTCACCGATAGGCTCAGTAGGAGTATGGGTGAGTTTGCTCATCGGTCTTCTTATCGACAGATACCTGGGTAGCCATTACGTGCAGCTAGTACCGCTGACGGCTTGTGGTTAAACCCACTACCAGCATATTGTCGAGTCTTTATAGTCCCACACAGAGGGTTTCCCTGCTTCACGCAATTGATGTAGACGTCGTATGGTTTTACGACTGGGCTTCGATCATGTACATGTACTTGTACACGGATGCTGATCGGGCAGACAATACTAGTGGGCTTTAGTTTAAGCCGGATCCTAATATTGTATTATTGGATTGTTATCGTTTCGGTGTATCCATATTTTTCGGAATACAGATACGGGTATGTATATACGGTGAGTGGAGCATTCTTGTAATTTGTGAAGGTATGCTTCTAGAAGGTGCCACCACATTATTGGTTTTATCCATTTACTTAAATGGATTAATGAGGTGGAAATGGAGGAGACTTTGCTAGCATGGTGTGAGGAATGGCTCAAGTATTATTATATTTGTTTGGGATCACTATTGAAGCATGGGAGGTTTTTTCTATTGTGAGATATTCCATGGCTAAATAAGTGAGCTAATACTTAGCCATTCTCTACACTTCCTTTTCTCTTGATGGTTCATTCTAAACTCTTGAGATTTTTTGAGTTGCTCTCCTTGAGTTCTCTAGGGTTCCTCCATCTCCTTCTTCCTTTACACTAAATCATAATCCTTCACATGTGTTGTGAGCTATAAGGTTTAGTGAGACTACACAATCCTTTAGACTCTCTACATCTCCTAGGCTAGTTGGTTTAGCGAACCATCTACCTTAGTTACCTCATTTAGAGGTTGAAGCTTGGAGCACATTCTCTCGCGGTGGATCATCTTTGACGCAAGAAGGACGATGGAGAAAACCCGATCCGATCACCGAGGTGCCTTGGAGAGGAACACTAGAAGACCCGAAGAACTCGATCTTGGAGGTATAACCTTTCTACAGAGTAGTTAAACCTCTAGATAGATTAGCTAGTGTTCTTACCAGAATATTGCATTTAATACCGCTCATTCTTCTGCTCGTTTGTTTATAGGTTGGTGTTTTTAATCCGTGTTTGCTATATATTTACAGGTTACATATTCCTAGTCCAAAATAATACAAATCATACAAAATCTCAACAATTACGCCAAAATCCAGAACATCTGCCACAGACAGATAAAAGCCGGGTTCCGGTCATCCGTATCCGTCCAGTGCCTATTACCAGTTCAAGAGACAAGACAAATAATAGTGTTCATTTGTGTCTCGGTCAAGCAAAGAGCACGAGAGGGGCAGCACAAGATTCAATGGGTGTGCGGAGATCGAGGGAGATAAAGGTCAAATGAATTAAAAGTCAAGCCACTTTGGACTGTTACAAATCTGAAGAAATTTTGGAAGCATTTTGCAATTTGGGAAATGTAGAACAACAGAAGAAAGCAACATGGTGATGCCCTAGAAAAACGACAACCTAACTCCCCTAAAGAGCCGTGGAACCGCGGCCAATGTGGCCTTTATGCCGCGGTTCCGCGGCCGAGTTGACTTGGCATCAGACGATATTTTTGGGGTAGATTGGTAATTGTATTAGGGCCTAGAATTTGGCCCTAGGGTTTCAGCTCTCTTCCTATAAATAGCCCAGTTTTGTGCCAAGAAAAGAATACTTCTTCTTTGTTAGATTTTAGTGTAGATTAGTTTGTAGCTTCTTCTTCTTCATCATCTATTGTCCATGAAAGTGTAGTGAGAGCTCTTGAGTAGAAAATCAATGAAGATGATGGGTTTTATTTAACTTGTATCTTTATTTCTTGTATTGTTATTTTAATTCTTAGTGTAACTTTATTTATTGTTGTTAAGTAGTTGCTGTTATTTCTTGCTCTTTTTCTTTTCTTCTTAACCGTATTTTCAAGCCATGATACTCGATGGAGTTCCTTGCTTAGGTGAGGACCTAAGTAGTTAGCTTGCATCTTTGTAAAACCGTATTTTTCCTTTCTTTCTTTTTCTTCCTTCTTGTTTTCTTTTTCTTTTTTTTTTAAATGTGTGAATAATTTCCACTTGTTAGGAGCTAAGGAAGGTTAGTATGAGGGACGGAAAAATCTCTTGTGCTTCTCTTCGCCAAAAAACATCCTAAAACGAACCTAGAACAAAAAAGGCAATCCCCTCACTTAGGCGCGCTATACATGACTTATAGCCGCGACCTAAGTCGAGAAGTCCTTTGAGCGCACTACAACGTGACATGTAGTTGTGACTTAATTGGATACATGGTTGCGGGTGTTTGGCCTAGGGTTGGAAATAAGCGCATGTAGCGGACTGACAAGGGGCACTAAGAATGGATTTAGCGTTGGAAAGCTTGCTTAAACTCGCAAATCTCATTCCTATGTCCTCCTAATCCCCGCTACGTTCGATTATCCCAACTTCATTTTAAGAATGGAAAAAGACAAGGACAAGACTAATCCTAACTCTACTAACCAACCTTAACCCTAACAAGCTTACTTGAATATAAATATGAACACTTAGGATAGAATTGAACACATATATACATTCTTTCATTAACTCGTGTAAGACAAGAACGGACATACAACCATCTCCCAGTAGATCGACCCGTCCTCAACCGGCTAGCTACAAGCGAAACCAACTTTATTGCGGTAAGTAGAGAACGAAAGTAGAATACATATCATAAAACGTATCGCGTTTCTGCCGCTTACAATCAAATGGCGCCGTTGCCCGGGAGACGGTAAAATATTTCTTTCTTGTTATTCGGGTTAATATTTTTTTTTGTATATATATAATAAAATAAATATAATAAAAACCATTTTGTTATTTTTGATATTTTTTGTGTGCAAGTGTGCAGGCGATCTGGAGAAATTACAGTAATCGAATCAAGAAACACAGGATTTTATTCTGGTGTACAGAACAAGGGGAGTGCAGGGACAAAAAGATCAAGCCCCAACTCAATAATTTGACCGCGGAACCACGGTCAACGGGTGGATTTCGTGGCGGTTCCACGGTCCAATTGTGGCTTCCGAGCCCAATTTTTTTTACTCCCTTTCTCTTTACTCTAAACCCTTCTATGAACTCTACTGAATAGTATTTTATGCAGGTTTCTTTGCACAGATTGCGCCGCCGCCAATAAATTTTTTTGTTGTTTTATATTTTGTTTGTTTATTGCTTTGAATATAATAATACGGACATTAAGGGGCTTAAACACATTAAGATTGGGTGGGGGTTTCATCACCCTTCCTAAGACCCCATAAATCACAAAAAAGCATACGCATTACCTTGAGTTAATAAAAAATATGTAGACCAAACCTATAAGGACTTGTCGCGCTCATTTAGGACATGAGAAGGTTGCGGGGAATTGGTCATTTATCTAAACTTTACTTTATGGTGCCTAGGCTAGACAAGTGAGGAGGTAATTTTAAAAGGCCCGTCTCATGTTGATTCGTGAGCGGAACCCTCCTTACCTCACTTGTGCTTACCTGGCCATAATTGGCAGTATAGAGGTGATTCATGGGTTATCCTGCAGCTTGTCTCTTGGATGTCTAGGAGCGGTCTAGTTGGACTTTGAAGACCCTAGCTCTAGGTATTGTTTGTGCATATTGTAATTGTGATTGTGATTGTGTAAAGTTTAGTCCCATAATTCCGTATTCTTTCAAAAACCAATAAACAATTTAGAAAACTGCAAAAAACCAAAAAAAATTCAAAAATTCAAAAAATTATAAAAATTCAACCACTTTCCTCCCTCCCTACCTTTTCATAACATGGGTACCCCAAAACGACCAACTCTTGCCGAACTTTGGTACCCACAACCAGGCATTTCTTCTTACGGTTCTTGCTTTGGACGAACTTCGAACGATCCATCCATGCCCAAAATTTCTTTGAAAGATCGGATAGACGTGTCTAGGACAAACAATTGGACTCCGCAATCCACTTCGTATCAACCATTTCAACCCCCCCACCTTCTTACGTTGATAACCCTTTCGAGAGTCATGTTGCAACTCCAAAACCCATGTCCATCGCTAACCGAATTGAACAATCTCGTAGCCGATCTTTCACTCTTTTCACCACTCTAAATTCCGTAGGACAACAATTCCAATCATCTTCATATCAGAATGTTGATCCTAATCCTGTCCATTTTCACATCCATTCGATTCCTATCAATCCTACCCGATTTTTACACCTACCCTAGACATTGCTTCTGAACAGCATTTTGGGAGTTTCACGTCTCCACATGAATTTGATTCTTTTACTGAAACCCCTTCACAGCCCATGTCTAGTCTTGAGCAAACTTTGGAAGAATTTTGGGTAGCTTCGTGCCAACAGATGGTGGATTTGAATGCGTCCATGGCCGCCCTCATACAACCTAACGAACCGGCAGCTAGTTTCCAACTAACTCCGAATTTTCCAATGTATGATGAGGCGATAGGACAGATTGAGAATTTGAGTAGTAAGAGTGAGCAGTACACCCTTCTAAATCAAACCTACCAGTTGCAAATTGAATTCCACAACTCCAGTTTCGAAAGTCTATCGAATTCCCAAATGAATCACCAATTGAAGATAGAACGTTTGATGAGTTGTGCGACTTTGTAGTGTTTGATTTTGTCACGCCCCGAAAGAGCATGTGACTGGCCCTTGAACCATATGAAGTCTATAGGACCCCATCTGATCCAAGTAAGCCAAAAGCCCAGAAATCTAACACCATTTTAAAGAGTAAATAAGGAAAACTGGTTTTAAGAAGTAAAGAAATCATGTTTTGAAGATCAAAGTTTTAAACAACTAAGCCGAATATGCATTTTTAAAAAAAATGTGTAACCTTTCCTGAAAATTTCGGCAGAGTTTCCTTTGTAAAAACTGGCCCCGAACGGGGTACAACAAGAATAATATATATGAAATGATAAAAGGCATCCCCAAGCGGGAGCTAGCTCTTCGTCCATCGACGGTCACAACCACGCAAGCAATAATAATATACAACGCCAAAGGGCGAGGATCAAAACCCAAAAAGAACTCAAAACAGCCAGAAAACCGTAATACTACAAGCGCGACTCTAAGGTCGAAATAATACAACACTGTTTTCTAAGTCTGGAACAATATACAAGTTTTGGTTGATGGAATTTCTAGATACAATGAATAATACATGAACAATGGCGGTTTTGATACAAAAGAACCCACCTACCCAAGCAAGTCACCCATAAGGAAGCAGTGTGCCAGAAATGCCGCTATGGAATCTGTACGGCAAAACCTGCAAGAACTGTGGCACAACGGGGGTGAGTCGCCAACTCATGAATAGAAAATATCTACAAGCAGAGATCGAATGCATGACCCATCCTAGGTCAATACGATCAGATATAAATAAACCTCAATATGAATAAGTCTGAAGCATGCTAAACTGGCAAGGTAATCTCTATGCATGAGTGTAGTGCCAAGTGCTCGTGCCAGTGCCTCAGGTAATAGCATATCATAAATGTGGGGTATGATTAATGTAACCAAATCTGCATATACGTGGATCCCGTCCAGTCGTCACCCAATAACAGTAACCATCATGCATGTAAATATCATAAAGCATGTGCATGGGAATAATATGAGGATATAAACCATCTGTGTCCCTCGCGACACGTCAAAATCATGGAACCGGAGTGCCCAGCATCGACACTCGAAAACATCATGAAAACTGTGCCCAGCATCGGCACGCAAATCCTCATATATCGGGCTCCGTCAGTCCGGATCGGCCCACGGGCTCTGTCTGCGGTATCGGCCCTCGGCCCCGGCAGTACGCCCATATCCCTCTATCGACTCTGGTCAGTATCCTCCGGAAAACCGCCAGGTCCAACCAATCACCGGTTGGTACTCGCCACCCTGCCAGGCTCATCGTCTACTCTACGAAAAACATTTCTTGCCCCGGGGAACCATACCGGGTCCACCTTGTACCCGCAATCGGCCTCATCCGCCTCCTCGAATCGGGTTTCACATGTCGCTCTCAGCACCGAGAAAACACATGGTGGACGCACTAAAATATCATATCAAGGTTAACCGGGTTTTAAAACAATTACATATTCTCCTTTTGAAACACCCACGGTTCCCAAAAACCAGAAATATCATGGAAACAACATATCTCAATGCGTATAATCAGAAAGCATGATGTATGCGACATGTAAAGAAATGTAGGCAACATACACTGAATGCAACAGTACTACAGTGTAGTGACATGGCAATTATCGATGATGAAGTGTATGAGCCCGCAAACAAGTGTACGTGGAACATACGCATCATCGATAATGGTGCTGGTGTCCTAGCAGCATGACTGAAATATATCAACAATACAAGCGATGCAATGCAAATAGCATGAATGTGCGGAATCGAATAATCAACGCAACAGTAAAGAACCTGCCTCAATAGATATATCATGCAACCTTGCCTTTTGAAATAAGACGAATCAGGGCTTTTGGTAAAATAAGGGCTACGGTGTTTTAAGAAAAGATGCGTCATTTGAAAATATCCGTATAAACCCTTTTGCCTATCTTTAAAATATCCCCGATTCGTTAGTTTTGAAATAGGTATGACTCGGGTCTAGTCTAACGCCTACTATGAGAACTACGAACCCAACAATCAAGTCAATCGGGAGGGGTATGGAAACCATCTAAATCTGAGTCGATATACATATATATATATATAGTCGGTGATCTCGCCTCAATAGTATCACATAGGATACATTATATCATATAACATCCTCGAGTCATGAGTGCGGATCAAACATCAATATAAAGCTCGTACGGTAAATTGTCGTACGGCATCCCAATAGCTGGGTAGGGGTCAATATCCCATTTATCTCATCACATATCCGGTATCACTAACATCATATCACATCTCAAATACGAACTCTGTCATACCGCCGAATCTCACGGCCTCAATCAAACCACATCGACTCAACTCAATCCCATGTATCATCCTCAATCCCGTATATGAACACATAGTCCCATACCCATGTGTAGATATACACATCTCTATATGCGCACAGATAAATGAAAGAATGCATGCAAGTATATGTGTACGTGTATGTGTGGGTGCAACCACTACTCTAGGATTTCGCACTATACTAAACCAATACATCCTTATCACCAATAATACTATTATTACCATCAATAATCCTAAACAACACATAATAAATATATGTGTGTATACGTATTCGTATACATCACCACGAACTGCGGGGGTGCTATACGCCATCCACCCGACTTCTCCCCATAAATATAATCTACTCACCTTGCTTTTCATGTATCGGTGCCGATGTCGCCATCTTCATCTTCTTTGCCTCAACATCTCGTAGGGTACCTACAAGTATATCGCAACGCTAAAGCACATGAAAATCACATCGGAAACCAAAACGACACACGCTACGCCTATAGGTAAAAACCTATAACCTCGCATGCAAACACGATCAATATCCACTTGTCGTTGACGTCCAAACGCCACCCGATATGAACGAAACACCAAATACCAAAATCCATGCTAAAACAAGTCGTAAACCATGCACCAACATAGGAAAATCAACCCATATTTTACCCTAGGTGGAATCAGTCAAAACTAGACATACCCAGGGTCAAGACTAGAGGAAATAGGGCCATGCACAAATATTGAGATAGATCCCTCCTGCTCTGGCCGCAATTTGCGGCTAGAAGGAATAAATTGGCGGCCTCACTTTGGAGTTGGGGGCTAGGGTTTGGTGTGGTGGTTCCATGGTGCTTGCACATCTCACTGTCAACTCAGTTTTATTTTTGGGGTCTCGGGGTGATAGCAGATTCTTAAATACGATCACAGATTCACAGTTTTACTCCGACATCGTCTCATAAATCCGTATTCTGGTTTCAAGTTCAGGTTTGGGTCCAAATTAGCATCACAAAAGATGTTCTAAGGTCATCACAATCCTCAATTTCATCTTTAATTTCAGATCTCACATAAACCCTAACTTGAATTCTCCAAAATCCACAAAACGACACAATATCGATATGAAACTAGAATTGATGCATAAGGAAATTGAAATACTACTTTAGGGTGCAGAAATTACCTCCTTTGGCAACTCAAGAAAATTCTTGAGTTGCTCAAAGTCCTCCAAATCCAATCTTGCTAGGTTCAATATGTAGCTAGTGAGCTTGGGATCAAGTTTTGTGAAGTGGGAATGGGGTTTTGGGGTTGATTTCATTGTGGATCTAGGGTTTCATGAAGAGGGAGAGAGAGGGAGAGGGAGCAGCAGCAGCTCAAGTGGAAGAGGGGAGAGAAAATGAGAAGGGAAATGATAGGGGGGCATGGGTCAAAAGAGGTTTGACCTAGACATTCTCTCTCATCATCATACTACTTTTTCCTTTTCTTTTCCACTCCAATAGTGAACCCAAAAGAACAACCATGGCAATAGAAATGTAACACAAGTGTAACAAGTGTGGAAAATGATATGTGCACATTTTTGCACAAAAAAACTAAAAATCCAATTAGCGATTTTTAATCGCGATTAGCACCAAATTAGCATATAACAAATCTTAAAACTTTAAAATGGCATAATTCCATAAAATACCCTATTTTAGAATTTTCCATGATTTTTCCCCATTTATTTGTATTTAATTATACCCGAATATTAAAATATTCATTAAAATAATATTAAATTATAAAAATTCCCGAAAATAATATTTTATCATTTTGGAAACGTTACAGATTTACCTGATTGTGAAGGGCCCCTTTCAAGTGAAACTGATGCCAATCATGGATCTCTACACCTACACTCTAGAACCATAATTGATTGAAATCCATGCTTTTGATGAGGTGTCTGAGCAATTTGCCTTTCACTTGATTGAGAATATTGACGTTGGAAATATTATAGATCATGAAACCACAGTTTTGGATGATTTTTTCTCACCAATGGATCAAGTCCTTTCACTTCCATGTGGGTATCATCCCGAACCATTAACTGTTTTTCCTGATATCCATATGCGTCTGGAAATTGTAGATGATTAAAGCATGGATGAGCTGAATTTTGAAGAGAATTTTGAGGATAGCATTGAGGATGAAACAGTTTTACTTGATGAGTCGGATTTTCCAATTCATCATGTCCCTTTCATTGACTGTGTACACCCTCCTGAACGTTTAACCGATACCATTCCTCGATCACTTCCCTCCATCCTTTCCATCGTTCCCACTTCGCAAGCTACCGTATCACCTTCATTTCTTATGTTTGGTTCACCAAGTTCGGTCTACCCTTGTTTTCTCACAAATCTTTTGAGGTTTGACCCCATTTCCCGACATGTTGATAGATTAGTACACTCCATTCTTTCACTCCGATCCTTACAGACTGTACTAATTTATTCAATCCATTTACACCCTCAAGTTCGTATTCCATTTCTCTCTCTTCCGCCATTCTTCTCCTCCACCGAGACCATACGACGCTTCCATCCACACAAAGTCTCATGTATTCTCCATTTCTTTTCTCTACGCCTTCTTTCACCAACCGCTGCATTATCACGATAAAAAATTTGAATGGTTGGTGTTAACTTTTGGCCAGTGTAAGGCCTTGTTTAGATTGAAACAGTTCTCCCCCCGTAACTCTGAATCTTAATGCTTAAACAGTGGAAACACTGTTTCACATCAGTTTGGGGGGAACCTTTTTGTGTATATATATTTTGTTTGCTTTTTCTTTTATAAAAAAAACCGCGGGAGCGCTGACAATTTTGACCTTCTTGGCGTAGCTTGACAGTGAGGGCACTGTCGAGTTTAAGTTTGGGGGTGTGCTCAGTAAGATTTCTTCTTTTGCATTCATGTGTATATTTTGCATTTGCATACTTATTAAAAGCACACAAAAATAGAAAAAATTTCCAAAAAATATAAAAACTTTGTTGTCAAGTTAGCTAGTAAGGAAACTTAGACTTTTATTCCGAAAATTTTGTTGATACGTTAGAAATAACTAAATCTTAGGCTTAGCAATTGAAAACCCTAAAAATAAACCTCCTTCTGTTTAACCTTGGTAATTATAAGGCCTTGCAGTTTTTTTTAGAAGTAGGTAATCTTGAGTTCAGTTCTTGAGTTAAGTCGAGATGAAGGGATTGTTAGTGTATATGCCCTAGAGGCCATTACTGTATCATACTAGTATGTATATTACTTGATGGAAGCTTGGGATATTCACAGTTGTATATACAATCTTGCTCGAAATGGTAGTATGCTACTTGGTTTGTCTCTACTTCAATATGTGCATGTGTTTCTTTTAGCATATCGCTTATATACATATTAGTAGAGCCCTTAGGATCTTTGCTTGGTTACCAGCATTGTGATGGCGCTCACACTCGTGGGGGCTGGGTAATCCATAAGCACATCCTTATACAGGTCCCTAGTCGTTGGACTATCGAGACAGGGCATCGATACTCCGAAGTAGACTAGCGTATGCGCTTCTTATCCCAGCGTGGGAGACGGTCTGTCCCACAGCCGTCAGTACGTCGTACTTGAGATAGTATGCGGGTGCTCGTTAGGTTACGAGTACACTGGACAAGACTCGTCGGGAACTGTTGGTTGGTATTATACCTATCGTCAGTTATCAGTTCCCAGGTCACATGAGTACAGCTTAGTCCGCTGACTTGACACTGTCACTTCGCCTCGAGTGTGTTCCCACTGTACATTGATTACTACCCTACCACGGCTCAAAGGAGTCATGCAAACAGGTAGTAGTTGGGTGCAGTCCCGAAGCACTTGGAGGCAGTGACGGTTAGACAGGATTCGTCTCTCCCGGTATTGGGGGTTGACATCACGCTGTGTCCAGGAGAGCCATTACACAAGTAGTCCCTGGCGAGGGCAAGCGAGATATACTGGTAGGTTTCCAGTGTTATCTCAGGGTGTTCTGGGCTACACTCCGACACGACTTATACCGCTATTAGGGGACTGAAGTTCACCGCCCCCTAGGCCCGCCATGCGATGTATCAGACGAACAGACCGGACTGTACGGAGACTGTAACATATAGGCTCAGTAGGAGTTCAGATGGGGTCACCTCGTCAGTCTTCTTATCGGCATCTACCTGGGGACCGTTACGTACAGCTAGTGCTGCTTACGGTCTGTGGTTAAACCCACTGCAAGCGTAGTGTTGAGTCTTTAGAGTCCCACACAGAGAGTTATTCGCCTTTAGGTAAAATGAGTAGAGGTCGCATGGTTTTGCGACAGGGTTCGTTCAAATCCGCGCACTTGTGCACGTTTGCTGTCCGGACAGCTTATACAAGCGGGCTTTGGTTTAAACCAGATCCTAGTATATGTTTTGGGATTGGTTTTATCTCATTGTATTCGTGTTCCTCGGATCACGAATACGGGTGCGTATGCACAGTTGATTGAGGCGGAGGAAGAGGTTTTTCATTAGGGTTTTGGAACGGGTGTGTATGCACAGTTGACAGTCGTCTTTTTCCAAACCCTAATGATATTGTGATTTATCAAATTAATAATATTAATTAAGTGAAATTGTGTCATGGTTGGGCTTGTTGACTTGTTGACCAAGGTTGACTAGTTGACTAGGTTTGAAACATTGACCATCATCATTACCTTTTTAGATGGTCTTTGATCTTTGCAAAATCATTTATGGTGATATGATAATGGTCCCTTCAAACTAACCATCACCTTTTTCATTTTTGATTAATATTATTTTTGATAAATCACTTATATTTTGTTATGGTTGTAAAACCATTTCATTCTATCATATTCATTCTCTCTCCTCTTCTTCCTCTTCCTCAAGCTCTCCCCTCTCATGTGTTGAGAAACACTTGAGCTTGATAAAAACCACTCCAAAACAATCTCTACTCTCTTCTAAGGTTCTAGGATTAGCACTTCTAGCATCTTAGTTACTTCTAGCTTGAAGTTGAAGCCAAAGGTTGAGGCTCTCGGGTGGATCCTTCTTCGACGAGAGAAGACGACAAGGAGATCACTTCCGTTCACTACAAGGAGCAAGGAGAGAAGGACATAAAGCCCTAGGTATAACCTCTTTTCCGAGTAGCTAACTCTCTTTAGCTTGGTAGCTAGTTTTGTTTAGAAAAGATCCCGACTTTTGTTAGTCCATGTTGCCTAGTGTGCTAAAAATTCGATTTTTATACCGTTTCCGCCTCCCCGCAAGCACCGGGGTGGGCAACGTGGACTTACAGGGAAAGCATTGAAAGCTTTATTGAAGGATAAGTCTGAAAAATAGTTCATATTCTTGAGTCCAAATTTAGAAGGTATATACACTACAAATCGCACTTACACGCACCTTGAAACATGGGATAGTAGAGGATATCTAGAAATACTCTTTCCTGAAAACCTATTATGAAAGAAAAAAAATGGTATTTAAAGCTAACCACCAAAAGAGCATCATTGAAAATATATCCGGTCTTGAAAAAGAAAAATAAAGAAAATAAAAATAAAAATAAAGTCAAGACTTGGAAACTGCTATTTCGCTTTAAGCTCACACATTCAGTAATCGGTTGTTAGTGCCTCAAGAAGCATTAATAGTCGCATGAAAGATGTGTGAGCAAATCCGTCCATCATTAATGAAAATGAGTAGTATTAGGTATTAGGGCAAGAGTACTATAGCTTGAATTGAATTCTTAAGTGTGGGGGTGAACTTTTACACACACATAGGGGTATGCGATCGATGTTTGGAGGAAAGATAGGAATAAAGAATAAGGCTTATGTTTTCCGTAAAGATGATAAAAATTCCAGATTAGAGACCACGCTTTAGAAGGAAAACTCAGGAGAAAACGAGATCTTTCTAAACTGTCAAAACGTATAGGATCTTGGGTTAAATAAATAGAAGGCATGAAACATAAGGGTTGGATATTTCTAACTTAGGATGATAGAATTTCTAACTTAGATGCTAAACCGTAGGAGTAGAATCAAAATTATTTTATGAAACTAGCTTGACGGGATTTTGTGGGTAGTATCCGCTGAAAACCCTAAGGAGACAACACTCCTCTTACTAGGTACACCTAGAGGTTTAACGGCTTGTTGCACGATCTCAGTGCAATCGCGTTCCGTGCGAAAGTGAGGTTAGAACTTTTTGTGAATAAATGGTTTTGCTCGGGATGAGCAAAAGTTAATTTTGGGGGTATTTGTTCATACCAGAATATTGCATTTAATACCGCCCATTCTTCCGCTCGTTTATTTATATGCAGGTGCTTTTAATCCGTGTTTGCTATATATTTATAGGTTACAGGTTCCTAATCCAAAATAACGCAAACTATACAAAATCTCCACAGTTACGCTAAAATCAAGAACATCTGCCACAAACAGATAAAAGCCAGGTTCCGTTCATCCGTATCCGTCTAGTGCCGCTTATCAGTTCAAGAGACAGGACAAATAATAGTGGTCAGTCGTGTCTCGGTCAAGCACAGAGAACGAGAGGGGCAGCACAAGATTCAATAGGTGTGCGGAGCTCGAGGGAGATAAAGGTCAAATGAATTAAAAGTGTAGCCATTTTGTACTGTTGCAAATCTGAAGAAATTTTGGAAGCATTTTGCAATTTAGGACATGCAGAACAATAGAAGAAAGAAACATGGTGATGCCCTAGAAAAACGACAACCTAACCCCCCTAAAGAGCCGCGGAACCGCGTCCAATGTGGCCATTATGCGGCGGTTCCGCCGCCGAGTTGATTCGGCGTCAGACGATATTTTTGGGGTAGATTGGTAATTGTATTAGGGCTTAGAGTTTAGCCCTAGGGTTTTAGCTCTCTGCCTATAAATAGCCCAGTTTTGTGCCAAGTAAAGAATACTTCTTCTTTGCTAGATTTTAGTGTAGATTAGTTTGTAGCTTCTTCTTATTCATCTATTCTCCATGAAAGTGTAGTGAGAGCTCTTGAATGGAAAATCAATGAAGATGAGGGGGTTTATTTTACTTGTATCTTTATTTCTTGTATTGTTATTTTAATTCTTAGTGTAACTTTATTTATTGTTGTTAAGTAGTTGTTGTTATTTCTTGCTCTTTTTCTTTTCTTCTTAACCATATTTTCAAGCCATGATACTCGATGGAGTTCCTTGCTTAGGTGAGGACCCAAGTAGTTAGCTTGCTTCTTTGTAAAACCGTATTTTTCCTTTTCTTCCTTCTTGTTTTCTTATTTAAATGTGTGAATAATTTCCACTTGTTAGGGGCTAATGAAGGTTAGTATGAGGGAAAGAAAAATCCCATGTGCTTTTCTTCGCCAAACATCCTAAAAAGAACCTAGACCAAAAAAATGCAACCCCCTCACTTAGGCACGCTATACGTGACATATAGCCGTGACCTAAGTCAAGAAGTCCTTTGGGCGCACTACAACATGACATGTAGTTGTGACTTAATTGGATACATGGTTGCGGGTGTTTGGCCTAGGGTAGAAATAAGCGCACGTAGCGGACGGACAATGGGCACTAGGAATGGATTTAGCGTTAGAAAGCTTGCTTAAACTCACAAATCTCATTCCTATGTCCTCCTAATCCCCGCTACGTTCGATTATCCCAACATCGTTTTAAGAATGGCAAAAGACAAGGACAAGACTAATCCTAACTCTACTAACCAACCTTAACCCTAACAAGCTTACTTGAACATAAATACGAACACTTAGGATAGAATTGAACACATATATACATTCTTTCATTAACTCGTCTAAGACAAGAACGGATATACAACCATCTCCCTGTGGATCGACCCGTACTCAACCGGCTAGCTACAAGCGAAACCGACTTGATTGCGGTAAGTAGAGAACTAAAGTAGAACGCATATCATAAAACGTATCGCGTTTCTGCCGCTCACAATCATCTAGTTAAGGTTTTAGTAAAAATTTTGGAGTCTTACCCGGTGTTGCGTAGTCAAACATCATCATTTTTGAAAATTCCGCCTCCCCGCGAACCGCGGGGTGTGCGACATTAGATTACAGTGGTATCAGAGCCTACAAACCTTAACTAGCTAGTTAGCAAAGTCTTTAGAAATTCGATCACGGAAAAATCCCAGAATCCCGTCCGAAATTGCACATTCTGTCATTTTTAAAAACTGGTCCAAAAATCTTTTTAGGGGCCTTAAAAATACGTGTAGGGTTTTTTGAGAACACAGTTGAAATTTGGGTTCCTGAGTCCCTAAGACTGCCGCGGAAATGCGGCCAAACCATTCGATTATTGGCTATAGTGCCATCAAGTCAATTATTGGATCGCAGGAACGTGATTGCAATGATTGAGGGAGGACCTATACCGGTAGGACAGTCTTACTCGAGATGATAGTATGCTATCTGGCTTGTCTTTATCATCGTGTACATGTTTCAGGTGACATTACAAATCACTATTACATGTTGATAGAGACCATAGGATTCTTGCTTGACTACCAGCAGTATGATGGCGATCATATACATGGGAGCTGGATGGTCTATAAGCACATCCTTAAAGTGTCCCTAGTCGTGGGAGTTTCGAGACTGGGCATCGATACTCCAATAGTAGACTAGTGTATACGGATCGAGTCCCTGACGAGGAGCGGTGGCTGGTCTCACAAGCCATTGGTGTTAGTTGGTTCACCAAAGATGAATACATGTGCTCATTGGGTTATGAGTACACCGGACGGACTCGCCGGGAACATGCTAGTTGGTATTATACCTATTGTCAGATAGCAGTTCCCTTGTGACATGTGTACAGGTTACTCTATCGACCTGAGATCGTCATCTGTCTCGTGTGAGTTCCCACTGTGCTTTGATTACTACCCTACCACGGATCAAAAGAGTCGTGCAAACAGGTTTTAGTTTGGTACAGTCCCGAGTCAAATGGAGGCAGTGAGCTGATCGTCAGGGGATTCGTCTCTCCCGGTATTGGGGGTTGATGTCGCGGTGTGCATGGGTGGCCATCACCAGAAATCCTTAGCCAAGGTAGTCGATCGGTAGTTTCTCAGGTGGTGATAGGTTTCATACCGACACTAAATGTCGTGTTATTAGGGGTATGACTTTATCCACCACCCTAGACTCGACATGCGATACTCAGAGATGAACGGACCGGACTGTACGGATATTGTCACTGTTAGGCTCAGTAGGGGTTTCAGGATGAGTTTGCTCGTCGGCCTCCCTTTCGCTCAATACCTGGGTAGCCGTTACGTACAGCTAGTGCCACTGACGTGCTTGTGGTTAAACTTTCTGCCAGCGTATTCACGAGTCTTTAGAGTCCCACACAGAGGGTTTCCCTGGTTCGGGCGAAACGTTGCATAGGCCGTATGATTTTATGGCAGGGTTCGATCATATTCGTGCACTTGTGCACGGATCATGATCGGACGGATAATACCAGTGGGCTTTAAGCCGGATCCTAGTATTATATTGTTGGATTACTTTTATCTCGTTGTATTCGTATTCAGTCAGAATATGGATGTGGGTATGTATATACGGATGAAGGGTATTCTTGTAATTCGTTACAAGATTTCTTTAGTTGATGCCATTTCTTTTTGGGATTAAACATTTTGGTTTAAATTTTTAATTGGTGGAAAATGTGAGTGCAAGTCTTGGGATTGAGCATTGATTCATGGTGCATGCACTTGGTGACTCATGGTATTGGATCATGTGTTGATTTGTTTTGGCTAAGATATTTGTTGTGGGCATTTTTGGGAGATGGCAGATCTTTTTCTAGCCTTGGCTTTTCTTTAGTTGCTCACTCTCACAAACTGAACACAATACTTAAGCCATTTCTTCACTTGCTTTTCTTGAGCTCACACTCTTCACCTCTAAGCATCTTCTTCAACCACCACCCATACCCTCTCATGAGTTAAGAATCCTTGGGTGTATTGAGACAAAGTAATCACAAACTATCTCTACTTCATCTTGGCTATCTAGGTTAGCAAACTAGATACCCGAGTTGCTTCGGTTTTGAGGCGAGAGCCCGTATTACTAACCCTCGACGTGGATCTTCTTCGATGTGGGGAGACCGAAGATCAAACTTGATCAAGGAAGCCGCGAGGAGCTTAGGACAGAGGTTGAAGACCGAAGGACACGGATCCATCAGTATAACCTCTCTAAACTCCTTTATGATAGCTAGTATAGGGTTAATGGTGTAAGTGCACGGCGGCGCCCCGGCCTCCATCCCGAGGCCAAATGCGGAAGCGATGGTTAACTTTAATTTTGCAAACTAGCAAACCGGCACCACCGCGCACTAAAACCCGGATCGAACCATTAACTAGTCCTAGCAAACAACAAGATGGGGAATAAAGATATACCGACCGATCCGAGTCCTCCGGTCTTCTCGTCGTCCTCCCGATCTCCCGCGGAATGTCCTGTCTCCACCTCGTCGCCGGAAGTGCACCACATCGCCTACATCTATTACGGGATCCCACCTCAATGCCGAGGCAACTCGGGCACGAAGCTGGCTAGTCGACGTGCCCAAGGTTTGCTGTAGAATGTGTAGTGTTCAAGTCTCATTTGGGGTATTGGAAGTTGCCCTTTTTGGAGAAGAATGATATAAGTCTTTTTGGGGATGAACATGGGAATTTTTGTAGCATGGAATGAGCAAAAATTCCCACGCACTAAATTTGGACAGCCCCATGGAGCTTGGCCGGCCATGCATTGTGAGTGGAGAGTAAGAATGAGAGAGTCATCCCATAATCCAAAAGGATAGAGAGAGAAGGCTATCATGCAAAGGAATGATAGCTAGGAAAGTCCAACACTCAAATAACAATCATCACTTCCAAAAGTCATGCCATCATCAACAACCATATCATATAAAAGTCAAGCCATCATGAAGAAGGAAAGTCAAGTGATGGTGAGCCATCATGATCCAACAAAATGCAAAGAACACCCTCCACAAAAGCTTATTTGCACAATGCAAATAAGCCCTCCTCCATCAATCTTCGGCCAATGAACGATACAAAAGAAATCGGCCGAAACGGAAAGCAAACTGGCAACTCCAGAAAACTGGTCCCGTAATAAATTACAGGAAAACCCCGCTACTGTGCATACACACCCGCATTTGTATTCCGACCGAAATAGAAATGCAATGAGACAAAATCTACACTGTACTATACTAGGATCCGGCTTAAACCAAAACCGGCTAGTAATATCCGTTCGATCCTAATCCGTGCAATACCGCACGTATCTGATCGAACCTTGCCATATATCCATACGGCCTGTAGTACAAACTGTCCGATCCTGATCCGTGCAATACCGCAGGTATCTGATCGGACCTTGCCATATCTCCATACGGCTTCTACAGTTTTTCACCCGAAACTTGAGTAACTGAATGTGGGGGACTCTAAAGGCTCATCAACACCTTGGTTGTGGATTTAACCACTAGCACGTCAGAGGTATAAGCCAATACGTAACGGGCTACCAGGTATTGACAAAAAGGGACGTCTGTGAGCGAACTCAGCCTGACACCCTACTGAGCTTGTCAGTGACAATATCCGTACAGTCCGGTCCGTTCGTCTATGAGTATCGCATGGCGGGCCTAGGGGTTGGTAAAAGTCAGACCCCCAATAGCGGTACAAGTCGTGTCGGAGTGTAGCCAGAACACCTTGAGATACTACTGGAATGCCTACCAGTAAATCTCTTGCCTTGGCCAAGGACTTCGTGTAATAGCTCTCCTAGACACAGCACGACCTCACCCCCAATACCGGGAGAGACGAACCCATGAAGATACGCTCACTGCCTCCATGTGGCTCGGGACTGTACCCAACTAAAACCTGTTTGCACGTCTCCTTTGAGCGTGGTAGGGTAGTAATCAAAGTACAGTGGGAACTCACACGAGACAAATGACGATCCCCAGGTCGATGAACTAACCTGTACACATGTCACCAGGGAACTGCTATCTGACGTCAGGTATAGGACCAACTAGCATGTTCCCGGCGAGTCCTGTCCGGTGTACTCATAACCCAATGAGCACCTGTATACATCTTAGGTGATCCAACTGACACCAATGGCTTGTGAGACCGGCCACAGTCCCTCGTCGGGGTCTCGACTGTATACACTAGTCTACTATGGAGTATCGATGCCCTATCTCGAAACTCGCACGACTAGGGACCATTTAAGGATGTGCTTATAGACTACTAGCTCTCACGTATATGATCGCCCTCATACTGCTGGCAGTCAAGCAAGAATCCTAGGGGCTCTATCAACGTACAATAGTGACCTGTCAGGTCACCTAAAGCAGTACACGATGATAAAGATAAACCAGATAGCATACTATCATCTCGAGTAAGACTGTCCTACCGGGACAGGTCCTCCCTCAATCATTGCAATCACGTGCTTGTGATCCAATAATTGACTCTGAGGGCACTATCTCCAACAATCTCCCACTTGCCCTCAAGGCTAATTATTGCGATGTCGCATACTCACAGCCTGTGTGATACCGAACACCCAACTCCTCCACTTGTCAGTCTCACAAAGCTCGTTTGCGAAACTATTGCGTTCGAGGAATAACCTCAGTGAGTGGATCCGCTTTGATGTTTCTTTCTATGTCTCTCTATATCTCAAGTTCGCGGAGAAAACCATCTCCCGAAATGAGCAATACCTGTCTTAGAATATGTCTGGATGTCTGATGGGACCTAGCTCATAAATGAACTCCAAATCCAAACTTCTTAGACTGTATCGTCAACTGAACTTAATCAGTATTCTGCGCCATGCCTCCCTCAGTATTGCCTTGGACCACCTTTCCAAAATACTGCCCCTCATCAGAAGGAAAACTATAACTCTGACAACCTCCCTGTCGACCAAGTCACCTTGGAAGCCTGGAATGATAACTGTCTCCCGAATGAGGCTGTCGTTATCATATCCCTAGAACATTCACTTATGTTCTAAAACTGCTTCCGACTGTTTCTCCCGGATTGGATCAATGTCAACTTATTGCATCTAGTGCAAGAACAACATCTGGTGTGGTACTTGATATCTCATGATTGACTCAATTGCCTGAGCAAGTGATCTGCCAATCATGCACATCCCTCTCCCCTTTAGTCTGTAAGACATCTTTAGAGAGGGTGACTCCATCACCTGCAGGTACACTACCGTGCCAGGAGTCGTCCATTCTAAATACTCTTAGAATGCTGTCTAAGTACCCTGATTGGGAAACCACCCAAATCCAGATCTAAAACCATAGATCTAGTAACCAGTATGTCTGATATAATGTCCAAGTCCCATGTGGAGAAACCACTGTGTGACGACCAAAGTGTAACCGATTATAGTATAGGAATATCACATCCTACTCTGTGTATGTCATCCAAATACCATGACATCACACCCTACTACCTTCTCAACAGATCTATCCCCTATTCTGATGAAGTCAAACCTATGACTGTCACGTCAGAAATTGATGATCTATCTCCGCTACATCTGCTTTAGTCTATAAATAGACATAAGCCACCTGTCCACCAATGCTTCCGCTGCTCCCACTGACTACGACAACCCTTTGGCAGAGTCATATAGACGTACACTTCTAAAACAAGTTTAGAACGACGCTATACTCATCCTCCTGCCGGGTCTCACAGTCTGGAACAACAGCAATGGCAAGTGTGGGTAAACAAGAACCTCCCTGTCACCGTCCTTGAGGCTACCGGAGTTCCTCTCGGGTGCCTGAGATTACCCACCAAATCTGCGGAGTGGCCAATGGAATGTCAAACTAGATTGAATCTTTAGGTTCCTATCAAAATCTTCAGTAATCGTTTGCGGTTCTGGAATCACTTCCAGTTCTACCATACTCCCACTACTGTTTTCTGAAAAATCCATTTTATTTGAAACTGTGGTGAGTCTAGAACAATATCGCTATTGTTCTTCCAGATGGTAGAAAGTCAACCCTCGTCATAGCCTGGGTCAACCCACAAACAGCCATTACAGAAACATGCCTTGAGTTGTCCAGTGTCTGGTTTTAATCATAAGCCGGACAACTCTCCGTACCTTAACATCGTTAAGATATGAACTGTTCTATATCCAATATAGAAACAGAGGCACTGATTTAATTGAACCAGATTCAAATCATGCAGCTGTCCCCAGTGCATGTCAACTAAATGGAAAGAGGACGATCAGCGTTACTCAACTTAGGAATGCTTCCAATTATGAGTAACCTGAAAGAGAAGCAAGTTCTCTTAATCACTACTATCAACTGAATACCATACACAAGTATCTACATCTTCGATTACTTTGAAGAATCCCGACACTTGCAATACCTGGTTCTCTACTTTATTCAAATACCTATAACTTCTCAAAATTCGGACCCTGTGTTTCCACGAAACACCTGTCTAAAAACTAGAGAAGTTATAAGTAAACCGAATATAGTACGAGGACCAACCCCTCTGTCCTGATGGACCCTGGACAACATACAATACCCTGTATAAGTCCTTTGAGTCTGATAACTCATTCACTGTGTGTCGTAGGTTGAAAACTGTACCTTTGGTTATGAAGAATTACACCGCTGTTTAATGCTCCTTACCTAACCATCCACTGATATAGGTAAATGTCGTAGACATAATTTCAAAAAGGTATATCTCACTTTATGAAAATAGACGTACAGATATATCAATTTGAAATTGGTGCATGACAGCGGATATTCAAAACCAAATATTTACCGACCGGCAAACAACCCAGGTGACTTCCTCAAATATCACCGATTACAACGAATCCCGATATAATGAAGACAATCACCTAATTCCCAATAGCTTACTCCTACTCATCATCTGTAAAACCATACAGATGTGAGAATCATACCTGGTAAATACATACCCTGGAGCAAGTGTCTAATTGGGAAATCAGTTTTCCATTAACAGTACACAGTGAAACTGAAACATTGAAATGTTTCGATGGGGTATCCCGGTATTCCTAGTAATGCCTCTTCCAGATTCACGACTGTAACCGTATAATTCTTTGCCACCTCTCCAAATCCCTTTATATGTCTTTAGTCATTACCTTCTGCACACCCCTTTAGGCCAAATGGTTTTCTTCCTTCCCTACCGTTCGGCACCAGCCTATGGTTTGGAAGAAGACTATCCAATAAGCATAATGGGTGTACTGTCCCAGTCCTAGGAGCACTCGCAATGCGAGAGAAGGTGAAGATAAAAGACAACCGAATGAACTTTATTCCTATTTCTCCTGAACCAGGATCCATCCCCGAACTGGAACAAGTTCCTTTCGAGTTCGTATATAACCATACGATGGAGTATCCAAATAACTGTGGATCTTCGTAGTGATACGGAGTGTCCTGGAGAAATACAAAGGTGATGTGGGAGTGGTAATGAAATACTTGGTTTGGTCGTGAATATCAGTCGCAATTTACTTTGCCCTCCTTCTAAACCCTTTCTTTGTCTTAACTTAATACCTTCTGTACACCGTTTAGGCTAATTGGGTTTCTTCATTCCCTACCGGTTGGCACCTGCCTATGGTTTGGAACAAGACTGTCCAATTTGCGTAATAGGTGTACTATCTCCTAAATCAAGGAGTACTCGCAACCTGAGAGAAGGTAAAAGGAAAAGACAACTGAATAATCCTATCCGTTTTCTCCAGAACATGAAACCATCCTCGAATAAATTCTTTCGAGTTCGTATCTAACCATACGATGGTTTTGTCCAATGGAAGTGGACGTTCGTAGTAATACGGGGTGTCCTGGAGAAAAGGGTAAAAGTAGGAGTGGCAATGATGTCTGCAACAATGACAATCCAAAAGCCAGTGTTTAAGAAGGTTCGGTCAACTTGGTCACTGAGTCATAGTCTTAGGGTCGGGTCAATGGTCGCTGCCGAAGAGAGAGAGAAAAGAAACACTCAGCGTGCACTCTAACCTAGATCAGAATGGTTACCAATTTATCTAATCTGGAAACCTCCCACTGTACCGTCAAATTCTCCTCCAAACCTGAAAGAAGAATTAGTCGGGATCACCCGAGGAGTAAACTAACTCATCAGTGGGAATTGGGATCCAACTATCATCGCATGATAACGTGACGGAATCCGCTCACATCATCACACTCCAGAAGGTATGCGCATATCTGGCAAGTTTCAGTTCTTTTGAAACTCCCGATGTGAATTCTGCCCCATGCTCTTATGACCTTGACTTTGGCCAACATATCATAAGTCACATGTCAAGTTCTACCCGTCATTCTTCAGGTTAATTTGAATCCACCCGTACCTACCCTTGACTTTGGCCAAAATGGCAGTACGACTGTCCCAAACCAACGCATCTATCTATGCTGCATATGAATACCCAATAGCTACCAATCACTGTGCCTTGACTTTGGCCAACATACACAGCTTGAATACTATTGACCACCCATATGAAACGACGGAGGGCTACGAATGGTTTCTGGCGAAAACCTTCAACGTAATGAACTTGATATCGTTGAAGGAACGGATAGCTTTTATAAAAATATAGTGACGAAAACCATTGCTAAAGAGGTCACTCCCGGTGAAGGGATCTCGGCTCTTTTCCCGTAGAATGAGGTGCAAGATATTCTAACTGAATACCACGATGCAAAGCAAAAGTAATCGGCTATAGTGAAGTTAATGCCATGACGCAAACTTCTGTCCAACGGGTCACTCCCGGTGAAGGGATCTCGGCCCTTGCCTCGTCGACTGAAGAGCAGGATATTCCAACTGAATACCACGATGCAAAACAAAAGTGAACGTCTTTGCAATAACAGCTTTTTGAAAAGTGTTCCAACAACATCAGATTAGGTTTGTTTTAACTTGCATTGATCCGAATCAACGCAGTCCCATCAATTGATCACACCACAAAGAACGAAAATATACTGACGTACGTATATGCCATCCGCATTCGCCACTGGGTCCCGTCATTACCCGTTAGGTTAGCTAACTAACGACAGAGCGGGGACTGGACTAGCACGGATGCAAAATATATACAACATCTACTAATATATATACCAATATATTATATTCGCTCAAGACGTGATAAAATGCAACATCACAGAAATTTACAGCATCGCAGAACAATACAGATATCTGGGATCCCCAGGTTTCATAGAGCCGCTGAAACCCGACGTTCCCCTGGTCATGTGGATAGCCTGTGCAATGAAATCCTAGACCCCTACGGGCGCGGCAAGTCACCCGCCAAAACCTGAAGCGAGGCAGCCCCCTTCAGCTCCGTGAATGGACCACCCAGCACTTCACGGAATCCGGTAACTTGGGCACCCCTCCTGGGTCAACCTGTACCCCCTACGAGTGCGGCGAATAGCCCGCCAATTCTAGAGTAAAGCCCCCTCCGTCTCAATGCCATGAGATGCGGGCTCGTTGCCCTCCAGAACCCGGCTATCCGTGCACCCCTCCGCGAGGCAATCCTAGTACAGAAAGTAAAATATACATACAACGGGTACATCGATTGCAACCTGGCCGTGCCCCAAAATAATAATACAAAAAGGCAGTGACGGCAGTCCACATGTCGGACGCTCGCCTCGCAAAATCAAATGTACATAATACAACAAAAACTGTACTAGCATTGCATCCAGGCTATCCCCCACGACCAATCCGCAGCATCACAGCAATACACAGAACATCAACGTGAAAATCACGTTCGCAAATCCGTCTAACCGGGCTATAGCAGTTAGACAGGATTTACCGATCAAGTGACATTCACGGTCACAGATATAATGTAAATACTGTGAACTAATGTGTTTAAAATATCTGATCGATCAAATTTTAACAAGTGGGCCCCAAGTACTACTGTAGCACATCAAGAAATTCTGGGCACAAAATTAATATTCCAAAACCCTAAAATCAACCCAGAGAGCAACTGCAGAAATTTGATGCAGTGATCTCAACACAGTGCGGCGGAACCGCGGCCCAAAGGGGTGTTTGGCCGCGGTTCCGCGCTCCCACTGAGGAGTTACTGTATCGAATTTCTACAGTGTTCTTATAATTTTTATTACATCACTTTTCTGCAACCTGAAAAAATTTTCGAGCAAGAAAAAATTCAACAGAAAACTGATGTGAAGAAAATGTGGATTTTGGAATTTTGATCGATCAGAAATGTAAACACATTAAACAAAGCTAGACTAAGTTAATGGCCTGGCTCTGATACCACTGTAAGTGCACGGCGGCGCCCCGGCCTCCATCCCGAGGCCAAATGCGGAAGCGATGGTTAACTTTAATTTTGCAAACTAGCAAACCGGCACCACCGCGCACTAAAACCCGGATCGAACCATTAACTAGTCCTAGCTAACAACAAGATGGGGAATAAAGATATACCGACTGATCCGAGTCCTCCGGTCTTCTCGTCGTCCTCCCGATCTCCCGCGGAATGTCCTGTCTCCACCTCGTCGCCGGAAGTGCACCACATCGCCTACATCTATTACGGACTCCCACCTCAATGCCGAGGCAACACGGGCACGAAGCTGGCTAGTCGACGTGCCCAAGGTTTGCGGTAGAATGTATAGTGTTCAAGTCTCATTTGGGGTATTGGAAGTTGCCTTTTTTGGAGAAGAATGATATAAGTCTTTTTGGGGATGAACATGGGAATTTTTGTAGCATGGAATGAGCAAAAATTCCCACACACTAAATTTGGACAGCCCCATGGAGCTTGGCCGGCCATGCATTGTGAGTGGAGAGTGAGAATGAGAGAGTCATCCTATAATCCAAAAGGATAGAGAGAGAAGGCTATCATGCAAAGGAATGATAGCTAGGAAAGTCCAACACTCAAATAACAATCATCACTTCCAAAAGTCATGCCATCATCAACAACCATATCATATAAAAGTCAAGCCATCATGAAGAAGGAAAGTCAAGTGATGGTGAGCCATCATGATCCAACAAAATGCAAAGAACACCCTCCACAAAAGCTTATTTGCACAATGCAAATAAGCCCTTGTCACGACCCGAAAGTACGGAACGTGACTGGCACTTAGATTACGAGACGTCTAAAGGCGTACCGTAACCTAAGTCAGCCAAAGCCCAGAAATCTAACCCAAAAGCAAAAGAGAGTGAAGGAAAACCTTAAATGAAAACGGTTTTGAAATCAATTAAGTTGCATAGAATCCAAAAAAAGAACATCAAAAATTTCTGAAAATTTCGGCAGAGTCTCCCCTGTATTTTCTATCCCCCAAAATGGGTACAACAAGATAATAAACCTGTAATCATAAAAATGGCATCCCCAAGCGGGAGCTAGCTCTTCGCCCAAGGCGGATCACAACCACATGCAATATAATAGTAATATCAAGAGAAGAACATAAAGAAACGCAAAATACCAGAAAACCCACGTCGGCTCAAGTGAGCTCGACCCAAAAGAACCACAAATATACAAGTCTCTCAGTCTCATCACTAGGTCGCATATACAATACAAGTGGTAGATGGAGAATACTAGATACAATGATAGGGCAAAAAGAAATAAAGTATACTCGCAACCCACCTACGGGCGATGTCGCGAGTCTGAGCAAAAGGAACTGATGACAAAATAGCCCGCCGCTACAAGACTGACGGGTCCGACCTGCAAGACACTGTGGCACAACGGGGGTGAGTTGCCAGCTCGTGAGTAAATATAACATCTAATAAGGCAATCTTAAGAATGCACGCAATGCACCCCAACATGCATGTCCATATGTGCTATGATATCTCTAGTATGCATGCACAGGTATGCAATGTCATTATTAAGTCTTTAAGTGTTTTAACTGCTAAGGTTATTGAATTCTTAACTTTAGAACATGAATATCTGTATAATAGCTAAATATCATCAAGAAATCATCTGAAAACCCGTGTCAAGCATCGACACCAAAAAGGAATCATATCTGTCTCAATATCGGGCTCCGTCAGTCCGGATCGGCCCATATCATAAATCTCACGACAACGGTCGGTATCCTCCGGATATCCGCCGCGCCAGACATCACCGGTAGGTAGTCTTCCCCTGCCAGGCTCATCGTCTACAACTCGATCTTCTTGCCCCGGGGTACCATACCGGGCCCACCATGTACCCGAGACGGTTCATCCACTCCTCGAATCGGGTCTCGAAATCCAACAGAAAACATGAAAACTCATGGTGGACGACACATACATCACGAGAAAACCGCAACTTTTGTTTTGAAAAAGATAAATATAAGGTTTTGTTAAATTCTTGCGGTTTTCCCCAAAAATCCAGAAATCGCAGCAAAACTAAAATCCTCAAGAAAATCATAATGTCCACATGTTATATATATGACAAATGTCTATGATATCAATGTGTAGGATGTAAATTTTGGCTAGAGTTCTATGTAAATATGATGATGATGCGAGATATGTGCATGCGATGCAGTTTCATATATCAAGTATGAATGCAGGTGATGATATTAAGATAAACAGGTTCTATTGTGCACGTGGCATGTCAATTACCAAGGCGTGTGTGTCACATGAATAGTACGCGTGCAACATATGCCAATGGTAAGGTGTTCGTGTCCTACGAAATGATATCACATAGGTAGAGATGAATGTCCATGCAATTTAACATACTGCTCGCTATAAGGGTATGCAGTGTACATGAATGGATATGCTAACTAACAATATAATCTTGCAAAAAGTAGGGTAATCCTAACTAGGGGGGGCGCCTCGCGCCATCCAGACGATTCCCCCATAGATGAATATATCTACTCACCAGAAATCCCCGCTAATCTGATCCGGCCACCGCTTTGCCTTTACGCGCCGTGTCCGATTTTTCTCCGACCGATCCTAAATTTGCACAACACCAAGTATAAGATTACATAACCCTCAACGATGCAAGTCACATTATACAAATATCGACGCTCACAAATTAATCGTAGCATGCACTCAGTGCGCGGAAAAACGCACGAAAATCGCAATCCTTTAACAAAAATCGTCATTTCGGGGAAATCGACAAACTACCACCCGACTAGACGAAACCCCGCGTTTGCGCATTCTAATAATCCTATACGAAGCTAATAATATTGCTAACCTAACGCAAATTGAACGCATTCTATATTCTACAAAAATCTAGTAAGCGATTTTCTTACCGATTCGTTACAAACATCGAAATTTATCGATTTAGCAAGCATATCATTACACCATTAACCATTCTAATCAATTAGATAACCATCCCTAACATAATCAAACCATTATGCTACAAACCCTAATTTTTAAAAAATCAAAACCTTCTCTTGATTTTTCATGAACAAGGATTTACACTAAATTAATACTTAGAATTTCAATTCTAGCATAATTAAACCACAAGTTAACAAAAGGATTAAAATTTTCACCTCTCAAGCTTGAACCCTAGCTTGATCAAGTCTCCAAGAAGCCTCCTTTCATCATGTTTTTGAACAAATTTGGGTTGAAGAGAGAAGGGATTAGGGTTAGGCTTTGAATGGAGATGGAAAAATGTGAATTTTTATTGATTTTCAGCAAGAAAAAGAAGCAAGAATGAAGTGGGAAGAGGGGGAAACCTGCAGGATTGGGGTCGGCTGCAGCAAGGAGGGGAGATGAGGGAATTTTGGGGAAGTTTCTAGCTAATTACAACATCATATGATATCATATCATGCTTTCATATCAACCATTTTCCCAAAAAACCCCTTTTTAAGCCATTTTTTTCATAATTTTCCCACCAAAAATCTAAAAGTTTGCAAGACATGATATAATTTTATTAACACCATATTTTAGCTTATAAAGACTCCTAATTAAGAAATTTACCTAATTAAATTTGTATTTATCCCTAATTAAATGTATTTAAAAAGGCTTAAAATAATAAAAAAATAATTAATTACGAAATTTTTTTTTATTTAACTAGATAATTATAAGTGACATTTTAGTGACAAAATCATAGTAATATCTTATCTAAATTTTGTATAATTAGGTCTACAATGAAAAATATCAATTTTGACTTTTTACGGAAAAAGCCGAAAAATTTGCCGATTACTGAAAAACTGCCTAAACGATTTTCGAAGGGTTACAATCTTCCCCCCTAAAAGAAATTCGGTCCCCGAATTTAGAATTTAACTACGCGTACCTTCAAAAAGATGGGGATATCTCTTCCTCATCTCGACCTCGGTCTCCCAGGTGACCTCCTCGCTGTTCGGGCCACGCCAAAGAACCTTGACAGACGATATGACCTTCGACCTCAATTTCTTCACCTGCCGATCCAAGATGACAACCGGCTGCTCGGCGAAAGAAAGATCACGCTCTAACTGGATCGTCTGGTGCTGAATCGCCTGGGAAGGATCATGAAGGTACTTGCGGAGCATCGAGACATGGAATACGGGGTGAACATCGGGGAAGCTGGGCGGAAGAGCTAACCGATAAGCGACTGGACCAACACGCTCTAGGATCTCGAAAGGACCAACATATCTAGGACTCGGTTTCCCTTTCTGCCCAAATCTCATCACACCCTTCATCGGAGAGACCTTCAGGAAAACATGATCGCCAACAGCGAAGTCGAGTCGGCGACGGCGCCTGTCAGCATATGATTTCTGCCTGCTCTGTGCCGCTCTTATCCTGTCCCGAATCAGCTGTATCTTCTCGGTCGTCTCCTGTACGATCTGCGGCCCCAAAATACTGCTCTCCCTGAGCTCTGTCCAACATACCGGCGATCGACATCTCCTCCCATATAAAGCCTCGAAAGGTGCCATCTGAATCGTCTCCTGGAAGCTATTATTGTAGGAAAACTCGATCAAAGGCAAATGACGATCCCAGCTACCACCGAAATCCAAAACACAAGCTCTGAGCATGTCCTCAAGAGTCTGAATCATACGCTCCGACTGACCGTCAGTCTGAGGATGAAAGGCTGTGCTAAAACTCAATCGGGTGCCCAAAGCTTCCTGGAGTTTCTGCCACAATCGGCTGGTAAACTGGGTGCCACGGTCGGACACGATGCAAGTCGGAACACCATGCAGTCGCACAATCTCATCAATATAAACCTGGGCGTACTGAGAAAATCCAAAGGTGGTCTTCACTGGTAGAAAGTGAGCCGCTTTCGTCAGTCGATCCACAATCACCCAAATAGATTCATACCCTCGACTGGTCCTGGGTAGACCCACAACGAAGTCCATGGAGACCTGCTCCCACTTCCACTCAGGGATGGGCAAAGGCTGTAACTCGCCGGCTGGCCTCTGGTGCTCAGCCTTGACTTGCTGACAAGTCAGGCATCTCGACACAAAGTCTGTAATATCCTTCTTCATCCCGTCCCACCAGTAAACCTCTCTCAAATCACGATACATCTTGGTGGAACCTGAATGCACACTGTATACGGATCTATGTGCCTCCTCGAGAATATCACGCCTCAGTCCCTCTGAATCTAGCACACACAGTCGAGTCCCAAATCGAAGTATCCCTTGATCATCAATCACGAACTCAGAAACTCTGCCCTGTCGAATCTGCTCAATGATCTCTAATGTACGGGCATCGCCGGACTGTGCCTCGTGGATACGGTCAAGTAACTGTGGGCGTGCTCTGAAATGGGCCAGCTGTCCCCCTGTAGGAGTAAACTCGAACTGCACTCTGCTATCACATAAAACCTTCCAATCCGCCGTCGACTGCATCTGTACTGCGCTCAAACAAGATAAGCTACCTCCGGGCCTCCTACTCAAAGCATCTGCCACCACATTCGCCTTGCCCGGATGGTATAGAATCTCGCAGTCATAATCCTTCACCAACTCCATCCAACGGCGCTGTCTCAGGTTCAGGTCTCGCTGCTGGAAGATATACTTCAAACTCTTGTGGTCAGTGAATATCTGGCACGACTCACCGTATAGGTAATGTCTCCAGATCTTAAGTGCAAATACCACTGCAGCCATCTCTAAATCATGGGTGGGGTAGTTCTGCTCGTGTTTCCTCAGCTGCCGAGAAGCATACGCGATAACTCTGTCGTGCTGCATCAATACACAGCCCAGCCCCACTCTAGAAGCATCACAATATACCACGAACCCGCCTGATCCTGAAGGCAATGCTAACACTGGAGCAGTAGTCAGACGAGTCTTCGACTGTTGGAAGCTATCCACACATGCCTGGGTCCAATCAAAAGGAACCCCCTTCCGGGTCAACCCGGTCAGTGGTGCAGCAATGCGGGAGAAATCCTGGACAAAACGTCGATAATAGCCGGCCAGACCTAGAAAACTGCGAACCTCTGTGACTGATACCGGTCTAGGCCAACGCTGAACTGCCTCGATCTTCTTCGGGTCCACGCAAATACCATCTCTCGTCACCACATGACCCAAGAAGTCGACACTGTCTAGCCAGAATGCGCACTTGGAGAATTTGGCGAACAGCTGATGCTCCCTCAAAGTCTGCAATGTGATACGTAAGTGCTGCTCTTGCTCCTCCCGGCTCCGTGAATAAACCAAGATGTCGTCAATGAACACAATGATGAACTGATCGAGATACGGCCTGAATACGCGGTTCATCAAATCCATAAAAGCTACCGGGGCATTGGTGAGCCCGAACGACATCACCAAGAACTCGTAGTGACCATAACGAGTACGGAAGGCGGTCTTCGGAATATCCTCCTTCCGAACCCGCAACTGGTGATAACCTGACCGTAAATCAACCTTCGAGAAAAACCCTGCACCCTGGAGCTGATCAAATAAGTCATCAATGCGGGGTAGGGGATACCTGTTCCGCACAGTAACCCGGTTCAGCTGACGATAATCAATGCATAAGCGCATACTTCCGTCCTTCTTCTTAACAAACAGGACGGGAGCACCCCAAGGTGACACACTCGGTCGGATAAGCCCTTTGTCCAGCAAGTCCTGTAACTGATCCTTTAGCTCTCTCAGCTCCGCCGGGGCCATCCGATAAGGAGGTATAGAGATAGGCCCCGTGCCGGCGATCAAGTCAATACAGAACTCAATCTCGCGCTCTGGTGGCAGACCAGGTAGCTCATCAGGAAATACATCAGGAAACTCTCTCACAACAGGGACCTGGTCCAACGGAACCGCTGTGGAGCTAGTATCACAAACATAGGCTAAGAATCCCTGACACCCTTTCCTTAAGAGCTGACCAGCGCGAAGAGAAGAAATCAAGCTGGGAAGGGTAGCGCTACGATCTCCCTGAATAATAAGAACCGGCTCACCAGGAAAACTGAATCTGACTGCCTTTTCATGGCAGTCCACGGATGCATAACAGGTGGCTAGCCAGTCCATACCAAGAAGAACGTCAAAGTCTAGCATATCGAGGAGAATCAAATCTACTGAAGAATCTCTCTCCCCGATACGAACGGAACAAGATCGGTACACAAAACGGGCAACAAAAGACTCGCCTACCGGGGTAATAACGACAAGCGGCTGATCTAACGGACAAGACTCTCGGCCCAACCTCGGTGCAAAATACGTGGATACATAGGAATGTGTGGAGCCTGGATCAAATAATATCCGTGCATCAAAAGAACATACTGGTAGAGTACCTGTCACGACGGCATTGGAAGCCTGTGCATCCTGAGGAGTCAATGCGAACACTCGGGCCTGCCCACCACTAATAGCTGGCTGTGCTCTGCCTCTACCTCGGCCTCTGCCTCTGCCTCTGTCGCCTCGTCCTCTCTGAACCGGACCGCCATGCCCACGGCCTCTAGAAGCATCTGGCTGGCGTGAAGCATCATCAGGAGTAGGAAGTAAAGCTCTCTGCGATGGTTGTGAGGGTGGTAAAGTCACATGCGGGACTGTCGCCGCGCCCTGGCGTCCCATGGTACAGTCTCTGACACGGTAATACTGACTCCCGCACCGAAAACATCCTGGAGACGACTGCTGGGTCTGTGGATATGAACCAAATAACTGACCTCGTCTCAATCCTCTGCCTCCGCCATCTCCCGGAAATAATCTATCACGATGTCTGCCCATCTGCCGCTGAGCTGGCGTATCAGTACGGATCCTCTTCGGCCCAGAAGCGACCGGAGTCTCAGAAATACGCTCCTCCAAAAGTAAGGCTGCATCCATCGCGGCTGCCTATGTATCAAAGTGCTGGGTGCCGATGGCAAGGAATAGCTGTGTATCAAGCCCTCGCACAAACCTCTTTATTCTCTTCTCTTCTGTGTCGACTAGGTATGGAGCATATCGAGACAACTGGGTAAACTGTATATCATACTCCGACACTGTCATCCCAGGAGTCTTGCGCAAAGACTCAAAACTGCGGGCTCGAGCATCTCGGACACTCTCCGGAAGAAAACGGGCAAGAAATGCAGCTGTAAACTCATCCCAGGTCATAGAAGGCTGACCTGCAGCTCGGCCTCTCTCTACTGAGTCGTACCATGTCTGGGCAAGACCCTCCAGACGGAAACTCGCAAACTCCACCAATCTATCATCAGAACACCTCAACGAACGGCAAATCCGAGCCATCCTATCAAGAAAAGACTGTGGGTCCTCTGTCGCATCTGTACCGGTAAAAGCTGGAGGTCTCAATCTCATGAACTCCTGTAGTGAAACAGGGATAGTCTCCGTAGTAACAGCAGGAGTGACCATCTGTGCAGCAGGTACGATCGTGGTTTGTGCGGTGGAAGGAACGTCCTCGGATCTCTGTGCCCGGCTGGACTCAACTAAAGATCCCATCATCTGCCGCAACTCTTGCATGCCGGCCTCTAATCTGGCAATACGGTCAGGATAAGGCGGATCAGTAGGACCCTGAGGGGTAGGCGTATCCTCCCGCTCGATCCTCACCTCAGACAGGCCCGCTCGAATCTCATCCCTAGCGGCAGCCCGCTGAGCTCTCGTAGTCTTTGGCGGCATCGAAGCTGGAATAAGAAACAGGACTGATAAGATCATTGCAATTGAATCAAGGAATGCAAAGAATCAAGAAAGGAAATACAAGCAATTATATCCTAAGGTCACTTAGGCGGAGTACCGTATCGTAAGTATGCCGCGGATCATACCCACGCTACGCCACTCTGCTTAAGTCACCTACTCCATCTACCAAGGTCGTCCTACACTCAGAAAGGTAAAACCTACGCTCTGATACCAACTTTGTCACGACCCGAAAGTACGGAACGTGACTGGCACTTAGATTACGAGACGTCTAAAGGCGTACCGTAACCTAAGTCAGCCAAAACCCAGAAATCTAACCCAAAAGCAAAAGAGAGTGAAGGAAAACCTTAAATGAAAACGGTTATGAAATCAATTAAGTTGCATAGAATCCAAAAAAAGAACATCAAAAATTTCTGAAAATTTCGGCAGAGTCTCCCCTGTATTTTCTATCCCCCAAAATGGGTACAACAAGATAATAAACCTGTAATCATAAAAATGGCATCCCCAAGCGGGAGCTAGCTCTTCGCCCAAGGCGGATCACAACCACATGCAATATAATAGTAATATCAAGAGAAGAACATAAAGAAACGCAAAATACCAGAAAACCCACGTCGGCTCAAGTGAGCTCGACCCAAAAGAACCACAAATATACAAGTCTCTCAGTCTCATCACTAGGTCGCATATACAATACAAGTGGTAGATGGAGAATACAAGATACAATGATAAGGCAAAAAGAAATAAAGTATACTCGCAACCCACCTACGGGCGATGTCGCGAGTCTGAGCAAAAGGAACTGATGACAAAATAGCCCGCCGCTACAAGACTGACGGGTCCGACCTGCAAGACACTGTGGCACAACGGGGGTGAGTTGCCAGCTCGTGAGTAAATATAACATCTAATAAGGCAATCGTAAGAATGCACGCAATGCACCCCAACATGCATGTCCATATGTGCTATGATATCTCTAGTATGCATGCACAGGTATGCAATGTCATTATTAAGTCTTTAAGTGTTTTAACTGCTAAGGTTATTGAATTCTTAACTTTAGAACATGAATATCTGTATAATAGCTAAATATCATCAAGAAATCATCTGAAAACCCGTGTCAAGCATTGACACCAAAACGGAATCATATCTGTCTCAATATCGGGCTCCGTCAGTCCGGATCGGCCCATATCATAAATCTCACGACAACGGTCAGTATCCTCCGGATATCCGCCGCGCCAGACATCACCGGTAGGTAGTCTTCCCCTGCCAGGCTCTGTAAGTGCACGGCGGCACCCCGGCTGTCGATCCGACGCCGGAATGCGGAAGCGGTGATAAACTTTAATTTTTGCGGACTTTGCAAACCGGCACCACCGCGCACTAAACATCCGGATCGTAACCATTAAACTAGTCTAGCTAACAAGAAGAAGGGAAAGAGATGTACCGACTGATCCAAGTCCTCCGGTCTTCATCTCCACTCCGATCTCCTCGCGGGATCTCCGTCCGTCTCCTCCTCATCGGAAAGGGCACCACATCGTCTGCAGCTTTTACGGGCTCCCACCTCAATACCGAGGCAACTCGGGCGCGAAGCTGGCGAATCGACGCGTCCAAGATTTGCTGTAGGAACTGTAGTGTAGATCTATGTGTCTCATTTGGGGTTTTGGAGTTGCCTTTAGATGGAGGGAAGAATGAAACTTTGGAGGCAAATGATGCTATCAAAATTTGCAAAGAAAATGAGATGAACCAATGATACACAAAAATGAACCTCTCATTTTCTCTCCTCACCAAATTGTGGCCGGCCCAATCAATATGAGAATGGTGGAGCAATGAATCATTATCAAGGAGGGAGGTTATTGTAGGAGACACAAAAGGGGTGACCACATACAAACATACACCATGCTTCACCTTTTTCAAACCATACCCTTTCATGTCACAATAAAAACAAAAGCATGGTGGAAAAGATAATGATGCTATCATAATGAATCATTATGCAAGAAAACCCCTCCACAAATGTAATTTGCAAAACTGCAAATTACCCCCTCCATCGGAAAAGTCCGGCCGGGAAAGAACAAACGAAAACCGGCCGGAACGGAATGCAAACTGGCAACTCCAGAAAACTGGTCCCGTAATAAATTACAGGAAAACCCCGATACTGTGCATACACACCCGCATCTGTATTCCGTCCGGATGCAAATGCAAAGAGACAAAATCTACACTGTACTAAACTAGGACTGGCTTAAACCAAAGCCGGCTAGTAATATCCGTTCGATCCTGATCCGTGCAATACCGCACGTATCTGATCGAACCCTGCCATATACCTATACGGCTACTAGTACAAACCGTCCGATCCTGATCTGTGCAATACCGCACGTATCTGATCGGACCCTGCCATATCTCCATACGGCCTCTACAGCGTTTCGCCCGAAAGCTGAGTAACTGAAAGTGTGGTAGACTCTAAAGACTCGTCAATACTATGGCTGTGGATTTAACCACTAGCACGTCAGAGGTATAAGCCAATACGTAACGGGCCACCAGCTATTGACTAAAAGGGACGTCGATGAGCGAACTCATCGTGACACCCTACTGAGCCTGTCAGTGACAATATCCGTACAGTCCGGTCCGTTCGTCTATGAGCATCGCATGGCGGGCCTAGGGGGTTGGTAAAAGTCAGACCCCCAAAAGCGGTACAAGTCGTGTCGGAGTGTAGCCCAGAACACCCTGAGATACTACTGGAATACCTACCAGTAAATCTCCTGCCTTAGCCAAGGACTTCGTGTAATGGCTCTCCTAGACACAGCGCGACCTCACCCCCAATACCGGGAGAGACGAACCCCCGAAGATTCGCTCACTGCCTCCATGTGGCTCGGGACTGTACCCAACTAAAACCTGTTTGCATGACTCCTTTGAGCCGTGGTAGGGTAGTAATCAAAGTACAGTGGGAACTCACACGAGACAAATGACGATCCCCAGGTCGATGAACTAACCTGTACACATGTCACCTGGGAACTGCTATCTGACGTCAGGTATAAGACCAACTAGCATGTTCCTGGCGAGTCCTGTCCGGTGTACTCATAACCCAATGAGCACCTGTATACATCTTAGGTGAACCAACTGACACCAGTGGCCTGTGAGACCGGCCACCGCCCCTCGTCGGGGTCTCGACTGTATACACTAGTCTACTCTGGAGTATCGATGCCCTGTCTCGAAACTCCCACGACTAGGGACCTTTTAAGGATGTGCTTATAGACTCCAGCTCTCACTTATATGATCGCCCTCATACTGCTGGCAGTCAAGCAAGAATCCTAGGGGCTCTATCAACGTGCAATAGCGACCTGTCAGGTCACCTAAAGCAGTACACGATGATAAAGGTAAACCAGATAGCGTACTATCATCTCGAGTAAGACTGTCCTATCGGGATAGGTCCTCCCTCAATCATTGCAATCACGTGCCTGTGATCCAATAATTGACTCTGAGGGCACTATCTCCAACAATCTCCCACTTGCACTCAAGGCTAATTATTGCGATGTCGCATACTCACAGCCCGTGTGATACCGAACACCCAACTCCCCTACAAGTCAGTCTCACAAAGCTCGTTTGCGAGACTATTGCGTTCGAAGAATAGCCTCAGCGAGTGGATCCGCTCTGAAGTTTCTTTCTATGTCTCTCTCTATATCTCAAGTTCGCGGAGAAAGCCATCTCCCGAAATGAGCAATACCTGTCTTAGAATGTCAGGATGTCTGATGGGACCTAGCTCATAAATGAACTCCAAATCCAAACTTTTCAGACTGTATCGTCAACTGAACTTAATCAGTATCCTGCGCCATGCCACCCTCAGTATTGCCTTGGATCACCTGTCCAAAATACTGCCCTTCGTCAGAAGGAAAACTATAACTCTGACGATCACCCTGTCGTCCATGTCACCTTGGAAGCCTGGAGTGATAACCGTCTCCTAAAGGAGGCAGCCGTTATCATATCCCTAGAACATTCACTTATGTCCTAAAACTGCTTCCGACTGTTTCTCCAGGATTGGATCAATGTCAACTTATTGCATATAGTGCAAGAACAACATCTGGTGTGGTACTTGACATCTCATGATTGACTCAATTGCCCAAGCAAGTGATCTGCCAATCATGCGCATCCCTCTCCCCTTTAGTCTATAAGACACCTTTAGAGAGGGTGACTCCATCACCTGCAGGTACACTACCGTGCCAGGAGTCGTCCATTCTAAATACTCTTAGAATGCTGTCAAAGTACCCTTATTGGGAAACCACCCAAATCTAGATCTAAAGCTATAGATCTAGTAACCAGTATGTCTGATATAATGTCCAAGTCCTTTGTGGAGAAACCACTGTGTGACGACCAAAGTATAACCGATCGTAGTATTGGAGTTTCCTTTCCTACTTTGTGTATGTCATCCAAAACCCGGATATTACACCCTACTACCTTCTCAACAGATCCATCCCCTATTCTGATGACGTCAAACCTATGACTGTCACATCAGAAATAGATGATCTATCTCCGCTACATCTGCTTTAGTCTATAAATAGACATAAGCCTGATGTCCACCAATGCTTCCGCTGCTCCCACTAACTACGACAACCCTCTGGCAGAGTCATATAGACGTGCACTTCTAAAGCTAGTTTAGAACGACGCTATACTCATCCTCCTGCCGGGTCTCGCAGCCTGGAACAACAACAATGGCAAGTGTGGGTAAACAAGAACTTCCCTGTCACCGTCCTTGAGGCTACCGGATTACCTCTCGGGTGCCTGAAGTTACCCACCGTATCTGCGGAGTGGCCAATGGAATGTCAAATCAGATTGAATCTTTAGGTTCCTTATCAAATCTTCAGTAATCGTTTGCGGTTCTGGAATCACTTCCAGTTCTACCATACTCCCACTACTGTCTTTGAAAAAATCCATTTTTAATAAAACTGTGGCGAGTCTAGAACAATATTACTATTGATCTGCCAGATGGTAGAAAGTCAACCCTCGTCATAGCCTGGGTCAACCCACAAACAGCCATTACATAAACGTGCCTTGAGTTATCCAGAGTCTGGTTTTAATCATAAGCCGGACAACTCCCCGTACCTTAACAATGTTAAGATATGAACTGTACTATATCCAATATAGAACCAGAGGCACTGATTTAATTGAACCAAATTCAATTCATGCAGCTGTCTCCAGTGCATGTCAACTAAATGGAAGGAGGCTGATCAACGTTACTCAACTTAGGAACACTTCCAATTATGAGTAACCTGAAAGAGAAGCAATTTCTCTTTATCATTACTATCAACTGAATACCATACACAAGTATCTATATCTTCGATCACTTTGAAGAATCCCGATACTTGCTACACCTGGTTCTCTACTCTATTCAAATACCTATAACTCCTCAAAATTTAGACCCTGTGTTTCTACGAAACACATGTCTAAGAACTAGAGAAGTTAAAAGTAAACAGAATATAGTATGAGGACCAACCCCTCTGTCCTAATGGACACTGGACAACATACAATACTCTGTATAAGTCCGCTGAGTCTAACAACTCTTTCACTGTGCGTCGTAGGTTGAAAACTGTACTTATGGTTAAGAAGAATTACACCGCTGTTTGATGCTCCTTACCTAACCATCCACTGATATAGGTAAATGTCATCGACATAATATCAAAAGGTATATCTCACTCTATAAAAATAGACGTACAGATATATCAATTTGAAATTGGTGCACAACAGCGGATATTCAAAACCAAATATTTGCCGACCAGCAAACAGCCCAGGTGAGTTCCTCAAATATCACCGATTACAACGAATCACGATATAATGAGGATGATCACCCAATTCCCAATAACCTACTCCCACTCATCATCTGTAAAACCATACAGATGTGAGAATCATACCTGGTAAATACATACCCTGGAGTAAGTATCTAATCGGGAAATCAGTTTTTCTTTTAACAGTACACAGTGAAACTGAAACATTGAAATGTTTCGCTGGGGTATCCTGATATTCCTAGTAATGCCTCTAGCATTATCCATATTCACAACTATAACCGTATAATTCTTTTCCACCTCTCCAAATCCCTTTATATGTCTTTAGTCATTACCTTCTGCACACCCCTTTAGGCCAATTGGTTTTCTTCCTTCCTTACCGTTCGGCACCAGCCTATGGTTTGGAAGAAGACTATCCAATAAGCATAATGGGTGTACTGTCCTAGTCCTAGGAGCACTCGCAATGCGAGAGAAGGTGAAGATAAAAGACAACCGAACAAACCTTATTCCTATTTCTCCTGGACCAGAATCCATCCCCGAACTGGAACAAGTTCCTTTCGAGTTCGTATATAACCATACGATGGAGTATCCAATAAACTGTGGATCTTCGTAGTGATACGGAGTGTCCTGGAGAAATACAAAAGTGATTTAGGATTGGCGAAGAAAAACTTGGTTTGGTCGTGAATATCAGTCGCAATTTACTTTGCCCTCTTACTAATCCCTTGCTTTGTCTTAATCTTAATACCTTCTGCACACCATCGTTATGCTAATTGGTTTTCTTCATTCCCCACCGTTCGGCACCAGCCTAAGGTTTGGAAGAAGACTATCCAATTTGCATAATAGGTGTACTATCTCCTAAACCAAGGAGTACTCGCAACCTGAGAGAAGGTAGAAGGAAAAGACAACTGAATAGTCCTATCCGTTTTCTCCAGAACCGGGAACCATCCTCAAATTCCTTCGAGTTCGTATCTAACCATACGATGGTTTTGTCCAATGGAAGTGGACGTTCGTAGTAATACGGGGTGTCCTGGAGAAAAGGGTAAAAGTAGGAGTGGCAATGAGGTCTGCAACTCTGACAATCCAAAAGCCAGTGTTAAGAAGGTTCGGTCAACTTGGTCACTGAGTCGTAGTCTTAGGGTCGGGTCAATGGTCGCTGCCAGAGAGAGAGAAAAGAAACACTCAGCGTGCACTCTAACCAAGATCAGAATGGTTACCAATTTATCTAATCTGGAAACCTCCCACTGTACCTCAAAATCTTCTCCAAACCTGAAAGAAGATTTAGTCGTGGTCACCCGAGGAGTAAACCAACTCATCAGTGGGAATCGGGATCCAACTATCATCGCATGGCAACGTGACGGAATCCGCTCACGGTATCACACTCCAGAAGGTATGCGCATATCTGGCAAGTTTCAGTACTTTTGAAACTCCCGATGTGGATTTTTACCCCATGCTCTTATGACCTTGACTAAGGCCAACAAATCATAAGTCACATGTCAAGTTCTACCCGTCATTGTCCAGGTTGATTTGAACCCACCCGTACAAGCCCTTGACTAAGGCCAACAAGGCTATACGACTGTCCCAAACCAACGCATCTATCTATGCAGCATATGAATACCCAATAGCTACCAAACACTGTGCCTTGACTAAGGCCAACAAACACAGCTTGAATACTGTTGACTACCCATATGAAACGACGGAGGGCTACGAATGGTTTCTGGCGAAAACCTTTAACGTAGTGAACTTGATATCGTTGAAGGAACGGATAGCTTTTTAGAAAATATAGTGGCGAAAACCTTTACTAAAGAGGTCACTCCCGGTGAAGGGATCTCGGCTCTTTCCCCGTAGAATGGGGTGCTGGATATTCATAACCGAATATCACTGTGCAAAGCAAAAGTAATCGGCTATAGTGAAGTTAATGCCCTGACGCAAACTTCTGTCCAAGGGGTCACTCCCGGTGAAGGGATCTCGGCCCTTGCCTCGTCGACTGAGGAGCAGGATATTCCAAATGAATACCACGATGCAAAACAAAAGTGAACGTCCTTGCAATAACAGCCTTTTGAAAAGTGTTCCAACAACATCAGATTAGGTTTGTTTAACTTGCATTGATCCGAATCAATGCAGTCCCATCAAATGATCACACCACAAAGAACGAAAATATACTGACGTACGTATATGCCATCCGCATTCGCCACTGGGTCCCGTCATCACCCGTTAGGTTAGCTTACTAACGGCAGAGCGGGGACTGGACTAGCGCGGATGAAAAACATATACAACATCTACTAATATATATACCAATATATTATATTTCGCTCAAGGCGTGAAAAGAAATGCAACATCACAGAAATGTACAGCATCACAGAACAATACAGATATCTGGGATCCCCGGGTTTCACAGAGCCACTACTGAAACCCGACGTTCCCCTGGTCGTGTGGATAGCCTGTGCAATGAAATCCTATACCCCCTACGAGTGCGGCGAATAGCCTGCCAATCCTGGAGTGAAGCCCCCTTCCGTCCCAAAGCCATGAGATGCGGGCTTGTTGCCTTCTAGAACCCGGCTATCCGTGCACCCCTCCGCGGGGTAATCCTAGTACAGAAAGTAAAATATACATACACCGGGTACATCGACCGCAACCTGGTCGTGTCCCAAAATAATAATACAAACAGGCAGTGACGGCAGTCCACATGTCGGACGCTCGCCCCGCAATATCAAATGTACATAATACAACAAAACTGTACTAGCATTGCATCCAGGCTATCCCCCACGACCGATCTGCAACATCAAAGCATAAACATAGAACATCAACGTGAAAGTCACGTTCGCAAATCCGTCTAACCGGGCTGTAGCAGTTAGACAGGATTTACCGATCGAGTGACATTCAAGGTCGCAGATATAATGTAAATACTGTGAAAAATGTGTTTAAAATTTTCCGATTGATCAAACAATTAACAAGTGGGCCCCAAAGAAAACTGTAGCACTCACAGAAAAAAATTGGCCCAATTTTAACATTCCAGAAAACACATTTTCAACTCAGGAACATTCTGAAAAGTTTTGGGGGCTATGAACAGTAACAATTGCCGCGGAAGCGCGGCCAAAGTAGGGTTTTGGCCGCCCTTCGCGGTGGAATGGTGGGTTCATGGTACCAAATTTTTACAGTATGCTTATAATTCCCTGCACATCACTCTGAGACAACCTGAAAAATTTTTGGACTCAAAAAAAATTCGACAGAAACTGATGTGCTTGAAATACGCGTTTTCGGGACTTTGTTCGATCAGAAACGTAAAACACATTAAACCAAGCTAGACGAAGTTAATGGCGAGGCTCTGATACCACTGTAAGTGCACGGCGGCACCCCGGCCGTCGATCCGACGCCGGAATGCGGAAGCGGTGATAAACTTTAATTTTTGCGGACTTTGCAAACCGGCACCACCGCGCACTAAACATCCGGATCGTAACTATTAAACTAGTCTAGCTAACAAGAAGAAGGGAAAGAGATGTACCGACTGATCCAAGTCCTCCGGTCTTCATCTCCACTCCGATCTCCTCGCGGGATCTCCGTCCGTCTCCTCCTCATCGGAAAGGGCACCACATCGCCTGCAGCTTTTACGGGCTCCCACCTCAATACCGAGGCAACTCGGGCGCGAAGCTGGCGAATCGACGCGTCCAAGATTTGCTGTAGGAACTGTAGTGTAGATCTATGTGTCTCATTTGGGGTTTTGGAGTTTCCTTTAGATGGAGGGAAGAATGAAACTTTGGAGGCAAATGATGCTATCAAAATTTGCAAAGAAAATGAGATGAACCAATGATACACAAAAATGAACTTCTCATTTTCTCTCCTCACCAAATTGTGGCCGGCCCAATCAATATGAGAATGGTGGAGCAATGAATCATTATCAAGGAGGGAGGTTATTGTAGGAGACACAAAAGGGGTGACCACATACAAACATACACCATGCTTCACCTTTTTCAAACCATACCCTTTCATGTCACAATAAAAACAAAAGCATGGTGGAAAAGATAATGATGCTATCATAATGAATCATTATGCAAGAAAACCCCTCCACAAATGTAATTTGCAAAACTGCAAATTACCCCCTCCATCGGAAAAGTCCGGCCGGGAAAGAACAAACGAAAACCGGCCGGAACGGAATGCAAACTGGCAACTCCAGAAAACTGGTCCCGTAATAAATTACAGGAAAACCCCGATACTGTGCATACACACCCGCATCTGTATTCCGTCCGGATGCAAATGCAAAGAGACAAAATCTACACTGTACTAAACTAGGACTGGCTTAAACCAAAGCCGGCTAGTAATATCCGTTCGATCCTGATCCGTGCAATACCGCACGTATCTGATCGAACCCTGCCATATACCTATACGGCTACTAGTACAAACCGTCCGATCCTGATCCGTGCAATACCGCACGTATCTGATCGGACCCTGCCATATCTCCATACGGCCTCTACAGCGTTTCGCCCGAAAGCTGAGTAACTGAAAGTGTGGTAGACTCTAAAGACTCGTCAATACTATGGCTGTGGATTTAACCACTAGCACGTCAGAGGTATAAGCCAATACGTAACGGGCCACCAGCTATTGACTAAAAGGGACGTCGATGAGCGAACTCATCCTGACACCCTACTGAGCCTGTCAGTGACAATATCCGTACAGTCCGGTCCGTTCGTCTATGAGCATCGCATGGCGGGCCTAGGGGGTTGGTAAAAGTCAGACCCCCAAAAGCGGTACAAGTCGTGTCGGAGTGTAGCCCAGAACACCCTGAGATACTACTGGAATACCTACCAGTAAATCTCCTGCCTTGGCCAAGGACTTCGTGTAATGGCTCTCCTAGACACAGCGCGACCTCACCCCCAATACCGGGAGAGACGAACCCCCGAAGATCCGCTCACTGCCTCCATGTGGCTCGGGACTGTACCCAACTAAAACCTGTTTGCACGACTCCTTTGAGCCGTGGTAGGGTGGTAATCAAAGTACAGTGGGAACTCACACGAGACAAATGACGATCCCCAGGTCGATGAACTAACCTGTACACATGTCACCTGGGAACTGCTATCTGACGTCAGGTATAAGACCAACTAGCATGTTCCTGGCGAGTCCTGTCCGGTGTACTCATAACCCAATGAGCACCTGTATACATCTTAGGTGAACCAACTGACACCAGTGGCCTGTGAGACCGGCCACCGCCCCTCGTCGGGGTCTCGACTGTATACACTAGTCTACTCTGAAGTATCGATGCCCTGTCTCGAAACTCCCACGACTAGGGACCTTTTAAGGATGTGCTTATAGACTCCAGCTCTCACTTATATGATCGCCCTCATACTGCTGGCAGTCAAGCAAGAATCCTAGGGGCTCTATCAACGTGCAATAGCGACCTGTCAGGTCACCTAAAGCAGTACACGATGATAAAGGTAAACCAGATAGCGTACTATCATCTCGAGTAAGACTGTCCTATCGGGATAGGTCCTCCCTCAATCATTGCAATCACGTGCCTGTGATCCAATAATTGACTCTGAGGGCACTATCTCCAACAGGCTCATCGTCTACAACTCGATCTTCTTGCCCCGGGGTACCATACCGGGCCCACCATGTACCCGAGACGGTTCATCCACTCCTCGAATCGGGTCTCGAAATCCAACAGAAAACATGAAAACTCATGGTGGACGACACATACATCACGAGAAAACCGCAACTTTTGTTTTGAAAAAGATAAATATAAGGTTTTGTTAAATTCTTGCGGTTTTCCCCAAAAATCCAGAAATCGCAGCAAAACTAAAATCCTCAAGAAAATCATAATGTCCACATGTTATATATATGACAAATGTCTATGATATCAATGTGTAGGATGTAAATTTTGGCTAGAGTTCTATGTAAATATGATGATGATGCGAGATATGTGCATGCGATGCAGTTTCATATATCAAGTATGAATGCAGGTGATGATATTAAGATAAACAGGTTCTATTGTGCACGTGGCATGTCAATTACCAAGGCGTGTGTGTCACATGAATAGTACGCGTGCAACATATGCCAATGGTAAGGTGTTCGTGTAAGTGCACGGCGGCGCCCCGGCCGTCAATCCGACGGCCAAATGCGGAAACGGTGATAAACTTTAATTTTTGCGGACTTTGCAAACCGGCACCACCGCGCACTAAACATCCGGATCGTAACCATTAAACTAGTCTAGCTAACAAGAAGAGGGGAAAGATGTACCGACTGATCCGAGTCCTCCGGTCTTCATCTCCACTCCGATCTCCTCGCGGGATCTCCGTCCGTCTCCTCCTCGTCGGAAAGGGCACCACATCGCCTGTAGCTTTTACGGGCTCCCACCTCAATACCGAGGCAACTCGGGCGCGAAGCTGGCGAATCGACGCGTCCAAGATTTGCTGTAGGAAGTGTAGTGTAGAATCATAGTCTCTTTTGGGGTGGTTGCCATTTGAAGATGATGGAGGAAACAAGGATAAGAAAAATGGTGCTTGCATTTTTCTTAACATGAAATGAGATCAAGAAAATGAAACTCTCAAGAATGAAAACTCTCATCTTTTTCTTTCTCTCAACCATGGAAAAACTTCTTCCATCAAGTGAGAAGAATGGTGGAGGAAAAACAATATATCAAGCAAGAAGGGAGGTGAGTGTAGGAGAAGTCAAGAGGTGACCACAACATCAACCATACCTATCACTATTAAACCCATACCCTCTCAAATCTCATTAAAGTAAAAGCATGGATGAAAGAAATGAAGCTATCATAATCAATCATTATGCAAGAAAACCCCTCCACAAATGTAATTTGCAAACTGCAAATTACCCCCTCCATCGGAAAAGTCCGGCCGGGAAAGAACAAACGAAAACCGGCCGGAACGGAATGCAAACTGGCAACTCCAGAAAACTGGTCCCGTAATAAATTACAGGAAAACCCCGATACTGTGCATACACACCCGCATCTGTATTCCGTCCGGATGCAAATGCAAAGAGACAAAATCTACACTGTACTAAACTAGGATCCGGCTTAAACCAAAGCCGGCTAGTAATATCCGTCCGATCCTGATCCGTGCAATACCGCACGTATCCGATCGAACCCTGCCATATTTCCATACGGCCACTAGTACAAACCGTCCGATCCTGATCCGTGCAATACTGCACGTATCTGATCGGACCTGCCATATCTCCATACGGCCTCTACAGCGTTTCGCCCGAAAGCTGAGTAACTGAAAGTGTGGTGGACTCTAAAGACTCGTCAATACTATGGCTGTGGATTTAACCACTAGCACGTCATAGGTATAAGCCAATACGTGACGGGCCACCAGCTATTGACCAAAAGGGACGTCGATGAGCGAACTCATCCTGACACCCTACTGAGCCTGTCAGTGACAATATCCGTACAGTCCGGTCCGTTCGTCTATGAGCATCGCATGTCGGGCCTAGGGGGTGGGTAAAAGTCAGACCCCCAAAAGCGGTACAAGTCATGTCGGAGTGTAGCCCAGAACACCCTGAGATACTACTGGAATACCTACCAGTAAATCTCCTGCCTTGGCCAAGGACTTCGTGTAATGGCTCTCCTAGACACAGCGCGGACCTCACCCCCAATACCGGGAGAGACGAAACCCCCGAAGATCCGCTCACTGCCTCCATATGGCTCGGGACTGTACCCAACTAAAACCTGTTTGCACGACTCCTTTGAGCCGTGGTAGGGTAGTAATCAAAGTACAGTGGGAACTCACACGAGACAAATGACGATCCCCAGGTCGATGAACTAACCTGTACACATGTCACCTGGGAACTGCTATCTGACATCAGGTATAAGACCAACTAGCATGTTCCCGGCGAGTCCTGTCCGGTGTACTCATAACCCAATGAGCACCTGTATACATCTTAGGTGATCCAACTGACACCAATGGCTTGTGAGACCGGCCACCGCCCCTCGTCGGGATCTCGACTGTATACACTAGTCTACTCTGGAGAATCGATGCCCTGTCTCGAAACTCCCACGACTAGGGACTTTTTAAGGATGTGCTTATAGACTACCAGCTCCCACGTATATGATCGCCCTCATACTGCCGGTAGTTAAGCAAGAATCCTAGGGGCTCTATCAACGTGCAATAGCGACATGTCATGTCACCTAAAGCAGTACACGATGACAAAGGTAAACCAGATAGCAAACTATCATCTCGAGTAAGACTGTCGTACCGGGATAGGTCCTCCCTCAATCATTGCAATCACGTGCCTGTGATCCAATAATTGACTCTGAGGGCACTATCTCCAACAATCTCCCACTTGCACTCAAGGCTAATTATTGCGATGTCGCATACTCACAGCCCGTGTGATACCGAACACCCAAGTCCTCTACTAGTCAGTCTCACAAAGCTCGTTTGCGAGACTATTGCGTTCGAGGAATAGCCTCAGTGAGTGGATCCGCTTTGATGTTCCTTTGTATGTCTCTCTATATCTCAAGTTCGCGGAGAAAGCTATCTCCCGAAATGAGCAATACCTGTCTTAGAATGTCTGGATGTCTGATGGGACTGAGCTCATAAATGAACTCCAAATCCAAACTTCTTAGACTGTATCGTCAACTGAACTTAATCAGTATCCTGCGCCATGCCACCCTCAGTATTACCTTGGACCACCTGTCCAAAATACTGCCCCTCGTCAGAGGGAAAACTATATCTCTGACAACCTCCCTGTCGTCCAGGTCACCTTGGAAGCCTGGAATGATAACTGTCTCCCAAATGAGGCTGTCGTTATCATATCCCTAGAACATCCACTTATGTTCTAAAGCTGCTTCCGACTGTTTCTCCAGGATTGGATTAATGTCAACTTATTGCATCTACTGCAAGAACAACATCTGGTGTGGTACTTGACATCTCATGATTAACTCAATTGCCTAAGCAAGTGATCTGTCAATCATGCGCATCCCTCTCTAGTTTAGTCTATAAGACACCTTTAGAGAGGGTGACTCCATCACCTGCAGGTACACAACCGTGCCTGGAGTCGTCCATTCTAATTACTCTTAGAATGCTGTCAAGGTACCCAGATTGGGAAACCACCCAAATCTAGATCTAAAACCATAGATCTAGTAACCAGTATGTCAGATATAATGTCCAAGTCCCTTGTGGAGAAACCACTGTGTGACGACCAAAGTATAACCGATCGTAGTAAAGGAATATCATTTCCTACTACCTTCTCAACAGATCCATCCCCTATTCTGATGACGTCAAACCTATGACTGTCACATCAGAAATAGATGATCTATCTCCGCTACATCTGCTTTAGTCTATAAATAGACTTAAGCCAGATGTCCACCAATGCTTCCGCTGCTCCCACTGACTACGACAACCCTCTGGCAGAGTCATATAGACGTGCACTTCTAAAGCTAGTTTAGAACGACGCTATATTCATCCTCCTGCCGGGTCTCGCAGCCTGGAACAACAACAATGGCAAGTGTGGGTAAACAAGAACTTCCCTGTCACCGTCCTTGAGGCTACCGGAGTACCTCTCGGGTGCCTGAAGTTACCCACCTTATCTGCGGAGTGGCCAATGGAATGTCAAATCAGATTGAATCTTTAGGTTCCTTATCAAATCTTCAGTAATCGTTTGCGGTTCTGGAATCACTTCCAGTTCTACCATACTCCCACTACTGTTTTTGAAAAAATCCATTTTTATTAAAACTGTGGCGAGTCAAGAACAATATCACTATTGATCTTTCTTATGATAGAAAGTCAACCCTCGTCATAGCCTGGGTCAACCCACAAACAGCCATTATAGAAACGTGCCTTGAGTTATCCAGAGTCTGGTTTTAATCACAAGCCGGACAACTCCCCGTACCTTAACAATGTTAAGATATGAACTGTATTATATCCAATATAGAAGCAGAGGCACTGATTTAATTGAACCAGATTCAAATCATGCAGCTGTCTCCAGTGCATGTCAACTAAATGGAGAGAGGCCGATCAGCGTTACTCAACTTAGGAATGCTTCCAATTATGAGTAACCTGAAAGAGAAGCAATTTCTCTTTATCATTACTATCAACTGAATACCATACACAAGTATCTTCATCTTCGATCACTTTGAAGAATCCCGATACTTGCTACACCTGGTTCTCTACTCTATTCAAATACCTATAACTCCTCAAAACTTAGACCCTGCGTTTCAACGAAACACATGTCTAAGAACTAGAGAAGTTAAAAGTAAACAGAATATAGTATGAGGACCAACCCCTCTGTCCTAATGGACACTGGACAACATACAATACTCTGTATAAGTTCGCCGAGTCTAACAACTCTTTCACTGTGTGTCGTAGATTGAAAACTGTACTTATGGTTAAGAAGAATTACACCGCTGTTTAATGCTCCTTACCTAACCATCTACTGATATAGGTAAATGTCATCGACATAATATCAAAAGGTATATCTCACTCTATAAAAATAGACGTACAGATATATCAATTTGAAATTGGTGCACAACAGCGGATATTCAAAACCAAATATTTGCCGACCGGCAAACAACCCAGGTGGCATCCTCAAATATCACCAATTACAACGAATCCCGATATAATGAGGATGATCACCCAATTCCCAATAACTTACTCCCACTCATCATCTGTAAAACCATACAGATGTGAGAATCAAACCTGGTAAATACATACCCTGGAGCAAGTGTCTAATCGGGAAATCAGTTCTCTTTTAACAGTACACAGTTGAACTGAAACATTGAAATGTTTCGATGCGGTATCCTGGTATTCCTAGTAATGCCTCTACCATTATCCAAATTCACAACTATAACCGTATAATTCTTTGCCACCTCTCCAAATCCCTTTATATGTCTTTTGTCGTTACCTTCTGCACACCCTTTGGGCCAAATGGTTTTCTTCCTTCCCTACCGTTCGGCACCAGCCTATGGTTTGGAAGAAGACTATCCAATAAGCATAATGGGTGTACTGTCCCAGTCCTAGGAGCACTCGCAATGCGAGAGAAGGTGACGATAAAAGACAACCGAATAAACCTTATTCCTATTTCTCCTGGACCAGAATCCATCCCCGAACTGGAACAAGTTCCTTTCGAGTTCGTATATAACCATACGATGGAGTATCCAATAAACTGTGGATCTTCGTAGTGATACGGAGTGTCCTGGAGAAATTCAAAGGTGATTTAGGATTGGCGAAGAAATACTTGGTTTGGTCGTGAATATCAGTCGCATTTTACTTTGCCCTCTTACTAATCCCTTGCTTTGTCTTAATCTTAATACCTTCTGCACACCATCGTTATGCTAATTGGTTTTCTTCATTCCCACTGTTCGGCACCAGCCTAAAGTTTGGAAGAAGACTATCCAATTTGCGTAATAGGTGTACTATCTCCTAAACTAAGGAGTACTCGTAACTTGAGAGAAGGTAAAAAGGAAAAGACAACTGAATGATCCTATCCGTTTTCTCCAAAACCGGAAACCATCCTCGAATTCCTTCGAGTTCGTATCTAACCATACGATGGTTTTGTCCAATGGAAGTGGACGTTCGCAGTAATACGGGGTGTCCTGGAGAAAAGGGTAAAAGTAGGAGTGGCAATGAGGTCTGCAACTCTGACAATCCAAAAGCCTGTGTTAAGAAGGTTCGGTTAACTTGGTCTCTGAGTCATAGTCTTAGGGTCGGGTCAATGGTCGCTGCCAAAGAGAGAGAGAAAAGAAACACTCAGCGTGCACTCTAACCTAGATCAGAATGGTTACCAATTTATCTAATCTGGAAACCTCCCACTGTACCTCAAACTCTCCTCCAAACCTGAAAGAAGAATTAGTCGGGGTCACCCGAGGAGTAAACCAACTCATCAATGGGAATCGGGATCTAACTATCATCGTATGATAACGTGACGGAATCCGCTCACGGTATCACACTCTAGAAGGTATGCGCATATCTGGCAAGTTTCAGTTCTTTTGAAACTCCCGATGTGGATTTCTGCCCCATGCTCTTATGACCTTGACTTTGGCCAACAAATCATAAGTCACATGTCAAGTTCTGCCCGTCATTCTCCAGGTTAATTTGAGCCCACCCGTACAAGCCCTTGACTTTGGCCAACAAGGCTATACGACTGCCCCAAACCAACGCATCTATCTATGCTGCATATGAATAACCAATAGCTACCAAACACTGTGCCTTGACTTTAGCCAACAAACACAGCTTGAATACTATTGACTACCCATATGAAACGACGGAGGGCTACGAATGGTTTCTGGCGAAAACCTTTAACGTAATGAACTTGATATCGTTGAAGGAACGGATAGCTTTTTAGAAAATATAGTGACGAAAACCTTTACTAATGAGGTCACTCCCGGTGAAGGGATCTCGGCTCTTTCCCCGTAGAATGGGGTGCAGGATATTCTAACTGAATACCACGGTGCAAAGCAAAAGTAATCGGCTATAGTGAAGTTAATGCCCTGACGCAAACTTCTGTCCAAGGGGTCACTCCCGGTGAAGGGATCTCGGCCCTTGCCTCGTCGAATGAGGAGCAGGATATTCCAAATGAATACCACGATGCAAAACAAAAGTAAACGTCCTTGCAATAACAGCTTTTTGAAAAGTGTTCCAACAACATCAGATTAGGTTTGTTTTAACTTGCATTGATCCGAACCAACGCAGTCCCATCAATTGATCACACCACAAAGAACGAAAATATACTGACGTACGTATATGCCATCCGCATTCGCCACTGGGTCCCGTCATCACCCGTTAGGTTAGCTAACTAACGGCAGAGCGGGGACTGGACTAGCGCGGATGAAAAATATATACAACATCTACTAATATATATACCAATATATTACATTTCGCTCAAGGCGTGAATAAAAAGCAACATCACAGAAATGTACAGCATCATAGAACAATACAGATATCTGGGACCCCCGGGTTTCACAGAGCCACTACTGAAACCCGACGTTCCCCTGGTCGTGTGGATAGCCTGTGCAATGAAATCCTAGACCCCTACGGGCGCGGCAAGTCACCCGCCAAAACCTGAAGCGAGGCAGCCCCCTTCAACGCCGTGAATGGACCACCCAGCACTTCACGGAATCCGGTAACTTGGGCACCCCTCCTGGGTCAAACTGTACCCCCTACGAGTGCGTCGAATAGCCCGCCAATCCTGCACTGAAGCCCCTTCCGTCCCAATGCCATGAGATGCGGGCTTGTTGCCTTCTAGAACCCGGCTATCCGTGCACCCCTCCGCGGGGTAATCCTAGTACAGAAAGTAAAATATACATACACCGGGTACATCGACCGCAACCCGGTCGTGCCCCAAAAGAATAATACAAAATGGCAGTGACGGCAGTCCACATGTCGGACGCTCGCCCCGCAATATCAAATGTACATAATACGACAACACTGTACTAGCATTGCATCCAGGCTATCCCCCACGACCAATCCGCAACATCACAGCAAAACACAGAACATCATCGTGAAAGTCACGTTCGCAAATCCGTCTAACCGGGCTATAGCAGTTAGACCGGATTTACCGATCGAGTGACATTCACGGTCGCAGATATAATGTAAATACTGTGAAAAATGTGTTTAAAATTTTCCGATTGATCAAACCTTAACAAGTGGGCCCCCAAATCAAAACTGTAGCACTCACAGAAAACCTGGGCCCAATTTTAATATTCCAGAAACCACATTTCTTACTCAGGAACATACTGTAGAATTTTTGGGGGGTGAACTGTTCACATTGCGGCGGAAGCGCGGCCCCAGCAAGGGTTTGGCCGCCCTTCCGCGGTGGTATGAACAGTTCATACTACCAAATTTTTTCAGTATACTTATATTTCCCTGCACATCATTCTGAGACAACCTGAAAAATTTTTGGACTCAAAAAAAATTCGACAGAAACTGATGTGCTTGAAAAAAGCGGTTTCGGGAATTTGTTCGATCGGAAACGTAAAACACATTAAACCAAGCTAGACGAAGTTAATGGCGAGGCTCTGATACCACTGTAAGTGCACGGCGGCGCCCCGGCCGTCAATCCGACGGCCAAATGCGGAAACGGTGATAAACTTTAATTTTTGCGGACTTTGCAAACCGGCACCACCGCGCACTAAACATCCGGATCGTAACCATTAAACTAGTCTAGCTAACAAGAAGAGGGGAAAGATGTACCGACTGATCCGAGTCCTCCGGTCTTCATCTCCACTCCGATCTCCTCGCGGGATCTCCGTCCGTCTCCTCCTCGTCGGAAAGGGCACCACATCGCCTGTAGCTTTTACGGGCTCCCACCTCAATACCGAGGCAACTCGGGCGTGAAGCTGGCGAATCGACGCGTCCAAGATTTGCTGTAGGAAGTGTAGTGTAGAATCATAGTCTCTTTTGGGGTGGTTGCCATTTGAAGATGATGGAGGAAACAAGGATAAGAAAAATGGTGCTTGCATTTTTCTTAACATGAAATGAGATCAAGAAAATGAAACTCTCAAGAATGAAAACTCTCATCTTTTTCTTTCTCTCAACCATGGAAAAACTTCTTCCATCAAGTGAGAAGAATGGTGGAGGAAAAACAATATATCAAGCAAGAAGGGAGGTGAGTGTAGGAGAAGTCAAGAGGTGACCACAACATCAACCATACCTATCACTATTAAACCCATACCCTCTCAAATCTCATTAAAGTAAAAGCATGGATGAAAGATATGAAGCTATCATAATCAATCATTATGCAAGAAAACCCCTCCACAAATGTAATTTGCAAAACTGCAAATTACCCCCTCCATCGGAAAAGTCCGGCCGGGAAAGAATAAACGAAAACCGGCCGGAACGGAATGCAAACTGGCAACTCCAGAAAACTGGTCCCGTAATAAATTACAGGAAAACCCCGATACTGTGCATACACACCCGCATCTGTATTCCGTCCGGATGCAAATGCAAAGAGACAAAATCTACACTGTACTAAACTAGGATCCGGCTTAAACCAAAGCCGGCTAGTAATATCCGTCCGATCCTGATCCGTGCAATACCGCACGTATCCGATCGAACCCTGCCATATTTCCATACGGCCACTAGTACAAACCGTCCGATCCTGATCCGTGCAATACTGCACGTATCTGATCGGACCTGCCATATCTCCATACGGCCTCTACAGCGTTTCGCCCGAAAGCTGAGTAACTGAAAGTGTGGTGGACTCTAAAGACTCGTCAATAGTATGGCTGTGGATTTAACCACTAGCACGTCATAGGTATAAGCCAATACGTGACGGGCCACCAGCTATTGACCAAAAGGGACGTCGATGAGCGAACTCATCTTGACACCCTACTGAGCCTGTCAGTGACAATATCCGTACAGTCCGGTCCGTTCGTCTATGAGCATCGCATGTCGGGCCTAGGGAGTGGGTAAAAGTCAGACCCCCAAAAGCGGTACAAGTCGTGTCGGAGTGTAGCCCAGAACACCCTGAGATACTACTGGAATACCTACCAGTAAATCTCCTGCCTTGGCCAAGGACTTCGTGTAATGGCTCTCCTAGACACAGCGCGACCTCACCCCCAATACCGGGAGAGACGAAACCCCCGAAGATCCGCTCACTGCCTCCATGTGGCTCGGGACTGTACCCAACTAAAACCTGTTTGCACGACTCCTTTGAGCCGTGGTAGGGTAGTAATCAAAGTACAGTGGAAACTCACACGAGGCAAATGACGATCCCCAGGTCGATGAACTAACCTGTACACATGTCACCTGGGAACTGCTATCTGACATCAGGTATAAGACCAACTAGCATGTTCCCGGCGAGTCCTGTCCGGTGTACTCATAACCCAATGAGCACCTGTATACATCTTAGGTGATCCAACTGACACCAATGGCTTGTGAGACCGGCCACCGCCCCTCGTCGGGGTCTCGACTGTATACACTAGTCTACTCTGGAGAATCGATGCCCTGTCTCGAAACTCCCACGACTAGGGACCTTTTAAGGATGTGCTTATAGACTACCAGCTCCCACGTATATGATCGCCCTCATACTGCCGGTAGTTAAGCAAGAATCCTAGGGGCTCTATCAACGTGCAATAGCGACATGTCATGTCACCTAAAGCAGTACACGATGACAAAGGTAAACCAGATAGCAAACTATCATCTCGAGTAAGACTGTCGTACCGGGATAGGTCCTCCCTCAATCATTGCAATCACGTGCCTGTGATCCAATAATTGACTCTGAGGGCACTATCTCCAACAGTTCATGTCCTACGAAATGATATCACATAGGTAGAGATGAATGTCCATGCAATTTAACATACTGCTCGCTATAAGGGTATGCAGTGTACATGAATGGATATGCTAACTAACAATATAATCTTGCAAAAAGTAGGGTAATCCTAACTAGGGGGGGCGCCTCGCGCCATCCAGACGATTCTCCCATAGATGAATATATCTACTCACCAGAAATCCCCGCTAATCTGATCCGGCCACCGCTTTGCCTTTACGCGCCGTGTCCGATGTTTCTCCGACCGATCCTAAATTTGCACAACACCAAGTATAAGATTACATAACCCTCAACGATGCAAGTCACATTATACAAATATCGACGCTCACAAATTAATCGTAGCATGCACTCAGTGCGCGGAAAAACGCACGAAAATCGCAATCCTTTAACAAAAATCGTCATTTCGGGGAAATCGACAAACTACCACCCGACTAGACGAAACCCCGCGTTCGCGCATTCTAATAATCCTATACGAAGCTAATAATATTGCTAACCTAACGCAAATTGAACGCATTCTATATTCTACAAAAATCTAGTAAGCGATTTTCTTACCGATTCGTTACAAACATCGAAATTTATCGATTTAGCAAGCATATCATTACACCATTAACCATTCTAATCAATTAGATAACCATCCCTAACATAATCAAACCATTATGCTACAAACCCTAATTTTTAAAAAATCAAAACCTTCTCTTGATTTTTCATGAACAAGGATTTACACTAAATTAATACTTAGAATTTCAATTCTAGCATAATTAAACCACAAGTTAACAAAAGGATTAAAATTTTCACCTCTCAAGCTTGAACCCTAGCTTGATCAAGTCTCCAAGAAGCCTCCTTTCATCATGTTTTTGAACAAATTTGGGTTGAAGAGAGAAGGGATTAGGGTTAGGCTTTGAATGGAGATGGAAAAATGTGAATTTTTATTGATTTTTAGCAAGAAAAAGAAGCAAGAATGAAGTGGGAAGAGGGGGAAACCTGCAGGATTGGGGTCGGCTGCAGCAAGGAGGGGAGATGAGGGAATTTTGGGGAAGTTTCTAGCTAATTACAACATCATATGATATCATATCATGCTTTCATATCAACCTTTTTCCAAAAAAACCCCTTTTTAAGCCATTTTTTTCATAATTTTCCCACCAAAAATCTAAAAGTTTGCAAGACATGATATAATTTTATTAACACCATATTTTAGCTTATAAAGACTCCTAATTAAGAAATTTACCTAATTAAATTTGTATTTATCCCTAATTAAATGTATTTAAAAAGGCTTAAAATAATAAAAAAAATAATTAATTACTTTTTTTTTTATTTAACTAGATAATTATAAGTGACATTTTAGTGACAAAATCATAGTAATATCTTATCTAAATTTTGTATAATTAGGTCTACAATGAAAAATATCAATTTTGACTTTTTACGGAAAAAGCCGAAAAATTTGCCGATTACTGAAAAACTGCCTAAACGATTTTCGAAGGGTTACAGCCCTCCTCCACCAATCTTCGGCTAATGAACGATACAAAAGAAATCGGCCGAAACGGAAAGCAAACTGGTAACTCCAAAAAACTGGTCCCGTAATAAATTACAGGAAAACCCCGCTACTGTGCATACACACCCGCATTTGTATTCCGACAGAAATACAAATGCAATGAGACAAAATCTACACTGTACTATACTAGGATCCGGCTTAAACCAAAACCGGCTAGTAATATCCGTTCGATCCTAATCCATGCAATACCGCACGTATTTGATCGAACCTTGCCATATATCCATACGGCCTGTAGTACAAACTGTCCGATCCTGATCCGTGCAATACCGCACGTATCTGATCGGACCTTGCCATATCTCCATACGGCTTCTACAGCTTTTCGCCCGAAACATGAGTAACTGAATGTGGGGGACTCTAAAGGCTCATCAACACCTTGGTTGTGGATTTAACCACTAGCACGTCAGAGGTATAAGCCAATACGTAACGGGCTACCAGGTATTGACAAAAAGGGACGTCTGAGAGCGAACTCAGCCTGACACCCTACTGAGCCTGTCAGTGACAATATCCGTACAGTCCGGTCCGTTCGTCTATGAGCATCGCATGGCGGGCCTAGGGGGTTGGTAAAAGTCAGACCCCCAAAAGCGGTACAAGTCGTGTCGGAGTGTAGCCCAGAACACCCTGAGATACTACTGGAATGCCTACCAGTAAATCTCTTGCCTTGGCCAAGGACATCGTGTAATGGCTCTCCTAGACACAGCACGACCTCACCCCCAATACCGGGAGAGACGAACCCCTGAAGATACGCTCACTGCCTCCATATGGCTCGGAACTGTACCCAACTAAAACCTGTTTGCACGTCTCCTTTGAGCGTGGTAGGGTAGTAATCAAAGTACAGTGGGAACTCACACGAGACAAATGACGATCTCCAGGTCGATGAACTAACCTGTACACATGTCACCAGGGAACTGCTATCTGACGTCAGGTATAGGACCAACTAGCATGTTCCCGGCGAGTCCTGTCCGGTGTACTCATAACCCAATGAGCACCTGTATACATCTTAGGTGATCCAACTGACACCAATGGCTTGTGAGACCGGCCACCGCCCCTCGTCGGGGTCTCGACTGTATACACTAGTCTACTCTGGAGTATCGATGCCTTGTCTCGAAACTCGCACGACTAGGGACCATTTAAGGATGTGCTTATAGACTACTAGCTCTCACGTATATGATCGCCCTCATACTGCTGGCAGTCAAGCAAGAATCCTAGGGGCTCTATCAACGTGCAATAGTGACCTGTCAGGTCACCTAAAGCAGTACACGATGATAAAGATAAACCAGATAGCATACTATCATCTCGAGTAAGACTGTCCTACCGGGACAGGTCCTCCCTCAATCATTGCAATCACGTGCCTGTGATCTAATAATTGACTCTGAGGGCACTATCTCCAACAGATGGTTCGATCCATCGATTAAGGTTCTGTTAGCGTCGGTTTAATAAAAGTTTTTTTTTCCGCATTTGGCCACGGATTGATGGCCGGGGCGCTGGCGTAACCCAACGTGGTATCAGAGCCGACCCATTAACCGCATACTAGTTGGTTTAGATGATGTTAAAGTATCGAAACCGAAACAACCCCGAAACAACACCATCTAGTATTCCATTCTCTATCGAATTTTTTATGGTCTTCTAAAAATATTTTAGCAACTGCAGAAGAGTATTTAGGTGACAACTAGAACACACACCAAATACGAGCTCGAAATGACTTCACTGGACCGCCCACATAGGGAAAAAATCCGGCCTGGCCGGTTTTTGTGATGGGTTTAGACTTGAAATTTGAAGTGTGCTCTGGTTTCTGGAATATAGGTTCAGTGGTATTGCTTGTTTAGCCCAGTTTGGATATTGTTTTATTCTCAAGTTTGGGGCTATTCGGGGTTATTTCGAACTCGATATTTTTAACACTGTTTAAAGTTTTACGGTACATGCATTACTATCTGTGACCGTGAATGTCATTAGAGCGGTACAACTTGTCTAATTGCTATATGTCTTTTAGACAGGTTTGCGAACGTGACATTCACGTTGATGTTTTGTGTTGTGCTGTAGTTGTTGTGGAATCGTCGTGGTGGATAGCTTGGTTGCAATAATAGTACAGTTTAGTTTCATTTGTATATTTGATATCGTGGGGCGAGCGTCTGACATGTGGACTACCGTCACTGTCTGCTTGTATATTATTTGTTTGGGGCACGACCGGGTTGAGGTCGATGTCACCGTTGTACATATTTTCTTTTCTGTACTAGGATTACCTCGCGATGGAGTGCACGGACAGCCGGGTTCTGGAGGGCAACGGGTCCGCATCTCATAGCGTTGAGACGGAGGGGGCCTCACTCTAGAATTGGCGGGCTATTCGCCACACTCGTAGGAGGTACAGGTTGACCCAAGGAGGTGTGCTCAAGTTACCCGATTCCGCGAAGTGTCGGGTGTCCCATTCACTTTGATGAAGGGGGCTGCTTCGCTTCTGGTTTTGGCGGGTAACTTGCCGCGCTCGTAGGGGTCTAGGTTTTCATTGCACAGGCTATCCATTCGACCAGGGGGAACGTCGGGTTTCAGTTGCGGCTCAAAGGAAACCCGGGGCTCCCAGATTATCAGTATTATTCTGTGATGCTTATCGCTTATCTGTGATGTTGCATTTATCATGCCTGGAGCAATCATTATATATATTTATATATATACTAGTAGATGTTGTATATGTTTTACACCCACGCTAGTCCAGTCCCCGCTCTGTCGTTAGTTAAGTAACCTAACGGGTGATGACGGGACCTAGTGGCGAATGCGGATGGCATATACGTACATCATATTTTCATTCTTTTCTGGTGTGATTAATTGATGGGACTGCGTTGATTCTGATCAATGCAAGGAAAACAGACCTATTTGATGTTGTTGGAACAATTTTCAAAAGCTGTTATTACAAGGTCGTTTCCTTTTGAAGTGCATAGAAGTATTCGGTTATGAATATCCAGCACCTCATTCGACGAGGTAAGAGCCGCGATCTCTTCACCGGGAGTGACCTCTTGGGCAGAAGTTTGCAGCAGGGTAATAACTTCACTATAGTCGATTAATTTTTGCTTTGCATCGAGATATTCAGTTTGGAATATCCTGCACCTCATTCCACGAGGAAAGAGCCGAGATCCCTTCACTGGGAGTGACATCTTTAGCAAAGGTTTTCGCCACTATATATTTGTAAAAAGCTATCCGGTTCCTTCAACGATATCAAGTTCATTACGTTAAAGGTTTTTCGCCAAAAACCATTCATAGCCCTCCGTCATTTCAGACGGGTAGCACTTAGTATTCATGCTATGTTTGTTGGCCTTCGTCAAGGCATAGTGTATGGTAGCTTCTTGTTACTTTTCTGTTGCATAGATAGATGCGTTGGTTTGGGACAGTCATACTACTTTGTTGGCCTTTGTCAAGGGTATGTACGGGCGGGTTCAAATTAACCTGGACAATGACGGGTATAACTTGATATGTGACTTATGATTTGTTGGCCTTCGTCAAGGTCATAAGAGCATGGGGTAAAAATTACATCGGGAGTTTCAAACATACAGGAAACTTGCCAGGCATGCACATACCTTCTGGAGTGTGATAACTTGAGTGGATTCCATCAAGTTATCATGTGATGATAGTTGGATCCCGATTCCCACTGATGAATTGGTTTACTCCTCGGGTGATTTTAGATGATCTCGACTAATTCTTCTTTTGGGCTTGGAGGAGAATTTGAGGATACAGTGGGAGACATCCTGATTAGATAAAGTGATTAACCATTCTGATCTAGGTTAGAGTGCACGCTGAGTGTTTCTTTTCTCTCTCTCTCCCCCTTTGGCAGCGACCATGTCCCCACCCTAGACTAGAACTCATAAACCAAGTTAACTGAACCTTCTTAAAACTCAATGGCTTTTGAATTGTCAAAGTTTCATACTTCATTGCCACTCCTATTTTTACCCTTTGCATTTCCCGGGAACATTCCGTATCACTACGAAGATCCACTTTTATTGGATGTGATCATCGTATAGTTACATACGAACTCGAAGAAACTTGTTTCAGATTCGAGGATGGTTTCCGGTTTTGGAGAAATTGAATAGGACTATTCAGTTGTCTTTTCCTTTTACCTTCTCTCAGATTGTGAGGGCTCCTTGGATTAGGAGAGGGTACACTTATTATGCTTATTGGATAGTCTTCTTCTAAACCATAGGCAGGTGCCGAAAGGTAGGGAAGGAAGAAAACCAATTAGCCTAAGTGTGGTGTACAGAAGGTAATAAGTAAATACAAATAAAGGGATTAGAAAGAGGGCAAAGTAAAATGCGACTGCTATCATTCATGACCAAACCGCATATTTCATCGCCACTCCTACTTCACCTTTGCATTTCTCCGGTTCAGGAGAAATTGAATAGAATTATTCGGGTTGTCTTTTATCATTACCTTCTCTCAGGTTGCGAGGGCTCTTTGGATTAGGAGGGTGCACCTATTACGCTTATTGGATAGTCTTCTTCCAAACCATAGGTTGGTGCCGAATGGTAGGGAAGGAAGAAAACCATTCAGCCTAAAAGTGGTGTACAGAAGATAATGAGTAAAAACAAATAAAGGGATTTGGAGAGACGGCAAAGAAATATACGGTTATAGTCATGAATCTGGATAATGGAAGTCGGGAACTCGTTCGAATTATCGGAGTGATGCGCTTACGCTCGTCCTCTCTCGATCGACTCACAGCGTGCCTGTTGTGAGGTCCTCTTCTAGCTAAAGCTAGCAAATCCAGCGATCTCGCATCGGGTATCCAAACGAACCACATATCCTAGTCATTCCTCCATGGGTGACTAGCGATCTTCTATCATATCCCTAAGTACGAACTCGTTCTGCAACAGCTTCAAACATCTGTGGCGATATCTTGTCAGTCACGGCAACAACTGGCATCATTCATCCGCACGCTAAACAACGCCTCAATCCTCAAGAATAGACGATACATTAACGGTCATCACATTCTAGCCGGCCTCAAGAAGTGGCCCAATCCTCTGGTGCCGATCTGATCGTTCACGTCAACGAGAAAACATAGTAAAAGAATCCATTAAAATGCTCTTGCCGCGATAAACACAATAAAACGACATATCTATGCAATCTTGTATCACCGGAATTACGCCATGGTCAGTCCTCGTCCAAGACGAGCTCATGTCGACCGCAACTCTAGCCGCACCTCTCTCTAGCCCTGTAACCGTGGTAACAGAAACCACAAACCGATATCGATGAGGATAGATCATAGGAATGAATAGAATATTGTGCAAAGAAATGTACATCCTAAGGCTTCTTAAGCGGAGTAGCGTATCTGTAACGTTTTAAAAATAATTAAATAAATAATTAAATGAATAAAATTGTTTAAGTGAATTTTATGAATTTCGGTAAAGTAAAATGTATTTTTCGTAAAATTAAACCGTGATTGTTTTTCATTATAATTTCAAAAATACCTATTTTAATTATGTAATTACTAGTAAATGGTGTTTATTTAGCCACTTATAAATTTTTAGTTCAATTAAATATTTTTCCTAAATTAAATATTTTAAATATTAACATAAGCTTTATTTTTTATTTAAATTAGTGTAAATTACAAATTTGAATGGTTTTAATTTGTAAAAATGAGCCATGGTATATTAGAATCAAGTGTGTAATATGCAAAATCTTTTCCAAAATCTCTCCATGGTTCTAGAAATTTCTAGGAAAAGGGTTAAATTGAAAAAGTTAGATAATAAAGGGTTTAAGTGAAAAAAATGCATTATTTATGAACTTTCTACACAATACCACACATTTTTTTCTCTCTCTCCACCCTCCTCCCTCTCCATGGCCGGCCTCCCCTCCATGGGTAGCCCCAAAATTTTCCCCCCATCATTTTTGCATTAAAAATCATCAAAATTCATCAAAAATTCCAAAAATAAATCTCAAAAATCAACATTCAACCTCTACCATTTTCCTTTGACCTATTTAGCATGGATTTTGGAGATGGAAAGCATGCATTTTGGAGGCTTATTTCATGTTTGGGTTTCATATTTTGGAGGTATAAATTTCCTTCTTTTGATTTATTGTTATTAGATGTTCATTTAAGCATAATTAGATTAATTAAATTAATTCTAGTTGCAAATTCTAAAATTCAAGTTAGATTTTTAAATTCAAGTTATGATTTTTATTAATTAATTAGGGTTATAATAGTCAGTTTAACACTTTTAGAATTGGAAAATCTTGCATGTTTGTTGAATTGTAAAAATTTTTCATTTAAAATTGTTTAAATGAAGCTTTTTAGCTAACTAGTTTTTGTAAAATATATATGTGGGTGATATAAAATTCCAATTAAGGTGGCTATCATTAGATTGTAGTTTTAGTGAGAACTTTAGCATGTTAATGGAAAGAAAAACTTAGTTTGATTGCTAGTTTCTATTGATAATTGATAAATTGTGATAAAAATTGCTATTTTGTAAACTAGATTTTAGAAATTTCTAAATAAATGTGATTAAAAATATAATTTATGGTTTCATTAAATCATTATCATTATGAATTATGGTTTAATACATTAATTCATGAAAAATCACGTTTTGTGGTGGAATTGTGGTATTTTGCTTGAAAAATGTTTAAAATTGTTAAAAGTTGCAAACTAGAAATTTCAAATAAATGCAAAATTGTGTAATAAAAATAAAGTAAGGGGTTGTATAGTCTAGTTATGCTATTTAATGAGTTTTATAACCATTGGTTTCATTTAAATGTCAAGTTTTGATGAAAAACGGTAAATTGACATTTTCGGGTTTTATGAAATCGGGCGATTTGATGGATTTTAGGGCATCGATGGATTTAATCATGTTTTATAATATAAGTAATGTGTTTTAAAACTACGAGTTAATTGTTGATGTTTATCTCGATCCATCGGAGTTTGTATGCCGATATCGAGCGATATTTGGTTCTTTTGCGTGGACGGGACATAGGTTTTAACCTATGCTTGTTCCTTGTATCGTTTGACGTTCGTATGTGATTCAGTTTACGATGCAATTTATATGTTTGCGTCTAGGTACCCCTCACGTGGACTGCGGGCGATGAAGAGGAGGATGGCGACACTGTCTTCGGCAGACATGGACCAGGTGAGTAGATGCATATCTACGGGGGGAAGTCGGGTGGATGGCGTTTAGCACCCCTGCAACGTAGAATAGGAATAGTAATTATTGACATTAGGAAACAAGATGTGACCCTAGTAGGACCCTAGTATTGACCCTAGGCTGGACTAGACTGATTTAGGAAAACCATATCAGAGGATGAGTACCTTGGAAGAGATTCGTAGGTTTCAGATAGAAACACACCCACGCACACACTGAAACTCGACATGGGGTATACGTGTATGTGTATATATATAGAACTAGGTATAGGTATATACATATATATACAACACGTATATGTGATTCATTGATGTGATATGATATCCGAGGTATGATGAAATAGTGTAACTGGGCTTGATGCCGTGATTCTTGGCTATACAGTCGTATTAAGTGTTAGCGGATCATTAGAGAATGAGATAATGAACATGTATATTTAAATTATAAGGGGTAGTGATGATATTGAGGTACATGGGACTCTAAAATAGTACCCGGACTATAACTTGTGATTGATCACGATATGGGATATGTATGACTTGATTACGATATGATACATATGACATGATATTTCTGAGGATAAACTAATGATGCATATTATGAGGGCAATGATATATGATTGATGTAGGGGATTACAGTTTAGTACCTTGATCATGAGATGTGTTGGTGATGACATTATCCGAATGATGAGACACCTAGGAGATACTTGACCCGTACTCCGATATTGGGATGCCGTACGATGGATTTTACCGTACGGGGCATAAATATGATGATTGATCCGCACTCTTGATTCGAGGGAGCCGTACTACGTACGTGACGCTATTGAGGCCGGATCGCCGACTATTCGAGATATTGATTCAGACCTTAGGTTGACTCTTGTTTCTTATTGACCAGTTTCTTAGGTTAAGTTCTTTAGGAGGTTAGATGGACACTAGTTTAGGTTCGATTCATATAGTGGTAGTGATAATTGTTTATCAAATTAGTGGATAATGCACATCTGTCTTTGCATTCATACTGTAATCATCATGGTGCATGTTCTTTCATATGTTGTTATAATCAGTATAAACTTTACTTGTTAGGACACCAGCACCATTACCGATGATGCGCATATTCCTCACACACTTATTTGCCGGCTCACACACATCATCATCGGTAATTGCTATGTCACGTACACTTTAGATTATATTATCTTTTATTGATAGAATCAGTTAACAACTAGACCGATATAATATCGTGATTACTCTCTGATGTTAGTATAGACATGATATCTATTACTTGACATTCATGCATTCATATTTTCATGTTATCTTGTAGTATCATGGGCATACGTAGACACTTATCATATACTTACTCATGATTTTAAGATTTGGATTTCTATGAGATTTCTGGATTTTGGGGAACACCGCAAGAAATTATAAAACCTTCTCTCTCTCTCCTCCTCTCTTTTTAAAATAAGATGCGGTTTTCTCGTGATGTATGTGTCGTCCACCATGAGATTTCATGTTTTCTGTTGGATTTCGAGACCCGATTCGAGGAATGGATGAACCGTATCAGGTACATGGTGGGCCCGGTATGGTACCCCGGGGCAAGAAGATCGAGTTGTAGACGATGAGCCTGGCAGGGGAAGACTACCTACCGGTGATGTCTGGCGCGGCGGATATCCGGAGGATACCGACCGTTGTCGTGAGATTTAATGATATGGGCCGATCCGGACTGACGGAGCCCGAGATATTGAGACTTGAGATTACATGTGTTGTGTCGACGCTTGACACGGATTTCCATGGATTTCATTGTTGAGATTTCAGATTCTTATACACATTTTACTATGATAACAGCTAAAGATTTCTTATACATATATATCTGGATTTCAGGATTTGTTACATTACATTCATGGTGCATGCATTTCATTTCATATGACATAGTATTATATGAGGCACTGACACAAGCACGGAGTATCTGCACTTACACGTAGTTTTACCCTGCTATTACTAGATGATTGGGATATTATAGTGTATTATTATGACCTAGGATAGCGTCGTGCATTCGATTTCTTTTCGTAGATGTCTTCTACTCACGAGTTGGCAACTCACCCCCGTTGTGCCAAATTTTTTAACAGGTCGGTGTACAGGTTTCCCTGGCAGCTTGCTGGCACATCTATTCTTTCTGGGTGATTTGCACGGTAGGTTGGTTCACTTGTATCCGAACCACCATTGTACTTTTATTCATTCATTTGTATTTAGTAAGCTCCATCAACCATACTTGTATTACTTGATAAGTTTATTGGACCCGTCTTTTATTTCGACCTTAGAGTCGCGCATGTATTATTCTGATCTGGTGGTTTTGTTTTTCTTTTGAGTTTTGAGCCTCGCCCTTTGGCGTTGTATATTATTGTGTTTGTTGTGGTTGTTTCCGCCTGTTGGCGTTGAGCTAGCACCCGTTTGGGGATGCTTTTTATTGTTTATTTATATTATACTTGTTGTACCCGTTTGGGGGCCAGTTTTTACAGAGGAGACTCTGCCGAAATTTTTGAGAAAATTTGCTGATGCTTTTAAACTTGTTTTCTTTTTCTTCTTCTTCTTTTTCATGGTTTAGATTTCTGGTCTTCGGCTTACTTAGGTTACGTGGCGCCTCTAGACGCTTCGTAATCTAAGTGCCGATCACGTTCCGTACTTTCGGGTCGTGACAGTATCGTAAGTATGCCGCGGAACATACACACAGTACGTCAGTCTACTTAAGTCACCTACTCCATCAACTAAGGTCAATCTATGTGACGAAAGTTTGGGTCTAATACCCCCTCGATCAAGTCTAAGTTCCGTAAGGTCTGTTAGTGTATATGCCCTAGAGGCCATTATTGTATCATACTAGTTTGTATATTACTTAATGGAAGCTTGGGATATTCACAGTTGTATTAACAATCTTGCTCAAAATAGTAGTATGCTACTTGGTTTGTTTCTGCTTTGATGTGTGCATGTGTTTCTTTTAGCATATCGCCTTTACACATTAGTGGAGCCCTTAGAATCTTTGCTTGATTACCAGCGTTGTGATGGCAGTCACACTCGTGGGGGCTGGGTAATCAACAAGCACATCCTTATGCAGGTCCCTAGTCGGAGGACTATCGAGACAGGGCATCGATACTTCGGAGTAGACTAGCGTATGCGCTTCTCATTCCAGCTTGGGAGACGGCCTATCCCACAGCCGTCAGTACGTCGTACTTGGGATAGTATGCGGGTGCTCGTTAGGTTACGAGTACACTGGACAGGACTCGTCGGGAACTGTTGGTTGGTATTATACCTATCGTCTGTTATCTGCTCCCAGGTGACATGAGTACAGCTTAGTCCGTTGACTTGACACTATCACTTCGCCTCGAGTGTGTTCCCACTGTACTTTGATTACTACCCTACCACAGCTCAAAGGAGTCGTGCAAACAGGTAGTTTTTGGGTGCAGTCCCGAAGCACTTGGAGGCAGTGACGGTTAGACATGATTCGTCTTTCCCGGTATTGGAGGTTGATATCGCGCTGTGTCTAGGAGAGCCATTACACAAAGTCCCTGGCCAGGGCAACCGAGATAGACTGGTAGGTTTCCAGTGTTATCTCAGGTGTTCTGGGTTACACTCCGACACGATTTGTACCGCTAGTAGGGGACTGACGTTTACCGTCCCCCTAGGCCCGCCATGCGATGTTCTTAGACGAACAGACCGGACTGTTCGGAGACTGTCACATTCAGGCTCAGTAGGAGTTCAGATGGGTATACCTCGTCAGTCTTCTTATCGGCATCTACCTGGGGACCGTTACGTACAGCTAGTGCCGCTTGCGGTCTGTGGTTAAACCCACTGCCAGCGTAGTGTCGAGTTTTTAGAGTCCCACACAGAGGGTTATTCGCCTTTAGGCAAAATGAGTAGAGGTCGCATGGTTTTGCGACAGGGTTCGTTCATATCCGCGCACTTGTGTACGTTTTGTGTCTGGACAGCTTATACTAGCGGGCTTTGGTTTAAGACGGATCCTAATATATGATTTGTGATTGGTTTTATCTCATTGTATGCGTGTTCCTTGGAACACGGATACGGGTGTGTATGCACAGTTGACTGAGGCAGAGGCAGAGGACTTTCATTAGGGTTGATGACCATTGTCATTTTCTTAACCCTAATGTTTATGTGTGAATTATGATTTATTAATATTAGTTAATTATAATTGTGCATGGTTAGGGTTGTTGACCATTTGACTATACTTTACTTGTTGACTTAGGTTGACAAGTTGACCATCATCATTCCATATGAAAGATGAGGCGGAGGCAGAGGACTTTCATTAGGGTTGATGACCATTGTCATTTTCTTAACCCTAATGTTTATGTGTGAATTATGATTTATTAATATTAGTTAATTATTATTGTGCATGGTTAGGGTTGTTGACCATTTGAATATACTTGACTTGTTGACCTAGGTGGACAAGTTGACCATCATCATTCCATATGAAAGATGCTCTTTGATCCTTGCAAAAGCATTTAATGTGAAATGATAATGGTCATTTCTTGATTAACCATCACAATTATCTTTATCTAATTATCTATTTTCATAATTCACATATATGTGAGAAGGTTGTATTATTCGTCTCACTTTATCATTCTCATTCTCTCTCCTCCTTTTCCTCTCTCTCTAGCTCTCCCTTCTCATGAGTTGAGAACCCTTTGAGCTTGAGATAAATCCCTCAAAAATACTCTCTACTCATTCTAAGGTCCTAGGTTTAGCACACCAAGCACCTTAGTTACTTCTAGTTTGAGGTTGGAGCCAAAGGTAGAGGCCCTCGGGTGGATCTTTCTTCGGCAAGAGAAGGTGACAAGGAGAACCCGTTCTTTCACTCCAAGGAGCAAGAAGAAAAGGACTTGAAGACCTAGGTATAACCCCCTTTCCGAGTAGCTAACTCTTTTTAGCTTGTAGTTAGTTTTGTTTAGCAAAGTTCCCTCCTTTACATAGTCCATGTTGCCTAGTGTTGTAAAAAATCCGATTTTTCATAACGTTTCCGCCTCCCCGCAAGCACCGGGGTGGGCAACGTGGACTTACAAGGTCAAGCCTAGGTTCCGAATATAAATATACGCCCTAGACTCCGCATAGTCAAACCTAGACTCAAACCAAGGTTAAACCTAACGCTCTGATACCAACTTTGTCACGATCCGAAATGGCACGTGACTGGCACTTGAATCATGTGAAGTCTATAGGACCCCACCTAATTCAAGTAAGCTAAAAGCCCAGAAATCTAAACCATTTTAAAAGAAGAAGTGAGGGAAAACTTAGCTTTTAAGAAGGTGGTTTTCACAAACTAAAGTCGTAGTAATCATTTAAAAGCCTCAAGTATTTCCAAAAATTTCGGCAGAGTTTCTTTTGTAAAAACGGGCCCCAAACGGGTACAAACATGCATAATATACATAATGAATAAGGGCATCCCCAAGCGGGAGCTAGCTCTTCGCCAATTGGCGGAAACAACCACGCAAGCAATATAATATACAACGCCGAAGGGTGATGATCAAAACTCAGAAAGTAAAGAACTCAACACCCTCAAGAAAACCAAAAAAGAACCATAAATATACAAGCGCGCGACTCTAAGGTCGAAATAATATACATCTTGTCTTCTAAGTCTATCAAATAATACAAGTCTGGTTTGATGGAGTTTACTAGATACAACTGAATATAAATAAAAGTACAACGGTGGTCACGATGCAAGTGAACCCACTTACCAAAGCAATCACCCGGAAGGAAGCAGTATGCCAGCAAGCCGCAACGAAACCTGTACGACAAAACCTGTAAGAAACTGTAGCACAACGGGGGTGAGTTTCTAATTCATGAGTAGAAAACATCACCGAGAAGAAATCGCATGTATGACTCTCTCCTAGGTCATACAATAATATCCTCAATATATATATAACCCGAAGCATCTAATAATGGCAAGGGTAAACATCTAAACATAAGTGTAATACCAAGTGCTCGTGTTAGTGCCTCAGGTAGCAACATATCACAATATGATGTACGAATGCATTATGAATGAAACAGAATACATCTTGCATGATAAAAACTGTTTTCTTATCTCAGTAAGATTTCTGTGTAAAAATCGAAATATCATCAATGAAATCAACAGAGAATCCATGTCAAGCATGGACACAAAACATATATCCCAATATTTCAATATCTCGGGCTCCGACAATCCGGACTGGCCCATATCATAAAATGTCAATATCTCAATATCTCGGCTCCGCATGAACAGGATCGGCCCATGGGCTCCGCATGATCAGGATCGGCCCATATCATCAAATCTCACGACTACGTCGGTATCCTCAGGATATCCGCCGCGTCATAAATAACCGGTTGGTAATGCTCCCCTGCCGGGCTCAACGCCATCATCTGCGATCTTCTTGCCTCGAGGTACCGCACCGGGTCCACCATGCACCCGCAGACGGTGCATCCCCCTCCTCGAATCGGGTGTATGATACAGCTCAAGAACCGAGAAAACTCATGGTGGACACCTCTCACATCATATCATGAGAAAACCGTAAATTTCTATTTTTAGAAAGGATAATGAGTTATAAATCCTTGCGGTTTCTCCAAATCCAGAAATCTCATGGAAAATTCGAATTCCAAAAATCGAGAGTAAATAAACAGTAAGTTACCGGCATAATGCCCCATAATATTGTATGAAAAATGAATATACACATGCTTGGGTATCTAAGTAAAGGATGCAATATCTAAACTAGCATAGTAATGATATATTGGAACTATCAGCTAGCAAGTTATATAAATGAAGTAATATTCTCTAAAGTGTACGTGACATGGCAATTACCGATGATGATGTGTGTGAGTCGGCAAGCAAGAGCTCGTGGACATACGCATCATCGGTAATGGTGCTGGTGTCTAGCAATCGATATCATAACAGTTAATGAAACACATGTATAAACATGCAATGCAATGAGAACAAGAATATAACGGAGAAGGAATAGTAAACGCAACATTGAAGAATATACATTTTTATATACGAGTCATACGGTCTTGGAATTTGAAATAGCACGAATCATGGTTTTTAGAAAATAGGGGCTACAGTGTTTTTAAGAAAAGGTACTGATTGAAAGAGTTTTAGTTTTAACCGCAATCAAGACGGTGTCGTTTTGCAGATAGCCTGTTGAGCACGGGTCGATCCACAAGGAGACGGAGCATTTTATGTTCTTTTTGTAACGAGTTAATGCGCGTGGGCGGATTGTTCGTTATCTAACCTATGTGTTATATGCAAGTATAAAGTTGTTAGGAAAAGATACGAAGGTGTAATTTAAGGAAATCCGTATTCAAGTCCTTTGAGCCGAGTCTTGACCAATTGAAGCTAGAGCAATCGGCAACAACGTGGATTTGGTGATTTAAGCACGGTATTCGTGAAATCCGGCTTATTGACCGATGTCCTTCTGTTCTTGTCTCTTGCTCTCGCCTCCGGCCAAATCGAACTCAACCGGTCGCGGTTAGGAATCACCGTTACCTTGGTAGGGTAGGGTGCCTAACGGAGTGCTTGCGTAACGTTTGGGCGGAGTTCAATTGAAAATAACGGGAAAAGGAAATGGGCAAAGAAACCTTAACTTACAATATCGTATTTATTCCTAACAACACCATATTAACAACCATTCACAAAATAAACCAAAAAGAGAGAACAAAAGAACAAAGAAAAGAAAAGATTACAAGTAAGTAAGTGCATGGAATTTAAAGTGCAAGAAAGTAAAGCAAGGTAATAAACTGCATGAATGTAAAAGAGCAAGAAAGAAAATACAAAGAACCATGAAACCCAATACAAGACATGGGTTCAATAACCAAATCTTGAACTTGCAAGTTCAATGAAGAGGTTTCAAGATCAAGAAGAGGCAAAGAACTCATAGTGAATGAAGGCACAAAAAAGAGAAGAGTTTTATTGATTCCATATGAAGATACAACCCTTGAGATCAATAACCAACCCTTAAACCTTCAAGCTCAATGAAGAGGTTGAAAGGTCAAGAGAAGGCAAGAATCTCAAGGGGAAGCTAAGCAAAAGAATGATGCAATGTATGACAAAATTGGACTCCTTCTCACTTACCCAATGGTTTCCTTTTATAGGCAAAATAAGACCTTTCCTTTAATTTGAATTTGAATGCACCCAAAGTTTGGAAGGAAGTTTGAATCTTTTAATTTTTGAATCACATCAACACTTTATGCATTGAATGCACCATACCCGCTCGTGCTTTGTGCTTGTCTCATGCTTTGTGCTTGTCCCTCTCATGCTTTGTGCTTGTCCGAGATACGAATGACCACTTTCATATGCCTTGTCTCTGGAGCTGGTACGCGGCACTGGATGGATACGGATGACTGGAACCCGGCTTTTATCTGTCTGTGGCAGATGTTCTGGATATTGGCATAACTGTAGAGATTTTGTCTGATTTGTATTATTTTAGACTGGGAACCTGTAAATATGTAGCAAACACGGATTAAAAGAACATATCTATAAACAAACGAGCATAATAATGGGCGGTATAAAATGCAGTTTTCTGTGATGAACAAATACCCCCAAACTTATGTTTTGCTCGTCCCGAGCAAAACCATTTATTCACAAAAGAGAATCCTAACCGCACTTTCGCAGGGAACGCGGTTGCACTGAGCGTGTGCAACAAGCCGTTAAATCTCTAGGTGACCCTAGTAGGAGGAGTGTTATCTCCTGAGGGTTTTCAGCGGATACTACCCACAAAATCTTGTCAAGTTAGTTTAATAAGTTAACATCGATTCTACTCCAACAGTTTAGAATCTATGTTAAAAATTCTATCATCCTAAGTTAGAAATATCCAACCCTAATGCTTAACACCTCCTTTCTATTTAACCCTAGATTATATACGTTCCAAAACAAAGTTTAGAAAGATCGCGGTATCTCCTGAGTTTTCCTTCTAAATTGCGGTCTTAAATCAGGGATTTTTATCAACTTACAGAAAACATAAGTCTTATTCTTTATTTCTATCTTTCCACCAAATATCGATTATATACCCCTACGTGTGTGTAAATTTGCACCCCTACACTTAAGAATTCAATTCAAGCTATAGTACCCTTGTCGTAATACCTAATACTACTTCTTTTCATTAAATGATGGCTCACACACCTTTCATGCGACTATTAATGCTTCTTGAGGCACTAACGACCGATTACTGAATGCGTGAGCTTAAAGCGTAAATAGCAGTTTCCAAGTCTTGACTTTATTTATTTTTTCTTTTTCTTTTTTTTCTTCTTTTTCAAGACCGGATATATTTTTCAATATGCTCTTTTTGGTGTTTAGCTTTAAATACCGTTTTTTCTTTCATACTAGGTTTTCAGGCAAGAGTATTTCTAGGTATCCTCTACTATCCCAAGTTTCAAGGTGCGTGTATGTGCAGTTTGTAAGGTATATACTTTCTAAATTTGAACTTAAGAATAGAAACTACTTTTTAGACTTATCCTTCAGTAAATCTTCGATACTTTCCCTTTATCTTGACTTAACTCAAGAACTTAACTCAAGATTACCTACTTCTATAAAAAAAACTGTAAGGACATATAATTACCAAGGTCAAACAGAAGGAGGGTTATTTTTAGGGTTTTCAATTCCAATGCCTAGAATTTAGTTATTTCTAACATATCAACTAAACTTTCAGAATAAAAATCTAAGTTACCCTATCAGCTAACTTGACGACAAAGTTTTTATATTTTTAGAAAAAATTTCGATTTTTATGGTTTTAAATGGGTATGCAAATGCAGAATATACAAATGAATGCGAAGGAAGAAAGCTTACCGAGCACACCCCCAAACATAAACTTGACAGTGCCCTCACTGTCAGGCTACACCAAGAGGGTCAAAATTGTCGGTGCTCTCCAAAAGATTTATACAAAACAAAAAGAAAAACAAAAATATATACACAAAAAGGATCCCCCCAAACTTAAGTAAAACAGTGTTTCTACTGTTAAGTGTTGAAGTCCAGAGTTAGGGGGGAAAGAGAACAGTATCAAGCTATACAAGGCCTTACACAGGCCAAAAGTTAACACCAATCATTCAAAGATCTTATCGTTATAATGGTGTGGTTGGTGAAAGAATACGGAGAAGAAAGAAATGGAGAATATGCAAGACCGTATGAAGATAGAAGCGGGATACGGTCTCGGTATATGAGAAGAAGAATGGTGGAAGGGAAAAAGAACTGGAGTACGAACTTGAGGGTGAAAATGGAGTGAATAGATTAGCACAATATGTGATGACCGATGTGTGAAAAGCGATTGTGCTAATCTATCAACTCTTCGAGAAATAGGGTCAAATCCCTCAAGATTCGTGAGAAAACATGGGTACGCCGAACTTGGTAAACCGGACATAGGAAATGAAATTGATACGGTTTCTTGCAAGGTCGGAATGATGGAAAGGATGGAAGGAAGCGATTGAGGAAGGGTATTGGTTAAGGTTTCGGGAGGGTGTACACAGTCAGTGAAAGGAACAGGATGAATTGGAAAATCCGACTCATCAACTAGAACTATTTCATCCTAAAAAATATCCTCAAAATTCTCCTCAAAGTTAAGCTCATCCATGCATATTTCATCAATATTAAGACACATATGAAGTTCGGGAAAAACGTTTAACGACTCGGGATGATGAATTGGAGAGACAAACTTATCCAAAACTGCGGGTTCATCATCAGAAATATCCCCAGCGTCGATATCCTCAATCAAGTGAAAATCAATTTTCTCAGACACCTCATCAAAAGCATGGATTTCAATCGATTCTGGTTCTAAGATGGAGGTGTAGAGGTCAAAAGGATTGGGTGTGGTTTCACTCAAAAGAGACCCTTCACAATCGGGTAAATCAAACACTACAATGTCGCACAACTCATTACTCATTCTATCTTCAATTGATAAATCATTTGGGACACTTGATAGACTTTCAAAATAGGAGATGTGGGATTCAATTTGGTACGGGTAGGTTTGATTTGAAAGGGGGTACAACTCACTCTCACTACTCAAATTCTCAGCCTGTCCTACCGCCTCATCATACAGTGGAAAATTTAGAGTTAGTTGAAAACTAGCTACCGGGTCAGTAGGTTGTATGAGGGCGGCCATGAACGCATTCAAATCCATCATCTGTTGGTATGACGCTACCCTAAAGTCTTCCAATGACTGTTCAAGACTAGACATGGGTTGTGAAGGTGTTTCAGTAAAAGATTCAAACTTGTTTGGATACTGGAAACTCCCAAAAGGTTGTGTAGAAGTAATGTCTAGGGAAGGTGCAAAAGTTGGGTAGGATGGATAGGAATTGAATGGTTGGAAAGGAGTAGGATCAACATTTGGATACGAAAGTGAATGGAATTGTTGATCAAAAGAATTCGTAGTGGTGAAAGGAGTGAAAGATCGGCTACGGGATTGTTCGATATGTTCAGCTATAGACATGGGTCTTGGAGTTGCAACAGGACTCGAAAAAGGGGTATCAACGTAATAAGGTGGTGAAGGTTGAAACGGTTGATACAAAGTGGATTGCGGAGTCCAATTGGTAGTCCTAGACGCGTCTATCCGATCTTTCAAAGAGATTTTTGGGCATGGAGGGGTCGTTCGAAGTTCGACCAAAGCAAGAACCGTAAGAAGTGATGTCTGGTTGTGGGTACCAAAGTTCGGCAAGAGTTTTGCGAGGTGGCGTACCCATGATATGAAGAGAGAAAGAAAGAAAGGAAGAGAAAAGGAGGGGAAAAAGAATGTGATTTTTTTTAAAATATTTTTTTAGTTAGTTATTAACAAAAGAATGAAATATACATACAAAAAGAATCTGGACAAAAAACAATCATGACACAAAAATACCACACACCTAATCGGTCTTGGGTTCACCTAGGTCAACTAGACCTATTCAAGAACTTGATTGGTGAAGTAAAACTGTGTCGAGAAACGGGCTCAAGATATACTGATCACGAGGCCAGGTAAGTGCAGAGATAAAGGGAGGTTTTCCGACGCTTTCGCGAAGGTCCTTAATTAAATAACCCTTTTTCTTTTGGCGGTTTCGCCGTTAACACTTTTCTAGACACCCCGTAAACAATATACCGTTAAGCGGTATTCTAAACATAGTTAACCTCTCCTAGTGAGCGCGAAGTCCTTAAGGTTTAAAGTCTAATTTCTTTTAAACTTTGTGCGGGTAAACGTTTATGCTCAGTTTCGTGATTTGTGGGCCACGGAAAAGGTGATGAAATCCTTTACCGTATGTTGTGGGGTTCGCTTGCCCTTAAGTCCGTATTAATGTATGCAATGCGCAAATCAAAAAAAAAATTGTTCAAAGAATCAAACAATCTTTTTTTACTTTAAGCACGGCACTGCAACAAATACGGGTTAGTCAAGTTTAGTGTTTGCTAGCGAACTTGCAAAGAATCCTGCAAAGAATAGTCTATTGGATACGTCAGATTTGAGAAGAAGGTGTTAGAAATACGTACCGATAAGTTTTTTGGGTTAAGGAACCCCCGTTGAATCAAATCCGATTGGCTTGAAAAGTTCGCTTGCGGGTCAAACTACCCGGATCTTTGGCACTGTACTTCGTAATCACCTTAACGTTGAATGTACACTTTGCTCCCCACGTTCGCCATTCACAATTCCGCAAAAAATTTCAGTTCAAATCCAGAGTGCTTGCAGGTACAAAATCCAGAGAGCAAAATGGGTTAAGAAGGTTAGTTTTTGTTTTGGTTTTGGTTTTTTGAAATTTTTAGTTGATTTTGAAAATAGGGTTAGTTGTATAGATGAAATGTACAGAGATTAACCCGAAACAACAAGAATAAAAACGTTACCGTCTCCCCGGCAACGGTGCCATTTGATTGGAAGAGTTTTAGTTTTAACCGCAATCAAGACGGTGTCGCTTTGCAGCTAGCCGGTTGAGCACGGGTCGATCCACAAGGAGACGAAGCATTTTTATGTTCTTGTTGTAACGAGTTAATGCGCGTGGGCGGATTGTTCGTTATCTAACCTATGTGTTATATGCAAGTATAAAGTTGTTAGGAAAAGTTACGAAGGTGTAAGCTAAGGAAATCCGTATTCAAGTCCTTTGAGCCGAGTCTTGACCAATTGAAGCTAGAGCAATCGGCAACAACGTGGATTAGGGGATTTAAGCACGGTATTCGTGGAATCCGGCTTATTGACCCTTGTCCTTCCGTTCTTGTCTCTTGCTTTCGCCTCCGGCCAAATCGAACGCAACCGGTCACGGTTAGGAATCACCGTTACCTTGGTAGGGTAGGGTGCCTAACGGAGCGCTTGCGTAACGTTTGGGCGGAGTTCAATGGAAAATAACGGGAAAAGGAAATGGGCAAAGAATCTTTAACTTACAATATCGTATTTATTCCTAACAACACCATATTAACAACCATTCACAAAACAAACCAAAAAGAGAGGACAAAAGAACAAAGAAAAGAAAAGATTACAAGTATGTAAGTGTATGGAATTTAAAGTGCAAGAAAGTAAAGCAAGGTAATAAATTGCATGAATGTAAAAGAGCAAGAAAGAAAATACTAAGAACCATAGAACCCAATACAAGACATGGGTTCAATAACCAAATCTTAAAGTTGCAAGCTCAATGAAGAGATTGCAAGATCAAGAAGAGGAAAAAAACTCATAGTGAATGAAGGCACAAAAAAGAGAAGAGCCTTATTGATTCCATATGAAGATACAACCCTTGAGATCAATAACCAACCCTTAAACCTTCAAGCTCAATGAAGAGGTTGAAAGATCAAGAGAAGGCAAGAATCTCAAGGGAAAGCTAAACAAAAGAATGATACAATGTATGGCAAAATTGGACTCCTTCTCACTTACCCAATGGTTTCCTTTTATAGGCAAAACAAGACCTTTCCTTTAATTTGAATTTGAATGCACCCAAAGTTTGGAGGGAAGTTTGAATCTTTCAATTTTTGAATCACATCAACACTTTTTGCATTGAATGCACCATACCCACTCGTGCTTTGTGCTTGTCTCGTGCTTTGTGCTTGTCCGAGACACGAATGACCACTGTCATATGTCTTGTCTCTGGAGCTGGTACGCGGCACTGGACGGATACGGATGACTGGAACCCTGCTTTTATCTGTCTGTGACAGATGTTCTGGATATTGGCATAACTGTAGAGATTTTGTCTGATTTGTTTTATTTTAGACTGGGAAGCTGTAACCTGTAAATATGTAGCAAACACGGATTAAAAGAACCTATCTATAAACAAACGAGCATAAGAATGGGCGGTACAAAATGCAGTTTTCTGTGATGAACAGGTACATCCTTTGGAAAAATCTGTAATATCCCTCGGGCTGTCTTTAAATTACTTACGATTCGTTACTTTTGAAAATAAGTATGACTCGTGCCCAGTCTAACATCTACCAAATAAACTACAGGACGAACCTAAGAGACTAATCGAACGGGTAAGGAAATCCACCTAAGTCCGAGTCGATATATCTAGTAGTCGGTGATCCCGACTCAATAGCGTCACGTACGATAAAATATATAATACGATATCCTTGAGTCAAGAGTGCGGATCAATTATCATATTTATACTTCGTATGGTAAAATCCATCGTACGGCGTCCCAAAATCGGGGTACGGGTCAAATATCACATTTATCTCATTATTCATATGTTATCATTTTCATAATAACATGAACTAGGTGTACTGATCTACAGTCTAGTACATTCCGATACCATCAACATATATCCGCGTGTGAATAAAATCACATCGCCCATCGATCCACTATAATATCATGCCGTATCTCATAACACGACCCAAATCACATAACCGATCTCACGGTATCATGCCCGATCATATCGACACTCCTCTGAGTATCATATACTATTCTTATCACCCGTGTATATGTATGTGTGTGTGTGTATATGTGTGTGTGTGTGTGTGTGTGTGTGTACACCAACGCATCCACATACACACACACACACACACACACACACACATACACACACATATTAACATATACACCCAACATATCACGTGTGTCCATGTGTGTGTGTCAACCTTAACTCTAGGGTTTCGCAACTAAGAAACTAACTAACAATGCTTTCATCCAATTGCGCTAAAATTTAACCCATGATCTCCTAAAACCTTCCTTGCTAATTATACATGTCTCAAATACACATTTTTATAAATATATATAACATATTCGTACGCTACACTACGAAATTGCGGGGGTGCTATACGCCATCCACCCGACTTCCCCCGTAGATATACATCTACTCATCTTGATCCTTGCTTGCCGAAGTCGATGTCGCCATTCTACTCCTTGTCATCCGAAGTCCACGTGAGGGTGCCTACACATATAACACATAGTATCGTAAACAGAACCGCGTACGAAAACCAAAACGGCACACGAATCGCACATAGGTTAAAACGTATGGTATACGCATGCAAGAATACCCAAACAACTCCCGATATCGACATACAAACGTCAAGTGACCGATACAAAACACAATATCAAAACTTCAAATCATGGAAAGTTACAAAAACAATACAGCAACTCATGAAAACATGGTCCAGATTTTGGTTCAGGTAAAATTAGGTTAAAGAAGTGTAACGTTTTAAAAATAATTAAATAAATAATTAAATGAATAAAATTGTTTAAGTGAATTTTATGATTTTCGGCAAAGTAAAATGTATTTTTCGTAAAACCTAACTGTGATTGTTTTTCATTATAATTTCAAAAATACCTATTTTAATTATGTAATTACTAGTAAATGGTGTTTATTTAGCCACTTATAAATTTTTAGTTTAATTAAATATTTTTCCTAAACTAATTATTTTAAATATTAACATAAGCTTTATTTTTACACTAAATTAGTGTAAATTACAAATTTGAATGGTTTTAATTTGTAAAAGTGAGCCATGACATATTATAATTTAGTGAGTATCATGTAAAATTCATTTGCAAATTTTTCCAATTTTCTTGAGTTTTCTTGAGTTGCTATAGTAAAGAATTAAAAGAAAATTTAATAAAAGCATGAAAAGACATAATGATATGATATTTTGGTGGAACTTTCTACATCTTTCTTCACTTTTCTCATTCTCCACCCCCTTCTCCTAATTGTGGCCGGCCTCAACAACCCCATGGCAGCCCCCCCCCCATTTCCCACTTCATTTTTATTCAAAATTCATCAAAAATACTTCAAAAATTCAATTAAAATTCCACAAAATCATATTTATTTCATACCCTTTATTCCTTGCTCATTTTTACATGGATTTTGGAGATGGAAAGAATGCATTTTTTAGGCTCATTTTCATGTTTGGACTTGAGGTTGTGAAGGTATAAATCTATCTCTTTTGTTTTATTTCCATTAGATGTTTCTTTTAAAGCATAAATAATTTTATTAGATTAATTCTATGTTCAATTTTTAAAATTTAAGTTAGGGTTTGTAAATTTAAGTTATGATTTTTATTAATTAATTAGGGTTATAATAACTAGTCTACCATTTTTAGAAGTGGAAAAATCTTGCATGGTTATTATATAATAATTTGTGTATTCAAATTGATTTAATAATGTTATTTAGCTAACTAGTTTTTAGAAAATGTATTTGTGGATAAAATAAAAATTCCAATTAAGGTTGTTATCATTATATTGTAGTTTTAGTGAGAATCTTAGCATGTTAATGGAAAGAAAAACTTAGTTTGATCATTAGTTTCTTGTGATAATTGGAAAAATACTAATAAAAGGCTATTTTTGTAAACTAGATTTTGGGAAATTCCTAAATAAATGAGATTAAAAATATAATTATGGTTTCATCATATCATTATCATCATGAATTTTAGTTTAGTACATTAATTCATGCAACATCATGTTTTGTGGTGGAATTGTGGTATTTTGCTTGAAAAATATTGAAAATTGTTAAAGGTTGCAAACTAGAAATTTCAAATTAATACAAAATTGTGTAATAAAAATGAAGTAATGGTTTGTATAGTCTAGTTATACTATTCAATGAGTTTTATAACCATTGGTTTCATCTAAATGTCAAGTTTTGATGAAAAACGGTAAATTGGCATTTTCGGTTTTTACGAAATTGGACGGTTTGATGGATTTTAGGGTTTCGATGGATTTAATCATGTTTTATAATATAAGTAATGTGTTTTAAAACTACGAGTTATTTGTTGATGTTTATCTCGATCCATCGGAGTTTGTATGCCGATATCGAGCGAAATTTGGTTCTTTTGCGTGGACGGGACAAAGGTTTTAACCTATGCTTGTTCCTTGCGTCGTTTTGACTTTTGTATGTGATTCAGTTTACGATGCTATTTATATATTTGCGTTTAGGTACCCCTCACGTGGACTGCGAGCGATGAAGAGGAGGATGGCGACACCGTCTTCGGCAGACATGGACCAGGTGAGTAGATGTATATCTACGGGGGGAAGTCGGGTGGATGGCGTTTAGCACCCCCGCAACGTAGAATAGGAATAGTACTTATTGACATTAGGAAACTAGATGTGACCCTAGATTCTTAATGAGTAGGACCCTACTAATGACCCTAGGCTGGACTAGACTGATTTAGGAAAACCATACCAGAAGATGAATACCTTGGAAGAGGTTCGTAGGTTTCAGGTAGAAACACACACACGCACACACTGAAACTCGACATGGTGTATACGTGCATGTGTATATATATATAGGTGTAGCGTTTTGAAAATCGTTTCGGTGAAATTTCGGAAAATCGGTAAAATGAGGGGGTTTTCTGTAAAAAGTCAAAATACAAATATCTTATTATAAAAATTAAATATACATATTCTAGCTATGTAATTGCTATTATTTGGTGTTTATTGAGCCGCTGGTGAAATTTCAAATTTTCTGAAAAAAAATATTATTTTATTATTATTTTAAGCCGTCACTAATACATTTAATTAGGGAAAATTACAAATTGGAATGAGTTGAAACAAATTTTGTGCATCATAAAACATTAAATAAAAATTTATCATGTGGTTTTTGGAACGAAATCATTTGCCAAAACGGTTTAGAAATTATTGAAGAAAAATGGCTTTTTTTAGCGTAAATGGATGTTTGGGGTATTGTATTTATCATTTTTCATCACCCCACACCCGTACCCACACCCACACACCCCTACTTACTCCTCCCCTTAGCCAAATTCAGCAGCCCTCACTTTTTCCCCACTTGGTTTGCAAAGGAAAGAAAAGGAAAAGAAAAGAAAAGAAAAGAGTAGAAAATGATATAAATTGAGTTGACTTTGACTTGAAACAACTTTCCCCACCTCACTCTCTCTCCTCACTCACCCACTCCCCCCAAAATCTGGCCGAAACTGATCCCTTAGCAGCAGCCCCCCCTCCCCAAGTTCCCACTCCATTTTTGCTTCAAAAATCCATAAAAAAGCTTCAAAATCCATACAATTTCAAAGCTTTTTTCCAAATACAACACTTACCCATTATTCCTTAGCATTTCAAGCATGGATCCTTGTGAAAAGAGAGCATTTTGGAGTGCCATGGATGCTTGTGGATCTTCATATGCTTTTGGTTATATTTCTAAACATTTTGTTGCTTAAATTGTTACTAATTTCTTAAGCTAATTTATTTAAGTGTTATTTAGATATGTGAGTTTAATTGCACGTTTTGGAATTCAAGAAAAGGGTTTGAATGCAAGTTAGGTTATTGTGAATTGGTGTATGGTTGTGATGGGTAGCTTACCATCTTAGAATTTGTAGAAAGTAATTTAGTAGTTAAATTTCATATTGTTGCATGGAAATGTCTAAATTAAGTTTTGATTTTGCTAACTAGAGTTTTTGAAAAATTATCAAATGCTTAGATTAAAATATAATTAAGTGTTCATGTCATTATAACTATTATAATAAGTGGTTTAATGACTTTGGTTCATGCAAAACGAAGCTTAATTGATGAATTGTGAATTTTGCTTTAAAGGGTGTTAAATTTGATATTTTGCAAACTAGGATTTTGGAAATTATGCAAATTTATGAGTTTAAATTATGGAAATGGTTTTTTATGACTTATTTAAGATATTTAATAAATATATTGGCCGCTACATTCATTTAAACATCGTGTTTTGTACAAAAACGGCGAATTGTGCTTGCTAGATTTTCGGAAAAATGACTTTTTGAGTGAAATTGGCGTTTTTGTGAGTTTTAACCTAGTTTATATTAAAATTAGTGTTCGTGAATGTGCAAATGAGTGTATTTGGGTTTTTCTCGATGGTTTGGCGTTTGTACGCCGACGTCGAGGGTTTTTGGGTTGATTTGTGAAAGCAACCATAGGTTTTGACCTATGTGGGATTCGTGCGTCGTTTTGATCATGAGTCGGATTTTAATGAGATATGGTGCGTTATGATATGTAGGTACCCCCATGTGGACTTCGAGACGACAAGAAAACGCGTGGCAACGTCGGCACCGGCTAGCGAGGACCAGGTGAGTAGATTTATATCTACGGGGAGAAGTCGGGTGGATGGCGTATAGCACCCCCGCAGTCCGTGGTGGTGTATACAGATGCGTATACACACCAACAATTATTATATGTTATTTAGGATTAATAACGATACTTAGGATGGATATTGGTGTGTTGGACTATTTTTAGTGTTGCGAACCCTAGGGTAGTGTTACACACACATACACACATACATACTTGCATACATTCCTATTGATATGTGCTCATGGGATTCTTTATAGTTATGTGTTCACATGGGTATGGGACTATGTGTTCACATACGGATTGAGGATGATACTTGGGATTGAGCTGAGTCGATGAGATTTGATTTGAGGCCGTGAGATCGGTGATATAGCAGGGTTCGTATCTTAGATACGACATGACGTTGTAGCGGGTCCTTGACGTAGTGTTTCACACACGTCCATGCATACGTAGGCGGTGTCAGTATGGCACTAGACGTAGATCAGTACCCCGATCATGATATTTGATAAAGAGGATACCAGGTGAATTGTATGATGAATGTGATATTGACCCGTACCCAGATTGGGATGCCGTACGACGGATTTACGTACGAGCTATATTGATGATTGATCCGCACTCTTGACTTGGGATGCCTGATTATAGATATGGTATCGGATATGATATTATTGAGGCGGGATCACCGACTATACCTATACAGGTATGTATATGTATCGACTCAGATGATAGGCGGTTTCCTTACCTGTAGTTCAGCTTGTTAGTTCAGCCGTATAGTTTAGTGTAGTTGTTAGATTAGATTAGACTTCTTACCTATTTCAAAAACTAACGAATCGTGGGGCATTTTTAAAGACAGCTCAAGGGAATCTACGGATATTTCAAAAACGACGTATCTTTTCATAAAAACACCGTAGCCCCTATTTTCAAAACCCCATGATTCGTGTTATTTCAAAAGGCACCATTCGTAGGACTTATATTAGATTATTGCAGATTAGTTATCGTTGTGTCTAGTATTCAGCTCCCGCACATTATTGCTGTTCGCTCTGCCTCGCATATTTATTTTGCTGCATATTCCATTATTAATATCATGCTATTAGGACACCAGCACCATTACCGATGATGCGTATGTACCACGTACACCTACTTGCCGGCTCACACACATCTTCATCGGTAATTGCCATGTCACGTACACTTTAGAGAATATAATTGCTTGACTTAGATTGTTAGCTGGTAGTTTTGACATGATATTAGTGTACTTCCCTTATATGCCATATTAGACATTGTAGTTATTACCTACCACTTTATGCATACTGTTATTCAGTTGTTCACGTCTAGTTCATTATCATTGACATATGCACTTGTGATGATTTCTTGAGATTTATGATATTTCTGGATTTCGTGGAAAGCCGCAAAATTTACAACTTATGATCTTTTAAAATATAAAATGTTGCGGTTTTCTAGTGATGTAAAGTGTCGTCCACCATGAGTTTGCTGTGGTTTTGGAGATCCGTGTCGAGGAGTGGAGGAACCGTCACGGGTACATGGTGGGCCCGGTATGGTACCCCGGGGCAAGAGGAATGTGGTGTTGACGTTGAGCCTGGCTGGGGAGCACTACCTACCGGTGATATTACCCGACGCGTCGGATATCCGGAGGATACCGTCGTGGTCTTGAGATGGATGGTAGGGGCCGGTCTGGACTGACGGCGCCCTAGATATTGAGATTGAGACATTGATATTTCGAGACAGTGAGATTTATGTTTTGTGTCGATGCTAGACACTGTTGATGCTGATTTCATTTATGATACCTCAGTTTAAAAATACGAAGGAAATCTCACTAATTTATGAAAACAGTTTCTTCATTTACATGTATTCTGTTTCATGCATTCATACCTCATTCATATGATATATTGCTACCTGAGGCATTGACACGGGCACATGAGTTTACACTCGGTTAGATATTACCCTAGCCATTGTTATAGGCTGCATGTTATACATATTTTTGAGGATATATTATGATCATTGACCTAGGTTGCGTTATTTATGCGATTTCTGTGCGTAGATGTTTTTCTATTCACGAGTTGGCAACTCACCCCCGTTGTGCCCCAGTTTCTTGCAGGTTGCCGTACAGGTTCCTTACGGCTTTGCGGGCATAGTTTCATTCGGGTGATTTGCTAGTAGGTGGGTTTACTTGTATCATACCCCCATTATTTACCTTGTATGATATTATTCAGTTGTATCTAGTAAATTCCATCAACCAAACATGTATTTATTGAGATAGAGACCAGTGTTGTTTATTCTTTCGACCTTAGAGTCGCTCGTTATATTCTGGTGGTTTGGAGTTTCTTTTTGAGTTTTGATCCTCGCCGTTGGCGTTGTATATTATATTGCTTGTATGGTTGTGACCGTCGATTGACGAAGAGCTAGCTCCCGCTTGGGGATGCCTTTTTATAGATTTCGTATACTATTCATGTTGTATCCCGTTTGGGGGCCAGTTTTTACGAAGGAGACTCTGCCGAAATTTTCAGTAAATTTTTGGATGTTTTAGAAACCGCATAATTCGGCTTATGCTTTTGAAACTACTTGCTTTAAGTTGGTTCTTCCTGTACTCTACTACTTTTCTTGGTTTGGATTTCTGGGTTTTCAGTTTACTTAGATTACGTACGCCTCGAGACGTTCGTAGTTTAAGTGCCGGTCATGTTCCGTACTTTCGGGTCGTGACAATAGGACGAGGTATAGGTATATATATATATACAACACGTATATGGGATACATTGATGTGATATGATATCCGAGGTATGATGAAACAGTGTAACTGAGCTTGATGCCGTGATTCTTGGCTATACTGTCGTATTAAGTGTTAGCGGTGTTAGTTATATGTATGCCCTAGAGGTCATTACTATACATAGGATGTATACTGTAGTGGATGCTTGGACATATATAGGGAGGACTTTCTTGCTCGACATGATAGTATGCTATCTGGTTGCTCTTTACCTTAACGTGTACACTGATTGTCTCTCTGTTACATGTTGGTAAAGCCCTTAGGATGTGTACTTGACTACCTGGACTATGATGCGTATCATACTAGTGGGGACATGGTAGTCCATAAGTACATCCTTCAAAGTCCCTAGTCGAGGGTGTATCGAGACGGGGCATCGATATACCAGAGTAGACTAGCGTGTACCTTCTCGACCCATACAGATGGGCGATGGATGATCCCATATCCATCGGTGTTTGACATCAGAGATGATATACAGATGCTCAGTAGAGACTGGGTATACTGGACGGACTTGCCGAGAACTCCCAGATGGTATTATACCTTACGTCAGATGGCAGTTCTCTGGTGACACTGGTACAGAGTAGTCTGTTGACCCGAGATCGTCATAGAGTCTTGTGTGGTTCCCACTGTGCTTTGATTTCCATCTTACCACGTCCAAGAGGGTATGCAAAACGGTGGTTTTTGGGTACAGTCCCGAGTCACATGGAGGCAATGAGCGATAGGAGGGGATTCGTCTCTCCCGGTATAGGGGGTTAATGTTGCGCTGTGTTCAATTGGCTTTAACCGAAAATCCCTGGCCAGGTTTGCTGAGATTTACTGGTAAGTGTTACCAGTAGTTTCTCGAATAGTTATAGACCTCATACCGACACGACTTATCGAGCTATTGGGGTCTGACGTTTACCACCCCTAGGCGAGATATGCGACATATCAGACGATCAGACCGGACTGTACGGTAGTGTTACTGGTTGGATTCACTGGAGTGTGAGCGGGCTTGCTCGTCGATCTTCAGATCGCTCAATACCCGGGTGGCCGTTACGTTTAGCAGACCGCTTACGGCTTGTGGGTGTTTGATATGATCATCACCTGCTGCCGGCGTATTGACGAGTCTTTAGAGTCCTACACAGAGGTTTCCTGGCTCAAGCGAAACGAAATAGGAGCGCATATGAGATATGTGCGGGACCGAGAATAATGCGTGTATGTGATACCGTATTCTAGTCTCGCGATGAATGTATCGATTGGTTGTATGCGATATAACCTAGTTATCGAATCAAGTATTGATTTGATAAATCGATACATTGGATATTAGTCGGTTATATGCGATATGACCGGATCATTAAATCAAGTGTTGATTTAATGATTTAATGCATAATTATATATTTGATATATTACTTTGCATTAACTAGTATCGGTTCACTTAAAATGGATTTTCTCACTCGGATGTGCGCATTGTATATGCGATATATTTTTGTGCACTTGATTGTATCATGTTTGATGATGCATGCATAATTGGTTTGTGTAAAGAATTAAACCTAGGTTAAGTAAATGGTTAAGGTTTCTATATATTTATTCATTCATTTATCTTTTAATTTGGATGAAAAAGAAATGAGAAAAGAAAAACAAAAGGGTTGCTTTCAACATGAAACTTGTTGAAGCTTCATGAAGCTTTGACCAAGTGACCACTTTGTCTTCTTCTCCAAACCCTAACCATTCACCTAACTCTAGTTAACTCTCTACACATGACCATGGTTAGAAAATGATAAGTATTCATTTTATTTTGTTTTAAAAAGAACTTATCATATTCTTGCTTCTTCTTCTTCTTCTTCACTTCAAGAAAAAGCTTGCTATCCATCAATGGTGATTGATGAAAAAGAGTGAGAAATCCAATTCTAAAGTCTACCCACTTCCTATTTCTTCATCCTCTACCTCTTGCCAAGTAGTAGAGTGTGTTTCCTTCACAAGTTTTCTTGACTTGGTGAAGTTGGAGCTTGATCTAGCGATGCCTCGACGTAGATCATCTTCGGCATCGTCGTCGATGACCTAGCCCGCTTCTTCTCCGATGAAGCCGACGCTAGAGCCCGGGATTGCATGAGGACAGCGGAGAGGACTTCATCACGGAGACGTGGAGGTGGAGGAACGGATCTACAAAGGTTGTATTTCCGTATTCTTGTAGTTAAGTGTTAACTAGTTTGCTTTGTCGCCTAAACTTCTAGCCAACGATCCGTATTAGGGTTTCTCGGCACCGTTAAATTTTGAAATTGGCATGGTTGATGCCTTGTGAGACCTCATTCGAGTGCCTAGGAACCCTACAAGCGGATCATTAGAGAATGAGATAATGAACATGTATACTTAAATTATAATGGGTGGTGATGATATTGAGGTACACGGGACTCTAAAATAGTACCCGGACTGTAACTTGTGATTGATCACGATATGGGATATGTATGACTTGATTACGATATCATATAGGTGTGACCTGATGTCGATATCATAGAGGTGTGACTTGAGGACGATATGATACATATGACATGATATTTCTGAGGATAAACTAATGATGCTTATTATGATGGCAATGATATATGACTGATGTATGCGATCATAGTTTAGCACCTTGATCATGAGATGTGTTGATGATGACATTATACTAATTATGAGACACCTAGGAGATACTTGACCCGTACCCTGATATTAGGATGCCGTACGATGGATTTTACTGTACGAGGCATAAATAGGATGATTGATCCGCACTTTTGATTCGAGGAAGCCGTACTACGTACGTGACGCTATTGAGGCCGGATCGCCGACTATTAGAGATATTGATTCAGACCTTAGGTAGACTCTTGTTTCTTATTGACTAGTTTCTTAGGTTTTGTTCCTTAGGAGGTTAGATGGACACTAGGTTAGGTTCGAGTCATATAGTGGTAGTGGTAATGGTATATCATGAGTAGATAACACACATCCGTCTTTACTTTCACACTGGAATCATAATGACGCATGTTCTTACATATGTTGCTATAATCAGTATAAACCTTACCTGTTAGGACACTAGCACCATTACCGATGATGCGCATATTCCACGCACACTTATTTGCCGGCTCACACACATCATCATCGGTAATTGCTATGTCACGTACACTTTAGATTATATTATCTTTTATTGATAGAATCAGTTAACAACTTGACCGATATATTATTGTGATTACTCTCTGATGTTAGTATAGACATGATAATTATTACTTAAACATTCATGCATTCATGTTTTCATGTTATCATGCAGTATTATGGGCATATGCCGACACTTATCATATACTTACTCATGATTTTGAGATTTGGGTTTCTATGAGATTTCTGGATTTTTGGGGAAAACCGTAAGAATATATAAAAAAAACTTCTCTCTCTCTCCTCCTCTCCTTTTAAAATAAGATGCGGTTTTCTCGTGATGTATGTGTCGTCCACCATGAGATTTCATGTTTTCTGTTGGATTTCGAGACCCGATTCGAGGAGTGGATGAACCGTCTCGGGTACATGGTGGGCCCGGTATGGTACCCCGGGGCAAGAAGATCGAGTTGTAGACGATGAGCCTGGCAGGGGAAGGCTACCTACCGGTGATGTCTGGCGCGGCGGATATCCGGAGGATACCGACTGTTGTCGTGAGATTTAGTGATATGGGCCGATCCGGACTGACGGAGCCCGAGGTATTGAGACTATGAGACTTGAGATTTACATGTTTGTGTCGATGCTTGACACGGATTTCCATGGATTTCATTATTGAGATTTCAGGTTCCTATACACATTTTACTATGATAACAGTTAAAGATTTCTTATACAGATATATCTGGATTTCAGGATTGATTGTTTTATATTCATGGTGCATGCATATCCATTCATATGACATAGTACTATATGAGGCACTGACACGAGCACGGAGTATCTGCACTTACACGTAGTATTACCCTGCTATTACTAGATGATTGGGACTTAGTAGTGTATTATTATGACCTAGGATAGTGTCGTGCATTAGATTTCTTTTTGTAGATGTCTTCTACTCACGAGTTGGCAACTCACCCCCGTTGTGCCAAATTTTATTACAGGTTCGATGTACAGGTTTCCCTGGCAGCTTGCTGGCACATCTATTCTTTCAGGGTGATTTGCACGGTAGGTTGGTTCACTTGTATCCGAACCACCATTGTACTTTTATTCTTTTATTTGTATCTAGTAAGCTCCATCAACCATACTTGTATTACTTGATAAGTTTATTGGACCTTAGAGTCGCGCATGTATTATTCTGATTTGGTGGTTTTGTTTTCTTTGAGTTTTGAGCCTCGCCCTTTGGCGTTGTATATTATTGTGCTTGTTGTGGTTGTTTCCGCCTGTTGGCGTTGATGCTAGCTCCCGTTTGGGGATGCTTTTTATTGTTTATGTATATTATACTTGTTGTACCCATTTGGGGACCAGTTTTTATAGAGGAGACTCTGCCGAAATTTTTGAGAAAATTTGCTGTTGCTTTTAAACTTGTTTTCTTTTTCTTCTTCTTCTTCTTCTTTTATGGTTTAGATTTCTGGGCTTCGGCTTACGTAGGTTACGTGGCGCCTCTTGACGCTTCGTAATCTAAGTGCCGGTCACGTTCCGTACTTTCGGGTCGTGACAACAAGCAATGCAGTGGGGTTGTATATGAAGTAACTGAGCTACAGACCAAACCTAGACACCATTACCCCCACTTTGGCCGGCCAAACTACCCTAAAAACTGGACAGATCGGCCATACCTGCTTGGATTGGGTTCGTATTCATAGGGTGGTCTCGTAGTGTTTAATCTAGGTCAATAGGGTTACTAGTTTTTCTTGTAACAGTCTCAGGTCACTCCAGATTCCCTGTAGTCCACAATTTATACACAAACTGACATTATGAAATATCTAACCCAAGTTTGGATTTGTTTATGTTTTGGTCTCGGTTTTTGACACTAAAGGAGTTTGTAGTCACCAATTACTCTTAATTGCACCATCACAACTCAAGAATTCCCCAAAGTTTATCTAGGAATTTTCAAACATCACTAAACCTTACTAAAACGATTCTAAACTAAAATGGAAGCTAAGGGAAATCAAATACTACACTTAATGTTTAAGAATTACCTCATTAGGCAACTCAAGAATTTTCTTGAGTTGCCCCAAGTGTTCAAAATCCAAACTTTCTTGGTTCCCCATGCTTGTAGTGAGCTTGTGCACATTTTTAATGAAGGAAACAAGGTGTTTTAAAGTGTTTTTGGTGGTGGTGTGAGGAAGTAGAGGAGGTGGGGGAGAGAGGGAAGCCATGGTGAAGGGAGAGGAGAGAAAATTTTGAAGAAAATGAGGTGAGGGAAATGGCTAAGGTCAAAGGAAACCCCTCACCTTCTCTCTCTTGCCCATACCTCTATTCTTTATCTTTTTTTTCTTTTCTTTTCTTTAACTCTTTTAAAAGTAAACAAAAACAATAGCAATAACAATGAAGCCATGGTTCTAAAAAAAAATGAAAAAGGTGTTTTGAAACATGACATGGTGCATGTCATATGCCTAACTAGGCTTAATGCACGATTAGTGATAATTAATCAAGCTTAGGCATAAACTTGTATATAATCAATTGTATAAAATTTATAAAGTGTCTAAATCATATAATATTCTTTCAAAATAAACATTCAATTGAAATTTTCCAATATTTCGCAATTTATCGGTATTTAATTATACCATATCATTTAAACCTGGTCTCCAAACTTTAAAATATCTCTAATATTTATTATTCCATTATATAAATTCACAAAAATAATATTTTATTTTTCTGAAATGTTACACTTGCGTGGTTGTGATTCCGCCGATTGGCGAAGAGCTAGCTCCCGCTTGGGGATGCCTTTTATATTATCTTGTATATGTGGTTTTGGTTCAAAATATACAAGGGAGGTGCTGCCCAAATTTTTAAAAGACGAAACATGTTTTTCATCTAATATAATCCACTTGCATTTTCATGTTCCATTATCTATACATTTAAGAAACGTTTGATTTAATCATACCTTTATTTCAAAACTTCACCTCTTTTATTTTGTTCAAAAAGGTTTAGATTTATGGGTTCGGCTTACTTAAGTTACGATACGCTTTTAGACGTTGCGTGATTTAGGTGCCGGTCACGAACTAAATTTCGGGTCGTGACAAAGTTGGTATCAGAGCGTTAGGTTTAACCATGGTTCGAGTCTAGGTTTGACTATGTGGAGTCTGGAGCGTAGATATTTCGGAACCTAGGCTTGACCTTACGGAACATAGACTTAAACAGAGGGGTATTTGACCCGAACTTTCGTTTCATAAGCTGACCCTGATTGATGGAGTGGGTAACTCAAGTAGAGTGACGTACCGTGCGTATGTTTCCCGGCATACTTATGATACGATACTCCGCTTAAGTGACCTTAGGATGTATATACTTGAGATCCTTGATTCTATTCATTCCAGTGATCATACTCTCATCGATTCCGTTCCTCCTTATGATCATGTATCCATTCTGGATCAGTTGATTCCTTTCATTCTTTTGATCTATTTTCATCGATTCATACTTGAGGTTCTGTTAGTTATATGTATGCCCTAGAGGCCATTACTATACATAGGATGTATATTGTAGTGGATGCTTGGACATATATAGGGATGACTTTCTTGCTCGATATGATAGTATGCTATCTGGTTACTCTTTACCTTAACATGTACACTGATTGTCTCTCTGTTAAATGTTGGTAAAGCCCTTAGGATGTGTACTTGACTACCTGGACTATGATGCAGATCATACTAGTGGGGACATGGTAGTCCATAAGTACATCCTTCAAAGTCCCTAGTCGTGGGTATATCGAGACGGGGCATCGATATACCAGAGTAGAATAGCGTATAGCTTCTCGACCCATATAGATGGGCGATGGATGATCCCATATCCATTGGTGTTTGACATCAGAGATGATATACGGGTGCTCAGTAGAGACTGGGTACACTGGACGGACTCGCCGAGAACTCCCAGATGGTATTATACCTTACGTCAGATGGAAGTTCTCTGGTGACACTGGTGCAGGTTAGTCTGTAGACCCGAGATCGTCATAGAGTCTTGTGTGATTCCCACTGTGCTTTGATTTCCATCATACCACGTCCAAGAGGGCGTGCAAAAAGGTGGTTTTTGGGTACAGTCCCGAATCACATGGAGGCAATGAGCGATAGGAGGGGTTTCGTCTCTCCCGGTATAGGGAGTTGATGTTGCGCAGTGTTCGATTGGCAATAACAGGAAGTCCTTGGCCAAGGCTGCTTTAGGGATTTACTGGTAAGTGTTACCAGTAGTTTCTCGACCCGTTATGAGCCTCATATCGACACGACTTATCGAGTTATTGGGGTCTGACGTTTACCACCCCTAGACGAGATATGCGACATATCAGACGAACAGACCGGACTGTACGGTAGTGTTACTCGTTGGATTCACAGGAGTGTGAGCGGGCTTGCTCGTTGATCTTCTGATCACTCAATACCCGGGTGGCCGTTACGCTTAGCAGATCGCTTGCGGCTTGTGGGTGTTTGATATGATCATCACCTGCTGCCGGCGTATTGACGAGTCTTTAGAGTCCTACACAGGGGTTTCCTGGCTCAAGCGAAACGAAATAGGAGCGCATATGAGATATGTGCAGGACCGAGAATAATACCAGTATGTGATACTGTATTCTATTCTCGCAATTTGTATCATCGGTCGGTTATATGTGATATAGCCGGGTTACCGAATCAAGTGTTGATTCGATACATTGATACACATGATATTAGTCGGTTATATGCGATATGACCGGATCGTTAAATCAAGTGTTGATTTAATGATTTAATGTATAATTATATATTTGATATATTACTTTACATTAACTAGTATTGGTTCATTTAAGATTGATTTTCTCACTTGAATGTGCACATTGTTTACATGTGATATATGCAAGTGTACATGTTTGTATCATGCTTGATGATACAAACAAGTTGTGTGTATGAGACTTGAACCATATCAAGGTTAGATTAGGGTTTACTATTTTCCTTAGCATATAACAAAAGAGTGTGACTTTGGTCAAAGTTATCAAGCTTCATGAAGCTTGATGAACATTGACAAAGTCAACTCTTTTGTTATTTGCTTAAGATATTAGCTAACCCAGCCCTTAACCTTATGCTATGGTTAAATCTCTACGTGAGTTAAGCATGAGGGCTTAACTCAACCATGGTGCCATGATTAAAAGGATAAGTATTCATATTATTCTTTTAATTGATATCATTCTTTCTTCTTCTTCATCTTCATCAAGCTTACAAAAGCTTGAGAGCTCCAATGGTGCCATGAGTAAAAGAGTGAGAAATCCAATTCTAAAGTGAACCCACTTCCTATTTCTTCATCCTCTACCACTTGCCATGTAGTATAGGGTGTTCTCTTCACAAAGTTTTTGACCATGTGGAGGAATAGCTTGAGTTTGAGTCTCCCCGACGTAGATCATCTTCGGCCTCGAAGTCAATGACCTAGCCCGATCATTTCTACGGCGAAACCTTCGCAAGAGTCCAGGACCCGATGATCCCAGCGGAGGGACGTCAACACGGAGCTAAAGAAACGGTGGAGCGGATCTACAAAGGTTGTATTTCCATTCACTTAGCAATAAAGTTGTTCACTTGCTTGTTCTTTCGCCTTTACTTCTAGTTAACGATCTAGTTTAGGGTTTCTCGGCACCGGAAAATTTTTGTTTGGCATGGTTTATGCCTTGTAGAACCTCCTTAGTGTGCCTAGGAACCCTACAGGTTCCTGTCACCATTGTTTGTGCGTAGATTGAGCTGCTGCTAGTGATGTGGTCAGGGCGAGCTCGTCATGGACGTGGACTGACCATCCTGTTTTCTGGTGACACAGGAACGTCTCGATTTAGTGTTCGTGTTGTGACCTCTCGTTTGAGGAGAGTGTTCGGTTTTGCACCGGATGATCGATCCACTGAAAGAGGCAGCCTGTTGTGAGAGGACTGTTGATGTACAGCCTACCTCAGAGATGTGATGTTGTCTACCTTGCAGAGAGGTGACCCAGCTGTTGCTGAGATTGATGGGATGTCGCTTCTAGAGCTTATGAGCTGAGATCGCTGGAGCTGTCAGGCAGAGATGCGACAGAAGATACCTAGTCTATCTTGAGTTGAGTTGAGCGACTGAGATGATTCGTCTGATTTGATGCGCCGACGCAGACCCAGTTGAGTTGAAGATTTCCAGTGTGGAGAATCTTATTCAGATCTAGAGTAGATCAATCCAGAGATGACATTGTTCGTTGGATGATCCAATAGGAGTTCAGTAAGTTGACCAGTTTCGGATAGAGGACCTCACCCAAATGCGTTGTGAGTTGATCGAGAGCGGACGAATATAGATTATTCCTCCGATGATTGGGATGAGTTCCCGAGGGCGTGTTCGGCTAGATATCTTCTACAGATGAAGATACCGAGTTCGTAATTTCGAGTCTGTATGAGAGACTCCGGATTGACTGTATCCGAGAACAATTGCAGTACGCAGATAGCCTGACGTGACGTCGAAGTGGACGATAATAAAGACGAGTGGAACAAGAGGATCGTGCGAGATGTTAACAAGTTGTCGTTACTTCCCGTTGAGATTAGAGATCGAATATGTATACAGAGGCGTTGGGATACGGCCAGTTCCTGAGGAAATGCTGTGCTGAGAACACAGATGTCCAGAAAATGAGAAAAGATTATGCAAGAGCACCAGCTTCCATACAGTTCGGCATAGGCGAGATCGGAATAGGCCTTGAGCAGGTTCCTTCCAGGACACTGCTGCGATAAGATTTGCACCGAGGATCAGTTGTGTCACGTGTATTCAGAGGGCCAGAGGCCGACGCCAGTGACGTGCTGCTTTACGAGTGGTTATACTAATTGGCCGAGAGATGACCAGAGGAGTGTTAGAGCGGAATCATTTCCGTTAGTACACCTGACCGGGCCGATGAGCTGATGGATTGCGAGATTGGTAATCCGCAGAGAAAATGAGGACCCAAAGACAGGGGACGCCAGACCATGAGCAGGAGGCAAGCGGATGTTCTTGCTCTGCCAGCTTGGGCGCACCAATATTTTTCGACATTGTAGGAAGTGTACCTCAATGTCATTTATTGCGATTTGGGTTTCGTGATCCGAGTATCACACTTTTATCACTTGGATCGAGTTTCGATGATTGGGTTTCGTGAATTATGTGTTCGTGCACCATGGCTGCACCTATTGGATGTTTTCTTTTGTGCACAATTATTGCACTTGATTTATGTTTATACACCACCACATCGGTTTGCGATTTATGCATATCTATTGCACTCGATATCGGTTTTGTGCCTTAGTTGAACGTGTTTATGATTTCGTTGATTTCGTACAGTTGATTTGATTTTGTGCATGTGGTACGCACTCGTTTTGGTTTTTGCACTCGGTATAGCTCGCATGTGCTTGCAGTGCATTGATACGTGTTTTGTGCACGCAGTGCACACGCTTTTGAATTTTTATACACCTTGGCATGCTCGGTATTGTTTTTGTGAGCATTTGAGATACGAATTTGCATTTTGGGCATTTGTTGCACTAGATTTTTATTTCGTGCCTTTGTTGCACCAGATTGGTATTTCGTGCATTGGTTGCACCCGATTTATGTCTTTGAGCATTTGCTTTACCTGATTTATGTTTTTTTGCTCGTTTGCACTTGAGTGAGATTTTATTCGTGCACTATAGATGCACTTGATTTGGATTTTCGTGCATGATTGGGCGCATGATATGAGATATGATTTTGTGCACACCGGATGCACTCGATTGAGATTTTCATTCGTGCAGGTTAGTTGCACTGGGCTGAGATTTTCGTGCACTATAGATGCACTTGATGTTGTTGTCATTCACACCCGTGCATTTGACAGATGCTTTTGTCCACACCGGTTGCACTTAGTTGGTTTTGTGTACATTCATAGCACTTGTATTTGGCTTTGATATCCGTGCGCACCAGACGCACGTGATTGTTGGATACGCTTTTCAAGGCTGATTTTGCTCTTGAGCACATTGTTTTCATGATGGGCACTATATTATGTAGTAGCCGAACGAGACTGATCTGAGAACAGTACCAGAGTACTTTTGCATGCATTAAAAAGTTTACCAAAAGGTTTTTCAAAAAGGAGCTACAGTCTCCCTATTTCCTACGTGTTCACGAGCGACACGAATGTTTACAAAGGAAAATCTTTTGGGATATTTCTAAGGGCGGAACGTATATTTGAGCCAAACATATATATAGATATATTTGCTACTTTACAACTGAGCGTCCGCCACTAGTGCCGTGAGCTACGCATCGCACGACGATTCGGAAAAGATTTTGCATGTATTTTATCCAGTTATTAGAGGAAATAAAAAGGGATGCGTACTATATACGTTTTATGATTTTGATAATAGCATATTGGATTTCAGTAGTGGATTTCGAGATCCATATCTCCCTTGTAACTCCGATGATTGCGTTATGCCTGACGGAGTTCGATTTTAAGTTTCACACTCATTTTCATGCGCACCTGATGCGCTGTGGGATTTCTGTGTATTCCGTGAATTCGGAGCCCCGTTGATCTGATCAAGATTATTGAAATGTTTTAGTATTTGGAGGTTTAAATTTAAATTCGGGGACCGAATTTATTTAAGGGGGGAAGATTGTAACATTTCAGAAATATAAAATATTATTTTTGGAATTTAATACTAAAATAATATATTTCGCGAAAACTATTCGATTTGAGGATTTGGGGTTTTCGTAAAATGTTATAAATATATACCAATATTTGGGATATAATTGGAGATTTAAAATGAATTATTCATTTAAAAATATATTTATCGGATTTAGGAATTTTTATAATTAATTATACGCAAGTTTAAATAAAACTCGATTAGTGCACTACTAATCACGATTATGCCAAATCCGTATTCTTAATTAACCATGGCTAGTGCACCATGTCATGTTGCAATTTGGTTACATGTTGTAGTAGTGTGTTTGTTGATATTTGGTTTTTAAAAGAGAAAAGAAAAGAGAAGACAAGTGAGAATAATTGAGGAGAGTGATAGAGGGGACCTATGATGGCATGGCATGCCATATGAGAGAGTGAGGGGGAGAGAGAGAGAGAGAGAGAGAGAGAGAGAGAGACCTTGACCTCATTATTTTCCCTTCATCATCTTCATCTCCTTCTTCATCTCTTCCTCCACCTCCTCTACCCTCATGTTTCATCTCCAATCCTTCACCAAAACCCTATACTCATTTCATTAAAAAGATGCACAACTTCATCCTCAACACTTTGGACCTTTCAAAGTTGGATTTTGAAGACTTTAAGCAACCCATGAAAATTCTTGAGTTTCCAAATGAGGTATTTCTTTCACCATTAGTGTAGTATTTGAGTTCTTTTAACTTCTATTTTAGTTTAGAAGTAATTAAGTGAGGTTTAGTGACCTTTGAAAATTCCAAGTAGAGGTTAGGGTTTGATTTGAATTGAGGTGGTGCAATTGAGCTTTAGTAGTGACCTTAAACCCAGTAGTGTTAATCTTATAGACTAAAACTGAGAATAAAACCCCAAGGCTTGGACTTTAGAGACTTTTCGTGTCGGTTTGTGAATATTGTGTGCCTACAGAGAATCTGGAATGACCTAGAATCTTTACAGGAAAAAATAACAACTCTATTGACCTAGATAAACCACTAGAAACCCACCACCAAGATACGAACCCAAAATTCCCCCTTATGGCCGGCGAGCTCGGAATTCTGGGCAGTGTCGCCGGATTTTTGTTGGAGTCTAATGTTGGGTTTTTGGCTGTAGCTCCTCATCCCTATAACCTATTCCATGTACTTGCTAGTTTAGTCCCAATTGACCTGAGACAATATTTGGGAGCATATTGGGTTAGTTTTGGTTATGTTTTCCGATATTGGAATTCATGGTTTTGATATTTGATATTGTATTTGGTCGTTGGGTGTTTGTACGTCAACGACGAGAGTTGTTTGGTTGTTTTTGCATGCGTAGACTATAGGTTCTAACCTATGAGCGCACCGTATGCCGTATCGGTTTTCCGGACATTGATTTTAATAGCATTGCGATTGTGTATTGATTGTAGGTACCTTCGCGTGGATTCCGAGACGACGAAGCACATCGACTACAGCTGAACAAGGAGTTCCGCAGGTGAGTAGATTTATATCTACGGGGGAAGTCGGGTGGATGGCGTATAGTACCCCCGCAATTATTGATTTGTGATTTATAATTTGGAGACAAGATATGCCACGACTTAAGGTTATAGTTAATGGATTTAGTAAGAAACGATATGCTAGAAATGATGTCTTGAATTGATATATAAGGTTATGAAACGTGGATGTGAATCACGATATATATATATATATATATATATATATATATATATATATAGTTGCAAGAGAATAAATATGAGATTATAGTGGCTTGTTATGAGGTCGATGAATACGATATGAGATTAATAAGATGACTTGATGTGAAATATTGATGTGATGAAAAGAGTATACGGTGAAATATGATGACTTGGTTTGATATGCCGTTATGCGGATGCAAGGAGAAATGAGATAATTGATACCTTTTTCGGTCCCTTGGTATGAGATTGATGCGGATGTGACCTGAGATATAGGTATATATATGTGTGTGTGTGTGTGTGTGTGTGTGTGTGTGAATAATGAGTGATATGCCGTACGAGACGTTAGATCCGTACCCTCATTGTTGTATAGGTCGATAGAATCCTTATTCTTTTTGTTGTCGCTGCACAATGGTTTACCGCACGCGATGTTTTACCGGATGATTGATCCATACCCATGACTAGAGGATGCCGTATGTTGGATTATATCGTACGTGATGTTGTGAGGCTGGATGCCGATTGATAGATTCACGGACTCGGATACGTTAGATTAGATACGTGTACATTATAGCATTGCGCTTACGACTTACTTCCTGCTACGTTCATGATATTCTCATTTCATTATATATATACTTGTGTTAGTACACATACACCATTATCGATGATGCGTATGTTACACTTACACAGATTGCCGGCTCACACACATTCATCATCGATAATTGCTATGTCACTTACACAGTAAATTGCTATATCATGCTATTACTCTTAATTGTTTAGTAGTATCATATGACTCGTTTGCATGATATACTTGTTTGCTCACATCACTATTCTATGTTGCATGATATACTTGCTATGCTTACATCATTATGCTATGTTGCATGATATATTTGATATGCTCACATTTCTGTTCTATGTTTGCATACATCATGCTTTATGGTTATACGCATTGAGATGCTGTTTTCATGAGATTCTGGATTTGAGAACCGTGGTTATATTTCAAAAGAAAGTATGTGTTGTTTAAAAAACCCGGTTTCTCTTGATATGATATTTCGAGACGTCCACCATGAGTTTTCTCGGTTCTGAGATTGTTATGTGAAACCCGATTCGAGGAGCAGTAGGCACCGTCTGCGGGTACATGGTGGACCTGGTATGGTACCCCGGGGCAAGAAATGATTTTTGTGGTGTAGACAATGAGCCTGGCAGAGGGAGCACTACCTACCAATGATTGGTTGGACCTGGCGATTATCCGGAGGATACCGACCGGAGTCGTGAGATGGATATAGGCCGATCCGGACTGACGGAGCCCATGGGCTGATCCGGACTGACGGAGCCCGAGATATGAGGATTTACGTGTCGATGATGGACACGGGTTTCATGATGTTTCGAGTGCCGGTGTTGGTCGCTCAGTTCCATGATTTTGATGTATCGTTGTTGGACACACGTTGGTTGTTATCCTCATATATACATGCCTATGCTTTCATGATGTTGTTTGTGTCATTGATGGACACGTGGATGATATCCACCTGCATATAGGCATATGATTCAGATGTTGATTGTATATATCATTGGCATTGATTATTGTTGGCATATATGTAGACACGGTCACCCTAGATATCATAGTACTACCTTTATGATATAGTTGACCTAGGAATCGTTGTCTTATTCGATTTCTACCTGCTGTTGTTTTCTACTCACGAGTTGGTAACTCACCCCCGTTGTGCCACAGTTCTTGCAGGTTTGACTGCATGGATCAGTAGCGGTATCACTGGCACAGAGCTTTCTTCGGGTGATTTGCTATGGTAGGTGAGACATATTGGATCGTGCCCACTATTGTATTTATTATTCTTGTTGTATCTAGTCAACTCCATCAATCAGAAACTAGTATTTGTATAAGTAGTAAGACTTAGTAAGACTTGTGGTTGCGATACTTAGAGCGATGGGTTATATATTCGCTTGGTGGGTTGATGTCTTGCTTTATTCATTATCCTTTGTGTTGATCTTCGCCGTTGGGCATCGTATACTTATATTTCTGTCTTGCGTGGTTGTGATTCCGCCGATTGGCGAAGAGTTAGCTCCCGCTTGGGGATGCCTTTTATATTATCTTGTATATGTGGTTTTGGTTCAAAATATACAAGGGAGGTGCTGCCCAAATTTTTAAAAGACGAAACATGTTTTTCATCTAGTATAATCCACTTGCATTTTCATGTTCCAATATCTATTCATTTAAGAAACGTTTGATTTCATCATAGCTTTATTTCAAAACTTTACCTCTTTTATTTTCTTCAAAATGGTTTAGATTTCTGGGCTTCGGCTTACTTAAATTACGTTATGCCTTTAAACGTTGCGTGATTTAGGTGCCGGTCACGAACTAAATTTCGGGTCGTGACAGTCTCATCCACCCGAGAGATACTATGGTTTTCTCATAGACGGGGATAGAGAGAATTGCATCATTGACAATGATGAGCCAACTTGCTTCCAGCAAGCCATTCAGAGTGGCGACTTGGTAAAATGGCTAGATGCAATGCAGACCGAGATGGAATCCATGTACACCAACAAAGTATGGACTTTGGACATTGCTCCAGAAGGGCTAAAATCCGTAGGCTGCAAAAGTTTTTCGTCAAAGACCTAGTTTAGACTATGATGAAACCTTTTCTCCAGTGGCTATGCTCAAATCCATTCGGATCCTTCTTTCCATTGCTTCCTTCCACGATTATGAGATCTGGAAGATGGACGTAAAGACGGCTATTCTAAATGGAAATTTGGAAAAGTGCGTCTATATGGATTAGCCAGAGGGTTTCATTCAGAGTGGAGGCAACGGGAAAGTGTGCAAGTTGCTTAAGTCAATTTATGGCCTAAAGCAGGCATAGCGGAGTTGGAACATCTGTTTTGATGAGACGGTCAAAGAATTCGACTTTATCAAAAATCCAGATGAACCATGCATATATAGTAAGATTGCAGGGAGAATTGTGGTATTCCTCATCTTGTACGCGGATGACATTCTCTTGATAGGAAATGATATTCCTATGCTACAATCAGTCAAAAGATTCTTGTCATAGAGGTTCTCCATGAAAGACCTGGGTGATGCCTCCTACATTCTGGGGATCCAGACCTATCGTGATAGTTCTAAGAGGATGTTGGGACTTTCGCAGTCCAGGTACATTGAAACCATACTGAAAAGATTTAGTATGGAAGATTCAAAGCGCGGTAATCTACCGGCTTGTCACGGAATCACCCTCTCCAAAGAGATGTCTCCCAAGACTGATTTGGAAAGGGCTCGCATGACATCTATACCCTACGCTTCTACGGTAGGCTGTATAATGTATGCGATGTTGTGTACCAGACCAGATGTTTCTTACGCACTAAGCATGGTAAGCCGATATCAGTTAAACCCAGGGGAGAAGCACTGCATAGCAGTAAAGAACAATCTCAAGTACCTGAGAAGGACTAAGGAGATATTCTTGGTGTACGGTGGAAAAGACCTCCAGATCAAGCCCTTTGCTGACTCCATCTTCCAGAGCGACAAAGATGACTCTAAGTCCATGTCGTGTTATGGCTTTACCCTCAATGGAGGGGCGGTCTGTTGGAAGAGCTCCAAGCAGGACACCGTTGCTGACTCGATGATGGAAATGGAGTATATAGCTGCTTGTGACACCGCGAAAGAAGCAGTCTGGAAGAGGAAGTTTCTAACAGAACTTCAGGTGGTTCCGTCCATTGTAGATCCAATACCTCTGTATTGTGACAACAAGGGCGATATAGCTTTAGCGAAGGAACCCAGGTCCTATCAGAAGTCCAGACATATCTTAAAGTGGTACTAGCTGATCAGGGAGATCGTTGATCGCCAGGAGATCGAGGTGAGGAGAGTAGATACGGAGAACAACACAGCAGATCTACTCACAAAGGTCATCCCTCAGGCACAGTTCGAGAGGCTATCCGAGATGATAGGTCTGCGATATGCCAATATATGGCCTTAGTGCAAGTTGGAGATTGTTAGTGATATATGCCCTAGAGGTCATTATTGTATCATACTGGTTTGTATATTATTTAATGGAAGCTTGGGATATCCACAATCGTATTAACAGCCTTGCTAAAAATGGTAGTATGCTACATGGTTTGTTTAATATGTGCATGTGTTTCTTTTAGCATATCGCTTATACATATTGGTAGAGCCTTTAGGATCTTTGCTTGATTACCAGCGTTGTGATGGCAGTCACACTAGTGGGGGCTGGGTAGTCTATAAGCACATCCTTATACAGGTCCCTAATCGTTGGATTATAAAGATGGGGTATCGATACTCCAGAGTAGACTAGTGTATACGCTTCTCATCCCAGCAGGGGAGATGGTCTGTACCACGACCATTAGTACGTCGTACTGGAGATATTATGCAGGTGCTCATTGGGTTTTGAGTACACTGGACATGACTCGTAGGGAGCTGCTGGTGGGTATTATACCTATCGTCGGGTAGCAGTTCCTAGGTGACATGAGTACAGCTTAGTCCATCGACTTGACACTGCTACTTCGCTTCGAGTGTGTTCCCACTGTTCTTAGATTACTACCCTACGACGGCTCAAAGGAGTCATGCAAACAGGTAGTAGTTATGTGCAATCCCGAAGCACTTAGAGGCAGTGGCGGTTAGATAGGATTCGTCTCTCCCCGTATTGGGGGTTGATATTGCGCTGTGTTCGGAAATCCATTACACAAAGTCCCTGGCCAAGGCAAGCGAGATTTACTGGTAGGTATTCCAGTAGTTTCTTAGGGTGTTTTGGTCTACACTCCGGCATGACTTATTGCGCTATTAGGGGTCTGACGATTACCGCCCCTAGGCCTGATATGCGATACTTTTAGATGAACAGACCGGACTCTACTGAGATTGTCACAGATAGGCTCAGTAGGAGTTCGGATGAATTTGCTCATCGGCCTTCTTATCGACAGATACCTAGGTAGCCGTTGGGTGCAGCTAGTACCGCTTGCGGCTTGTGGTTAAACCTACTGCCAACATAGTGTCGAGTCTTTAGAGTCCCACACAGAGGGTTTCCCTGCATCGAGAAAAATATATAGAGGTCGTATGGTTTTACGGCAGGGTTCAATCACGTACGTGTACTTGTACACGGATGATGATTCGGACAGTTAATACTAGTGGGCTTTGGTTTAAGCCTGATCCTAGTATTATACTAATAGATTATTTTCGTCTCTTTTGTATTCGTATTTTTCGGAATACGGATAGGGTATGTATATACGGATGAGGGGCATTTTCGTAATTTGTTCAAAGATGCTTCTAGAAGAAGACACCTCATATTATGTATTAAACATTTTAGGTTAAATGATTAATGCATTAAAAGGTGAAGGAAATGAGGTGGAAGTTTGCATAATATGTAGCATGGCTCTTAGTGACACATAGAGGGTTTTGAAGCCATGACTCACTAAAATGAAATATGAACCATAATTGATTTTTTATTAGAGTTATTCTATTAAAAAAAGGAGAATGGTTCAGATTTACACAAGAGAGTACACTCTCCATTTCATGCTAACACTTCGCTAGCTTTTCCTCAAGTTGATCTTCTTCTACCTCAAGCCTTTCATGTCTCATGTGTTGAGAAACCTAAGGCTATGAAAGACATACCAATCCATCTATACTCTCTACATCACCAAGGTCATCTAGTGTAGCGAACTAGGTGCCTTTGTTTCCTCGGATTTGAGGTTGGAGCCCAGACTATAGACTCTCGGGTGGATCGTCTCTTACTCGAGGAGGCTGACGAGGAAGCGCCGATCCGTTACGATCCTTGGAGCTTGTTATGAGGAGGAGGACAGCGACAAGAAGACCCGAAGGACTTGAAATCATGAGGTATAACATTCTATTCATGTCATTTACCTCAAAGTAGTTTGCTAGTTAGGGTTTAGTATCGATCCTGGAGTTCGAGTCGGTGTTACGAAGCCTGTAAAAAATCATTTTTTTACATATTCCGCCTTCCCGCGAACCCGCGGGATGCGTGGCATCGACATACACGGACTCGTTGGGAACTGCTGTGTTAGTGTATATGCCCTAGAGGCCATTACTGTATCATACTAGTTTGTATATTACTTAATGGAAGCTTGGGATATTCACAGTTGTATAGACAATCTTGCTCAAAATAGTAGTATGCTACTTAGTTTGTTTCTACTTTAATAGTAGTATGCCTTAGGATCTTTGCTTGATTACCAGCATTGTGATGGCAGTCACACTCGTGGGGGCTGGGTAATCCACAAGCACATCCTTATGCAGGTCCCTAGTCGTAGGACTATCGAGATAGGGCATCGATACTCCGGAGTAGACTAGCGTATGCGCTTTGAAGGGTTGCTGGGCACACATACAATGTTCTATGAGGCATCAACCATGCCCGATTAAAAATATAGCCGTGCCGAACAACCCGAAGCCGGATCTTTAAACTAGAGTTTATGAGAAAACAAACATGTTAAACACTTTAACACTAAGTGAGAGGGGTTACAACCTTTGTAGATCCGGTCCTTCACTTCTAAAGCTCCGTGTTGAAGTCCCTTCGCTGCGATCATCGTGTTCCGGACTATCGAGAGGCTTCACGAAGAGAAAGGTGCAGTTTTGCTTCCGATCTTCGACAACATAGATGATCTACCTTGAAGTTTCGTTAACACAAGCTATCATTCATGAAATGATGTGAACACCCTCATCTAAATGGCAAGGATAGATGAGGATGATGAAGTATGATTTTTGCTCTCATTTGTTTTCTTATTCTCACTCATTTTTCATCACTTAGAAAAAGCTAGAAAGCTTTTTCATGAAAAGAAAGAAGGAAGAAGAAGATGAATAATGATTAGAAAATGAATAATCCTTTTGTGGTGAATAATGCAAAGATGATAATGATGAATAATGCAACCATGGTTAACTTAACATTTGTAGAGATTTAACTAGGGCTAGGGTTTGGGTTGAGTTAAAGATGAGTCACTTGAAAATATCTTTTTCATGACAAAATAAAAATCTTCTAGAAACTTCTAGTAAACATTAACCCAAATCAAACCCTAATCTTGTTTAATCTCCACTAATCATGTTGCATTATTTATCATATAATGTTACAATATTATATATCACATATATAATATTTATTGTAACAAAATAAAATAATACATTTAACATATATCGCATATATATCAATGTATTACCCGAGTGAGAAAAAGAATCTTTTAGCGAGCTAATATTAGTTAATGTAATTTTATATATCATATATATTATTATATATTAAATTATCGAATCAACACTTGATCCGACAATCCGGCTATATCGCATATAACCGACTAATATTTATCCGTACCGATTCATCGAATCAACACTTGATCCGATGAGCCGGCTGATATCAAATATCGCGAGAATAGAATACGGTATCTCATATCCCATTATCCTCGGTCCTGCACATATCACATATGTTCCCCTACTCCGTTTTGCCTGAGCCAAGAAACCTCTGTGTAGGACTCTAAAGAATCGTTAATACGCCGGTAGTAGGTGATGATCATATCAAACACCCACAAGCTGCAAGCGGTCAGCTAAACGTAATTGCCACCCAGGTATTGAGCACTCAGAAGATCAACAAGCAAGCCTGTACATTCTCCTGTGAATCCAATCAGTAACACTCCCATACAGTCCGGTCTCGTCGTCTGATATGTCGCATATCTCGCCTAGGTGTGGTAAACGTCAAACCCCAGTAGCTCGATAAGTCATGTCGATTTTAGGTCTATAACAGTTCGAGAAACTACTGATAACACATACCGGTAAATCTCAGCAACCCTGACCAGGGATTTCCGGTTATAGCCAATCGAACACAGCACAACATCAACTCCCAATACCGGGAGAGACAAATCCCCTCCTATCGCTCATTGCCTCTATGTGATTCGGGACTGTACCCAAAAGCCACCTTTTGCACCCCCTCTTGGACATGGTATGATGGAAATCAAAGCACAGTGGGAATCACACAAGACTCTATGACGATCTCGGGTCAACAGACTACTCTGTACCAGTGTCACCGGAGAACTGCCATCTGACGTGAGGTATAATACCATCTGGGAGTTCTCGGCGAGTCCGTCCAGTGTACCCAGTCTTTACTGAGCACCCGTAAGCCATCCTTGATGTCAAACACCGATGGATATAGGATCATCCATCGCCCATCATATGGGTCAAGATGCGTATACGCTAGTCTACTCTGGTGTATCGATGCCCTGTCTCGATACTCCTTCGACTAGGTACAGTTAAAAGATGTACTCGTCGACTACCGTGGCCCCACTAGTATGATCTCATCATAGTCCCAGTAGTCGAGTACATATCCTAAGGGCTTTATCAGCATGTAACATAGAGACAATCAGAGTACATGTTAAGATAAAGTACAACCAGATAGCATACTATCATGTAGAGCAAGAAAGTCCTCCCTATATATGTCCAAGCATCCATTACAATATACATCGTATGTACAGTAATGGCCTCTAGGGCATACATATAACTAACAATCTCCCACTTGCACTAGGGCCATCTGTTGTGGTATCACATACCCAACAATTAGCTGTGGTTAAAGTATCTCATACTCAACCATCCCATAAAAGTCTCTACTGGGAAAAAGGCCTTTGTGAGTGGATCCGCGCTGTTGTCCTCTGTGTCTACTCTCCTAACCTCGATCTCCCTGGAGATCAACCATCTCCATGATCAGGTGATACTGCCTAAGAATTATATCTGGATTTCAGATGGGACGAGGGGTTCCTTGGCAAAAGCCACAACTCCATTGTCACACAATGGTAGGAACGAAGTTCATCTCATGAACTTATAAATATCCAGACTGCCTCTTTGGTAGCATCCTTGGTAACGATGTATCTTGCCTTTAATCGTCTAGTAAGTCACGGTATCTAGCTTGGAACTCTTCCAACATACCGTCCCTCCACTGAGGGTAAAGACAATGCCTACGACTGACATTCAGTCGTCCTTATCACCCTGGAACCTTTCCAGTGATTCTCCCCAGGATCGATTGATACCATCTCACTACAACTAGTGAGTATCCTAACATCCAATTAGAACTATCTCATAGATTCAAAACCCAGGATTTAGGAGGTATCATTTTGATCCTTTATGGAGAATCATTGTGATAAGCGGAGATTGACCGAGCGTAGCATAGGAAACTCCTTCCCTATCAAGAGTATGTTATCCACGTACTCTACGAGGATCACCACCATACTCTCTACTACCTTTTTGTATATACAAGGTTCATCTACCATTTTGATGAAGTCAAACTCTTTGACTACCACATCAAAACAGACGTTCCAACTCCGCGATGCCTGCTTTATCACATAAAACATCTAGCACACGTTTCCGCTGCTCCCACTGTCTACGAAGCCCTCTGGCTGTGTACTTATAGACGCTCTTTTCTAAAACATCATTTAGAAAAGCAGTCATGATACCCAACCGCCAGATATCGTAGTCATGGTATGTAGCCGTGGCAAGTAGGATCTGGATGGACCTAAGCATAGCTTTGAAAGTCTCAACTTTTCCATGTACACCAAGTAATCTTCTCAAGATATACCTGTTCCTGATGGGGATTTAACCTTCAGATAAAGCAAGCAAAGTCCATACTTTATTGGTGTATAAGGATTCCATCTCAGATCGCTAAGCATCTAACCATTCTTGCAGAGTCCCACTCTTGATGGCCAGCTCGAAACTAGTTGGGTCATCATCTCATGATGCAATCTTCGCTCCCACTGTCATAGAGAAACCGAAGTATCTCTCAGGTGGGTAAAGAACCCTACTAGATCGGCGGAGAGGCTGAGGTTCGTTGGTTACTATTGAATCCTTTGGTTCTACCAAATCATTAGCTGCAGTTTGTATAGCTGGAACCTTTCCAGTTCTACATAACAGACCTTGCCTCGAGCTTGTCCAGATTTTGCTTTTAGACATAGGCCGGACAACCCCAAATCTTAACCAACATAAGATATGGGCTCTTCCCTTTCCATATCACATATGAAATGGTAGGCAACGGATTTGATTTGAACCCTATTCAATAGGTATGCTGCTTCTCAAGTGCATAACTCCCAAAAGGAAATAGGAAACTCAGTAGTACTCATCCTAGAGCACACCATATCACTTAGGGTGCTATTGCTCCGCCCCGATATACTATCGTGCTATGGTGTATACGAAGGAGTAATGCTGAGAGAGAATCTCATTCTCCTTTAGAATAGTCCAGGAATTCCGTGCTCAAGTATTCTCCTCCCTGATCTCATCAAAGGACATAATACTTATACCCGTTGTTGGTTCTCTACTTCTAACTTATATTCTGTGAATATCTCAAAAGCTTCGGACTTATGTTTCAACAGGAACACATGTCTGAATCTTGAGAGATTATCAGAGAATGTAATGAAGTACAAAGAACCGGTCTTGGCATGTATAGACAGGGGACTTTCATACATCAGCATGTATCAATCCCAAGAGTTCACTAACTCTTTCTCTGTTTCCAATAAACAGAGCTATGGTCATTTTATCTTTGTGACATGACCGGCAAGTTTCACAAGATGTAAATTTAAACAAATTTAAATATGCATCTTAATGTAACTTCAGCTAGTCGGGTCGCATTGTTATGACCTAGTCTACAATGCCTCAAGAAGGATTCGTTCATTTCTGAACTCTTCCTCTTGTGTGTGTTCCGTATACTAAGAACTGTAGTTTGATTTAGAACGTCAATGCTTTTAGATAACGTACCTGAACCGATCAACTCTTGATATAGGAAATGTTCAAAACAATATCCAACAATACAAAATTATATCTTTTCTTTACTAATAAAGAGACTGATATGATGTTGTATATCAGGTTCGGTATCTAATAACATTCGTTCAGAATCAATGTATTCTGGTAATACAGGGTGATAGTGACCAACAAACTTGGTTGCAACACTTGCACCGTTTCTATCTCATGAAACTTATCACCCGTTCTCAGTTCACTACCTATCTGTAGCCTATGTAACAAATTACATGTGTGGGATCCTGATCCGGTATCAAATACCTAGGACGTAAAGAATACTGAGAAATAGTTCTCTGTAATGAACACACCGGAAGAAGATGCATCAGCATGCACTTTCTTCGTTTGGGTGGCACGGGAAATATGGTATTCCACAATTTCCTGCTCTGTCTTATAACAATTATAAGTTGGAGCGGGACCAACGTTCCCCAGCTCAGTATAACAAGTGGGTTCGGTCAATATATCCGTTTTATTATCTTGATTAAGGCATGATATGGTCGCTACCTGGAGAGAGAGAGAAGAAAACACTCAGCGTATGCTCTTGCAAGATTAGATTGGTTATCTAATATATTTAATCAGGATGTCTCCCACTGTTTTAATCAAATCTTCCTTCAAACCCTAAAAGGAAAGACTAGCCGGGATTAATTACACGCTACAAGTTCGCCAATCTTTCAGCCAGGCCAGTGTCGGTACTTTGAGGGAGGTTCCCCATGCTTTCGCACGGACCTAACTAAAGTAAACATCGTTTTCCCAGGGGCGTAACCCCGTAGACACCTTTCTAGACACCTACTTGATCGACTAATTGTAATGTGTAAAACTCTCCCAGGAGTAACTCTTACTCACAACGGGTATCGGGATCCAACTATCTCATAGAAAGTGTGCAATTTCATTGTAAATTTCAACACTTGAAATTCCCAATAATATATTACCCCTAGTACTTATGACCTTAACTAAGGTCAACATATCATAAGCACTAGTCAAGTTCTACCCGTCATTTCATGATTAATCAGACCCACCCTATATGACCCTCAACTATGGTCGACATAATCATATGAATGTCCTAACTAATCGCATCATATGCTGTGTAGGAAGACATCACTTAGCTACCGTACACTACGCCTCTACTAAAGTCGACATACGCAGCACGAATACTAAGTACTCTACTTCCTAAAATGACGGAGGGCTACGACATGTTTTTATAAAAACGTATTGCGTAATGAACTTGATATCGTTGTAGAATCGAGTGATTTTAAATGGAATGTTTTTGAGGCCTTTTCTAGTTTCGCTAAAAAGGTCACTCCCGGTGAAGGGATCGTCGGCTCTTTCCTCATCGAATAAGGTGCAGGATATTTCACAAATATCACTATGCAAAGCAAGAACTATAGAAGCAATCAAAATACAAACCGAGTTTGTAGCATCTGCTAGTTTCACTAAAGAAGTCACTCCCGGTGAAGTGATCTCGGCTCTTTCCTTATCGAATAAGGTGCTGGATGTTCTACAAGGAACACCGCTATGCAAAGCAATAACTAGAGCTACCAGTTTTTAAATAAGTTTCTACAACATCTTAGGTTTCTTTTAGTTTCATTAATCTCATTAATGAAGTCCCAATTTAATATTCTTCACAAGCATCACATTTGAAACGAAATCTGCAATATAACATATATCTCATATATATATAATATAAACATTCGTCTCAGGCAGTAATATAATCTCATCACAGAACATTGCAGCAGAAGAACATATATGAAATATTGGATATACTAGGACGTCCTTGTTTTAATACGAGCCTGTATTAAACACGGATTCCACGGTCGTGATGAATAGCCAAACCCACATCCCTAGACCCCTACGAGAGCGGTAAGTAACACTGCCAATTCTAGGGTTAGGAGACCCTGTCTCGACTCCCCAAGATGGGCTCCCACTGGACCCTAGAACCCGGTTACTTGTGCTCCCCGCCTTGGGTCTACCTAATGCGGAAAAGTAAATAATATACAATGGTGACATCATCCTCAGCCCGGAAGTGCCTTAATAAAAGAATATTACATACAAATGAATTTTACATGAATGAAAAAGAAAAAACTCTCATCTCACACAAAAAAAACCCCGGCTATTCAAAACGCGACGATCCAATATAACATATCACAGCAACACATAATATCTCATATCATCAACGTAAGCAAGTATGCGTATCCCGATTGTCGTTGATGTATAGCAACGAAGCCGGCGATACACCACATACTACGCTTACGGTCACATAAAAGAAAGTGTAAAACTACAACTGTTGGAATCCGCAACCTCTTTAGACATCGCATGCCTAACCAAATGAATTCCTTAGACATCGCATGCCTAACAATTATAAACCCCGCATTTTAGTCTCATTATCGAAAACTCTTTTCAATATCAAGTCGGGCAATTCAACAAGATTCCCGACATCCTGATCGAATGCTCATCGCAAACTTTAGTAGACGGCCGCACCCCCGGATGTCGTCGACGAAGTGCACTAAGGCGGAACACCGCTGCCGCGAGCACCCGAACGGATGCTTTTGGCGACGGGGTTCTCCTACAGTCACTTGGTCGCGGCTATGGGGCGTGGCTGTCTGTTAAGTTTATCCGGCGAGTAACCGCGTACGCTACGTGATTGCGACGGACTTTTGATCACATCAAAATTCCGTGGCAACCGATCAATTTGAGACTAAACTGCTAGATTTATAACATTCAAATTAGTTATCTCATAACTACCTGTGGATTCCAAATATTGTATCACATTCCAGATAAATAGATAATGTTAAACTTTCCGGTCGAATAATCAAACACCCAAGATTTCCCCAATATATCTCAACACTTGAAATCAGTTGAAAACATCCATCACATGCCACAGTACCAATGGTCCAGCCGTAGAAGGGTCAAGCCAACGCCTCACATGTGGCACGCCGTACTGCCGCAAACCCAAAAGTTTAGAGGCAGTTCAGGATGGTCACATAATCGAGTTAAGGTTTGTTGTCTTCTAGATGGTCCACCGCATTACTTGCACGACCTAGAACGTTTTTAAACTCGAGAAAAAATCCAACTTTTGAAAAAATTTCCGACAGGAGAAAAAGTGAGTTATTGATATCCGTTCGAATTTTTTAACAGTTTCTAAAAATTATCCGGACAAAACTAAACGAAGTTAAATTATCCGATCGAATCAACGAGCCCCCAATACAACCCCAGAAAACTCAACACTTGAGTGGAATTAAAAAATTTCCAGAAAAAATTGCCAAGAAAGGACCTAAGAATAAATACAAGAAATTCTAGGGACTAATTCGAAATTTTGTCCGCGGAACCGCCGCCTAACCCTTGGTTTGGCCGCGGTTCCGCGGTTAAATAAGAGAATTAAAAGTTCGTACTTCACAGTAATTCTTAGTTTTGTAAGTCCATGCTACCTCTCCCGGTACTTTCGGGCATGCGGAATTTGATGAAAAACAATTTTCTAGAGGCGGTAACATGGACTCAAAACCGGATCTTTGTTAAACATCTAACTAACAACCTAACTAGAAGTTGTTAACTACTCGGTTAGGGGGTTATACCTTTCTTTCTTGAACTCCTTCGTCTTCAAACCTCGATGGTTGTCCGGATCGGCTTCACCCCGTCGTCTCTTTGCGCCAAAGATCAATCCACCTGAAAGCTTATACCTTTGGCTTCTTCTTCGAGCTTTGAAGAAACTAGTTCACTCGGTTTGCTAAACTTTGTGAACTAGAGTGAGTAGAGGAGAGTGTGTTGGGATTTTTCTCTATGCTTCTTGGTTCTCAACACATGAGACAAGTGAACCATAGACTAAAGAGAGGGAGAGCAAGAGGAAGAAGATGAGAGCTCAAGAACACAAGAGAGAGCAAGGAAATGAAAGAATGAGCACGACTTTTCTCACTTGGCTCTCATAATCAAAAACCATCATAACCCATAATAGCAATCAAGTATTAGTGATGGTTTAAGCTACAATAGCCATATCATTTCATGCACTCATTTTGCATAAGAGAACAAGCAAGCAAAAGTCTTTGCCGTGAAATGATAGCCTTTGTCATCATGATGGTCAACTAATCCAACCTAGTCAACCGGTCAACAAAGTCAACAAGTCAACAAAGTCAACCCCTCAACAACCATGTCACTATAATACTTAATTAATATTATTGTTAATTACATATCATATTCTCATTAGGGTTGAGCAAAAAGTCAATAGTCAACAGTCAACGGTCAACAACCCTAATGAGAATCCTCTGCCTCTGTCTCTCCGTCAACTGTGCATACACACCCGCATCCGCGTTCCGAGGAACATGAATACATACTGGATAAAACCAATCCCAAAACGTACACTAGGATCTGGCTTAAACCAAAGCCCGCTAGTGTTAACTGTCCGGACACTGTACGGGCATAAGTGCACGGATGTGACCGAACCCTGTCGCAAAACCATGCGACCTGTCGCAAAACCATGCGACCTCTACTCTTTTGCCTAAAGGCGAATAGCTTTCTGTGTGGGACTCTAAAGACTCGACACTACGCTGGCGGTGGGTTTAACCACAGACCGCAAGCGGCACTAGCTGTGCGTAATGGTCCCCATGTAGATGCCGACAAGAAGACTGACGAGGTGAAACCCATCTGAACTCCTACTGAGCCTGAATGTGACAGTCTCCGTACAGTCCGGTCTGTTCGTCTGATACATCGCAAGGCGGGCCTAGGGGGGCGGTAAACGTCAGTCCCCTAATAGCGGTACAAGTCGTGTCGGAGTGAAGCCCAAAACACCCTGAGATAACACTGGAAGCCTACCAGTATATCTCGCTTGCCCTGGCCAGGGACTACTCGTGTAATGGCTCTTCTAGACACAGCGCGATGTCAACCCCCAATACCGGGAGAGACGAATCCTGTCTAACAGTCACTGCCTCCAAGTGCTACGGGACTGCACCCAACTACTACCTGTTTGCACGACTCCTTTGAGCCGTGGTAGGGTAGTAATCAAAGTACAGTGGGAACACACTCGAGGCGAAGTGACAGTGTCAAGTCAGCGGACTAAGCTGTACTCATGTCACCTGGGAACTGATAACTGACGATAAGTATAATACCAACCGGTCAGTTCCCGACGAGTCCTGTCCAATGTACTCGTAACCTAACGAGCACCCGTATACTATCTCCAGTACGACGTACTGATGGTTGTGGGACAGACCACCTCCCACTCTGGGATGAGAAGCGCATACGCTAGTCTACTCCGGAGAATCGATGCCCTGTCTCGATAGCTCTGCGACTAGGGACCTGCATAAGGATGTGCTTATAGATTACCCAGCCCCCACTAGTGTGACTGCCATCACAACGCTGGTAATCAAGCAAAGATCCTAAGGGCTCCACTAATATGCATAGGTGATATACTAAAATAAACTCATGTACACATTGAAGTAGAAACAAACCAAGTAGCATACTACTATTTTGAGCAAGATTGTATATACAAGGTTAATATCCCAAGATTCCATTAAGTAATATACAAACTAGTATGATACAGTAATGGCCTCTAGGGCATATACACTAACAATCTCCCACTTGCAATAAGGCCATGTACTGGCGTATCGAAGACCTATCATCTCGATCAGCCGCTCGAGCTGAGTCTGGGGCAAGGCCTTGGTGAATGGATCTGCAGTGTTATCTTCTGAAGCAACCCTCCGAACATCGATCTCCTGGCGATCCACGATCTCCCTGATCAGGTGATACTGCCTCAAGATGTGTCTGGATCTCTCATGGGACCTGGGTTCCTTCACTAAAGCTATAGCCCCGTTGTTGTCGCAATACAGAGGTATTAGATCAACAATGGACGGAACCACCTGAAGTTCTTTCAATAACTTCCTCATCCAGACAGCTTCTTTTGCGGCATCAGATGCAGCGATGTATTCCGCTTCCATCGTCGAGTCTGCAACGGTTTCCTGTTTGGAACTCTTCAAACACACCGTCCCTCCATTGAGGGTAAAGACAAAACCCGACATTGACTTGGAATCATCCTTGTCACTCTGGAAGCTGGAGTCAGCAAAGGCCTCGATCTGGAGGTCTTTTCTGCCATACACCAAGAACATCTCCTTAGTCCTTCTCAGGTACTTGAGAATGTTCTTTACCGCTATCCAGTATTTCTCCCCAGGGTTTGACTGATACCGGCTTACCACACTCAGTGCATAAGATACATCCGGTCTGGTACACAACATCGCATACATTATAGAGCCTACCGCAGAAGCGTAGGGAATAATAGACATGCGATCCCTCTCCAAATCAGTCTTGGGAGACATCTCTTTAGAGAGGGTGATCCCGTGACAAGCCGGTAGGTTACCGCGCTTGGAATCTTCTATACTGAATCTTTTCAGTATGGTGTTGATGTACCTGGACTGTGAAAGTCCTAATATCCTTTTGGATCTATCACGATGGATCCGGATCCCCAGGATGTATGAGGCATCACCCAGGTCTTTCATGGAGAAGCTGTGTGACAAGAACCCCTTGACAGATTGTAGCATAGGAATGTCATTTCCTATTAAGAGAATGTCATCCACGTATAAAACGAGGAATACTACAGTTCTCGCTACAAATCTACTATAGATGCATGGTTCATCTGGATTTTTGATAAAGCCAAATTTCTTGACCGTCTCATCAAAACAGATGTTCCAACTCCGCGATGCCTGCTTTAGTCCATAGATGGACTTAAGCAACTTGCACACCTTTCCGCTGCTCTCACTCTGAATGAAACCCTCTGGCTGGTCCATATAGACACACTCCTCTAAATTTCCATTTAGAAAAGCGGTCTTTACGTCCATCTGCCAAATCTCATAATCGTGGAAGGCAGCAATGGCAAGAAGGATCCGAATGGATTTCAGCATAGCCACTGGAGAAAAGGTTTCGTCATAGTCCAAACCAGGTCTATGACGAAAACCCTTTGCAACAAGTCTAGCTTTATAGGTCTCAACCTGTCCATCTACACCAATCTTCCTTTTGAAGATCCACTTGCATCCTACGGGTTTTACCCCGTCTGGAGCAATGTCCAACGTCCATATTTTGTTGGTGTACATGGACTCCATTTCGGTCCGCATTGCATCCAGCCATTTTACCGAGTCAACGCTCTGAAAGGCCTGCTGGAAGCTAGTAGGCTCATCATAATCTATGATGCAATCCTCTCTATCCCCGTCTATGAGAAAACCGTAGTATCTCTCGGGCGGATGAGACTGCCTACTACTCCTGCGGAGCGGCGTAGGAATGTCCTGTTCTTTTGAACCCCCTGGTTCCACTAAGCTTTCAGTAATAGCTCGTGGTTCTGGAATTTCTTCCAGTTCTACTGTGCTCCCACTTATCTGGTTTTCCAAAAACTCAGTTTCCAAGAAGTTGGCATGACGAGAAACAAAAACCTTTTGTTCCTCTTCGCGGTAGAAGAAATATCCCTTGGAGTTCTTTGGATATCCCACGAACTTGCACTGTACTGAGCGTGCCTCGAGCTTGTCCGCATACTGCTTTTTGACAAAAGCTGGACTTCCCCATGTCTTAATGTGATTAAGATATGGTCTCTTCCCACACCACATCTCATATGGTGTGGTAGGCACAGTCTGAATTGGAACTCGGTTCAAAAGGTATGCAGCTGATTCTAGTGCATACCCCCAGAATGATCATGGTAACTCAGCGTTACTCATCATGGACCGTACCATATCCAATAGGGTTCAGTTCCGTCTCTCCGATACACGGTTATGTTGCGGAGTGTATGGAGGAGTAAGCTGAGAGAGAATTCCGTTCTCTTTTAAATAGTCCAGGAACTCGGCACTCAAGTATTCACCATCTCGATCCGATCTTAGAATCTTGATACTTTTGCCGGTTTGTTTTTCTACTTCATTCTTATATTCCTGGAATTTTCCAAAGGCTTCGGACTTATGTTTTATTAAGAAGACATAACCGTACCTTGAAAAGTCATCCGTAAAAGTAATGAAGTAAGAATAACCGCTTCGCGCATGTGTAGACATTGGACCGCACACGTCGCTGTGTACGAGTCCCAAGAGCTCTCTCGCTCTTACTCCGTGTCCAGTGAACGGAGTCTTTGTCATCTTTCCTTTGAGACAGGATTGACAAGTGGCATACGATTGATATTCGAACGCATTCAAATATCCTTCTGTATGTAACTTCGTCAACCCTCTCTCAATGATGTGACCCAGTCTACAATGCCATAAGAAAGTGTGATTGATTTCTGGAGACTTTCTTTTGTGTGTATTCTGGACATTGAAAATCTGTGGTTGGTTTAATACGTATATACCATTGCTCAATGTACCTGACCCAATCAGAACTTGATTAAGGTGAATGTTTACAACATTGCTTACAAACGCAAATTCATAACCTTCTTTAGAAACCAAAGATACAGAAATGATATTACAAGTTGCGTTGGGTACAAAAAAGAAATTACGCAAAACCAAAACATGTCCATCTGACATTCCCAGGTGATAGTCCCCCACGGCCTTAGCATCCATGCTAGCTCCGTTTGCAACTTTGAGGATCATGTCACCTGCCTTCAAAACCCTATGGTTTCTCAACGCCTGCAAAGAATTACAGATCTGAGATCCTGATCCGGTATCCAATACCAAGGATGTAGAGTTTATTGAAAGACAGTTTTCAATAACATACACACCTGAAGCTGAAGCCGCAACCTGCTTCAGTTCCTGTGTTCTGGCCTTCCAAGCCCTGCAATCATTCTTCCAGTGTCCCTTCTTATGACAATAGAAGCATTCTTCTTTATCCACAAGTTGCCCCGCTTTCTTTGTTGCTTTTGCTTTTGCTTTTCCCTTCGTATCCACTTTACTAACACCGCCCCTTGGTTTGGCAGGGGCTTTCTTCTTCTTTCCCTTGGCTTTCGCCTTGGACCTAGAAGAGGAAGATCCTCCTACAAACAAAGTGGATGTTTCCCTACCTTTCTGTAGGGTGCCCTCTGCGCTCCTCAGCATGTTGAGGAGTTCTGAAAGTTCAAATTCCTTTTCTTGTAAGTTGAAGTTCAGGATAAACTGGGCATAAGTGGAAGGAAGGGACTGGAGAATCAAGTCCGTATAGAGCTCATTCTCCAACGTGGTCCCAAGGTCCGCGAGCTCTTCTATGTAACCAATCATCTTAAGCACGTGTTCCGCTACCGATGATCCGACGGCCAACCTTGCCGAAAATAACTTGTTCGACACTTCGTATCTTGCGATACGAGACTGCTCTCCATACAGTTCTTTTGTATGGAGAAATATGGATTCAATGTCCATATTCTCGTGCCTCCTCTGATGTTCGTTGTCCATAGAGGCAAGCCCGAGGCACTTGGCCTTCGCGCAATCGATTTCCCAGGTCTTACGGATTTCCTTATCCGCGACGCTGGTTTTGGGACCTGGGACAGGGGGAGCTTTGGTGGTAAGAAGATACCCCAGCTTGTCGTAAGTGATTGCCATCTTGACATTCCTGAGCCAATCTTTGTAGTTTGGCCCTGTCAGTATGTTTTTATCTAGAAGTAACTTAAGTTCAGTCATGTCGATTGGTCGCTGCAATTAGGAGAGAGAGAAGAAACACTCAGCATGATGCTCTTGCAAGTTTAGAATGGTTTTTAGTTTGTCTAAATAGGATGGCTCCCACTGTTTCTCGAATCCCTCCTCAAACCAAAAAGGAAGAATTAGTCAGGATCAATCTCACCGTACAATACTTGCTTAACCGTTCAACCAGGCTAGTGTCGGTACTTCGAGGGAGGTTTTCCAACGCTTTCGCGAAGTTCCTTAATTTAAGAACCTCTTTTCCCTGGGGGCGTAGCCCCGCTAACACCTTTCTAGACACCTACTAGGTTTATAGCATTGATCGTTAAGTGAGAAATTTCCCGAGGAGTAGCATATACTCACAGTAGGATCGGGATCCAAATATCATTGCGTGACGAAACTGAAAGAATCCTACCAGAATCATCACACTCCAAATGGTAAGCAACACTAGCAAGTTTCAGTTCTTTTGAAACTCCCGATGTGGATTTTTGCCCCATGCTCTTATGACCTTGACTTTGGCCAACAAATCATTAGTCACATGTCAAGTTATACCCGTCGTTCTCTAGGTTAATTTGAATCCACCCGCACCTACGCTTGACTTTGGCCAACAAGGCAGTACGACTGTTCCAAACCAACGCATCTATCTATGCTGCAAATGAATACCCAATAGCTACCAATCACTATGCCTTGACTTTGGCCAACAAACATAGCTTGAATACTATTGACTATTCATGTGAAACGACGGAGGGCTACGAATGGTTTTGGCAAAACCGTGAACGTAGTGAACTTGATATAATCGATGGAACGAGATAGATTTTAAAAAGGAGTGGCTTAAGCTCCGCATTTAAAAGTTGGTTTTGAAAAGAACCGAGTGGTTTTTCGAAAGTGTTCCAACGACTTTTACTTGGTTTATTTTTCTTGCATTAGTTCTTTTAATGCGTGATATTCTTGCATTAGTTCTTTTAATGCGTCCCATCATTTAATCCTACCATTGCAGAAAACAACCAAAATATGACGTATGCTTATGCCATTCGCATTCGCCACGGGGCTCCGTCATTACCCGTTAGGTTACTTAACAAACGACAGAGCGGGGGCTGGGCTAGCGCGGCTGTAAAACATAAGCAACGCCTAAATAATATCATATATAGATATATTTCAATGATAGCCATTTCAGATCACAGATGAACACATTGGATATACTAGGAATCCACAATTCGTACGAGCCTGTAACGAAAAGCAGATTACACGGTCGCGGTGAATAGCCAATACCCCACCCAAGACCCCTACGGGTGCGGCAAACTACCCGCCAAGTACCCGAAGCGAAGCAACCTCCCTCAACTCCTTGAGTAGGCCACTCGGCACTTCGGGATACCCGGTAGTTTGTGCACCCCCTCCATGGGTCTATCCTAGGAGCAAAAACAGTAAAAAGAAATTATACAATGACGGCTGTAACCCCGACCCGGTTGTGTGGCCATACAAATAATTATTACATCAATTTACAAATTTACATGAATTGAAAGAAAAGAAAACTCTCGTCTCACAACCCCCGGCTATTCACCCGCGACAATCCAATGAATTCATATACACATTCCAATGACATTACAGATCACAAATTTGTATAACCCCCACTAATCGACATATAGCGATTAGCAGACGTTCAATACAAATATCACATCACAGAAATACCCGTCAGCTTAAGTCTTTAGAAACTCGATCAAAATACGGTTTTTAGAGCCCCAAAAACAAATTTTTCTTTCTGGAAAATCTGGGCTGAAAAAAAATATACCAAAATTCCCAAAATACCCCATAGAACAAACTGCAGTGAAGACGATCCAAAGAGGAGCTCAATCGGCCGCGGAACCGCGGCAATAGCAAGCTATTGCCGCGTTTCCACGGTGGTTTGGTGAGATCTCTGGACCGTTTTTCTACAGTAGACTATAAAAACCCTGAGTCGATTTTTAAAGCATGATTTATTACTTTTACAGTACTTTGAAAATCGACAGCAAGCATGAATTTCGGGTTCATTTCGGGACTTTTTCTCCAATCGAATTTCTAGCTACTATGCTAACATGTTAGATAGAGTTTAACTAGGCTCGGATACCACTGTAAGTCCATGGTACCTCTCCCGGTACTTTCGGGCATGCGGAATTTGATGAAAAACAATTTTCTAGAGGCGGTAACATGGACTCAAAACCGGATCTTTGTTAAACATCTAACTAACAACCTAACTAGGAGTTGTTGACTACTCGGTTAGGGGGTTATACCTTTCTTTCTTGAACTCCTTCGTCTTCAAACCTCGATGGTTGTCCGGATCGGCTTCACCCCGTCGTCTCCTTGCGCCGAAGATCGATCGACCTGAAAGCTTCTACCTTTGGCTTCTTCTTCGAGCTTTGAAGAAACTAGTTCACTCGGTTTGCTAAACCTTGTGAACTAGAGTGAGTAGAGGTGAGTGTGTTGGGATTTTTCTCTATGGTTCTTGGTTCTCAACACATGAGACAAGTGAACCATAGACTAAAGAGAGGGAGAGCAAGAGGAAGAAGATGAGAGCTCAAGAACACAAGAGAGAGCAAGGAAATGAAAGAATGAGCAAGGCTTTTCTCTCTTGGCTCTCATAATCAAAAACTATCATAACCCATAATAGCAATCAAGTATTAGTGATGGTTTAAGCTACAATAGCCATATCATTTCATACACTCATTTTGCACCAGAGAACAAGCAAGCAAAAGTCTTTGCCATGAAATGATAGCCATTGTCATCATGATGGTCAACTAGTCAAACCTAGTCAACCGGTCAACAAAGTCAACAAGTCAACAAAGTCAACCCCTCAACAACCATGTCACTATAATACTTAATTAATATTACTGTTAATTACATATCATATTCTCATTAGGGTTGAGCAAAAAGTCAATAGTCAACAGTCAACGGTCAACAACCCTAATGAGAATCCTCTGCCTCTGTCTCTCCGTCAACTGTGCATACACACCCGCATCCGCGTTCCGAGGAACCCGAATACATACTGGATAAAACCAATCCCAAAACATACACTAGGATCTGGGTTAAACCAAAGCCCGCTAGTGTTAACTGTCCGGACACTGTACGGGTATAAGTGCGCGGATATGACCGAACCCTGTCGCAAAACCATGCGACCTCTACTCTTTTGCGAAAAGGCGAATAGCTTTCTGTGTGGGACTCTAAAGACTCGACACTACGCTGGCAGTGGGTTTAACCACAGACCGCAAGCGGCACTAGCTGTGCGTTACGGTCCCCAGGTAGATGCCGACAAGAAGACCGACGAGGTGAAACCTATCTGAACTCCTACTGAGCCTGAATGTGACAGTCTCCGTACAGTCCGGTCTGTTCGTCTGATACATCGCAAGGCGGGCCTAGGGGGCGGTAAACGTCAGTCCCCTAATAGCGGTACAAGTCGTGTCGGAGTGAAGCCCAAAACACCCTGAGATAACACTGGAAGCCTACCAGTATATCTCGCTTTCCCTGGCCAGGGACTATTCGTGTAATGGTTCTCCTAGACACAGCGCGATGTCAACCCCCAATACCGGGAGAGACGAATCCTGTCTAACCATCACTGCCTCCAAGTGCTTCGGGACTGCACCCAACTACTACCTGTTTGCACGACTCCTTTGAGCCATGGTAGGGTAGTAATCAAAGTACAGTGGGAAAATACTCGAGGCGAAGTGACAGTGTCAAGTCAGCGGACTAAGCTGTACTCATGTCACCTGGGAACTGATAACTGACGATAGGTATAATACCAACCGATCAGTTCCCGACGAGTCCTGTCCAGTGTACTCGTAACCTAACGAGCACCCGTATACTATCTCCCGTACGACGTACTGATGGCTGTGGGACAGACCACCTCCTACTCTGGGATGAGAAGCGCATACGCTAGTCTACTCCGGAGTATCGATGCCCTGTCTCGATAGCCCTGCAACTAGGGACCTGCATAAGGATGTGCTTATAGATTACCCAGCCCCCACTAGTGTGACTGCCATCACAACGCTGGTAATCAAGCAAAGACCCTAAGGGCTCCACTAATGTGCATAGGTGATATAGTAAAATAAACACATGTACACATTGAAGTAGAAACAAACCAAGTAGCATACTACTATTTTGAGCAAGATTGTATGTACAAGGTGAATATCCCAAGCTTCCATTAAGTAATATACAAACTAGTATGATACAGTAATGGCCTCTAGGGCATATACAATAACAAGTTTTTCCTGCTTAATATTCTGAACATTTTTAATTCATAAAAAATCACATTTTTGAAAAATATCTAGAGAAGGGTTTATATCGAGGTTTCGGTGTTCGATCGGACTTTAAACTTCGTCTAGACTTCGTCTAGACTTCGCCTAATGCTCTAGCCTGGCTCTGATACCAGTGAAGGGTTGCTGGGCACGCATACAATGTTCTACGAGGCATCAACCATGCCCGGTTAAAAATTTAGCCGTGCCGAACAACCAGAAGACGGATCTTTAAACTAGAGTTTATGTGAAAACAAACATGTTAAACACTTTAACACTAAGTGAGAGGGATTACAACCTTTGTAGGTCCGGTCCTTCACTTCTAAAGCTCTGTGTTGAAGTTCCTTCGCTGCGATCATCGTGTTTCGGACTCTCGAGAGGTTTCACGAAGAGAAAGGTGCAGTTTTGCTTCCGATCTTCGATAACATAGATGATCTACCTTGAAGTTTCGTTAACACAAGCTATCACTCATGAAATGATGTGAACACCCTCATCTAAATGGCAAGGATAGATGAGAATGATGAAGTATGATTTTTTCTCTTATTTGTTTTCTTATTCTCACTCATTTTTCATCACTTAGAAAAAGCTAGAAGCTTTTCATGAAAAGAAAGAAGGAAGAAGAAGATGAATAATGATTAGAAAATGAATAATCCTTTTGTGATGAATAATGCAAAGATGATAATGATGAATAATGCAACCATGGTTAACTTAACATTTGTAGAGATTTAATTAGGGTTAGGGTTTGGGTTGAGTTAAAGATGAGTCACTTGAAAATATCTTTTTCATGACAAAATAAAAATCTTCTAGAAATTTCTAGTAAACATTAACCCAAATCAAACCCTAATCTTGTTTAATCTCCACTAATCATGTTGCATTATTTATCATATCATGTTACAATACTATATATCACATATATAATATTTATTGTAACAAAATAAAATAATACATTTAACATATATCGCATATATATCAATGTATTACCCGAGTGAGAAAAAGAATCTTTTAGCGAGCTAATATTAGTTAATGTAATTTAATATATCATATATATTATTATACATTAAATTATCGAATCATCACTTGATCCGACAATCCGGCTATATCGCATATAACCGACTAATATTTATCCGTACCGATTCATCGAATCAACACTTGATCCGATGAGCCGGCTGATATCAAATATCGCGAGAATAGAATACGGTATCTCATATCGCATTATCCTCGGTCCTGCACATATCACTTATGTGCCCCTACTCCGTTTTGCCTGAGCCAAGAAACCTCTGTGTAGGACTCTAATGAATCGTCAATACGCCGGCAGTAGGTGATGATCATATCAAACACCAACAAGCTGCAAGCGGTCAGCTAAACGTAATAGCCACCCAGGTATTGAGCGCTCAGAAGATCAACAAGCAAGCATGTACATTCTCCTGTGAATCCAATCAGTAACACTCCCGTACAGTCCGGTCTCGTCGTCTGATATGTCACATATCTCGCCTAGGGGTGGTAAACGTCAGAACCCAGTAGCTCGATAAGTCGTGTCGATTTTAGGTCTATAACAGTTCGAGAAACTACTGATAACACTTACCAGTAAATCTCAGCAACCCTGGCCAGGGATTTCTGGTTATAGCCAATCGAACACAGCACAACATCAACTCCCTATACTGGGAGAGACGAATCCCCTCCTATCGCTCATTGCCTCCATGTGATTCGGGACTGTACCCAAAAGCCACCTTTTGCACGCCCTCTTGGACGTGGTATGATGGAAATCAAAGCACAGTGGGAATCACACAAGACTCTATGACGATCTCGGGTCAACAGACTACTCTGTACCAGTGTCACCGGAGAACTGCCATCTCACGTGAGGTATAATACCATCTGGGAGTTCTCGGCGAGTCCGTCCAGTGTACCCAGTCTTTACTGAGCACCCGTAAACCATCCTTGATGTCAAACACCGATGGATATAGGATCATCCATCGCCCATCATATGGGTCAAGATGCGTATACGCTAGTCTACTCTGGTGTATCGATGCCCTGTCTCGATACACCCTCGACTAGGAACAGTTAAAGGATGTACTCGTCGACTACCGTGGCCTCACTAGTATGATCTCATCATAGTCCCAGTAGTCGAGTACATATCCTAAAGGCTTTATCAACATGTAACATAGAGACAATCAGAGTACATGTTAAGATAAAATACAACCAGATAGCATATTATCATGTCGAGCAAGAAAGTCCTCCCTATATATGTCCAAGCATCCATTGCAATATACATCGTATGTACAGTAATGGCCTCTAGGGCATACATATAACTAACACGCTTCTCATCCCAGCATGGGAGACGGCCTGTCCCACAGCCGTCAGTATGTCGTACTTAAGATAGTATGCGGGTGCTCGTTAGGTTACGAGTACACTGGACAGGACTCGTCGGGAACTGTTGGTTGGTACTATACCTATCGTTAGTTATCAGTTCCCAGGTGACATGAGTACAGCTTAGTCCGTTGACTTGACACTGTCACTTCGCCTCGAGTGTGTTCCCACTGTTCTTAGATTGCTACCCTACCACGGCTCAAAGGAGTCGTGCAAACAGATAGCAGTTGGGTGCAGTCCCGAAGCACTTGGAGGCAGTGACGGTTATACAGGATTCGTCTCTCCCGGTATTGGGGGTTGATATCGCGCTTTGTCTAGGAGAGCCATTACACAAAGTCCCTGGCCAGGGCAAGCGAGATATACTGGTAGGTTTCCAGTATTATCTCAGGGTGTTCTGGGCTACACTCCGACACGACTTGTACCGCTATTATGGGACTGACGTTTACCGCCCCGCTAGGCCCGCCATGCGATATTCTCAGACGAATAGACCGGACTTTATGGAGATTGTCACATTCAGGCTTAGTAGAAGTTCAGATGGTTCACCTCGTCAGTCTTCTTATCGGCATCTACCTGGGGACCGTTACGTACAGCTAGTACCGCTTGCGGCCTGTGGTTAAACCCACTGCCAGCGTAGTGTCGAGTCTTTAGAGTCCCACACAGAGGGTTATTTGCCTTTGGGCAAAACAGAGTAGAGGTCGCATGGTTTTGCGACGGGGTTCGTTCACATCCGCGCACTTATGCACGTTTGGTGTCCGGACAGCTTATACTAGCGGGCTTTGGTTTAAGCCAGATCCTAGTATATGTTTGGGGATTGGTTTTATCTCATTGTATTCGTGTTCCTCGGAACATGGATAAAAGTGTGTATGCACAGTTGACTGAGGCAGAGGCAGAGGACTTTCATTAGGGTTGATGACCGTTGTCTTTTTCTTAACCCTAATATATATGTGAAATATGATTATTAATATTAATTAATTATAATTGTGTTATGGTTAGGGTTGTTGACCATTTGACTATGGTTGACTTGTTGACCTATGTTGACAAATTGACCATCATCATTTCACATGAAAGATGCTCTTTGATTCTTGCAAAATTCATTAATGTGAAATGATAATGGTCATTTCAAGTTAACCATCACTATTATCTTTGATTAATTATTTAATTATCATAATTCACATATATGTGAGAATGGTTGATATTATCCTCATTCTCTCATGCTCATTCTCTCTCATCCTTTTCCTCTCTCTCAAAGCTCTCCTCTCTCATGAGTTGAGAACCATTTTGCTTTTGAGATAAAACACCAAAATTACTCTCTACTCATCCTAAGGTTCTAGGTTTAGCACACCAAGCACTTTAGTTACTTCTAGGTTGAGGTAGGAGCCAAAGGCAGAGGCCCTCGGTTGGATCTTTCTTCGGCAAGAGAAGGCGACGAGGACGACCCGTTCATCCCACTCCAAGGAGCAAGAAGAGAAGGAGTTCAAGACTTAGATATAACCCTTTAACCGAGTAGATAAATCTCTTAGCATGGTTGTTAGTTTTTGTTTAGCAAAGATCCTCCTTTTAGTCCTTGTTGCCTTGAGTTCTAAAAATCGATTTTTTATACCGTTTCCGCCTCCCCGTAAGCATCGGGGTGGGCAACGTGGACTTACAGTGGTATCAGAGCCTAGATAAACACAAACTAGCAAGTTAGCAAAGTATCTAGAATTTCGATCGGAGAAAAATCGCAAAACACGTTCGAAAAACCTAACTTTCTGCCGATTTTTAAACCTGCTTTAAAAATAATTAATCATACACTAAAAATCGGCTCAGGGTTTTTAAAGAACACCCGAGAAAAACGATCCAGTGACTCGGTCAACGCGCCATGGAACCGCGGCAAGAACATGTTCTTGTTGCGGATCCGCGGCCGAGTTGACTCGGCCGTGGGTCATTTTTCTTGCAGTATTCTTATAATGGTGTTTTGGGAATTTTAAGATGGTTTGTTTCTGCCCAGAATTTCCAGAGAACAAATTTGTATTTAGGGTGGTTACAAATCCGTATTTTTATCGAACTTCTCTAGACTTTGGCTAATGGGTTATATCTGTAATGTGATATATGTATTGAACGTCTGCTAATCGCTATACATCGATTAGTGGGGGTTATACATATTTGTGATCTGTAATGTTGATGGTTTGTGTATAAGAATTCATTGGATTGTCGCGTATGAATAGCCGGGGGGTTGTGAGATGAGAGTTTTCTTTTTCTTTCAATTCATGTAATTTGTAATTGATGTAATATTATTTATATGGCTACACAACCGGGATGGGGTTGTAGCCGTCATTGTATAATTTCTTTTACTATTTTTGCTCCTAGGATAGACCCAAGGTGGGGTGCACAAACTACCGGGTACCTCGAAGTGCCGAGTAGCCTACTCACGTTGTTGAGGGAGGTTACTTCACTTCGGGTACTTGGCGGGTAGTTTGCTGCACCCGTAGGGGTTTACAGTGGGGTTTGGCTATTCATTGCGACCGTGCAATCCGTCTTTTGTTACAGGCTCGAACGAAACACGGATTCCTAGTATATCCAATGTTTTCATCTGTGATCTGGAATGGCTATCATTGCATCTGACGAATGTTTATATCTATATGATATCTATTTAGGCGTTGCTTATGTTTTTCATCCGCGCTAGTCTAGCCCCCGCTCTGTCGTTAGTTAAGTTACCTAACGGGTGATGACGGGACCCCGTGGTGATTGCGGATGGCATAAGCGTAACTCATATTTACGTTGTTTTCTGCAATGGTAGGATTAAATGATGGGACGCATTAAAATTAATGCAAGAAAATAAACCAAAGTAGAGTCGTTGGAACACTTTCAAAACCACTCGGTTTCTTTTCAAAAACAAATTTTAAACGCGGAGCTTAAGCCACTCCTTTTAAAAGCTATCTCGTTCCATCGATTATATCAAGTTCACTACGTTCACGGTTTCGCCAAAACCATTCGTAGCCCTCCGTCGTTTCTCATGGATAGTCAATAGTATTCAAGCTATGTTTGTTGGCCAAAGTCAAGGCATAGTGATTGGTAGCTATTGGGTATTAATGTGCAGCATAGATAGATGTGTTGGTTTGGGACAGTCGTACTACCTTGTTGGCCAAAGTCAAGGATAAGTACGGGTGGGTTCAAATTATCCTGGAGAATGACGGGTAGAACTTGACATGTGACTTATGATTTGTTGGCCAAAGTCAAGGTCATAAGAGCATGGGGAAAAAATCCACATCGGGAGTTTCTAAAGAAACTGAAACTTGCTAGTGCTGCATACCATTTGGAGTGTGATAATTCTGGTAGGATTCCTTCAGTTTTATCACACGATGATATTTGGATCCCGATCCTACTGTGAGTATATGCTACTCCTCGGAAACTTTCTCACTTAACGATCAATGCTATAAACCAAGTAGGTGTCTAGGAAGGTGTTAGCAGGGCTACGCCCACAGGGAAAAGAGGTTACTTAATTAAGGAACTTCGCGAAAGCGTTGGAAAACCTCCCTCGAAGTACCAACACTGGCCTGGATTAACGGTTAAGCAAGTATTGTACGGTGAGATTGATCCCGACTAATTCTTCCTTTTTGGTTTGAGGAGGGATTCAAGAGACAATGGGTGCCATCCTGTTTAGACAAACTAAAAACCACTCTAAACTTGCAAGATCATCATACTAAAGTGTTTCTTCTCTCTCTCCTAATTGCAGCAACCAAGCATCATGACCGGGCTTAAGTTACTACTAGATAAAAATATACTGACAGGGCCAAACTACAAAGATTGGCTCAGGAATGTCAAAATGGCAATCACTTATGACAAGTTGGGATATCTCCTTACCACCAAAGCTCCCCCTGTCCCAGGTCCCAAAACCAACGTCGCGGATAAGGAAATCCGAAAGACCTGGGAGATTGACTGCGCGAAGGCCAAGTGCCTCGTGCTTGCCTCTATGGAAAATGAACATCAGAGGAGGAACGAGAATATGGACCTTGAATCCATATTTCTCCATACAAAAGAACTGTATGGAGAGCAATCCCGTATCGCCAGATACGAAGTCTCGAAAAAGTTGTTTTCGGCGAGATTGGCCGTCGGATCATTGGTAGCGGATCACGTGCTTAAGATGATTGGCTATATTGAAGAGCTTGCGGACCTTGGGACCACGTTAGAGAACGAGCTTTACACGGACTTGATTTTCCAGTCCCTTCCTTCCACTTACGCCCAGTTTATCCTGAACTTCAACTTGCAAGAAAAAGAAGTTGAACTTTCAGAACTCCTCGACATGCTGAGGAGTGCAGAGGGCACCCTACAGAAAGGTAGGGAAACATCCACTTTGTTTGTTGGAGGACCATCCTCTTCTAAGTCCAAGGCGAAAGCCAAGGGAAAGAAGAAGAAAACCCCGACCAAACCAAGGGTCGATGTTAGTAAAGTGGATGCAAAGGGAAAGGCAAAAGCAACAAAGGTAGCGGGAAAGCTTGTGGGAAAGGAAGAGTGCTTTTACTGTCACAAGAGTGGACACTGGAAGAAAGATTGCAGGGCTTGGAAGGCCAGAAACCAGGACCCGAAGCAAGTTGTGGCTTCGGCTTCAGGTGTGTATGTTATTGAAAACTGCCTATCAATAAACTCTACTTCCTGGGTATTGGATACCGGGTCAGGATCTCATATCTGTAATTCTTTGCTGGCACTGAGAAAGCGTAGGGTTTTGAAGGCAGGTGATATGACCCTCAGAGTTGCAAACGGAGCTAGCATGGATGTTGAGGTCGTGGGGGACTATCACCTGGGATTGTCAGATGGACATGTTTTGGTTTTACGTGATTGTTATTTTGTACCCAATGCACCTTGTAATATCATTTCTGTATCTTTAATATCTAAAGAAGGTTATGAATTTGCATTTGTAAATGTTGTAAACATTCACCTTAATCAAGTTCTGATTGGGTCAGGTACATTAAGCAATGGTATATACGTATTAAACCAACCACAGATTTTCAATGTCCAGAATACACAGAAAAGATAGTCTCCAGAAATCAATCATGCTTTCTTATGGCATTGTAGACTGGGTCACATCAATGAGAGAAGGTTGACGAAGTTACATACAGAAGGATATTTGGATCCGTTCGAATATCAATCATATGCAACTTGTCAATCCAGTCTCTAAGGAAATATGACAAAGACTCCGTTCATTGGACACGGAGTAAGAGCGAGCGAGCTCTTGGGGCTCGTACACAGCGATGTGTGCGGTCCAATGTCTACACATGCGCGAAGTGGTTATTCTTACTTCATTACTTTTACGGATGATTTTTCAAGGTACGGTTATGTCTTCTTAATGAAGCATAAATCAGAAGCCTTTGAAAAATTCCAGGAATACAAGAATGAAGTAGAAAAACAAACCGGAAAAAGTATCAAGACACTGAGATCTGATCGAGGTGGTGAATACTTGAGTGCCGAGTTCCTGGATTACCTAAAAGAGAATGGAATTCTCTCTCAGCTTACTCCTCCATAAACCCCACAACATATGGTGTATCGGAAAGAAGGAACCGAATCCTATTGGATATGGTACGTTCCATGATGAGTAATGCTGAGTTACTGCGATCATTCTGGGGATATGCACTAGAATCAGCTGCATATCTTTTGAACCGAGTTCCAACTAAGACTGTGCCTACTACACCATATCAGATGTGGAGTGGGAAAAACCCTATCTTAAGCACATTAAGACATGGGGATGTCCATCTTTTGTCAAAAAGCAGCATGTGGAAAAACTCGAGGCATGCTCAGTACAGTGTAAGTTTGTGGGATATCCAAAGAACTCCAAGGGATATTTCTTCTATTGCGTAGAGGAACAAAAGGTTTTTGTTTCTCGTCATGCCATCTTCTTGGAAACTGAATTTTTGGAAATTCAGATAAGTGGGAGCGCAGTAGAACTGGAAGAAATTCCAGAACCACAAGCTATTACTGAAAGCTTAGTAGAACCAGAAGGTTCGAAAGATCAGGACATTCCTACGCCGCTCCGCAGGAGTAGTAGGCAGTCTCATCCGCCCGAGAGATACTACGGTTTTCTCATAGACGGGGATAGAGAGGATTGCATCATTGATTATGATGAGCCGACTATCTTCCAGCAGGCCATTCAGAGCGTTGACTCGGTAAAATGGCTGGATGCAATGCGGACCGAAATGGAGTCCATGTACACCAACAAAGTATGGACGTTGGACGTTGCTCCAGATGGGGTAAAACCCGTAGGATGCAAGTGGATCTTCAAAAGGAAGATTGGTGTAGATGGACAGGTTAAGACCTATAAGGCTAGACTTGTTGCAAATGGTTTTCGTCAAAGACCTGGTTTGGACTATGACGAAACCTTTTCTCCAGTGGCTATGCTGAAATCCATTCGGATCCTTCTTGCCATTGCAGCCTTCCATGATTATGAGATTTGGCAGATGGACGTAAAGACCGCTTTTCTAAACGGAAATTTAGAGGAGTGTGTCTATATGGACCAGCCAGAGGGTTCCATTCAGAGTGGGAGCAGCGGAAAGGTGTGCAAGTTGCTTAAGTCCATCTATGGACTAAAGTAGGCATCGCGGAGTTGGAACATCTGTTTTGATGAAACGGTCAAAGAATTTGGCTTTATCAAAAATCCAGATGAACCATGCATCTATAGTAGATTTGTAGCAAGAACTGTCGTATTCCTCGTTTTATACGTCGATGACATTCTCTTAATAGGAAATGACATTCCTATGCTACAATTTGTCAAAGGGTTCTTGTCACACGGGTTCTCGATGAAAGACCTGGGTGATGCCTCTTACATTCTGGGGATCTGGATCTATCGTGACAGATCCAAGAGGATATTAGGACTTTGACAGTCCAGGTAAATCGACACCATACTGAAAAGATTCAGTATGGAAGATTCCAAGCGCGGTAATCTACCGGCTTGTCACGGGATCACCCTCTCCAAAGAGATGTCTCCCAAGTCTGATTTGGAAAGAGATCGCATGTCTATTATACCCTACGCTTCTGCGGTAGGCTCTATAATGTATGCGATGTTGTGTACCAGATCGGATGTAGCTTATGCACTGAGTGTGGTAAGCCGGTATCAGTCAAACCCTGGGGAGAAACACTGGATAGCGGTAAAGAACATTCTCAAGTACCTAATAAGGACTAAGGAGATGTTCTTGGTGTATGGTGGAAAAGGCCTCCAGATCGAGGCCTTTGCTGACTCCAGCTTCCAGAGTGACAAGGATGATTCTAAGTCCATTTCGGGTTATGTCTTTACCCTCAATGAAGGGGCGGTGTGTTGGAAGAGTTCCAAACAGGAAACAGTTGCTGACTCGACGATGGAAGCGGAATATATCGTTGCTGCAGATGCCGCAAAAGTAGCCGTCTGGATAAGGAAGTTCTTGATAGAACTTCAGGTGGTTCCGTCCATTGTTGATCCAATACCTCTGTATTATGACAACAACGGGGCTATAGCTTTAGCGAAGGAACCCGGGTCCCATCAGAAGTCCAGACACATCTTGAGGCGGTATCACCTGATTAGGGAGATCGTGGGTCGCCAGGAGATCGAGGTTCGGAGAGTTGCTACGGAAGATAACACTTCTGATCCATTCACGAAGGCCTTACCCCAGACTCAGTTCGAGCGGCTGATCGAGATGATAGGTCTTCGATACGCCAGTACATGGCTTTAGTACAAGTGGGAGATTGTTAGTGTATATGCCCTAGAGGCCATTACTGTATCATACTAGTTTGTATATTACTTAATGGAAGCTTGGGATATTCACAGTTGTATAGACAATCTTGCTCAAAATAGTAGTATTCTACTTGGTTTGTTTCTACTTTAATGTGTACATGTGTTTCTTTTAGTATATCACCTATACACATTAGTGGAGCCTTTAGGATCTTTGCTTGATTACCAGCGTTGTGATGGCAGTCACACTCATGGGGGCTGGGTAATCCAAAAGCATATCCTTATGCAGGTCCCTAGTCGTAGGACTATCGAGACAGGGCATCGATACTCCAGAGTAGACTAGCGTATGCGCTTCTCATCCCAGCATGGGAGACGGTCTGTCCCACAGCCGTCAGTACGTCGTACTTGAGATAGTATGCGGGCGCTCGTTAGGTTACGAGTACACTGGACAGGACTCGTCGGGAACTGTTGGTTGGTACTATACCTATCGACAGTTATCAGTTCCTATGTGACATGAGTACAGCTTAGTCCGTTGACTTGACAATGTCACTTCGCCTCGAGTGTGTTCCCACTGTTCTTAGATTGCTACCCTACCACGGCTCAAAGGAGTCGTGCAAACAGGTAGTAGTTGGGTGCAGTCCCGAAGCACTTGGAGGCAGTGACGGTTAGACAGGATTCGTCTCTCCCGGTATTGGGGGTTGATATTGCGCTGTGTCTAGGAGAGCCATTACACAAAGTCCCTGGCCAGGGCAAGCCAGATATACTGGTAGGTTTCCAGTTTTATCTCAGGATGTTCTGGGCTACACTCCGACACGACTTGTACCGCTATTAGGAGACTGACGTTTACCGCCGCCTAGGCCCGCCATGCGATATTCTCAGACGAACAGACCGGCCTGTATGGAGATTGTTACATTCAGGCTCAGTAGGAGTTCAGAAGGGTTCACCTCGTCAGTCTTCTTATCGGCATCTACCTGGGGACCGTTACGTACAGCTAGTACCGCTTGCGGCCTATGGTTAAACCCACTGCCAGCGTAGTGTTGAGTCTTTAGAGTCCCACACAGAGGGTTATTCGCCTTTGGGCAAAACAGAGTAGAGGTCGCATGGTTTTGCGACGGGGTTCGTTCACATCCGCGCACTTGTGCACGTTTGGTGTCCGGACAGCTTATACTAGCGGGCTTTGGTTTAAGCCAGATCCTAGTATATGTTTGGGGATTGGTTTTATCTCATTGTATTCGTGTTCCTCGGAACATGGATACGGGTGTGTATGTACAGTTGACTGAGGCAGAGGCAGAGACAGAGGACTTTCATTAGGGTTGATGACCGTTGTCTTTTTCTTAACCCTAATATATATGTGAAATATGATTATGGTTAGGGTTGTTGACCATTTGACTATCGTTGACTTGTTGACCTATGTTGACAAATTGATCATCATCATTTCACATGAAAGATGCTCTTTGATTCTTGCAAAATTCATTAATGTGAAATGATAATGGCCATTTCAAGTTAACCATCACTATTATCTTTGATTAATTATTTAATTATCATAATTCACATATATGTGAGAATAGTTGATATTAACCTCATTCTCTCTCATCCTCTTCCTCTCTCTCAAAGCTCTCCCCTCTCATGAGTTGAGAACCATTTTGCTTTTGAGATAAAACACCAAAATTACTCTCTACTCATCCTAAGGTTCTAGGTTTAGCACACCAAGTACTTTAGTTACCTATAGGTTGAGGTAGGAGCCAAAGGTAGAGGCCCTCGGGTGGATCTTTCTTCGGCAAGAGAAGGCGACGAGGACGACCCGTTCATCCCTCTCCAAGGAGCAAGAAGAGAAGGAGTTCAAGACTTAGGTATAACCCTTTAACTGAGTAGCTAAATCTCTTAGCATGGTTGTTAGTTTTTGTTTAGAAAAAAACCTCCTTTTAGTCTATGTTGCCTTGAGTTCTAAAAATCGATTTTTTATACCGTTTCCGCCTCCACGTAAGCTCCGGGGTAGGCAACGTGGACTTACATGCTTGTCGGTATTATACCTATCGTCAGGTAGCAGTTCCCGGGTGGCATGAGTACAGGTTAGTCCGTTAACTTGACATCACCATTCGTTTCGAGTGTGTTCCCATTGTACTTAGATTACTACCCTATCACGGTTCAAAGGAGTCGTGCAAATAGGTAGTAGTTGGGTGCAGTCCCGAAGCACTTAGAGGCAACAGCGGTAAGATAGGATTCGTCTCTCCCAGTATTGGGGGTAAATATCGTGTTGTGTTCGGAAATCCATTACAGAAAGTCCCTATCCAGGGCAAGAGAGATTTATCGGTAGGTACTCCAGTAGTTTCTCAGGGTGTATTGGGCTCTACCCCGACATGACTTATCGTGCTATTAGTGGTCTGACGGTTACCATCCCCCTAGGCCCGATATGCGATTATCTAAGATGAACATACCGAACTGTATGGAGATTATCACAGATAGGCTCAGTTGGAGTTCGGATGAGTTTGCTCATCGTCCTTCTTATCAACAGATACCTGGGTAGCTGTTATGTGCAGCTAGTACCGCTGAAAAACTTATGGTTAAACCCACTGCCAGCGTACTGTCGAGTCTTTAGAGTCCCACACAGAGGGTATCCCTTCTTCGAGCGAAACGATGTAAAGGCCGTATGGTTTTACGGCAGGGCTCTGATCACATACGTGTACTGGCTACACGGATGTTGTTCGGATGAATAATACTAGTGGGCTTTGGTTTAAGCCAGATCCTTGTATTATATTATTGGATTATTATTATCTCATTGTATTCGTATTTTTCGGAATACGAATACGGGTATGTATATAAGGTGAGGGCATTCTTGTAATTTCACAAGAGATGCTTCTAGAAGGGGACACCTCATTATTTAGATTTATCTATTTTGCAAATAGATTAATGAGGTGGAAAATGGAGATATTTGTGTCATGGAGTGAAGCATGGCTCATGGTATATTTTATTGGTTTTGACTCACTATTCAAGCATGGTTTATATTTTCAATTAGAAAATATTGCATGCTTGAGTGAGATGAGTGTAGGAGCCATTCTTCACTTGTCTTTACCCTAGCTCATTTGTAGTTTCACTTTCTCTCTCCAATTTTTCTCTTCTTCTTCCTCAAGACCTAAAACCTTCACATGTGTTGTGAATCATTAGGTCTATTGAGATTAAATACTCCATTAGACACTCTACATCTTTTAAGCTACATAGCTTAGCAAAATAGGTACCTTAGTTACCACGGTTTAGAGGTTAGAGCTTAAAGTATAGACTATCGGGTGGATCGTCTTCGACACGAGGAGGTCGACGTTTCAAGCTCGATCCGATCTTCGAGGAGCTCAAGAAAAGGAGGAGAAGAAGAAGACCCAAAGGACTTGTAAACAAGGAAGTATAAAATCCTAACATAGTAGTTAGAAACTCCCAGTAGATATAGCTAGTTAATGTTTCTGTTAAGATCCTGGAGTTAAAGTCGGTGTTGCAAAATATGAAAAAATTATTTTTTTGTAAATTCCGCCTCCCCACAAGTTCATGGGGTGTGCGACATCGACTTATAGTAGTATCAGAGCCTACTAAATCTTAACTAGCTTATTAGCAAGTGATTAGAACTTGGACTGACGAAAAATACCAGAAATTAAATTTTCGAGATATGCTTGCTGTCGATTTTTTAAAACCGTTCAAAAAATTATTTCAGTGACCTTAAAAATACATGCAGGCATTTCTAAGACCTAGAAAAAAAACTGAGCACCTAACACATCAACTTTGCGGCGGAACCACCTGCCAAATAGGTCATTTTGCTACGGAACCGCCGCCGAGTTGTGGCCGAGTTGCCCCCAATTTTTTTTGTGGTCTTTGTTCTTGGAATTATGATTTTTGGTATATTTGGTTTTTACCCAGATTGTTTGTGTACAGGTTTGTGCATGGGGTAAACACGGATAAAGTTTATCGATCGAAATTCTAAGTTCTTAGCTGATATGTGATTTTGTGATTATATATGTGTTGTTAAACGTCTGCTAATCGCTATATGTCGATTAGTGGGGTTGCACATATCTGTATTGTGATGGTTTCTGTATATGAAGTATTGGATCGTCGTGGATGAATATCCGGGGGATGTGAGAAGAGTGTTTTCTTTTCTTTCATTCATGTAAATTTGTAAATTGATGTAATATTATTTTTGCGGGGCACATCCGGCTTGAGGTTGTAGCCACCGTTGTATTATTTCATTTACTTTTTCTTGCACCTAGGATAGACCCAAAGCGGGGTGCACAAACTACCGGGTTCTTGAAGTGCCTAATGGCCTACTCATTTTATTGAAGGAGGTTGCTTCACTTCGGGAATTTGGCAGGTAGTCTGTCGCACTCGTATGGGTCTAGGGTGGGGTTTGGCTATTCATCACGACCGTGGAATCCGTCTGTCGTTCTATGCTAAAACAAAACACGGAATTCCTAGTATATCCAATATATTCATCAGTGATCTGTGATCTAGAATGCCTATTATTGCTTGAAACGAATGGCTATATATATATATATGTTATATATAATAAGCATTGCTTATGTTTTGCACCTGTGCTAGTCCAGCCCCCGCTCTGCCATTAGTTAAGTAACCTAACGGTGCATGACAATGTTGGAGATAGTGCCCTCAGAGTCAATTATTGGATCACATGCACGTGATTGCAATGATTGAGGGAGGACCTGTCCCAGTAGAACAGTCTTACTCGAGATGATAGTATGCTATCTGGTTTATCTTTATCATCGTGTACTGCTTTAGGTGACCTGACATGTCGCTATTACACGTTGATAGAGCCCCTAGGATTCTTGCTTGACCACCAGCAGTATGAGGGCGATCATATAAGTGGGAGCTGGGGTCTATAAGCACATCCTTAAAAGGTCCCTAGTCGTGGGAGTTTCGAGACAGGGCATCGATACTCCATAGTAGACTAGTGTATACAGTCGAGACCCCGACGAGGGGCGATGGCCGGTCTCACAAGCCATTGGTGTCAGTTGGATCACCTAAGATGTATACAGGTGCTCATTAGGTTATGAGTACACCGGACAGGACTCGCCGGCAACATGCTAGTTGGTCTTATACCAGACGTCAGATAGCAGTTCCCAGGTGACATGTGTACAGGTTAGTTCATCGACCTGAGGATCGTCATTTGTCTCGTGTGAGTTCCCACTGTACTTTGATTACTACCCTACCACGCTCAAAGAAGACGTGCAAACAGGTTTTAGTTGGGTACAGTCCCGAGCCACATGGAGGCAGTGAGCGGATCTTCAGGGGTTCGTCTCTCCCGGTATTGGGGGTGAGGTCGCGCTGTGTCTAGGAGAGCCATTACACGAAGCCCTTGGCCGAGGCAGGAGATTTACTTGTAGGTATTCCAGTAGTATCTCAGGGTGTTCTGGGCTACACTCCGACATGACTTGTACCGCTTTTGGGGGACTGACTTTTACCAACCCCCTAGGCCCGCCATGCGATGCTCATAGACGAACGGACCGGACTGTACGGATATTGTCACTGACAGGCTCGGTAGGGTGTCAGGATGAGTTCGCTCATCGATGTCCCTTTTGGTCAATACCTGGTAGCCCGTCACGTATTGGCTTATACCTCTGACGTGCTAGTGGTTAAATCCACAACCAAGGTGTTGACGAGTCTTTAGAGTCCCCCACATTCAGTTGCTCATGTTTTCAGGCGAAACGCTGTAGAGGCCGTATGGAGATATGGCAGGGTTCGATCAGATACGTGCGGTATTACACGGATCAGGATCGAACGGATAATAGTAGCCGGCTTTGGTTTAAGCCGGATCCTAGTATAGTACAGTGTAGATTTTGTCTCATTACATTTGTATTCGGTCGGAATACAAATGCGGGTGTGTATGCACAGTAGCGGGGTTTTCCTGTGATTTATTACGGGACCAGTTATCTGGAGTTGCCAGTTTGCTTTCCGTTTCGGCCATATTTCTTTGTATCCTTCATTGGCCGAAGATTGGTGGAGGATGGCTTATTTGCAATTGTGCAAATAAGCAATTGTGGAGGGGGTCTTTGCATATTATTGTATCATGATACTTGCACCATCATTGCTTGACTTTCTTTAGTCATCATATTTTGACTTGATTTATCCATCATGGCTTGACTTTTGTATCATCATGGTTTTGATGATGGTTGTTGGTGGAGTATGGGTTTGTTTGTGATGATTGTTTCTTATCACCCTTTCTTTTCTCTCTTGCATTATGATAGTGGTTCCATCATCCATACACCACTCTCTCTCATTCTCTCCTCTCCCATAGCCATGGCCGGCCAAGCTCCAAGGGGGCTGTCCCAATTTTGTGCAAGGGGATTTTTGGTCTTTTAGCTTCACAAAAATCCCATAGTTTCACCTCCAAAGTATAGTTCATTCCTCCACCAAATGGCAAACTCCATAACCCCAAATGAGACATGGTTCTACACCATTCTGCACCAAACCTTTGGCACGTCGACTCGCCAGCTTCGTGCCCGAGTTGTCTCGGTATAGAGGTGGGAGCCCGTAAAAGAAGCCGGCGACGTGGTGCCCTTCCTACGATGAGGTGGAGACCGGAGCTTCCGCGGGAGATCGGGACGACGACGAGAAGACCGGAGGACACGGATCAGTCGGTATATCTCTCTTCCCCATCTTGTAGTTAGCTAGGACTAGTTAATGGTTCGATCCGGGTTTTAGTGCGCGGTGGTGCCGGTTCAAGAAAATTAAAGTTAACCATCGCTTCCGCATTTGGCCTCGGGATGGAGGCTGGGGCGCCGCCGTGCACTTACAGTGGTATCAGAGCCTCGCCATTAACATAGTCTCGCTTTGTCTAATGTGTTTTACACTTCCGATCGAACAAAATTCCAAAAACCCGCGTTTTCACATGCATCAGTTTTCTGTTGAATTTTTTCTGTCTCCAAAATTTTTTCAGGTTATAGAAAAGTGATGTACTGGAAGTTATAAGCTTTCTGTAGAAATTCGACACAGTGACTCGACCATGGGAGCGCGGAACCGCGGCCGAACCCCCCATTAGGCCGCGGTTCCGCCGCACTATAGTGTGATTGCAGCATCAAATTTCTGCAGTTGCTTTCTGGGTTGATTGTATGGTTTTTGGAATATTAATTTTGGGCCCAGAATTTCTTGATGTGCTACAGTAGTACTTGGGGCCCACTTGTTAAAATTTGATCGATCGGATGTGTTAAACACATTAGTTCACAGTATTTACATTATATCTGCGACCGTGAATGTCACTTGATTGGTAAATCCTGTCTAACTGCTATAGCCCGGTTAGACGAATTTATGAACGTGACTTTCACGTTGATGTTCTATGTATTGCTGTGATGTTGCGGATCGGTCATGGGGGATAGCCTGGATGCAATGCTAGCACAGTTTTTGTTGTATTATGTACATTTGATATTGCGGGGCGAGCGTCCGACATGTGGACTGCCGTCACTGCCTGTTTGTATTATTATTTTGGGGCACGACCAGGTTGCGGTCGATGTACCCGTTGTATGTATATTTTACTTTCTGTACTAGGATTGCCCCGCGGAGGGGTGCACGGATAGCCGGGTTCTAGAGGGCAACAAGCCCGCATCTCATGGCATTGAGACGGAGGGGGCTTCACTCTAGAAATGGCGGGCTATTCGCCGCACTCGTAGGGGGTACAGGTTGACCCAGGAGGGATGCCCAAGTTACCGAATTCCGTGAAGTGCTGGGTGGTCCATTCACGTTGCTGAAGGGGGCTGCCTCGCTTCAGGTTTTGGCGGGTAATTTGCCGCGCCCGTAGGGGTCTAGGTTTTCATTGCACAGGCTATCCACATGACCAGGGGAACGTCGGGTTTCAGTAGTGGCTCTGTGAAACCCGGGGATCCCAGATATCTGTATTGTACTGTGATGCTGTACTTTTCTGTGTTGTTGCATTTTATCACACCTTGAGCGAATATAATGTATTGGTATATATATTAGTAGATGTTGTATATGTTTTGCATCCGCGCTAGTCCAGTCCCCGCTCTGTCGTTAGTTAGCTAACCTAACGGGTAATGACGGGACCCAGTGGCGAATGCGGATGGCATATACGTACATCAGTATATTTTCGTTCTTTGTGGTGTGATCAATTGATGGGACTGCGTTGATTCGGATCAATGCAAGTTAAAAACAAACCTAATCTGATGTTGTTGGAACACTTTTCAAAAAGCTGTTATTGCAAGGACGTTCATTTTTGTTTTGCATCGTGGTATTCAGTTGGAATATCCTGCTCCTCAGTCGACGAGGCAAGGGCCGAGATCCCTTCACCGGGAGTGACCCCTTGGACAAAAGTTTGCGTCAGGGCAATAACTTCACTATAGCCGATTACTTTTGCTTTGCACCGTGGTATTCAGTTGGAATATCCTGCACCTCATTCTACGGGGAAAGAGCCGAGATCCCTTCACCGGGAGTGACCTCTTTAGCAAAGGTTTTCGTCACTATATTTTCTAAAAAGCTATCGTTCCTTCAACGATATCAAGTTCATTACGTTAAAGGTTTTCGCCAGAAACCATTCGTAGCCCTCCGTCGTTTCATATGGGTGGTCAATAGTATTCAAGATGTGTATGTTGGCCAAAGTCAAGGTACAGTGATTGGTAGCTATTGGGGTATTCATATGCAGCATAGATAGATGCGTTGGTTTGGGACAGTCGTACTGCCATTTTGGCCAAAGTCAAGGGTAGGTACGGGTGGATTCAAATTAACCTGGAGAATGACGGGTAGAACTTGACATGTGACTTATGATATGTTGGCCAAAGTCAAGGTCATAAGAGCATGGGGTAAAAATCACATCGGGAGTTTCAAAAGAACTGAAACTTGCCAGATATGCGCTTACCTTCTGGAGTGTGATAGCGTGAGCGGATTCCGTCACGTTATCATGCAATGATAGTTGGATCCCGATTCCCACTGATGAGTTAGTTTACTCCTCGGGTGACCCCGACTAAGTCTTCTTTCAGGTTTGGAGGAGAATTTGAGGTGACAGTGGGAGGTTTCCTGATTAGATAAATTGGTAACCATTCTGATCTAGAATAGAGTGCACGCTGAGTGTTTCTTTTCTCTCTCTCTTTGGCAGCGACCATTGACCCGACCCTAAGACTATGACTAAGTGACCAAAATTAACCGAACCTTCTAAAACACTGGCTTTTGGATTGTCAGAGTTGCAAACCTCATTTCCACTCCTACTTTTACCCTTTTCTCCAGGACACCCCGTATTACTACGAACGTCCACTTCCATTGGACAAAACCATCGTATGGTTATATACGAACTCGAAGGGATTTATTCGAGGATGGTTTCCGGTTCTGGAGAAAACGGATAGGATTATTCAGTTGTCTTTTCCTTTAACCTTCTCTCAGGTTGCGAGTACTCCTTGGTTTAGGAGATAGTACACCTATTACGCAAATTGGATTGTCTTCTTCCAAACCGTAGGCAGGTGCCGACCGGTATGGAATGAAGAAAACCAATTAGCCTAACGATGGTGTACAGAAGGTATTAAATAAAGACAAAGAAAGGGATTAGTAAGAGGGCAAAGTAAATTACGACTGATATTCACGACCAAACCAAGTATTTCATTACCACTCCCACTTCACCTTTGTATTTCTCCAGGACACTCCGTATCACTACGAAGATCCACAGTTTATTGGATATTCCATCGTATGGTTATATACGAACTCGAAAGGAACTTGTTCCAGTTCGGGGATGGATTCTGGTTCAGGAGAAATAGGAATAAGGTTTATTCGGTTGTCTTTTATCTTCACCTTCTCTCGCATTGCGAGTGCTCCTAGGATTAGGACAGTACACCCATTATGTTTATTGGATAGTCTTCTTCCAAACCATAGGCTGGTGCCGAACGGTAGGGAAGGAAGAAAACCATTTGGCCTAAGTGGTGTGCAGAAGGTAATGACTAAAGACATATAAAGGGATTTGGAGAGGTGGCAAAGAATTATACAGTTACAGTCGTGAATCAGGAAGAGGCATTACTAGGAATACCGGAATACCCCGTCGAAACATTTCAATGTTTCAGTTTCACTGTGTACTGTTAAAGGAAAACTGATTTCCCAATTAATCCTTACTCCAGGGTATATATTTACCAGGTATGGTTCTCACATCTGTATGGTTTTACAGATGTTGAGTGGGAGTAAGTTATTGGGAATTGGGTGATCATCCTCATTATGTCGGGATTCGTTGTAATCGGTGATATTTGAGGAAGTCACCTGGGTTGTTTGCCGGACGGCAAATATTTGGTTTTGAATATCCTCTTTTATGCACCAATTTCAAATCGATATATCTGTACGTCTATTTTCATAGAGTGAGATATACCTTTTTGAAATTATGTCTATGACATTTACCTATATCAGTGGATGGTTAGGTAAGGAGCATTAAACAGCGGTGTAATTCTTCTTAACCATAAGTACAGTTTTCAACCTACGACACACAGTGAATGAGTTATCAGACTCAAGGCACTTATACAGAGTATTGTATGTTGTCCAGGGTCCATCAGGACAGAGGGGTTAGTCCTCGTACTATATTCGGTTTACTTATGACTTCTCTAGTTTTTAGACAAGTGTTTCGCGGAAACACAGGGTCCGAATTTTGAGAAGTTATAGGTATTTGAATAAAGTAGAGAACCAGGTGTTGCAAGTATCGGGATTCTTCAAGTTGATCGAAGATGTAGATACTTGTGTATGGTATTTAGTTAATAGTAATGATTAAGAGATCTTGCTTCTCTTTCAGGTTACTCATGATTGGAAGCATTCCTAAGTTGAGTAACGCAGATCGACCTTTTTCCATTTAGTTGACATGCACTGGAGACAGCTGCATGATTTGAATCTGGTTCAATTAAATCAGTGCCTCTGGTTCTATATTGGATATAGAACAGTTCATATCTTAACGATGTTAAGGTACGGGGAGTTGTCCGGTTTATAATTAAAACCAGACTCTGGATAACTCAAGGCACGTTTCTGTAATGGCTGTTTGTGGGTTGACCCAGGCTATGACGAGGGTTGACTTTCTACCATAAGAAAGATCAATAGTGATATTGTTCTTGACTCGCCACGGTTTTATTAAAAATGGATTTTTTCAGAAAACAGTAGTGGGAGTATGGTAGAACTGGAAGTGATTCCAGAACCACAAACGATTACTGAAGATTTGATAGGAACCTAAAGATTCAATCTGGTTTGACATTCCATTGGCCACTCCGCAGATACGGTGGGTAACTTCAGGCACCCGAGAGGTACTCCGGTAGCCTCAAGGACGGTGACAGGGAAGTTCTTGTTTACCCACACTTGCCATTGCTGTTGTTCCAGGTTGTGAGACCCGGCGGGAGGATGAGTATAGCGTCGTTCTAAACTAGTTTTAGAAGTGTACGTGTATATGACTCTGCCAGAGGGTTGTCGTAGTCAGTGGGAGCAGCGGAAGCATTGGTGGACAGGTAGCTTATGTCTATTTATAGACTAAAGTAGATATAGCGGAGATAGATCATCAATTTCTGATGTGACAGTCATAGGTTTGACTTCATCAGAATAGGGATGGATCTGTTGAGAAGGTAGTAGGGTGTGATGTCATGGTATTTGGATGACATACACAGAATAGGAAAAGAAACTCCTATACTACGATCGGTTATACTTTGGTCATCACACAGTGGTTTCACCACATGGCATTTGGAAATTATATCAGACATACTGGTTACTAGATCTATGGTTTTAGATCTAGATTTGGGTGGTTTCCCAATTAAGGGTACTTAGACAGCATTCTAAGAGTATTTAGAATGGACGACTCCTGGCACGGTAGTGTACCTGCAGGTGATGGAGTGACCCTCCCTAAAGGTGTCTTAAAGACTAAAGGGGAGAGGGATGTGCATGATTGGCAGATCACTTGGTTAGGCAATTGAGTCGATCATGAGATGTCAAGTACTACACCAGATGTTGTTCTTGCACTAGATGCAATAAGTTGATATTGATCCTATCCTAGAGAAACAGTCGGAAGCAGCTTTAGAGCATAAGTGGATGTTCTAGTGATATGATAACGACAGCCTCATTCGGGAGACGGTTATCATTCCAGGCTTCCAAGGTGACATGGACGACAAGGAGGTTGTCAGAGTTATAGTTTTTCCTTCTGACGAGGGGCGGTATTTTGGACAGGTGGTCCAAGGCAATACTGAGGGAGGCATGGCGCAGGATACTGATTAAGTTCAGTTGTCGATACAGTCTAAGTAGTTTGGATTTGGAGTTCATTTATGAGCTAGGTCCCATCAGACATCCAGACACATTCTAAGACAGGTATTGCTCATTTCGGGAGATGGCTTTCTCCGCGAACATGAGATATAGAGAGACATAGAAAGAAACATCAAAGCGGATCCACTCACTGAGGCTATTCCTCGAACGCAATAGTTTCGGAAACTGACTTTGTGAGACTGACTAGTAGAGGAGTTGGGTGTTCGGTATCACACGGGCTGTGAGTATGCGACATCGCAAGAATTAGCCTTGAGTGCAAGTAGGAGATTGTTGGAGATAGTGCCCTCAGAGTCAATTATTGGATCACATGCACGTGATTGCAATGATTGAGGGAGGACCTGTCCTAGTAGAACAGTCTTACTCGAGATGATAGTATGCTATCTAGTTTATCTTTATCATCGTGTACTGCTTTAGGTGACCTGACAAGTCGCTATTACACGTTGATAGAGCCCCTAGGATTCTTGCTTGACCACCAGCAGTATGAGGGCGATCATATAAGTGGGAGCTGGGGTCTATAAGCACATCCTTAAAAGGTCCTTAGTCGTGGGAGTTTCGAGACAGGGCATCGATACTCCAGAGTAGACTAGTGTATACAGTCGAGACCCCGACGAGGGGCGGTGGCCGGTCTCACAAGCCATTGGTGTCAGTTGGATCACCTAAGATGTATACAGGTGCTCATTAGGTTATGAGTACACCGGACAGGACTCGCCGGGAACATGCTAGTTGGTCTTATACCAGACGTCAGATAGCAGTTCCCAGGTGACATGTGTACAGGTTAGTTCATCGACCTGAGGATCGTCATTTGTCTCGTGTGAGTTCCCACTGTACTTTGATTACTACCCTACCACGCTCAAAGGAGACGTGCAAACAGGTTTTAGTTGGGACAGTCCCGAGCCACATGGAGGCAGTAAGCGGATCTTCAGGGGTTCGTCTCTCCCGGTATTGGGGGTGAGGTCGCGCTGTGTCTAGGAGAGCCATTACACGAAGCCCTCGGCCGAGGCAGGAGATTTACTGGTAGGTATTCCAGTTGTATCTCAGGGTGTTCTGGGCTACACTCCGACACGACTTGTACCGCTTTTGGGGGTCTGACTTTTACCAACCCCCTAGGCCCGCCATGCGATGCTCATAGATGAACAGACCGGACTGTACGGATATTGTCGCTGACAGGCTCCGTAGGGTGTCAGGATGAGTTCGCTCATCGACGTCCCTTTTGGTCAATACCTGGTAGCCCGTCACGTATTGGCTTATACCTCTGACGTGCTAGTGGTTAAATCCACAAACAAGGTGTTGACGAGTCTTTAGAGTCCCCCACATTCAGTTGCTCAAGTTTTCGGGCGAAACGCTGTAGAGGCCGTATGGAGATATGGCAGGGTTCGATCAGATACGTGCGGTATTGCACGGATCAGGATCAAACGGATAATACTAGCCGGCTTTGGTTTAAGCCGGATCCTAGTATAGTACAGTGTAGATTTTGTCTCATTACATTTGTATTCGGTCGGAATACAAATGCGGGTGTGTATGCACAGTAGCGGGGTTTTCCTGTGATTTATTACGGGACCAGTTATCTGGAGTTGCCGGTTTGCTTTCCGTTTCGGCCATATTTCTTTGTATCCTTCATTGGCCGAAGATTGGTGGAGGAGGGCTTATTTGCAATTATGCAAATAAGCAATTGTGGAGGGGGTCTTTGCATATTATTGTATCATGATACTTGCACCATCATTGCTTGACTTTCTTTAGTCATCATGTTTTGACTTGATTTATCCGTCATGGCTTGACTTTTGTATCATCATGGTTTTGATGATAGTTGTTGGTGGAGTATGGGTTTGTTTGTGATGATTGTTTCATATCACCCTTTCTTTTCTCTCTTGCATTATGATAGTGGTTCCATCATCCATACACCACTCTATCTCATTCTCTCCTCTCCCATAGCCATGGCCGGCCAAGCTCCAAAGGGGCTGTCCCAATTTTGTGCAAGGGGATTTTTGGTCTTTTAGCTTCACAAAAATCCTATAGTTTCGCCTCCAAAGTATAGTTCATTCCTCCACCAAATGGCAAACTCCATAACCCCAAATGAGACATGGTTCTACACCATTCTGCAGCAAATCTTGGGCACGTCGACTCGCCAGCTTCATGCCCGAGTTGTCTCGGTATAGAGGTGGGAGCCCGTAAAAGAAGCCGGCAACGTGGTGCCCTTCTGGCGACGAGGTGGAGACCGGAGCTTCCGCGGGAGATCGGGACGACGACGAGAAGACCGGAGGACACGGATCAGTCGGTATATCTCTCTTCCCCATCTTGTAGTTAGCTAGGACTAGTTAATGGTTCGATCCGGGTTTTAGTGCGCGGTGGTGCCGGTTCAAGAAAATTAAAGTTAACCATCACTTCCGCATTTGGCCTCGGGATGGAGGCCGGGGCGCCGCCGTGCACTTACAGACAAGGCCCCGTGGTGAATGCGGATGGCATAAGCGTACGTTCTATTTTCGTTTCTTTTCTGCAATGATAGGGTTAAATGATGGGACCGCATTAACATTGATTAATGCAAGGAAAACAAACCAAAGTTTAAATCGTTGGAACAATTTCAAAACCACTCGGTTTTCTTGAAAAACAACTTTTAAATGCGGAGCCTAAACCACCCCTTTTAAAAGTTATCATGGTTCCTTCGACTATATCAAGTTCATTACGTTCACGGTTTCGCCAAAACCATTCGTAGCCATCCGTCATTTCAGATGGGTATTCATTACTATTCAAGCTATGTATTTTGACCTTCGCCAAAGCATAGTGATTGGTAGCTGCTGGGTATTCATCTGTAGCATAGATAGATGCGTTGATTTAGGACAATCGTACAGATATTTTGGCATTCGTCAAGGGTTTGTACGGATGGGGTTCAAATTAACCTGGATACTGACGGGTAGAACTTGACTTGTGTCTTATGATATGTTGGCCTTCGTCAAGGTCATAAGCGCCTATGGCAAAAATCCACATCGGGAGTTTCAAAGGAAAATGAAACTTGCTAGTGTTGCATACCATTTGGAGTGTGAATATTTTGGTAGGATTCCTTCAAGGTTATCACACGATTATATTTGGATCCCGATCCTACTTTGAGTATTCGCTACTCTTTGGGAAATTTTTCACTAAACAATCATTGCTATAAACCAAGTAGGTGCCTAGAACGGGTTAGCTGGGCTAGGAAAAAGAGGTTGTGTAATTACGAAACTTCGCGAAAGCGTTGGAAAACCTCCCTCGAAGTACCAACACTAGCCTCGCCAAAAGGTTAAGCAAGAATTATAGGGTGAAATTAATCCCGACTAATTCTTCTTTTATGGTTTGAAGGAGGATTCAAGGAACAGTGGGTGCCATCCTGTTTAGATTAACTAATAACCAATCTAAACTTACAAGAGCATCATGCTGAGTGTTTTATTCTCTCTCTCCTGATAGCAGCAACCAAAATGACTAGACTTAACTTACTGCTAGATAAAAACAAATTGGCTAGCCCAAACTATAAAGATTGGTTAATGAATGTCCAGATGGCCATTATCTATGACAAACTGGGCTACCTCCTTACTACCAAAGCCCCCGCTGTCCCAGGTCCGGATTCCACCGTCGCGGATGTTGAAATCCGTAAGACATGGGAAATAAACAGTGCGAGAGCCAAGTGCCTCGTATTAGCCTCAATAGTTAATGAACACCAGAGGCGGCACGAGAAGATGGACTTTGCTTCCATCTTTCTCCATAACAAATATTTATAGGGAGAGCAATTTCGTAACGCAAGATATGAGACCTCGAAGAAATTGTTTCAGGCGAGCTTGGCTGTCGGAAATATGTAGGGGACCACGTCTTTAAGATGATTAGCTATATTGAAGAGCTCATGGACCTTGGGACCACATTGGAGAACGAGTTATATACTGACTTGATTCTACAGTCCCTCCCTTCTACCTACGCCCAGTTTATCTTGAATTTTAACATTCAAGGGAAGGAAGTTTCACTTCCAGCGCTCCTCAACATGTTGAGGAGCGCTGAGGGCACCCTGCAGAAATCCAGGAAGACACCCGCTCTGTTTATTGTGGAATCTTCCTTTTCTAGATTCAAGGCGAAATCCAAGGGGAAGATGAAAAAGGCCTCCACCCAACCGTAAGTCAATAAGGTAGAGGAAAAGGGCAGGGCAAAAGTTATAGGGCTGACAGTAGGGAAGGAGGAATATTTCTATTGTCACGGGAAATGACATTGGAAGAACGACTGCAGGGCTTGGAAAGCCAGAAACCAGGGTTCGAAGCACGTTGTGGCTTCGGCTTCATGTGTGTTTATGATTGAAAACTTTCTGTCAATTAACTCTACTTCCTGGGTACTAGATACCGGATCGGGATATCATATCTGTAATTCATTGCAGGCTCTGAGAAACCGTAGAGTTATCAAAGCAGGTGATATGACTCTCAGGGTTGCTAACGGAATGAGCGTGGATGCTGTATCCGTATGGGAATATCACCTAGGATTGACAAGTTGGCAGATTTTGATTTTGCGTAACTGTTTGTGTGTACCTAGTTTGGCATGTAATATCACCTCTGTATCTTTACTTTGTAAAGAAGATTATGATTTTACATTTGTAACCGATGTCGTCCACATGCGCCTTAATTATACTTTGATTGGGTCAGGTACATTAGATAACAGTATATACGTATTAAACCAAGCTCAGGTTTTCAATGTTCAGAACACGCTTAAAAGAAAGTCTCCGGAATTTACTCAGGCTTTCTTATGGCATTGTAGACTGGGTCACATCAATGAAACACGGTTGACGAAGTTACATAAAGAGGGGTATTTGGATTCGTTTGAATATCGGTCTTATGCAACTTGTCAATCATGTCTCAAAGGAATGATGACAAAGATTCCGTTCTGTAGGAATGCTTGGCATGACAGCAAGGTTTCGGGAGGCATCACCTATGCCATTTTCATAAATTTGCCGTACAAAACAATCCTAACCCTAAAATCTTAACTAAAGATTTAGACAATACAATGTGTAAACTACTTTACATCTAAGTGAGTAGGGATTACAACCTTTGTAGTCCGGTCCTTCACTTCTTTAGCTCCTTGTAGTAGTCCCTTCGCTCCAAGTAGTGATCTTGCAGACTCTTGAACGGCTCCACAAGAAGAAAGCAACGAGCTTGCACCAAGTCTTCGAGACCGAAGATGATCTACGTCGAGGAGTCACTAACCCAAGCTACCTCTTCACTAATGTTGGATTAGTGAAGCTAACACCCTATACTAAAGTGCTAATCTAGTAGAGCATGATGAAGCAGGATTTTTGCTCACCTTAGAATTAATTTTCTCAACTCCTCTCAAAAACCTAGAGAGCTCTCTCATGAGCTTGAGGAAGAAGAAGAAAATAATGGATGAGAGAGTGAATGGCAACCATGGGTGAGAAAATATCTAATATATCTCATGTAGAGACTTAACTATGAGTTTAGATAATGGTTGGGTTAACAAATATCTAGTATAAGACAAAACTAGTGGACTAGTCAATGGAACTCCAAGCTTCTACAAGCTTCATGCCATGTGACCATTATCCAACTAATAATTGATTTACACTAAATAAATAAACCCATCATTATCATTAGTATAGTGTAAGTCTCATACACCCATGTTGCATGTATCATCAACCATGACACATAAAGAAAACACAATTAATATATATCACATATATATTAAGTGCACATGTGAGAAAAAGAAATGCTTAAGTGAGCTAATATTAGTTAATGTAAATTAATATATCAAATATATAATTATACATTAAATCATTAAATCAACACTTGATTTAATAATCCGGTTATATCTCATATGACCGACTAATATTATTTGTATCAACTTATCGAATCAACACTTGATTCGATAACCCGGCTATATCTCATATAACCGACCGATACAATATCGACTTATCGAATCAACATTTGATTCGATAACCCGGCTATATCTCATATTGCGAGAAAAGAATACGGTATCACATACTCGTATTAATCTCGGTCCCGCACATATCACATATATGCTCCTACTTCGTTTTGCTTGAGCCAGTGAAACCTCTGTGTAGGACTCTAAAGACTCGTCAATACTCCGGCAGTAGGTGATGATCACATCAAGCACTTACAAGCCGTCAGCGGTACTAGCTGGACGTAACGGCTATCCGGGTATTGAACGATCGGAAGATCAGCAAGCAAGCCCGCTCTAACACCTTCAAAATCCTGTCAGTAACACTCCCGTACAGTCCGGTCTCTTCGTCTGATATGTCGCATATCAGGTCTAGGGGTGGTAAACGTCAGACCCCAGTAACCGATAAGTCGTGTCGATGTGAGGCTCATAACGGGTCGAGAAACTACTGATAACACTTATCAGTAAATTTTCGTTGCAGCCCTTGCCAGGGACTTATTGTTATGGCCAATCTAGTACAGCGCAACATCAACCCCCAATACCGGGAGAGACGAATCCCCTCCTATCGCTCATTGCCACCATGTGATTCGGGACGGTACCCAAAAGCCACCGTTTTCCACGTTTTGTTGAACGTGGTAAGGTGGAAATCATAGCATAGTTAGAATCATACAAGACTCTATGACGATCTCAGGTCTATAGACTAACCTGTACCTGTGTCACTAGAGAACTGCTATCTGATGATAGGTATAATACCAGCTAGGAGTTCTCAGCGAGTCCGTTCAGTGTACCCAGTCTCCACTGAGCGCCTGTATACCATCTTTGATGTCAAACACCAATGGATGTAGGATCATCCATCGCCCATCATATGGGTCAAGATGCGTATACGCTAGTCTACTCTGGAATATCGATGCCCTGTCTCGGTACACCCTTGACTAGGAATAATTTTATGGTGTACTTGTGGACTACCCTTGGCCCACACTAGTATGATCTCCATCATAGTCTTGGTAGTCAAGTACACATCCTGAGGGCTTTATCAACATGTAAGAGCAAGATAACATCACATATACAGGTCAACATGTTAAGATAAAGAGCAACCAGATAACATACTATCATATCGAGCAAGAAATTCCTCTCTATATATATCCAAGCATCCACTATAATATACATCACATGTACAATAATGGCCTCTAGGGCATACATATAACTAAGAATCTCCCACTTGCACTAAGGCCAGTTGTTGTAGTATCTCATACCCAACATCTCGAAGAGTCTCTCAAATTATATCTGGGGAATGGCCTTGGTGAGTGGATCCGCCGTATTGCCCTTCGTGTCAACTCTCCTGGCCTCAACCTCCCGGCGATCAACTATCTTTCGGATCAGGTGATACCGCCTCAGAATATGCATGGATCGCTGATGGGACCTGGGTTCCTTGGCCAAGTCCACTGCTCCATTGTTATCATAATACAAAGGTATTGGAAGCTCAATGGATGGAACCACACCAAGTTCAGTTATGAACTTCTTCATCCAGACAGCCTCTTTGGCAGCATCGTTGGCAGCAATGTATTCAGCCTCTATCGTCGAGTCTGCTATGGTTTCCTGTTTGAAACTCTTCCAACAAACCGCCCCTCCATTGAGGGTAAAGTCAAATCCCGAGACTGACTTAGAGTCGTCCTTATCACTTTGGAAGCTCGAATCGTAAAGGACTCCACTTGGAGTTCTCCGTTACCATATACCAAGAACATCTCTTTAGTCCTTCTCAAGTACTTGAGAATGTTCTTCACAGCTGTCCAATGACTCTCTCCTGGATCTGCTTGATACTCACTACACTTAGTGAGTATGCTACATCGGGTCTGGTACATAACATCGCATGCATGATAGAGCCTACTGCCGAAGCATAGGGTATCCCTTGCATGCGAGATCTTTTCAAATCAGTCTTGGGAGACATTTCTTTGGAGAGAGTGAGTCCTGTGATCGTGAGTAAATTCCCACGCTTGGATTCTTCCATACTAAACCTGTTTAGTATGGTGTCAATGTACCTGGATTGGGACAATCCCAGTATCCGTTTAGATCTATCTCTATAGATCTTAATCCCCAAGATGTAGGAGGCATCACCTAGATCTTTCATTGAGAATCTATGTGATAAGAAGAGCTTGACCGAGTGCAGCATAGCAACATCATTTCCTATCAAGAGTATGTCATTCACGTACAATACGAGGAAGACAACCTTACTCTCTGCCACCTTCTTGTATATACAAGGTTCATCTACATTTTTGATGAAGTCAAACTCTTTGACTACCACATCAAAACAGATGTTCCAACTCCGCGATGCCTGCTTTAACCCGTAGATGGATTTAAGCAGCTTGCACACCTTTCCGCTGCTCCCACTGTCCACGAAGCCCTCTGGCTGAGTCATGTACACGCATTCTTCTAAATCACCATTTAGAAATGCCGTCTTAGCATCCATTTGCCAGATTTCTTAGTCGTGGTATGTAGCGATGGCAAGCAGGATCCGGATGGACTTAAGCATAGCCACTGGAGAAAAGGTTTCATTATAGTCCACACCTGGTCGTTGACAAAAACCTTTTGCAACAAGTCTAGCTTTGAAAGTCTCAACTTTTCCATCAACACCAAGTTTCTTCTTAAAGATCCATTTGCTCCCGATGGGTTTTACCCCTTCAGGAGAAACTTCCAAAGTCCATACTTTTTTGGTGTACATGGATTCTATCTCAGATCGCATTGCATCCAGCCATTTCACAGAGTCCCCACTCGTGATGGCCTTCTCGAAGCTAGTTGGGTCATCATCTACCATGATGCAATACTCGCTCCCACCGTCTACGAGAAAACCGTAGTATCTCTCAAGTGGATGAGGAACCCTACTAGATTGGCGGAGAGGCTGTGGTTCGTTGGGAGCTATCGAATCCTCTGGTTCTACCAAATCTTCTGTCGTTGTTTGTATCGCTGGAAATTCTTCCAGTTCTACCTCCTCGCCACTAATTTTCTTTGCAAGAAATTCCTTTTCCAAAAAGGTGGCATGCCGAGAAACAAACACCTTTTGTTCCTCGATGCGGTAGAAGATATACCCTTGTGAGTTTTTGGGATATCCTACAAACTTGCACAGAACAGATCTTGCCTCGAGTTTGTCCGGATTATGCCTTTTGGCATAGGCCGGACAACCCCATATCTTAACATAATTAAGACACGGTCTCTTCCTCTTCCATATCTCATATGGAGTGGTTGGCACAGATTTGGTAGGGACCATATTCAATAGGTGTATGGTTGTCTCAAGCGCATACCCCCAAAAGGAAATAGGTAACTCAGCAGTGCTCATCATAGAGCGCACCATATCCAATAGGGTATGATTCCTCCGCTCCGATACACCGTTGTGCTGTGGTGTATACGGAGGAGTAAGCTGAGAGAGAATCCCATTCTCTTTTAGATAGTCACAAAATTCTGTGCTCAAGTATTCTCCTCCCCGATCGGATCGCAGGATTTTAATACTTTTGCCCGTCTGGTTCTCAACTTCATGCTTATATTCTTTGAATTTCTCAAAAGCTTCAGACTTGTGTTTCAGCGGGAACACATGTCCGTATCTTGAGAGATCGTCAGTGAATGTAATGAAGTATGAAGAACCATTCCTGGCATGTGTAGACATGGGACCGCATACATCACTATGTATTAGTCCCAAGAGTTCCGTAACTCTTTCTCCGTGTCCAGTAAAGGGAGTTTTGGTCATTTTGCCTTTGAGACATGACTGGCAAGTGTTATAAGATGAAAATTCGAACGGTTTCAAATATCCATCTTTATGTAACTTAGCTAGTCGTGTCGCATTGATATGACCTAGTCTACAATGCCACAAGAAGGATTTGTTCATTTATAAACTCTTCCTCTTGTGTGTGTTTTGTACATTAAGAACTGTGATTTGATTTAGAATGTATATGCCATTATTTAACGAGCCTGATCCAATCAACTTTTGATTCAGGAAGATATTCATCATTATCCTGTACTACAAAATTATATCATTGTTTACTTAATAAAGAAACTGATATAAGATTGCATATCAGGATTGGTATGTAATAGCATCCGTTCAGAATCAATGTATTACCATTTGGAAATACACGGTGATATTCGCCAACTGCTTTGGCTGCAACATTTGCAACATTCCCTACTAGTACAGAATGATCACCTACTCCCAGTTCTCTACCTTTCCTTAGCCCAAGTAACATATTACATATGTGGGATCCCGATCTAGTATCTAATACCCAGGACGTAGAGTGTACTGAGAAATAGTTCTGGGTGACTAACACACCCGAAGAAGATGCATTAACATGCTCATTCTTCGTTTGGGTGGCGTGGAAATCCGGATATTATCCTACTTCCTGCTTGGACTTATAACAATTATAAGTTGGAGTGGAACCAACGTTCCCCTGCTCAGCATAAAAAGCGGGTTCGGTCAATACATCCATATTATTATCTTGATTAAGGCCTGACATGGTCGCTACCTGGAGAGAGAGAGAGAAGAAAACACTTAGCGTATGCTCTTGCAAAGATCAGATTGTTTATTTATCTTATCTAATCGATGTCTCCCACTGCTATTCTCAAATTTTCCTTCAAACCTTAAAAAGAAAATTCAGCCAGGATTAATTGCATTCTACAACTTCGCTAACCGTTCATCCAGGCCAGTGCCGGTACTTCTGAGGGAGGTTCCCCATGCTTTCACACGGACCTAATTAAAATAAACCTCATTTTCCCAGAGGCGTAGCCCCGTTGACACCTTTCTAGACACCTAATGAGTTAGCTAATTGTAAAGTGCAAAACTCTCCCGGGAGCAACTTTTGCTCACAGTGGGATCGGGATCCTACTATCACATTGAAGGTATGCAATCTCATTGCAAATTGCAACACTTGAAATTCCCGATAATACTTTTGCCCCTAATGTCCCATGACCTTGACGCAAGCCAACAAATCATAGTCTGCTAGTCAAGTCCAACCCGTACATTTCATGATTGAACTAAACCCACCCGCATGACCCTTGACGAAAACCAATAAAGCTGTACGACTACCCTAATCCAATCGCATCATATGTAGCAGATAAGGAGTAAGTAGCTACCGCACACTACGCCTTGACGAAAGCCAACAAACGTAGCACGAATACTAAATATTACTTATCTGAAATGTCGGAGGGCTACAAAGGTTTTTAGAATTGAATGAACTTGATGTAGTTGTAGAAACAAGTGATTTTTGAAAAGGAGTGTTTTTTAGGCTTTTTACTAGTTTTGCTAAAGAGATCACTCCCGGTGAAGGGATCTCGACTCTTTCCTTATCGAATAAGGTGCAGGATATTTCACAAATACCGCTATGCAAAGCAAGAACTAAAAGAAGCAGTCAAAAGACAAAACCGAGTGGGTTGTAGCATCTGCTAGTTTTGCTAATGAGGTCACTCCCGGTGAAAAGATCTCGGCTCTTTCCTTATCGAATAAGATGCTGGATATTTTACAAAGAATACCGCTATGCAAAGCAAAAACTAGAGCTACCCTTTTTGAAAATATGATTCTACAACATCTTTTAGGTTTCTTTTCCTTTTCATTAATCTCATTAATGAAATCCCATCATTTATGATTCCTAAGCATCACAGAAGAAAGAAAAATACAACGTACGCTTATGCCATCCGCATTCGCCACAGTGTCCCGTTATGCATCGTTAGGTTACTTAACTAACGGCATAGCGGGGCGGGACTAGCTCGGGTGTAAAACATAAGCAACATTTATTATATATCATATATACAATAATAAAGCATTCGTCTCACGCATATAAAGTGATCACATCACAGAATATCAGCAGCAGAAGATAACATATGAAATATTGGATATACTAGGAATTCCGTGTTTTAAATTATGCCAGTATAAAACACGGATTCCACGGTCGCGATGAATAGCCAAACACACATCCCTAGATCCCTACGAGAGCGGCAAGCAACCCTACCAATTCTAGAGTTAGGAGATCCGGACTTGACTCCTCGAGATGGTCTCCCACGGGACTCTAGAACCCGGTTACTTGTGCTCCCCTCCTTGGGTCTATCCTAATGTGGAAAAGTAAATAATATACAACAATGGTGACATCATCCTCAACCCGGAAGTGCCCCAATAAAAGAATATTATATATAATACATTTTACATGAATGAAAATAAAAACTCTCATCTCACATAAAACCCCGGCTATTCGAAACACGACGATCCAATATAACATATCACAGCAATACATAACATCACATGTCATCAACGTAAGTAAATATGCGTATCACAATTGTCGTTGACATATAGCAACGAAAACGGTGATACCCCACATATTACACTTACGGTCACAGAAAATAAAATGTCAAACTACAATATTTGGAATCCACAATCACCCTAGACATCATAAACCCAAAATATCACATACTTTGGATTTTATGCCTCACTATATGAATTCCACATATTGTATCACATTCCAGAAAAAGCTAGACGACCTTAAACATTCCGATCGAATCAAAAAACACCAAAAATTTCCCAAAAAGCTCAACACTTGAGCGCAGTTTAAAATTACTCATCACATGCCACAGTACCAATGGACCAACCGTAGAAGGGTCAACCCTTGCCTCACCTATGGCGCTATGGAACCACCGCAAACCCTAGGGTTTGGCAGCGGTTCTTACGGTCATAGAATCAAGTTAGGGTTCTGTTCTTCTAGAGGGTCCACCGCATTACTTGCAAGATATTTGAATGTTCATTAACTCGGAAAAAATCCATCTCTTGGAAAATTTTCCGGCAAGGGTTAAAGTGGGTATTTGATATCCGTTCGAACTTTTTAACACCGTCTAAAATGACCCGAAAAATTGTTAGGATTACGATTACGAAACACTCCGAGTTGCCATTGCAGAAAGTTAACATCACATGCAAATTTAGCAAAAACAAACAACACCTGAAACAACAAAATCCAGAGACTGGAACACAGTACAAATTTCAACCCTGGACACCACCAAAAAACCGAGCAGGCCGGTTTTAAAGGCTCTGTGGGTGGCCAAAATTCGAGGTCTGGGGTTAAATTTTGTTCTGTGTTCATGTTGCATCTCATACAACATTCTGCAGTTGTTTAAAAAAAAATTCGAAGACTTTAAGATTTCGACAGAAACTAGAATTGTGTATCGGGTGTTTCGGAGTTGTTTCGGTTTCGTAATTCTACATACATCGTCAAAATCTCTAGCATGGCTCTAATACCACTGTAAGAATGCTTGGCAATATAGCAAGGTTTCGGGAGACATCGTCCATGCCATTTTCAAAAATTTGCCGTACAAAACAATCCTAACTCTAGAATCTTAATTAAAGATTTAGACAATACAATGTGTAAACTACTTTACATCTAAGTGAGTAGGGATTACAACCTTTGTAGTCCGGTCCTTCACTTCTTTAGCTCCTTGTAGTAGTCCCTTCGCCCCAAGTAGTGATCTTGCGGACTCTTGAACGGCTCCACAAGAAGAAAGCAACGAGTTTGCACGAAGTCTTCGAGACCGAAGTTGATCTACGTCGAGGAGTCACTAACCCAAGCTACCTCTTCACTACTGTAGGATTAGTGAAGCTAACACCCTATACTAAAGTGCTAATCTAGTAGAGGATGATGAAGTATGATTTTTGCTCACTTTAGAATTAATTTTCTCACTAATTTTAAGCTCCTCTCAAAAACCTAGAGAGCTCTCTCTTGAGCTTGAGGAAGAAGAAGCAAATAATGGATGAGAGAATGAATGCCAACCATGGGTGAGAAAATATCTAATATATCTCATATAGAGACTTAACCATGAGTTTAGATAATGGTTGGGTTAACAAATATCTACTATAAGACAAAACTAGTGGACTACTCAATGGAACTCCAAGCTTCTACAAGCTTCATGCCATGTGACCATTATCCAACTAATAATTAATTTACACTAAATAAATAAACCCTTCATTATCATTAGTATGGTGTAAGTCTCATACACCCATGTTGCATGTATCATCAACCATGACACATAAAAAAACACAATTAATATATATCACATATATTAAGTGTGCACATGTGATAAAAAGAAATGCTTAAGTGAGCTAATATTAGTTAATGTAAATTAATATATCAAATTTATAATTACACATTAAATCATTAAATAAACACTTGATTTAATAGTCCGGTTATATCTCATATGACCGACTAATATTATTTGTATCAACTTATCGAATCAACACTTGATTCGATAACCCGACTATATCTCATATAACCGACCGATACAGTATCGACTTATCGAATCAACATTTGATTCGATAACCCGGCTATATCTCATATAACCGATCGATACCTTATATCGCGAGAATAGAATACGGTATCACATACTAGTATTAATCTCGGTCCCGCACATATCACATATGTGCTCCTACTTCGTTTTTCCTGAGCCAGTGAAACCTTTGTGTAGGACTCTAAAGACTCGTCAATACTCCGGCAGTAGGTGATGATCATATCAAGCACCCACAAGCAATCAGCGCTACTAGCTGGACGTAATGGCTACCCGGGTATTGAACGATCAGAAGATCAGCAAGCAAGCCCGCTCTAACTCCTGCAAAAGCCTGTCAGTAACACTCCCGTACAGTCCGGTCTCTTCGTCTGATATGTCGCATATCAGGTCTAGGGGTGGTAAACGTCAGACCTCAGTAAGAGATAAGTCGTGCCGATGTGAGGCTCATAACAGGTCGAGAAACTACTGATAACACTTATCAGTAAATCTCCGTAGCAGCCCTGGCCAGGGACTTATCGTTATGGCCAATCGAGCACAGCGCAACATCAACCCCCAATACTGGGAGAGACGAATCCCCTCCTATCGCTCATTGCCTCCATGTGATTCGGAACTGTACCCAAAAGCCACCATTTTGCACGTTCTGTTGAACGTGGTAAGGTGGAAATCAAAGCACAGTGGAAATCACACAAGACTCTATGAAGATCTCGGGTCTATAGACTAACATGTACCAGTGTCACCAGAGAACTACTATCTGACGATAGGTATAATACCAGCTAGGAGTTCTTGGTGAGTCCGTTCAGTGTACCCAGTCTCCATTGAGCATCCGTATACCATCTTTGATGTCAAACACCAATGGATGTGGGATCATCCATCGCCCATCATATAGGTTAAGATGCGTATACGCTAGTCTACTCTGGAATATCGAAGCCCTGTCTCGATACACCCTCGACTAGGAACAATTTTAGGGTCTACTTGTTGACTGCCCTTGGCCCCCACTAGTATGATCTCCATCATAGTCCTAGTAGTCAAGTACACATCCTAAGGGCTTTATCAACATGTGAGAGCAAGATAGTATCACATATACAAGTCAACATGTTAAGACAAAGAGCAACCAGATTGCATACTATCATGTCGAGCAAGAAATTCCTCTCTATATATATCCAAGCATCCACTATAATATACATCACATGTACAATAATGGCCTCTAGGGCATACATATAACTAACACATTCACTGGACGCGGAGTAAGATCCAGCAAGCTCTGAGGACTCATACACAGCAACGTGTGTGGTCCAATGTCTACACATGCAAGAAGTGGTTATTCCTACTTAATTACTTTTACGGATGATTTCTCAAGGTACGGACATATATTCTTGATGAAACATAAATCTGAGGCCTTTGAGAAATTCCGGGAATACAAGAATAAAGTGGAAAAACAAACCAGCAAAAGTATCAAGACACTTAGATCTGATCGGGGTGGTGAATACTTAAGTGCCGAGTTCCTGGATTAATTAAAAAAGAATAGAATTCTCTCTCAGCTTACTCCTCCATACACACCTCAACACAACGGTGTATCTGAAAGGCGGAACCGAACTTTATTGGATATGGTGTGTTCCATGATGAGTAACACTGAGTAACCGCGATCCTTCTGGGGTTATGCACTAGAATCAGCTGCATATCTTTTGAACAAGGTTCTATTGAATCAGTGCCTACCACACCATATCAGATGTGGAGTGGAAAAAAACCCTATCTTATGTATCTTAAGATATGGGGATGTCCAGCTTTTGTTAAAAAGCAGCATGCTGACAAGCTCAGTGCTGAGTAAGTTTGCGGGATACCCAAAGAACTCCAGGGGGTATCTTTTCTATTACGCGGAGAAAAAAAGGTCTTTGTTTCTTGGTATGCCCACTTTTTGGAAACTCAATTTTTTTCAAAAAGAAATAAGTGGGAGCGCAATAGAACTGGAAGAAATTCCAGAACCATAAGCTATTACTGAAAGCATGGTGGAACCAGAAGTTTCAAAGGAACCGGACATCCCTGCACCACTCCACAGGACTGGTAGGCAGCCTCATCCACCCGAGAGATACTACGGTTTTCTCATAAACGGGGATAGAGAGGATTGCATCATCAACGATGATGAGCCAACTAGGTTCCAGCAAGCCATTCAGAGAATAGACTCGGTAAAATGGCTGGATGCAATGTGGACCGAAATGGAGTCCATGTACACCAACAAAGTATGGACTTTGGACATTGCTCCAGAAGGGGTAAAACCCGTAGGCTACAAATGGATCTTCAGAAAGAAGATTGGTGTAGATGGACAAGTTGAAACCTATACGGCTATACTTGTTGCAAAAGGTTTACGTCAAAGACCTGGTTTCGACGATGATGAAATCTTTTCTCTAGTGGCTATGCTCAAATCCATTCGGATCCTTCTTGCCATTGCTGCCTTCCACGATTATGAAATTTGGCAGATGGACGTAAAGACCGCTTTTTTGAATGGAAAATTGGAAGAGTGTGTTTATATGGATCAGCCGGAGGGTTTCATAGAGAGTGGGAGCAGCAGAAGAGTGTGCAAGTTGCTTAAATCCATTTATGGATTAAAGCAGGCATCGCGGAGTTGGAACATCTGTTTGATGAGACGGTCAAGGAATTCGATTTTATCAACAATCCAGATGAACCATGCATTTATAGTAAAATTGTAGCGAGAACTGTGGTATTCCTCTTCTTGTATGTGGATGACAATCTCCTGATAGGAAATGACATTCCTATGCTACAATCAGTCAAAAGATTTTTGTCACAAAGGTTCTCCATGAAGAACCTGGGTGATGCCTCCTACATTCTGGGGATCCAGATCTATCGTGATAGATCTAAAAGGATATTGGGACTTTCACAGTCAAGGTATATCGACACCATACTGAAAAGATTTAGTATGGATGATTCAAAGCACGGTAATCTACCGGCTTGTCACGAAATCACCTTCTCCAAAAAGATGTCTCCCAAGACTGATTTGTAAAGGGATCACATGACTATTATACCCTACGCTTCTGCAGTAGGCTCTATAATGTATGCGATGTATTGTACCAGACCAGATGTAGCTTACGAACTGAGCATTGTAAGCAGGTATCAGTCAAACTCGAGAGAGAAGCACTGGACAACAGTTAAGAACATTCTCAAGTACCTAAGAAGGACTAAAGAGATGTTCTTGGTGTACGGCAGTGAAGACCTCCAGATCAAGGGCTTTGCCGACTCCAGCTTCCAGAGTGACAAGGATGACTTTAGGTCCATGTCGGGTTATGTCTTTACCCTCAATGGAGGGGCAGTATGTTGGAAGAGCTCCAAGCAGGACACCATTGCTGACTCGACGATGGAAGTGGAGTATATCGCTACATGTGACGCTGTGAAGGAAGCAGTCTGGATGAAGAAGTTCATTACAGAACTTCAGGTGGTTCCGTCTATTGTTGATCTAATACCTCTGTATTGTGACAACAATGGGGCTATAGCTTTTTTGAAGGAACCAAGGTCCCATCAGAAGTCCAGACATACCTTGAGGCGGTACCACCTGATCAGGGAGATCGTTGATCGCCGAGAGATCAAGGTGCGGAGAGTAGAGATAGAGAATAACACTGTAGATTAACTCACAAAGGCCATCCCTAAGACACAGTTCGAGAGGCTAATTGAGATGATAGGTATGCGATATGCCAATACATGGCCTTAGTGCAAGTGGGAGATTGTCAGTGATATATTACCTAGAGGCCATTATTGTTGTAACACCTTAGAATGTGTTTTGTAGCTAATTATATTTTAATATATAGTTTTTAGCAAAAAGTTTACCAAATTTAGTTTTAAATATTTTATCCTATTTAATGTGTATTTTATTAGAATTTTGTTAGGCACACACACACTTGTGCATGATAACTAGGGTTGTTTTTGGGGTTAATCATGATTGGCAATCATGGTTAACTAACCATTTCTCCCTAATCTAGTTTTAATATTTGTTTAAGTGTCATGGTTATAATTAGTCATGGTTGTTTTAAAAATGAAAATGAATTTAAAAAGGGTTTTTAAATTGTCTTCATAGTTGACTTTTGTGTGAGAGAGGGGGCATGGGAAGCATTGTGTGAGCCATGCCTCATTATGAGGGAAGAGAGAGAGGGGGGGGTCTTGGCTTGTTCTCTCATTTCTCCTCTCATTTTCTTCTTTCTCTCATCCCTCTCACAAACACACACACACACACACTCACCTGCAGAAGCAGCAGCAACACCAGAAGCAACAGCAGTGACAGCAGCCATCAGCATCATCATCATCTTCAGCAGCAGCAGATAGCATCAGCAACAGCAGCAGAAGCTGTAGCAGCAGCAGCCCCAGCACTTGCAGCAACTCACTTCTTCCCCCATATACTTCTTCTCCTGCTCTCTAGGGTCCATTAGGGTATATTTTCTGAACCCATATCTCCTTTTCCTAGCTTGTATGCTTATTGGTGTCGGTTAGTGTTAGATTAGCTAGTTTAGTGCTAATTATGGTGGTTTATGTGGAATGTTGGTTGGAATGTGATTGTGTTAGTTAACCCTACTTATTTAAGTGTTGTTAGGGTCACTTTAACTGAAAATTTCCCTAGATTACACTAAAATACCATAGGGTTTCCTTTTAGTGCAAATTGGTGATTTTTAAGCGATATATTAGACTTCTGTGATCTGCTATGGACCCGGACCCTACAGAACAAAATTGAGGAAACTGGAGCATGTACACTAGGTATAGATAACACCACCAGAATACGAGACCCCCATTCCCAACAGTGGCCGCCAATTTATTCAGATTGGCCGCAATTTGCGGCCAATAGGGGGACAGGGGTGTTGGGCTCTTGGCTAGGGGTCCCTGCTGTGTTGTCTAGGTCTTTGGCATGTCTAGTTTTATGATATCTTACCTGTAGGAAAATATAGGATCATATGTCGTTTTTGGTGTCCGTTGTGTTTTCGCGATACGCGCGATACGCGAGAGGGTTCTGTGATCCAGCATATCGCGGCGTGTCGCGATGGTTTTTAGACGCGTACACACACGATTCAGCGTATCGTGCACACGCGCGTTTAGTTCGCGACGCGAGTTTCTCGTTTTGGTTCGATATCGCGTTTCGCGGGATATTTGGCTTATATGTGATTTCCATGTCTTATTTGCAGGTTTGCAGACAGGGACTACGGACACGGCTACAGGGGGAGCAGATGGTAGGATTCACCTAGCGTGAGGCGTAGGTGAGTAGATTTAACATCTACAGGGGAATCGCCCGCATGGCGTTATGCGTCTGGGCTAGGATTCAATACCTGTCGCACATTCTACGTCATTGTTAGAATTGCGCCTTTATGTTATTTCCTGAATATAGTTGTACTGTGACTAGCAGCCGTAGGACACTGCACACATTATTGACGGTTCATGTTGCACGAGCACGGATTGTATGCTACACACACACCGTCAATAATTGCCATGTCACACACAACCCCTTATAGATACTATTGCTTATCATACTTGACATCTATCTTGTCGTATACCTGTAGTGTATCTTACCTTTAGCGATAGGTACATATACACTTTGCGATACAGCTACAGGTATACCATGCACATATTTTAGTTATACCGGGGGGGTTTCCTACATATGTTACTTATACCCGGGGGGGTATACGACATCAGTTCTTATAGGTAGATACCTATACTTGGCTGTACCTTATTGATTTTGCATACATCTGGTTCAGCTATATACTTTTGTTTACCTGCTCGCATTCAGATATATCGCATATATATTTATTCCTGGATTTGCGCATTGTTTATTTGGATTTTATATGATGTTTTCGGGATTTGGGAACCGCGGGAGTTCATGAAATTATGCATACATGAACAACCCGGTTTCCTTGATATGATATTTGTGCGTCCACCATGAGTTTTATCGGTGCTGATTATATACTCCATACGAGGTGTGGTTGCCGTATGAGAGTACATGGTGGGGCCCGGTATGGTTCCCCTCGGCAAGAAGATCGATGGGTTTGCCGATTGAGCCTGGAGGCGGGCGAGTACCTACCGGTGACTGGTTGGACCTGGCAGTTGTCCGGAGGATACTGGCCAGAGTCGAGAGATGGATGCGGGATGATCTGTACTGCCGGGGCCGAGGGCCGACACCGCAGACGGACCCCGTGGGCCGATCCGGACTGACGGAGCCCGATATACGAGGATTTCTGTGTCGATGCTTGGCACATTGTTTTCATGATATTTCTCTTAAACCCCTTTTGTATATATAACAGGGGATTTAGCCGTTGTTATATATACCCTTACACCAATATTAGTGGAATGGGACGCTAATATATGTGTATTGCCCCCATCATATTTATTTCTGCAAATACATATATACCCTTAGGATGTTAGAAACTTACTCGAGATTCGACTTGGGATATAGGTGATTCATTGAGATTGGACATTGGATATGAAAGAGATTGTGGATTTGTACATTCGAGATATAGGAGAGCTACTCGATATCGTACATTGAGGTGATGTGAGACCTATGTGATGTGAGAGCCCAGTTGGGGGCTGATTTGAGGATTTTGGGATGTGAGTGTCTTGATGGATTGTGATCCTACCACGATGTCAGGTTTCCGTGGAAATGACATATTCCACCCTATACCACACCCTCATCTACCTTATGCACAGATTCATATATTGGTAGTACCTGTTAGCATACCCTTATGATAGTTGCATATCTACTTTCACATATCCCTATTGCATGGTTATTGCATATTATTGTCATGTTATTACTGTTTCACATATGGATTGTACCTGTTACTGTACTTCCCTTATTTCAACATTTGCATGACATGTTATTACTGTAATCGCATATCTTAGATTCATGCTGTACGTGCATTCCTGCGATTACCTGCATATGTTATCTACTATTCACGAGTTGGCAACTCACCCCCGTTGTGCCACAGGTGTTTCAGGTTGTTCCCCAGAGTAGTCGAGGCAGGCTATTCCTCCATTCAGCTATCCAGCAATCATCTTTTGCTACAGATACCGCATCAGCTCACAGTACCTTTTTGCTTAGGTGGGTTAGATGATTATCTGTATTTCATATTGTACATTCGTTGTATTTTGTACTCTCCATCTACTATTGTATTATTGACTTAGAGACTTGGTGAGGACGTTATGTGTATTATTGTGGATTTGATGTCTCTTATATATACAGCTTCTTCTCTACTGTCTTTATTTTTGTGTTGTATTCATCTTGACTAGTCTTTACAAAAAGGGGGTGTTGCTAAAAATTTTAAATAAAGAAAGTAGACCGTTTTAAAGAATTTGGGTTGCGATTTCAAATGTTTCCAAAACTTATATTATCTTTTTTCCGTATTTTCATGGTTTAGATTTCTGGGTTTGGCTTTCTTTTACTACGTTGCGTCTTTAGGCGTTGCGTAGTATTAGGGCCGTCACGGGCCAATTTTGGGTCGTGACAATTGTATAGTATTGGATTGTATATTACATTTTTGAAGCTTGGGATATTCATAGATATAATAACAGTCTTGCTCAAAATGGTAGTATGCTACTTGGTTTGGTTCTACTTCAAAATGTGTATATGTTTCTTTTAGCATATCGTTAATACATATTGGTAGAGCCCTTAGGATATTTGCTTGATTACCACTAGCGGGGACTGGGTATTCTATAAGCACATCCTTTTAAAGGTCCCTAGTCGTAGGATTATCGAGACGGGGCATTGATACTACAGAGTAGACTAGTGTAGACGCTTCTCATCCCAGCAGGGAAGATGGTCTGTCCCACAGCCATTGGTATGTCGTACCGGAGATAGTATACAGGTGCTCATTAGGTTATGAGTTACACTGGACGGACTCGTTGGGAACTGCTGGTTGGTATTATACCTATCGTCAGGTAGCAGTTCCCGGGTGGCATGAGTGCAGGTTAGTCCGCTGACTTGACATCACTTGTCACGACCCGGAAAAGGCACGTGACTGGTACTTGAATCATATGAAGTCAATAGGACCCCACCTAATTCAAGTAAGCCAAAAGCCTAGAAATCTAAACCTTTTTAGGGAAAATAGTGAAGGTGAAGTTTTGAAATAAAGGTTTAATGAAATCAGGTTCCTTCTTTAAAACATAGGTAATATCATATGAAAAAAATGTTTTGTAACTATCTTGAAAACATGTTTCGTCGTTTGAAATTTGGGCAGCACCTCCTTTGTATATTTTAACCCGAAAACAATACAAGCAATAATAATAATAGGCATCCCCAAGCGGGAGCTAGCTCTTCGCTAATTGGCGGAAACTGTTAGTGATATGTTTGCCCAAGAGGCCATTATTGTATGATATAGTGGATGCTTGGACATCTATAAGGAAGACTTTCTTTCTCGACATGATAGTATGCTATCTGCTTGCCTTTATCTTAACATGTTCACTGGTATTATTATACTGTCTCTCATATACATGTTGATAAACCCCTTAGGATGTTATCTTGACTACCAGGATTATGATGCAGATCATACTACTGGGACCTAAGTAGTCCACAAGCACATTCTTCAATTGTTCCTAGTCGAGGGAATATCGAGACAGGGCATCGATATTCCAGAGTAGACTAGTGTGTACGTTTCTTGACCCTGTATGGGGCGATGGTTGATCCCATATCAATTGGTGTTTGACATCAAAGATTGTACACAGGTGCGCATTAGAGAATGGGTACACTGAACAGGACTTGCCGAGAACTCCTAGATGGTACTATACCAATCGTCAGATAGCAGTTCTCTAGTGACACTGGTACAGGTTACTCTGTGGACCCAAGATCATCATAGAGTCTTATGTGGTTCCTACCGTGCTTTGATTTCCTCCCTACCACGGCTCAAAGGAGTCTTGCAAACAGGTGGATTTTGGGTACAGTCCCGAGTCACATGGAGGCAATGAGCGATAGGAGGGGTTTCGTCTCTCCTGGTATAAGGAGTTGATGTTGCACTATGCTCGATTGGGTTATAACAGGAAGTCACTGGCTAGGGCTGTTGATGAGATTTACTGGTAAGTGTTATTAGTAGTTTCTCACACCGTTATAGGCCTTACATTGGCATGACTTATCAAGTTATTGTGGTCTGACGATTCCACCATAGATTCGATATGCGACATATCAGACGAAGGGACCGGACTGTACGGTAAGTGTCACCTATAAGCTTCATTAGAGTTTGGACATGCATGCTTGTGGATCTTCTATTCGCTCAATACCTGGATAGCCGTTACGTTAAGCTAGTACCGCTGACGGCTTGTGGGTGACTGATGTGATCATCACCTACTGCTGGCATATTGACGAGTCTTTAGAGTCCCACATAGAAGTTTCCTGGTTCAAGCGAACGAAGTAGGGCACATATGCTGATATGTGCGGGAGCCTGATTAAATATAAGTATGAGATACCGTATTGTAATCGGGCATCTATTTGTTATCAGTTAGGTTATATGTGATATAACCGGATTATTGAATCAAGTGTTGATTTGATAATGTGATATACAGATCATTGATATTAGTCGATTATATGTGATATAACCGGATTATTGAATCAAGTGTTGATTTAATAATATGATATATACATTTATATTTATATTTGATATAATTATATATTAACTAATATTATTAGCTCACAAATTATTTTCTTTATAATATATATATATATATATATATATATATGTATGTATATGTATATTTTATGAAGCATTGTTTGTTTTTCTATTTTGTGAAAATAGAAAATGAGGTGGAATTGGAGGAATGGGGTGAATCATGGTTTTGATGAATATTTTATTCATCTTACTACACTATTGAAGCATGATTACAATTGAATATTATTTTCAATTGGATGCTTCAAAAATGTGTTAGCTTCATGCCATTTTAGAGACTTAGTTCATTTTCTTTCTTGAGCTCATGTGATGAGTTTCTCTCTAGCTCTCTCCATTTTTCTCACCTCCACCTCCAAGCTTAATCCCTCACATGAGTTGTGAAATCTTGAGCTTGTGAGAACCCTAGTGAGCAAACAAAACCCCTACTTCACCATCCTACACTAGATTAGCAGTTTGGTGTAGTGTGTTTACTTCACTAATGAGTTTAGTGAAGAGGTAGCTTGGATTAGCGGACTTCGGGTGGATCATCTTCGGCACAAAGGTCATTGAAGCAAGTTCGTTCAACCGTCAAGTGGAGTCGTAGGGACTACAACCCGGAGCTTTAGAAGAGAAGGAAACGGTCTACAAAGGTTGTAGTCACCTTTCTCTTATATTAATTTTTTTTATATCACAGTTAAACCCTAATCAACTAGTTTAAGATCTTGGTTAGTGTAGATTAGCACCCTTAATTTTTTAAAATTGGCATGCTTGATGCTAGTAAAACCCAATGGTGGTGCTAACGGACACTTTCATGGTTCAGTGCCAATGCTAGAAGATTGTACGATGTACTTAAATTAAGAAACCGAAACAACTCCGAAACAGTCGCACTGAAACCCTATTCTCTGTCGAATTTTTCAAGGTCTCTGAAATTTTTTTAAACATATACAAAATGTTACATGTGATGTAACTAGAACACCCGAGAAACTCGAGGCCAAAACTCCAATGTTGACCAGGCGAAAACCCTAATTTGGCCGGCCTGGCCGGTTTAACTATTCTCAAATTGGCTCGTGTTTGTTTGGTGTTATGTTCTGTAGTTTTTAGGGTTTCAGGTTATGTTTGATTATCCCAGTTTGCATATGATGTTAACTTTTGTTAAGGGGCTAATACGGAGTGTTTCGTAGTCATGATTTTTACAACGTTTCGGGTTTAAGTTTGATATGTGATGGAGTAGTTGGAATCCACATTAAATTAATTTTGTGAAAGCTAGTTTGTTTGTAAATCTAGCATGTTAGTATCTATTGATCGATTGCCACGAAGTTTCGATTCGGATAAAAACTCCGTCGCAATCGCGTATCGTACGCTCGGGTGCTCGCGACCACGGTGTTCCTCCTAAGTGCACTTGGTTGACGACATCGAGGGTGCGGCCATCTACTAAAGTTCCCGACAAGAATTCGATCGGGTAGTCGGGAATCTTGTTTAATTACCCGACTAAGTTATTGAAAAGTGTTATCGATATAAGACTAAAATGCAAGGTTTATATGGTTAGGTATGAAATTCGGAATATGAGATATTCCGAGTTTATGATGTCTATAGAAATGCGGATTCTAATTATTGTAGTTTTTCATTTCTTTTCTCCGACCGTAAGTGCAATATGTGGCGTATCCCAAATCTCGTTGCTATATGTCAACGGAATTTGGGATACGCGCATTTACTTACGTTGATGACATGTGATGTTATGTGTTGCTGTGATATGTTATATTGGATCGTCGTGAATGAATAGCCGGGGGTTTTATGTGAGATGAGAGTTTTTCAATTTTTATTCGTGTAAAAATTGTATATAATATTCTTTTTTTGGGACACTTCTGGGTTGAAGATGATGTCACCATTGATGTATATTATTTACTTTTCCGCATTAGGTTAGACCCAAGGAGGGGAGCACAAGTGACCGGGTTCTGGAGTCCAGTGGGAGACCATCTCGAGGAGTTGAGACCGGGTCTCCTAACTCTAGAATTGGCAGGGTTGCTTGCCGCTCTCGTAGGGGTCTAGGGATGTGGGTTTGGCTATTCATCACGACTGTGGAATCCGTGTTTTTCATTACTGGCTGAATTTAAAACACGGACCTCCTAGTATATCCAATATTTCATATGTTGACTTGTGCTGCTTGGTTCTGTGATGTGATCATATAACTGTGTGAGAAAAATTCTATATATAATAAACGTTGCTTATGTTTTGCACCCACGCTAATCCAGCCCCCGCTCTGCCGTTAGTTAAGTAACCTAACGGTGCATGATGGGGCCCCCGCTCTGCCGTTAGTTAAGTAACCTAACGTTCTATTTTCTATGATGTTTAGGGAAACATTAAATGATGGGACTTCATTAATGAGATTAATGAAACGAAAAGAAACCTAAAGATGTTGTAGAATCAAAAGTTTTTAAAAAGGTAGCTCTAGTTCTTGCTTTGCACAGTGGTATTCCTTGATGAATATCCAGCACCTCATTCGATGAGGAAAGAGCCGAGATCCCTTCACCGGGAGTGGCCTCTTTAGCAAAACTAGCAAATTCTACAACCCACTCGGTTTATCATCATAACTTCTGTAGTTCTTTCTTTGCATAGTGGTATTCCTTGATGGATATCCAGCACCTCATTCGATGAGGAAAGAGCCGAGATCCCTTCATCGGTAGTGACCTCTTTAGCAAAAGCTAGTAAAAGCTATTCGGTTTGTTTTTGAAAACTACACTATTTTAAAAGCGGAGCTTAAACCACTCCTTTTCAAAATTACTAGATTCTACAACGATATCAAGTTCATTATGTTAAAGGTTTTCTTAAAAACCAGTCGTAGCCCTCCGTCATTTCAGATAAGTACTATTTAGTATTCGTGCTGCGTTTGTTGGCCTCCGTCAAAACGTAGTGTGCGGTAGCTGATTAGTGCTTATCTGCAGCATGTGATGCGATTGGATTAGGGTAGTCGTACGGCTTTGTTCATTGTTAAGGGTCGTACGGGTGGGTTTAATTCAATCAAGAAATGACGGCTTTGTTGACCATAGGATTTTTTCTTTAGTACCAGCATTATGATGGCGATCATATACATGGGCGATGGGAGGTCTATAAGCACATCCTTAAATGTCCCTAGTCGAGAGAGTGTCGAGACTGGGCATTGATACTCTAAAGTAGACTAGTGTGTACTTATCGAGACCCCGACGAGGGCCGGTGGCCGGTCTCACAAGCCATTGGTATTAGTTTGTCACCTAATATAGTATACAGGTGCTCATTGGGTTATGATTACACTGGACGGACTCGCCGGGAACATGCTAGTTGGTATTATACATATTGTCAGATAACAGTTGCCAGGTGACATGTGTGCAGGTTAGTCTGTCGACCTGAGATCGTCATTTGTCTCGTGGGAGTTCCCACTATGCTTTGATTACTACCCTACCACGGCTCAAAGGAGTCGTGTAAACAGGTTTTAGTTGGGTACAGTCCCGAGCCACATGGAGGCGGTGGGCTGATTGTCGGGGATTCGTCTCTCCTGGTATTGGGGGTTGATGTCGCGTTGTGCACGGGTGGCTATCACCAGAAATCCTTGGCCAAGGTAATCGAGAATTACTGATTTGGATCAGTTGCTTCTCAGTTGGTTATGGGTTTCATACCAACACGAATTGTCGCGTTATTAGGGGTATGACTTTATCCACCCCCTAATCTCGATATGCAATACGCTTAGATGAAGAGACCGGACTGTACGGAGATTGTCACGGACAGGCTCAGTAGGGGTTCGGATGAGTTTGCTCGTCGGCCTTCATTTCGCTCAATACATGGGTAGTCGTTACGTACAGCTAGTGCCGCTGACGTGCTTATGGTTAAACCCATTACCAGCGTATTGACGAGTCTTTAGAGTCCCACAAAGAGGGTTTCCTTGCTTCGGGAGAAACGATGTAGATGCCGTATGGTTTTACGGCAAGGTTCGATCATATATGTGCACTTGTGCACATATCATGATTCGGACGGTTTATACTGTTGGTTTTGGTTTAAGACGGATTCTAGTATTATATTGCTGGATTATTTTCGTCTCATTGTATTCGTATTTTCTCAAAAAACGGATACGGGTATGTATATACGGATGAGGGTTATTCTTGTAATTCATTACAAGGTGCTTCTAGAAGAAGACACCTTATTATGTTTAATAACCATTTGGTTAAATGGTTATTTGAGGTGTATGATGAGGTGTCCTTAGCTTTAATTTATGGCATGGCTCACTTGGTGACTCATGGTCACTATTTTACCATGCTTGATATTTAGTTTGTGTTGTGAGATATTTCTTTACTTGATGATTCATTTTTCTATACTCACAACACTTAGCCATTTTTCTTGAGTTGCTTCACACTCTGATCCTCATGCTTCTTCTTCCTCTACCTCCACCCTAAAAGTCTCATGTGTTGAGAAACCTAGGGTGTTTAGAGACAAATCAATCCATCATTAGACTCTACATCTTCTAGGCTATCTAGTTTAGCGAACTAGGTACCCTAGTTACCTCGGTTATGAGGTTGGAGCTCGTTTCATAGACTATCAGGTGGATCATGTTCGATGGAGGGAGACCGGAGATCAAGCTTGATCATGGAGGCCTTTAGGAGCTCTGGATGATGGTTAAAGACCGAAGGACACGGATCATTCGGTATAACCTTTCTAAACTCCTTTTATGTTTGCTAGCTTTTAAGGTTTATGGTTCGATCCGTTTTATGAGGTTGTTCTAGCGCCAGTTTGGAAAAAAAAAATTTGTTCCGCATTCGGCCACGGTAGATGGCCAGGGCGCTGGCATAACCCTACATGGTATTAGAGCCAACCCATAAATCCTTGCTAGCTAGTTTGCACAAGGTTAAAATCTCAATCGACAAATTTTTCCGAATCGTATTTCCATATTAGCATGCTTGCTGTCGAATTTCAAAGTTGATAAAAAAAAATTTGGGCTAAGTAAAAAATTTGGGCACCTAACTCCAAAATTTCGTCGCGAAACCCAAGACAAATGGCACGTTTTGCCGAGGAACCGCGGCGCTTTTTTTGCTATAGTGCCCCAATTGTTTTCTGAGGCTCTAGTTCATGGAAATATGATTTTTGGAATATCTGGTTTTGGTCCAGATTTGTTTGAGTGCTGGTTTTGCATTTAGGGGCCAATTTGGAAAAGTTTAGTCGATCGAAATTTTAATTGTGTGTTTTTTAGTGCATGCATTTCTATCTGCGACCATGAATGTCATTAGAGCGGTATAACTCGTCTAACTGCTATATGTTCTTTTAGACGGGTTTGCGAACTGGACATTCACGTTGATGTTCTGTGTTATGCTTAGGTTGTTGCTGGGTTGTCGTAGTGGATAGTCAGTGGTGCAATGATAGTTGTACAGTTCAGATTCATTTGTACATTTATTATTGCGAGGCGAGCGTCCGACATGTGGACTGCCTTCTCTGCCAGTTTGTATATTATTTGTTTGGGGCATGACTGGGTTGAGGTCGATGTCACTCTTGTACATTTATTTTCTTTTCTGTACTAGGATTACCCCAAGGCGGAGTGCACGAATAGCCGGGTTCTAGAGGACAACGGGTCTACATCTCATGGAATTGAGACGGAGGGGACCTTACTCTAGAATTGGCGGGTTATTCGCTACACTCGTATGGGGTATAGGTTGACCCACGGAGGGGTGCTCAAGTTACCGGATTCCGTGAAGTGCTGGGTGGCCCATTCACTTTGTTGATTGGGGTTGCCTCACTTCTGGGATTGGCGGGTAACTTGACGCGCTCGTAGGGGTCCCGGTTTTCGTTGCACAGGCTATCCATATGACAGGGAATGTCGGGTCTCATTTGCGGCTCAAGTGAAAACCGAGGCTCCAAGATTATCCACCATTCTGTGTTGCTTGCTGAGATTTTATGATGTTGCTTATATCATGCCTGGGATGAATATTATATATATTTATATATACTAGTAGATGTTGTATGTCACGACCCAAATGTGGCATGTGACCGGCACTTAAATCACGTGACATCTAAAGATGTCGACGCGGTCCAAGTAAGCCGAAACCCAGAATCTAAACCTTTTTCTTTTGAAAACATTGGAGGTGAAGTTTTAATAATCATCAGATGGAATCATTTTAAAATAACCATTTAAATTTAACTAAATATGTTTAAAGAGAATCTATGACAATTTGAAATTTGACAGCACCTCCATTATAAATATTGCATAAAACCCGATACAACTACAACAATAAAATGGCATCCCAACGGGTGCTAGATTCCACACCCAAACGGCGGAGCAACCAAGCAAAAGATATAAAAAGTCGGCTCCAATGAGTGTGACATCACAAAACACAAATTCTAAGTCTCGCTTCTAAGTCCACAATATACCATTTCAAAGTTGATGGAGTTTTTGCTAGATACAAGAATATATGAATAACAAAGTGCGAGTACGATACAATAGTAACTCACTTACCAAGAAATCACCGAAAGAAGTATGTACTCAAAGCCGCTGATAATCCAAGCGGTAAAACCTGCAAGAAACTGTGGCACAAAGGGGATGAGTTGCCAACTCAGTGAATAAAAGTACATCACAAGGTAGAAATCGAAATGCACGACGATACCTAGGTCATAAGTATAATACTATCATAATCTGTACTAATATAATATGATATGCATATGTATTATAATGCAACACTTGCTGTCATGAAATCCCAAGTAGAATATATCAATGCAAATGACCTGTATCTAGGTATAAGCCCAAAGTAGCCGAAAATATATTTATATAAACCTCTTCTCTAAAATAGCCTCGGAATAGATAGGTCACGGCATAAAGCAGACGTGATAGTATAAAACATAATAGGTATCTTTACTTAGGATATACGTCCTGCTGTTTGATGGAAAATGTTAAGAGGTTTACAATTTAAAGATTTCAGTGTCATATCATACATTTCAAATTAATGAGTCTATAACTCGTGTTTGAATTCCTTTTTATGTATATGAATGCCCGTACAAATATATATAGGTACCGTCCCCCGGATAAGTCATGGTCGGCTATAATAACTGTAATCTAATTGTGTACCTCATGATAGCAATCATATCAATATATATGGATGTCCAGCATCGACACCCGAAATCAGAAATCTCTCGTGTCCATCACCGAAACGTAAATGCAGATATCGTCGACACCATCCCAAGAGATGATCGTCACCCGATATCCCTGGCCCCGGTCGGTATCCCCTGGATATCCACCGTGCCCAAATTGAACCCCGATCAGTATTCCCTGGATATCTAACGTGCTCATCTCAATCTCCGGTATCGAGTATCCTCCCTAGGCTCCCCGCCTCATATGCGGCTATCCTGTCCCTCGGTCTCGACCGGGTCCACCATGTATCCAACTGTATATCCCCCTCCCACTCAGTCTGGATAACGTATAAATCCGCAACTGTATAGCCCCCCCCACTCGGTTCGGAGTAAATCCAAATCATAAAACATCAAACTCATGGTGGACGTCAATTCATCATATCCAGAAATATCAAGTAAAGAATAAGAATACTTGCATAGATCATTCTGATGATATATTATATATATATATACATATATAACAGCGTCACATACCACTGATATATATCATCAGGAGTAAAACATCCAGAAAATCCGTAAGAATCAAATATCAACATCTATAGTACTGGTATTCGCAATGTGCAACAGGAAATAAAGTAAGACTGCGTAAATAACACATATAGGCAGAAAGATAGTAATTCTACTATGTCATGGCACTACTAATGATGTATGATGTAACATATGCATTCGTGCTCGTGCAACATGGTAATAATTATTATTTGTGCAAGTGTTCTAAAGGTGTAACAACCTACTTATATCAACATCTATATACGCATTACATAATATAACGATTCTACAGTGATATGGCAGTACCAATGAGGTATAGTGTAACATAGGTATACGTGCTTGTGCAGCATAGTACTCATTGGTAGTTGTGTAGTGTTCTATCAGAGTGTTCGTATTACGGAAACGTATAATATCAATAACTATTACGTGAACAAGTAATTCTAAGGATAACTTAATAAATGTAACTACTTGTTATGAGCTATACCATTATCTTTGAAAAGGAACGAAACGTTGATTTTAAAATGAGTATAGCTCACTCAAGTATTACGTTCTAAAACCGGAATAAAACCTTAATTTATGAGTTTAAAGGTAACTTGGCCGTTATTCGGCATACTAATCTCATTATCATCAATACAGTATAATATCTAGTACAATACATCACTTATCACCATATCAAATTCAGCTCTACTACGGCATGGTCTTTCGTACCAATTTACCCAAACCATAAATAACTACATGCAAATGAATGTTCTGCTAGATGCAAATTAGCTCCAATGTCAATATTTTGAATAAACACTAAAACTGACTAAATATCATATTACTATTTATAAGGTTGCGGGGGTGCTATACACCATCCACCCGACTTCCCCCGTAGACGTAAATCTTCTCACCAACTTGATGAGCTTGCTGAAATCCACGCTGCTAAGTTCGTCAACTCCGTCTCGGAATTCTTCGTAATCGTACCTATAATCGTAGTTATATCATATCGACATGAAAATCATCTCAAAACTCAAAACAGCGAGATAGGCATCCATAGGTTAGAACCTACAGTATACTTAACCCAAAACGACAAAATATATATCTGTCGCTAATGTATAAACGTTAACGGTTCAGTTGCAGTTCAAAATACGAAAAAATCCGTATCGTAAATATCTGAAATTTGGTAAAACCACTACTAAAACGTTTCCAGATTTTACAGTGTAGTTATTGGGAAAAATCAAACAATACAGTAACTTATAAAATACCAATATAACCCTACGGAAAAAAAACCAACATCAAAACCCACCAGAAAACCGGCAAGCTCGGACATGGGGCAGATGTCGCCGGCCAAAATATAGGGTGGGGGTCTCGTGCTTTTGGTGAAGTCTCCTAGTGATCTTATTATACTTTTGGTCTTGCTAGTTTTTCTAGTATTTATACCTTATGGTTCCAGATTCAATTTAAGTGAGCTAGATATCACAAAATACACTGTTTTCTGTACTGCACACTAAAAACAGATATAAACTTATATTGAACTTGCAAGGAGGAAATGAATTATACCTATGGAGATTGTGTACAAGAAAATCCTGCTCAAGAAATGCTTGTGGAAGCACCTATGGTTGTAGTGGCTTCTAGGATGAGGATTGCACAATTTGATGAAGGATTAATGTTTCCTTCATTAGGATTGAGGAAACTTATGAAAATTAGTTTGGAGCTTGATGAATTAACTCTTTGTTCAGTTGAGAAGCTAAAGAGTTCCCATGTGTGTGCGGTGTTGTGTAGAGAAAGTATGAGGTGGAGGTTAAGAGGTGGAAGTGGCATGAGAGGAGTAGAATGTATCACACTTGAAGTGGAGTGTTGTGTTCATGCAAGGAGGAAATGTAAAGTTATGAAGAAGGAGGTGGAGAGTGTTGAGCATGGTGAGGATATGTTGTATGTGAGTGTTTAAAGTTAGGTTATAATATGACAACCATTAAAAGAATTATCAAATCTCAAAACCTTTCATGTCACAAATTAAATCCATTTAACATAAAAGATATGAATTGATAAATCTATCACTTAAATGTCATTAGCTTAAATGAAAAATACCATGTCACGTTAAAATAATTAAAATATCATTTTTATGACACCACACACTTTTAATTCATATTTACCGAAATAACAACAGTTTTACGGATATAATTCTGATACCAAAAGTTGTATGTGATACCACTTTTACAAACTCATTATTTTTATATTTCAAATTATAAATTAATACTTATAATTTTCCAAAATGTTACATTGAATATGATTTGCACCCGCGCTAGTCCATCCCCCACTCTGCCGTAAGTTAAGTAACCTAATGGGTGATGACGGTGTAAGTCGATGTACTACACCCCAATACTTGTGGGGAGGCGGAATTTTCAAAAACGAACTTGTTTAGTGAACGAACATCGACTAACCGCTTGAATCGAAGCTAAACTATAAATAACCAAACACAAAGTGTTTCTAAACTACTGTGTTTAGGGATTATACCTAATGAACCAATTCCTTCATCTTTACGATCTCCTTGTCCTCCTCGGCCTTCTCTAGGTAGTAGACGATCCACCCGAGAGCAAAACTCCAAGCTAAACCTCTAAACTTGAGGCAACTAACCTTCTTGGATTGCTAATCAAAGAAGCTAGGTGTAATATAGAGATGGTTATGGATTAATTAGTCTTACTAACCCTTGTACTCAACTAATGAGAGGGGAGGATTAGTCTTATGAAGAGGGAAAGCTTGAGGAGAGAGAATGTGAGAATGATCAATGAATAAAGTTATGAGTATCATAATATATATGAAGCATTTTCTAATAAGAAGAAAAGAATAAAGAGTGATGAATAATCATGCTTCATAAAATATCAAGTGGTGATTCATTAGCATGAGTCATTAAGCAATAAATGTGCATTAATGAGATGAATGAATCACCCTCATGACTCATATAATTCATTCAATGTATATGACACATAACCCTCCTTAGTCACCATCTTCTAGAAGCTTTTCGTACAATTACGAGAACGCCCCTCCATTCCGCAAAAATACGGAAAAACTTTAGACTGTAAAAATCCAATAACCGGATACCAGTAACTGGCTTAAACCAAAGCCGACTGGTAAAAACTGTCCGAAAGTCGTACGCGCGTAAACGCACGTATGCGTCCGAACCCTTGTCGTAAAACCATACGACCTATATATCGTTTTGCCTGGAGTAGGAAACTCTCTGTGTGGGACTCTAGAGACTCGACTACTACGCTGGCAGTGGGTTTAACCATAAACCGCAAGCAGCACTAGCTGTACGTAACGGTCCCCAGGTAGTTGTCGATAAGAAGGCCGATGAGGAAACCCATCCGAACTCCTACTGAGTCTGATGTGACAATCTCCATACAGTCCGGTCCGTTCGTCCAAGACTATCGCATATCGGGCCTAGGGGGCGGCAAGCGTCAGTCCCCTAATAGCGGTATAAGTCGTGTCGGAGCGAAGCCCATTACACCCTGAGAAACTACTGGAACCTACCAGCAAATCTCGCTTGCCCTGGCCAGGGACTTTGCGTAATGGCTCTCTGACACAGCGCGATATCTACTCCCAATACCGGGAGGGACGAATCCTGTCTAACCGCCACTGCCTCCAAGTGCTCGGGACTGCACCCAACTGCTACCTGTTTGCACGACTCATTTGAGCCGTGGTAGGGTAGCAATCTAAGAACAGTGGGACACACTCGAGGCGAAGTAGCAGTGTCAAGTCTGCGGACTATGCTGTACTCATGTCACCTGGGAACTGCTCACTGACGACTGGTATCAAACCAACCAACAGTTCCCTGTGAGTCCTGTCCGGTGTACCCGTAACCTAACGAGCACCTGCATACTATCTCCAGTACGACGTACTGACGGCTGTGGGACAGACCATCTCCCCAACTGGGATGAGAAGCGTACACACTAGTCTACTCCGGAGTATCGATGCTCTGTCTCGATAATCCAACGACCAGGGACCAGAATAAGGATGTGCTTGTAGACTACCCAGCCCCCACTAGTCTGACTGCCATCACAACGCTGGTAGAAAAGCAAGATCCTAAGAGCTCTATCAATACGTACACTCACATATTAAGATAGAAAAACCAAGTATCATACTACCATGTTTAGCAAGACTGTTATATACATGTGAATATCCCAAGCTTCCATTAAGTAATATACAAACTAGTATGATACAGTAATGGCCTTCTAGGGCATAAACACTAACAATCTCCCACTTGCACTAGGGCCATGTACTGGCATATCGTAGACCGATGATCTCGAGTAGCCTCTCGAACTGAATCTGAGGTAGGGCCTTCGTGAATGGATCAGCAATGTTCTCTTCAGAAGCAACTCTCCGAACCTCGATCTCCTGACGATCAATGATCTCCCTGATCAGGTGATACCGCCTCAAGATGTGTCTGGACTTCTGATGGGACCTTGGTTCCTTTGCTAAAGCTATAGCTCCGTTGTTGTCGCAATACAGAGGTATTGGATCAACTATGGTAGGAACCACCTGAAGTTCTGTTAGGAACTTCTTCATCCAGACTGCTTCTTTTGCGGCATCGCAAGCAGCTATATACTCCGCTTCCATCGTCGAGTCAGCAACGGTGTCCTGCTTGGAGCTCTTCCAGCACACCGCCCCTCCATTGAGGGTAAAGACATAACCCGACATGGACTTGGAATCGTCCTTATCACTCTGGAAGCCGGAATCAGCAAAGGCCTCCAACCTGAGGTCTTTTCCGCCGTAAACCAAAAACATCTCCTTAGTCCTTCTCAGGTACTTGAGAATGTTCTTTACTGCTATCCAGTGCTTCTCCCCTGGGTCTGACTGATACCGGCTTACCACGCTCAGTGCGTAAGCTACATCTGGTCTGGTACACAACATCGCATACATTATAGAGCCTACCGCAGAAGCGTAGGGTATAATAGACATGCGTTCCCTTTCCAAATCAGTTTTGGGAGACATCTCTTTGGAGAGGGTGATTCCGTGACAAGCCGGTAGATTACCGCGCTTAGAATCTTCCATACTGAATCTTTTCAGTACAGTGTCGATATACCTGGACTGTGAAAGTCCCAACATCCTCTTGGATCTATCACGATAGATCCAGATCCCCAGAATGTAAGAGGCATCACCCAGGTCTTTCATGGAGAACCTGTGTGACAAGAATCCTTTGACAGATTGTAGCATAGGAATGTCATTTCCTATCAATAGAATGTCATCCACGTACAAGACGAGGAATACGACACTTCTGGCTACAACTTTACTATATATGCACGGTTCATCTGGATTTTTGATAAAGTCATATTCTTTGACTGTCTCATCAAAACAGATGTTCCAACTCCGCGATGCCTGCTTCAGTCCATAAATGGACTGAAGCAGCTTGCATACTTTCCCGCTGCTCCCACTCTGATTGAAACCCTCTGGCTGATCCATATAGACGCTCTCTTCTAAATTTCCATTCAGAAAAGCCGTCTTTACGTCCATCTGCCAGATTTCATAATCATGGAAGGCAGCAATAGCAAGAAGGACCCGAATGGATTTGAGCATAGCCACTGGAGAAAAAGTTTCGTCATAGTCCAAACCAGGTCTTTGGCGAAAACCCTTTGCAACAAGTCTAGCCTTATAGGTTTCTACCTGTCCATCTACACCAATCTTTTTCTTGAAGATCCATTTACATCCTATGGGTTTTACCCCATCTGGAGCAAAGTCCAAAGTCCATACTTTGTTGGTGTACATGGACTCCATTTCGGTCCGCATTGCATCTAGCCATCGTACCGAGTCGCCGCTCTGGATAGCCTGCTGGAAGTCAGTAGGTTCATCATCATCTATGATGCAATCCACTCTATCCCCATCTATGAGAAAACCGTAGTATCTCTCAGGCGGATGAGACGGCCTACTACTCTTGCGGAGGGGTGCGGGAATGTCCTGTTCTTCTTGAACTACTGGTTCTACCAAACTTTCAGTATTAGTTTGTGGTTCTGGAATTTCTTCCAGTTCTATTTCGCTCCCACTTGGTTCCTTTTCTAAAAACTGATGTTCTAGAAAATGGGCATTACGAGAAACAAATACCTTTTGTTCCTCTGCGTAATAGAATAGATATCCCCTGGAGTGCTTTGGATATCCCACAAAACTACATTTTACTGATCGTGCCTCGAGCTTGTCTACATGCTGCTTTTTAACAAAAGCTGGACATCCCCAAATCTTTATATACTGTAGATGGGGTTTCTTCCCGCTCCACATCTGATATGGAGTGGTAGGCACAGTCTTGGTAGGAACCATGTTCAAAAGATATGCCGCTGATTCTAGCGTATAACCCCAGAAAGATCGCGGTAACTCAGCATTACTCATCATGGATCGTACCATATCCAATAGGGTTCGATTCCGTCTCTCCGATACACCGTTATGCTGTGGAGTGTATGGAGGAGTAAGCTGAGAGAGAATTCCTTTCTCTTTTAGGTAACCTAGGAACTCGGCACTTAAGTATTCTCCACCTCGATCAGATCTCAGTGTCTTAATACTTTTGCCGGTTTGGTTTTCTACTTCATTCTTATACTCTCGGAATTTCTCAAAAGCCTCGGATTTATGTTTCATCAGATAAATGAATCCGTATCTTGAGTAATCATCCGTGAAAGTAATGAAATAGGAAAAACCACCTCTTGCATGTGTAGACATTGGACCGCATACATCGCTGTGTATGAGTCCTAAGAGCTCGCTCGCTCTTACTCCTTGTCCAGAAAATGGAGTCTTTATCATCTTTCCTTTGAGACAAGATTGACAAGTGTCATAGGTTTGATATTCGAACGTGTCCAAATATCCTTCTCTATGCAACTTAGTCAACCTTCTCTTATTGATGTGACCCAGTCTACAATGCCATAAGAAAGCTTTATTTAAATCTGGAGACTTTCTTTTTAGTGTGTTCTGGACGTTGAAAATTTGGAGTTGGTTTAAAACATATATACCGTTATTTAGGGTACCGGACCCAATCAAACCATGATTTAGGTGGATGTTGACAACATCTCTTACAAACGTGAAATCATAACCTTTATTTGATAACAAGGAAACTGATATGATATTACACGTTAAGCTTGGTACAAAATAACAGTTATGCAAAACCAAAATATGTCCACTCGTCAATCCTAGGTGATAATCCCCGACGGACGCAGCTCCCACGCTAGCTCCGTTAGCAACCTTTAGGGTCATATCACCTTCCTTCAGCACTCTACGGTTTCTCAGTGCCTGCAATGAATTGCAAATATGAGATCCTGATCCGGTATCCAATACCCAGGAAGTAGAGTTGATCGACAGACAATTCTCAATTACAAACACACCTGAAGTCGAAGCCACGGCTTGCTTCGGTTCCTGGTTCTTGGCGTTCCACGCCTTGCAATCCTTCTTCCAGTGCCCTTTCCTGTGACAATGGAAGCACTCATCCTGGCCAACTACCGGTAATGCAAACTTTTTCTTTCCCTTCCCTCCCACCTTACTAACACCTCCTCTAGGTTTGGGTGCGGCCTTCTTCTTCCTTCCTTTGGCCCTAGCCTTGGACCCGGAAGAAGATGCACCGCCAACAAACATAGCGGGTGTTTCCCTTACTTTCTGCAAGGTGCCCTCTGCACTCCTTAACATGTTCAGGAGTTCCGCAAGTTCAACTTCTTTTCCCTGAAGGTTGAAGTTGAGGATAAACTGGGCGTAGGTGGGAGGAAGGGACTGGAGAATGAGGTCTGTATAGAGCTCATTATCTAAAGTCGTCCCAAGGTCTGCGAGCTCTTCAATATAGCCGATCATCTTTAGGACATGTTCACCTACCGATGACCCGACAGCCAACCTCGCTCGAAACAAGTTCTTAGAGGTCTCATATCTTGCTATACGAGATTGCTCTCCATAAAGTTCCTTTGTATGGAGAAATATGCCATCTAGGGACATATCCTCGTGCCTCCTCTGATGTTCATTGTTCATTGAGGCAAGCACGATGCACTTGGCTTTCGCGCAATCTAAATCCCAGGTTTTGCGGATTTCCTTATCCGCATTGCTGGATTTGGGACCAGGGACAGCAGGTGCCGTAGCGGTGAGGATGTACCCCAATTTGTCATAGGTCAAAGCCATTTTGACATTCCGCAGCCAATCTTTATAGTTTGGCCCTGTCAGTATATTTTTCTCTAAAAGTAACTTAAGTCCAGTCATATTCAGGGTCGCTGCAATTAGGAGAGAGAGAAGAAAACTCTTTAGCATGATGCTCTTGCAAGTTTAGAGTGGTTTTTAGTTTATCTAAACTGGATGGCTCCCACTGTTTCTCGAATCCTTCCTCAAACCATAAAAGAAGAATTAGCCAGGACAATTCTCACCGTACAATACTTGCTTAACCGTTCAGCCAGGCCAGTTTCGATACTTCGAGGGAGGTTTTCCAACGCTTTCGCGAAGTTCCTTAATTAAATAACCTCTTTTCTCTGGGGGCGTAACCCCGCTGACACCTTTCTGGACACCTACTAGGTTTGTAGCATTGATCGTTAAGTGACGAATCTCCTGATAAGTAGCATATACTCACAGTAGGATTGGGATCCAAATAACATCGTATGATAATGTTGAAGGAATCCTACCAACATTCATCAAACTCCAAATGGTATGCATCTCTTTGCAAATTTCAGTTTCTTTTGAAATTCCCGATATATATTTTTGCCCCATGCTCTTATGACCTTGGCGTTAGGTCAAAATGTCATAAGTCACATGTCAAGTTCTACCCATCATTATCTTGTCAATTTGAACCCATCCGTATTTATCCTTGACGTTCGGCCAAAATGATAATACGACTGTTCCAAACTAACTCATCTATCTATGCAACAACTGAATACCCAGTAGCTACCAAACACTATGCCTTGGCGTTAGGTCAAAATACATAGCTTGAATACTACTGAATACCCAGATGAAATGACGGAGGGCTACGAATGGTTTTGGCGAAACCGTGAACGTAGTGAACTTGATATAACCGAAGGAACCTGATAGCTTTTAAAAGGAGTGGTTAAAGCTCCGCATTTAAAAATATCTGTTTTTAAAATTAACCGAGTGGTTTCTTTTAAATTGTTCCAACGATTTAAACTTGGTTTATTTTCTTTGCATTATAGATAATGCGTCCCATCATTAACCTATCATTGCAGAAAACAACGAAAATACAACGTCCTCTTATGCCATCCGCATTCGCCACGGGGTCCCGTCATCACCCGTTAGGTTACTTAACTAACGACAGAGCGGGGGCTGGGCTGGCGCGGGTGTAAAACATAAGTGACGTCTAAATAGCTATCATATATATAGATATTTTACATTCTTCTGACGCAATGATATACATTCCAGAACACAGATAAACAATATTGGATTTGCAACCAATCTGTATTTCTTTTGAGCCTGCAAGAAAAGACAGATTACACAGTTGTGATGAATAGCCTTTACCCCACCCTCGACCCCTACGGGTACGGCAAACTACCCGCCCGGCAGTTTGTGCACCCCACCTTGGGTCAGTCCTAAGAGCAGAAACAGTAAAATGAAATAATACAACGGTGGCTACAACCGCAACCTGGATGTGCCCCGCAAAATAATATTACAACAAATTACATTTACAACAAATGAATTAAATAATAACCCATTGCAAACCCCGGCTATACACCACAACAGTCCAATACAGTTTATATGCACAAACAGATAAAACCATTACAGAAATGTGCAACCCCCTGCCAACCGACATACTAGCAGTTAGGGGAGGTTTACGAACACATTTATCAATCACAGATATAATCCAACATGCAAATACTGTATAATTTCGATCGATTAAAAATCTTTAATATTGCTCCAAAAACTGCTCTGTAAAACTGAAACCTGAGCAAATATTAAATATCCCAGAAAATCCCAAATAACACAGAGAACCACCACAATAAAAATGGGTCCCTGAATCGTCCAAACGGCGGCGGATCCGCGGCGGCAACAGTGCTAAGCGCAGCGGATCCGCGGCTCCGTAGACGATTCAGGGCACCAAATTTTTTGTGTGTTCTTCTGGTGTCTTTTCAAGCTCTCTGAACTTACCTGAAAAATTTTTGGACTTCATTTTAAACTCGACAGAAACTTGACAGTTTTAGGGTTTTCCGGCTTCGTTTTTCCGTTCGAAATTCGTACAAATTTGCAATTAAGTTATTTATTGTTTAGCGAGGCTCTGATACCACTGCAAGTCGATGTACTACACCCCAATACTTGTGGGGAGGCGGAATTTTCAAAAACGAACTTGTTTAGTGAACGAACATCGACTAACCGCTTGAATCGAAGCTAAACTATAAATAACCAAACACAAAGTGTTTCTAAACTACTGTGTTTAGGGATTATACCTAATGAACCAACTCCTTCGTCTTTACGATCTCCTTGTCCTCCTCGGCCTTCTCTAGGTAGTAGACGATCCACCCGAGAGCAAAACTCCAAGCTAAACCTCTAAACTTGAGGCAACTAACCTTCTTGGATTGCTAATCAAAGAAGCTAGGTGTAATATAGAGATGGTTATGGATTAATTAGTCTTACTAACCCTTGTACTCAACTCATGAGAGGGGAGGATTAGTCTTATGAAGAGGGAAAGCTTGAGGAGAGAGAATGTGAGAATGATCAATGAATAAAGTTATGAGTATCATAATATATATGAAGCATTTTCTAATAAGAAGAAAAGAATAAAGAGTGATGAATAATCATGCTTCATAAAATATCAAGTGGTGATTCATTAGCATGAGTCATTAAGCAATAAATGTGCATTAATGAGATGAATGAATCACCCTCATGACTCATATAACTCATTCAATGTATATGACACATAACCCTCCTTAGTCACCATCTTCTAGAAGCTTCTCGTACAATTACGAGAACGCCCCTCCGTTCCGCAAAAATACGGAAAAACTTTAGACTGTAAAAATCCAATAACCGGATACCAGTAACTGGCTTAAACCAAAGCCGACTGGTAAAAACTGTCCGAAAGTCGTACGCGCGTAAACGCACGTATGCGTCCGAACCCTTGTCGTAAAACCATACGACCTCTATATCGTTTCTCCTGGAGTAGGAAACTCTCTGTGTGGGACTCTAGAGACTCGACTACTACGCTGGCAGTGGGTTTAACCACAGACCGCAAGCGGCACTAGCTGTACGTAACGGTCCCCAGGTAGTTGTCGATAAGAAGGCCGATGAGGAAACCCATCCGAACTCCTACTGAGTCTGATGTGACAATCTCCATACAGTCCGGTCCGTTCGTCCAAGACTATCGCATATCGGGCCTAGGGGGGCGGCAAGCATCAGTCCCCTAATAGCGGTATAAGTCGTGTCGGAGCGAAGCCCATTACACCCTGAGAAACTACTGGAACCTACCAGCAAATCTCGCTTGCCCTGGCCAGGGTCTTTGCGTAATGGCTCTCTGACACAGCGCGATATCTACTCCCAATACCGGGAGGGACGAATCCTGTCTAACCGCCACTGCCTCCAAGTGCTCGGGACTGCACCCAACTGCTACCTGTTTGCACGACTCATTTGAGCCGTGGTAGGGTAGCAATCTAAGAATAGTGGGACACACTCGAGGCGAAGTAGCAGTGTCAAGTCTGCGGACTATGCTGTACTCATGTCACCTGGGAACTGCTCACTGACGACTGGTATCAAACCAACCAACAGTTCCCTGTGAGTCCTGTCCGGTGTACCCGTAACCTAACGAGCACCTGCATACTATCTCCAGTACGACGTACTGACGGCTGTGGGACAGACCATCTCCCCAACTGGGATGAGAAGCGTACACACTAGTCTACTCCGGAGTATCGATGCTCTGTCTCGATAATCCAACGACCAGGGACCAGAATAAGGATGTGCTTGTAGACTACCCAGCCCCCACTAGTATGACTGCCATCACAACGCTGGTAGACAAGCAAGATCCTAAGAGCTCTATCAATACGTACACTCACATATTAAGATAGAAAAACCAAGTAGCATACTACCATGTTTAGCAAGACTGTTATATACATGTGAATATCCCAAGCTTCCATTAAGTAATATACAAACTAGTATGATACAGTAATGGCCTTCTAGGGCATAAAGACTAACAGACGGGGCCCAGTGGCAAATGCGGATGGCATATACGTACATTATATTTTTCGTTCATTTATCTGGTGTGATATGTTTAATTGATGGGACTGCATTAATTCCGATTAATGCAAGGAAAACAAACATATATGATGTTGTTGGAGGCATGTTTTTTTAAAACACTGACATTACAGACGTTCTCTTTTGCTTTGCACAGTGGTATTCGGTTATGAATATCCAGCACCTCATTCGATGAGGCAAGAGCCGAGATCCCTTCATCGGGAGTGACCTCTTGAGCAAAAGTTTACGTCATCGTAATAACTTCATTATAGTTGATTCTTTTGCTTTGCATCGTGGTATTCGGTTTGGAATATCATGCACCTCATTCGACGAGGAAAGAGCTGAGATCCCTTCATAGGGAGTGATCTCTATAGCAAAAGTTTGCGCCACTATATATTTGTAAAACCATTCGGTTCCTTCAACGATATCAAGTTCATTACGTTAAAGTTTTTTCACCAAAAACCAGTCGTAGCCTTCTTTCATTTCAGATTAGTATTGCTTAGTATTCGTGCTACGTATGTCGTGCTTAGCCGAGGCGTAGTGTTCGGTGGGTATGTTGTGCTTTTCTGTTGCATGGTAATGCGATCGGTTAGGATAGTCGTACGGTCATTTTGGCTCAGTCAAGGACTCATGCGGGCGGGTCTAATGTAATCAAGATAATGACGGGTTGAACTTGACTAGGACCCTTTGATATGTTGGCTCAGTCAAGGTCACTTGGGTCCTAGGGATAAAAACTACATCGGGAGTTTCAAACATACAGGAAACTTGCCAGGCATGCGCATACCTTCTCGAGTGTGGTGACTTGAGTGGATTCCATCAAGTTATCATGCGATGATAGTTGGATCCTGATTCCCACTGAAGAGTAGGTGTTACTCCTCGGGTGACTTTAGATGATCTCGACTAATTCTCCTTTTAGGGTTTGATGGAGAATTCAAGGAAACAGTAGGAGCCATCCTGATTAGATAAAGTGATTAACAAATCTGATCTAGGTTAGTGTGCACGCTGAGTGTTTCTTTTCTCTCTCTATTTATCAGCGACCATGGCCCTACCCTAGACTAAAACTCATGAACCAAGTTAGCTGAACCATCTTAAAACACTTTGGCTTTTGGATTGTCACGGAGTCGCATATATCATTGCCAATTCTACTCCACCTTTGCATTTTTCCAGAACACTTCGTATCACTAAGAAAATCCATATTGCTTGGATATTCCATCATATAGTTACATACGAACTCGAAGGAACTTGTTCCAGTTTGAGGTTGGACTCTGGTTCTGGAAAAATTGAATAGGATTATTCGGTTCTCTTTTCTCTTTACCTTCTCTCAAGTTGCGCGAGCTCCTGGTATTAGGAGAGTACACCTATTGCGCTTATTGGATAGTATTCTTCCAAACCATAGACTGGTGCCGAAAGGTGGGGAAGGAAGAAAACCAATTAGCTTAAGTGTGGTGTACAGAAGGTAATAAGTAAAGACATATAAAGGGATTAGAGTAAGGGCAAAGGAAATTGCGACTGCTATCATTCACGATGAAACCGCATATACCCCTGCCACTCCTATATCACCTTTGCATTTCTCCAGAACACTTCGTATCACTACGAAAATTCATATTGTTTGGATATTCCATCATATAGTTTCATACGAACTCGAAGGAACTTGTTCTAGTTCGAGGATGGATTCCAGTTTTGGAGAAATAGAATAGGATTATTCAGTTGTCTTTTCTCCTTACCTTCTCTCAGGTTGCAAGGGCTCCTAGTATTAGGAGAGTACACCTATTGCGCTTATTGGATAGTCTTCTTCCAAACCTTAGGCTGGTGCCGAAGGGTAGGGAAGGAAGAAAATCAATTAGCCTAAGTGTGGTGTACAGAAGGTAATAAATAAAGACATATAAAGAGATTGGAGTGATGGCAAGAAAATATATAGTTACAGTCATGAATCTGGATAGTGGAAGAGGCATTACTAGGAATACCCGGTTACCCCTTCGAAACATTTTCATATTTCAGTTTTACTGTGCGGTGTTAAGTGAAAAATGTTTTTCCCAATTAGATTCTAACTCAAGCGTATGTATTTACCAGATTTGATTCTCACATTTGTATGGCGTTACAAATGATGAGTGTGAGTAAGATATTTGGAATTGGGTGATTATATCCTCAATACATATCAGAATTCTTTGTAATTGGTGATATTTGAGGAAATCACCTGGGTTTTTCCTTACGGCAAATATTTCGTTTTGAATATCCGTTTTTATGCACCAATTTCAAACCGATATATCTGTACGTTTATTTTATAAAGTGAGATATAACTTTTGGAAATTATGTCTATGACATTTACCTATATCAGTTGATGGTTAGGTAAGATGCATTCAACAACGGTTTAATTCTTCTTAACCATAGTACATTTTTCAACCTACGATGCGTAGGGTTTGAGTTATTAAACTCAGAGGACTTATACTGAGTATTGTATGTTGTCCATTAGGACAAAGGGGTTGGTACTCATACTATATTCTGTTTACTCATGACTTCTCCAGTTCTAGACAAGTATTTCATTGAAATACAAGGTCCAGATATTAAGAAGATATAGGTATAAGAATAAAGTAGAGAACCATATGTTGCAAGTATCAGGATTCTTCAAGGTGATCGAAGATGTAGATACTTGTGTTTGGTATTTCGTTGTAAGTAATAGTTTTGAGAAATTGCTTCTCTTTCAGGTTACTCATACATGGATGTATTCCTGGATGAGTAATGATGTATGGCCTTCTTCCATTTGGATGATATGCACTGGAAACAGCTGCATAATTTTTGAATCTAATTCCAATTAAATTAGAGTCTTTGTTTCTATATTGGATATATAGAATGGATTCATATCTTAACGATGTTAAGGTATATGGAGTTGTCCGGCTGATGCTTAAAACCAGATTCTGGACAAACTCAGGGCACATTTCAGTAATGGCAGCTTGTGGGTTATCCCGGGCTTTAACGAGGGTTAACTTTCTACCATCTGAAAGATCAATAGTTATATTGTTCTTGACTCGCCACCAGTTTTAGTAAAATGGATTCTTTTTCAGAAAACATTAGTGGGAGTATGGTAGAACTGGAAGTGATTCTAGAACCACAAACGATTACTGAAAATTTAGTAGAACCTAAAGATTCAATTTGTTTCGACGATCCATTAGCTACTCCACAGATTTGGTGGGTAACCTCAGGCACCCGAGAGGTACTTCAGTCTCCATAATGATGGTGACAGAGAGGTTTTTGATTACCCATACTTGACACTACTGTTGTTCTAGACTATGAGATCTGGCAGGAGGATGAGTATAACGTCCTTCTAAATTAGTTTTAGAAGTGCATGTGTATATGACTCTTCCAGAGGGTTGTTGTAGTCAGTGGGAGCAGCGGAAGCATAGTGGGCAAGTAGCTTATGTCTATTTATAGGCTAAAGAAGGTATAGCGGAGATAGATCATCTATTTTGATATGACAGTCATAGAGTTTGACTTCATCAGAATAAGAGATGGATCTGGTAAAAAGGTAGTAGGGAGTGATGTCCTGGTATTTGGATGACATGCACTTAATAGGAAGAGATCTTCCTATACTACGATCGATTATACTGTGGTTGTCATAAGGTGGTTTCTCCACATAGGATATGGATAAAATATCATAGATTCTGGTGACTAGATCTATGGTTTTAGATCTAGATTTGGGAAGTGTCCCAATTCGGGTACTTTGAAATTATTCTAAAGTCTTTTAGAATGGAAAACTCCTGGCGTGGTGGTAGATCCGCAAGTGATGGAGTCACCCTCTCTAAAGAGATTTCTTCTAGACTGATGAGGAGAAGGATTTGCATGATTGGCATATCACTTGCTTAGGCAATTGAGTCAATCATGAGATGTCAAGTACAACACCAGATATTGATTTTGCACAGGATGCAAAAAATATATATTAATCCAATCCTGGAGAAACATTGGAAGTAGTTATGAACAGAAGTGGATATTCTTGGTATATGGTAACGACAGCCTCTATCCGGAGACGGTTATCATTTCACGCTTCCAAGGTGACCTGGATGACAGAGTGACTGTCAGAGTTATAGTGTTCCCTCTTTTGAGGGGCAGTATGTTGGACAGGTGGTCCAAGCGGATACTGAGGAAGGCATGATGAAGGATATTGATTAAATTCAGTGATTGATACAGTCTAAGAAGTTTGTTGGATTTAAAGTTCATTTGTAAACTGACTCCCATCAGATATCCAGACAAATTCTAAGACAGGTATTGCTCTAGTCTTTCTCCGCGAAGTTGAGATATAGAGAGAGATAAAGATAGAAACATTGGAGCGGATCCACTCACTGTGGCTATTTCTCGAACGCAATAGTTTCACAAACGAGCTTTGTGAGACTGATTAGTAGAGAAGTTGAGTGTTCGGTATCATACGGGCTGTGACTATGCGACACCGCAATTATTAGCCTTAACTGCAAGTGGGAGATTGTTGGCTATAGTGCCCTCAAGGCAATTATTGTAATCACAGGCAGGTGATTATGATGATTGAGGGAGGACCTATACGGATATAACAGTCTTACTCAAAATGATAGTATGCTATCTGGTTTGCCTTTATCATCCTGTACATGCTTTATGTGGTATTACAGATCACTATTACATGTTGTAGAGCCCATAGGATTCTTGCTTGACTACCAGCATTATGATGACGATCATATACATGGGAGCTGGGTGGTCTATAAGCACATCCTTAAATGTCCCTAGTCGAGAGAGTATCGACACTGGGCATTGGTACTCCAGAGTAGACTAGTGTGTACTTATCGAGACCCCGACGAAGGGCGGTGGCCGGTCTCACAAGCCATTGACGTTAGTTTGTCACCTAAGATAGTATACAGGTGCTCATTGGGTTATGAGTACACTGGACAGACTCGCCGCGAACATGCTAGTTGGTATTATATCTATTGTCAGATAGCAGTTCCCAGGTGACATGTGTACAGGTTAGTATGTCGACCTGAGATCGTCATTTGTCTCGTGTAAGTTCCCACTGTGCTTTGATTACTACCCTACCACCGCTCAAAGGAGTCGTGCAAACAGGTTTTAGTTGGGTACAGTCCCGAGCCATATGGAGGCAATGACCGGATCGTCGGGGATTTGCCTCTCCCGGTATTGGGGGTTGATGTCGCGTTGTGCACGGGTGGCCATCACCAGAAATCCTTGGCAAAGGTGGTCGACAATTACTGATTTGGATCAGTAGTTTCTCAATTGATGATGGGCTTCATACTGACACGAATTATCGCGTTAATAGGGGTCCGATTTTATCCACCCCCTAGACTCGATATGTGATACTCTTAGACGAAGAGACCAGACTGTACGAAGATTGTCACGAATAAGCTCAGTAGAGGTTCAGATGAGTTTGCTCATCGGCCTTCCTTTCGCTCAATATATGGGTAGCCGTTACGTACAGCTAGTGCCGCTGACATGCTTATGGTTAAACCCACTGCCAGCGTATTGACGGGTCTTTAGAGTCCCACACAGAGGGTTTCCCTGCTTCGGGAAAAACGATGTAGAGTCCGTATGGTTTTACGGCAGGGTTCGATCATATACGTGCACTTGTGCACGTATCATGATTCGGACGATTTATACTAGTGGCTTTGGTTTAAGCCGGATTCTAGTATTATATTGTTGGATTATTTTTATGTCATTGTATTCGTACTTTGTCGGAATACAGATACGGGTATGTATATACGGATGAGGGGTATTCTTAATTCATTACAAGGTGCTTCTAGAAGAAAACACCTCATTATGTTTAATAACCATTTGGTTAAATGGTTATTTGAGGTGGAGGATGAGGTTTCCTTGGCTTTAATTGATGGCATGGCTCACTTGGTGACTCATGGGGTGACTCATGGTCACTATTCTAGCATGCTTGATATTTAGTTTGTGTTGTGAGATATTTCTTTACTTGATGATTCATTTATCTATACTCATAATACTTAGCCATTTTTCTTGAGTTGCTTCACACTCTCATCCCCATGCTTCTTCTTCCTCTACCTCCACCCTAAAATTCTCCTGTGTTGAGAAACCTATGGTGCTCAGAGACAAATCAATCCATCATTAGACTCTACATCTTCTAGACTATCTAGTTTAGAGAACTAGGTGTTGGTTATAGTGCCCTCAAGTCAATTATTGGATCGCAGGCACGTGATTGCAATGATTGGGAGGACCTATACCGGTAGAACAGTCTTACTCGAGATGATAGTATGCTATCCGGTTTGTCTTTATCATCGTGTACATGCTTCAGGTGACATTACAGATCACTATTACATGTTGATAGAGCCCATAGGATTCATGCTTGACTACCAGCAGTATGATGGTGATCATATACGTGAGAGTTGGGTGGTCTATAAGCACAACCTTAAAGTGTCCCTAGTCGTGAGAGTTTCGAGACTGGGCATCGATACTCTAAGAGTAGACTAGTGTATATGGATCGAGACCTCGACGAGGGGCGGTGGCCGGTCTCACAAGCCATTGGTGTTAGTTGGTTCACCTAAGATGTATACAGGTGCTCATTGGGTTATGACTACACCGGACGGACTCGCCGGGAACATGCTAGTTGGTATTATACCTATTGTCAGATTGCAGTTCCCTGGTGACATGTGTACAGGTTAGTCTATCGACCTTAGATCGTCATTTGTCTCGTGTGAGTTCCCACTGTGCTTTAATTACTACCCTACCACGGCTCAAATGAGTCGTGCAAACAGGTTTTAGTTGGGCACAGTCCCGAGCCACATGCAGGCAGTGAGCAGATCGTCAGGGGATTCGTCTCTCCTGGTATTGGGGGTTGATGTCGCGGAGTGCACGGGTGGCCATCACCAGAAATCCTCGGCCGGGGTAGACGAGAATTACCGATCTAGGATCGAAAGTTTTTCAGTTGGTGATAGGTTTCATGCCGACATTAAATGTCGCCTTTTTAGGGGTCTGACTTTATCCACCCCCTAGACTCGATATGCGATACTCATAGACGAACGGACCGGACTGTACGGATATTGTCCCTTTCAGGCTCAGTAGGGTTTCAGGATGAGTTCGCTCGTCGGCCTCCCTTTCGCTCAATACCTGGGTAGCCATTACGTACAGCTAGTGCCACTGACGTGCTTGTGGTTAAACCCACTGCCAGCGTATTGACGAGTCTTTAGAGTCCCACACAGAGGGTTTCCCTGATTCGGGCGAAACGTTGTAGAGGCCGTATGGTTTTATGGCAAGGTTCGATCATATACGTGCACTAGTGCACGGATCATGATCGGACGGATTATACTAGTGGGCTTTGGTTTAAGCCGGATCCTAGTATTATATTGTTGGATTATTTTTGTCTCACTGTATTCGTATTCAGTCGGAATACGGATGCAGGTATGCATATACAGATGAGGGGTATTCTTGTAATCCGTTACAAGATTACTTTTGAAGATGCCGTTTCTTTTTTCTTGTATTAAACATATAGGGTTTTATAAATGTTTAATATTATGTTGTGGTGTAAAGTGTGAGGTTAAGTCTTGGCATGATGCAATTATTGTGGCATAGGCCATGCTTGATATTTAATTGGATTGTTGTGAGATATTTGTGTGGGCATGGGAGATATTTTGTGCAAGGAATTTTCTTGGCTAGCTCAACTCAACACCTCACAACACATAAAGAAAAATGAGCAGTCGCTTCTTTTTCTTGGGTTGCCTTTTTTTTCTTTAGGTGCTATGTCTTGAGCTCACACTTCACACCTATGGCTTCTTCTTCACCTCTATCCATACCCTCTGATGAGTTGAGAATCCATGGATGTCTTGAGACAAAATGAACACACTCTCTCTACTTCATCTTGGGTATCTAGGCTAGCAAACTGAATGCCCGAGCTGCTTCGGTTTTGAAGCGGGAGCCCGTATTACTAATCCTCGACGTGGATCGTCTTCTACGAAGGAGACCGGAGAACAAAATTGATCGAGGAAGCCGCGAGGAGCTTGGGACAGAGGTTGAAGACCGAAGGAAATGGATCGATTGGTATAACCTCTCTAAACTTCTTTTACAGTTAACTAGTATAGGGTTAATGGTTCGATCCGGGAATTGGGTTCCGTTAGCGCCGGGTTTTAAAAAGTTTTTGTTCCGCATTTGGCCACAGATTGATGGCCGGGGCGCTGGCGTAACCTTACGTGGTATCAGAGCCAACCCATTAACCGTATACTAGTTTGTTTAGACGATGTTAAAGTATCGAAACCGAAACAACTCCAAATCAATACCCTGCACAATCCAGTTTCTGTCAAATTTTTATTTGTCTTCTTAAAATATTTTAGCAACTGCAGAAGACTACTTAAGTCACCACTAGTGCACACACCAAATACGAGCCACTTCTACCTGTATTGGGCCGAGCACATTGAGGATAAAACCGAGCTGGCCGACCATTCTGTGGCTTCTGGGTTTCGTATTTGGGTTGTGGTTTAGTCCCTGGAATATTGGTTCAGTGGTATTGCTAGTTTAGCCCAGTTTTGATATGGTTTTATCTAGTAGTTCGGGGCTATTCGGGGTTATTTCGAACTCGATATTTATAACAATGTTTAAAGTTTACAGTAAATACATTTCTATCTGCGACCGTGAATGTCATTAGATCGGTACAACTTGTCTAATTGCTATAGTTCTTCTAGACGGGTTTGCGAACGTAACATTCACGTTGATGTTCTGTGTTGTGCTGTGTTGTTGTGGATTTGTCATGGTGGATAGCTTGGGTGCAATGTTAGAATAGTTTAGTTTTATTTGTACATTTGTTATCGCGGGGCGAGCGTCCGACACGTGGACTTCCGTCACTGCCTGTTTGTATATTATTTGTTTGGGACATGACCGGGTTGAGGTCGATGTCACCATTGTACATATTTTCTTTTCTGTACTGGGATTACCCCGCGATGGAGTGCATGGATAGCCGGGTTCTGGAGGGCAATGTGTCTGCATCTCATGGCGTTGAGAAGGAGGGGGCCTCACTCTAGAATTGGCGGGCTATTCACCGCACTCGTAGGAGGTATAAGTTGATCCAAGGAGGGGTGCTCAAGTTACCGGATTCCGTGAAGTGCTGGGTGGACCATTCACTTTACTGAAGGGGGCTGCCTCGCTTTTGGTTTTGGCGGGTAACTTTCCGCTCTCGTAGGGGTCTAGGTTTTCATTGCACAGGCTATCCACACACCAGGGGAACGTCGGGTTTCACTTGCGGCTCAAAGGAAACCCGGGGCTCCCAGATTATCTGTATTGTTCTGTGATGCTTATTGCTTATCTGTGATGTTGCATTTATCACACCTGGAGCGATTATTATATATTGTTATATATATACTAGTAGATGTTGTATATGTTTTACATCCGCGCTAGTCCAGTCCCCGCTCTGTCATTAATTAAGTAACCTAATAGGTGATGACGGGACCCAGTGGCGAATGCGGATGGCATATACGTACATCATATTTTCGTTCTTTTCTGGTGTGATTAATTGATGGGACTGTGTTGATTCAGATCAATACAAGGAAAAAAGACCTATTCGATGTTGTTGGAACAATTCTAAAAAGCTGTTATTACAAGGATGTTTTCTTTTGTTTTGCACAGCGGTATTTGGTTATGAATATCCAGCACCTCATTCGACGAGGCAAGAGCCGAGATCCCCTCACCGGGAGTGAACTCTTGGGCAGAAGTTTGTGTCAGGGTAATAACTTCACTATAGTCGATTACTTTTTGCTTTGCATCGCGGTATTCAGTAGGGAATATCCTGCACCTCATTCCACGAGGAAAGAGTCGAGATCCCTTCACCATGAGTGGCCTCTTTAGCAAAGGTTTTCGCCACTATATATTTATAAAAAGCTATTCGGTTCCTTAAACGATATCAATTTCATTACGTTAAAGGTTTTTCTCCAAAAACCATTCGTAGCCCTTCGTCATTTCAGACGGGTAGCACTTAGTATTCATGCTATGTATGTTGGCCTTCGTCAAGGCATAGTGTATGGTAGCTATTTGTTACTTTTCTGTTGCATGGATAGATGCGTTGGTTTGGGACAGTCGTATTACAATTTTGGCCTTCGTCAAGGGTATGTGCGGGTGGGTTCAAATTAACCTGGAAAATGAAGGGTAGAACTTGACATATGACTTATGATATGTTGGCCTTCGTCAAGGTCATAAGAGCATGGGGTAAAAATCTCATCGGGAGTTTCAAATATACAGGAAACTTGCCAGGCATGCGCATACCTTCTGGAGTATGATAACTTGAGTGGATTCTATCAGGTTATCATGCGATGATAGTTGGATCCTGATACCCACTGATGAGTTGTTTTACTCCTCGGGTGATTTTAGATGATCCTGACTAATTCTTCTTTCAGGTTTAGAGGAGAATTTAAGGATACAGTAGGAGACATCCTGATTAGATAAAGTGATTGATCATTCTGATCTAGGTTAGAGTGCACGTTGAGTGTTTCTTTTCTCTCTCTCTCTAGCAGCGACCATGTCCCGACCCTAGACTATAACTCGGTAACCAAGTTAACCGGACCTTCTTAAAACACATTGACTTTTGGATTGTCAGAGTTGCATATATTATTGCCACTCCTACTTTAACCTTTTGATTTTCTCCGGAACATTGCGTATCACTACTAAGATCCACATTGTAAGTCCACGTTACCTCTCCCGGTACTTACGGGCTTGCAGGAATTATGAAAAACGATTTTTCAAGAGATGATAACATGGACTCAAAATACGGATCTTTCTTAAACAACTACCTAACAACCTAACTAGGAGTTTTACGTACTCGGTTAGGGGGTTATACCTTTCTTGAACTCCTTTGTCTTCAACTATTTGCGGTGTACAGATCGGCCTCACCTCGTCGTCTCCTTGCGCCGAAGATGGATCCACGTGAAAGTTTCTAGCTTTGGCTTCTTCTTCGAACTTGAAGAAACTAGAACACTTGGTTTGCTAAACCTTGTGAACTAGGATGAGTAGAGAAGTGATATGGGTTTTCTTTTATCACTAAGGCAATGTTTTTCAACTCATGAGAGGGAGTTGCCTTGAGCTGCAGAGAGAGCAAGAGGAAGAGCAAGAGGGAGAGCTCAAGCAAGAGAGAGAAAGCAAATGAGAGAATGAGTAAGTCTTTTGCCATCCAAGCTCTCCTAATCCAAAACCATCATAACAAATAATAGTAATCAAGTATTATGTGATGGTTCAAGTCAAAATGGCTATATCATTTCATGCACTCATTTTGCAAAAAGAAACAAGCAAGCAAAAGTCTTTGCCATGAAATGATAGCCATTGTCTTGATGATGGTCAACTAGTCCAACCTAGTCAACCGATCAACAAAGTCAACAAGTCAACAAAGTCAACCCCTCAACAACTATGTCACTATAATACTTAATTAATATTATTATTAATCATATTTCTTATTCTCATTAGGGTTTAGCAAAACGTCAATAGTCAACAGTCAACAACCCCAATGAGAATCCTCTGCCTCTGTCTCTCTGTCAACTGTGCATATACACCCGCATCCGCGTTCCAAGGAACACGAATACAAATGAGATAAAACCAATCCCAAAACGTACACTAGGATTTGGCTTAAACCAAAGCCCGCTAGTGTTAACTGTCCGGACACTAAACATGCACAAGTGCACGGATGTGACCGAACCCTGACGCAAAACAATGCGACCTGTCACAAAACCATGCGACCTCTACTCTTTTGCCTAAAGGCGAATAGCTTTCTGTGTGGGACTCTAAAGACTCGAAACTACGCTGGCAGTAGGTTTAACCACAGACCGCAAGAGGCACTAGCTGTGCGTAACGGTCCCCAGGTAGATGCAGACAAGAAGACGGACGAGGTGAAACCCATCTGAACTCCTACTGAGCCTGAATGTGACAATCTCCATACAGTCTGGTCTGTTCGTCTGATCACATCGCATGGCGGGCCCAGGGGGCGGTAAACGTCAGTCCCCTAATAGCGGTACAAGTCGTGTCGGAGTGTAGCCAAGAACATCCTGAGATAACACTGGAAACCTACCAGTATATCTCGCTTGCCCTGGCTAGGGACTACATGTGTAATGGCTCTCCTAGACACAGCGCGATGTCAACCCCCAATACCGAGAGAGACGAATCCTATCTAACCGTCACTGCCTCCAAGTGCTTCGGGACTGCACCCAACTACTACCTGTTTGCACGACTCCTTTGAGCCGTAGTAGGGTAGTAATCAAAGTACAGTGGGAACACACTCGAGGCGAAGTGACAGTGTCAAGTCAGTGGACTAAGCTGTACTCATGTCACCTGGGAATTGATAACTGACGATAGGTATAGTACCAACCAGCAGTTCCCAACGAGTCTTGTCCAGTGTACTCGTAACCTAACGAGGACCCGCATACTATCTCAAGTACGACGTACTGACGGCTGTGGGACAGACCGTCTCCCACACTAGGATGAGAAGCGCATACGCTAGTCTACTCCGGAGTATCGATGCCCTGTCTCGATAGTCCTACGACTAGGGACCTGCATAAGAATGTGCTTGTAGATTACCCAGCCCCCACTAGGGTGACTGCCATCACAATGCTGGTAATCAAGCAAAGATCTTAAGGGCTCCACTAATGTGTATAGGTGATATACTAAAATAAACACATGTACACATTAAAGTAGAAACAAACAAAGTAGCATACTACTATATTGAGCAAGATTGTCTATACAAGGTGAATATCCCAAGCTTCCATTAAGTTATATACAAACTAGTATGATACAGTAATGGCCTCTAGGGCATATACACTAACAATCTCCCACTTGCACTAAGGCCATGTACTGGCGTATCGAAGTCCTATCATCTCGATCAGCCGCTCGAACTGAGTCTGGGGTAAGGCCTTTGTGAGTGGATCAGCAGTGTTATCTTCCGTAGAAACTCTCCGAACCTCGATCTCCTGGCGACCTACGATCTCCCTGATCAGGTGATACCACCTCAAGATGTGTCTGGACTTCTGATGGGACCTGGGTTCCTTCTCTAAAGCTATAGCCACGTTGTTGTCGCAATACAGAGGTATTGGATCAACAATGGACGGAACCACGTGAAGTTCAGTTAAGAACTTCCTTATCCAGACGGCTTCTTTTGCGGCATCTGCAGCAGCGATATATTCTGCTTCCATCGTCGAGTCAGCAACGGTTTCCTGTTTGGAACTCTTCCAACACACCGCCCCTCCATTAAGGGTAAAGACATAACCCGACATGGACTTGGAATCATCCTTGTCACTCTGGAAGCTGGTGTCAGCAAAGGCCTCGATCTGGAGGTCTTTTCCTCCATACACCAAGAACAACTCCTTAGTTCTTCTCAGGTACTTGAGAATGTTCTTTAACGCTATCCAGTGTTTCTCCCCAGGGTTTGACTGATACCGGCTTACCACACTCAGTGCATAAGCTACATCTGGTCTGGTACACAACATCGCATACATTATAGAGCCTACCGCAGAAGCGTAGGGTATAATAGACATGCAATCCCTTTCCAAATCAGTCTTGGGAGACATCTCTTTGGAAAAGGTGATCTGGTGACAAGCCGGTAGATTACCGCGCTTGGAATCTTCCATACTGAATCTTTTCAGTATGGTGTCGATGTACCTGGACTGTGAGAGTCCCAGTATCCTCTTGGATCTGTCACGATAGATCCAGATCCCCAGAATGTATGAGGCATCACCCAGGTCTTTCATGGAGAACCTGTGTGACAAGAACCCTTTGACAGATTGTAGCATAGGAATGTCATTTCCTATTAAGAGAATGTCATCCGCGTATAAAATGAGGAATACTACAGTTCTCGCTACAAATCTACTATAGATGCATGGTTCATTTGGATTTTTGATAAAGCCAAATTCTTTGACCGTCTCATCAAAACAGATGTTCCAACTCCGCGATGCCTGCTTTAGTCTGTAAATGGACTTAAGCAACTTGCACACCTTTCCGCTGCTCCCACTCTGAATGAAACCCTCTGGCTGGTCCATATAAACACACTCCTCTAAATTTCCATTTAGAAAAGCGGTCTTTACGTCCATCTGCCAAATCTCATAATCGTGGAAGGCAGCAATGGCAAGAAGGATCCGAATGGATTTCAGCATAGCAACTGCAGAAAAGGTCTTGTCATAGTCCAAACCAGGTCTTTGACAAAAACCCTTTGCAACCAGTCCAGCTTTATAGGTCTCAACCTGTCCATCTACACCAATCTTCCTTTTGAAGATCCACTTGCATCCTACGGGTTTTACCCCATCTGGAGCAACGTCCATACATTGTTGGTGTACATGGACTCCATTTCGGTCAGCATTGCATCCAGCCATTTTACCGAGTCAATGCTCTGAATGGCCTGTTGGAAGCTAGTCGGCTCATCATTATCAATGATGTAATCCTCTCTATCCCCGTCTATGAGAAAACCGTAGTATCTCTCGATGGGACTGCCTACTACTCCTGCGGAGAGGCGTAGGAATGTCATGATCTTTCGAACCCTATGGTTCTACTAAGCTTTCAGTAATAGCTTGTGGTTCTGGAATTTCTTCCAGTTCTATTGCGCTCCCACTTATCTGATTTTCCAAAAACTCAGTTTCCAAGAAGTGGGCATGATGAGAAACAAAAATCTTTTATTCCTCTTCGTAATAGAAGAAATATCCCTTGGAGTTCTTTGGATATCCCACAAACTTGCACTGTACTGAGCGTGCCTCAAGTTTGTCCGCATGCTGCTTTTTGACAAAAGCTGGACATCCTCAAGTCTTAATGTGCTTAAGATAGGGTTTCTTCCCACACCACATCTGATATGGTGTGGTAGGCACAGTCTTAGTTGGAACTCGGTTCAAAAGGTATGCAGCTGATTAAAGTGCATATCCCCAGAATGATCGTGGTAACTCAGCGTTACTCATCATGGACCGTACCATATCCAATAGGGTTCGGTTCCGTCTCTCCGATACACCGTTATGTTGCAGAGTGTATGGAGGAGTAAGCTGAGAGAGAATTCCATTCTCTTTTAAGTAATCCAGGAACTCGGCACTCAAGTATTCACCACCTCGATCAGATCTTAGTGTTTTGATACTTTTGCCGGTTTGTTTTTCTACTTCATTCTTATAATCCTGGAATTTTCCAAAGGCTTCGGATTTATGTTTCATTAAGAAGACATATCCATACCTTGAAAAGTCATCCGTAAAAGTAATGAAGTAAGAATAACCGCTTCGCGCTTGTGTAGACATTGGACCGCACACGTCGCAGTGTACGAGTCCCAAGAGCTCGCTCGCTCTTACTCCGTGTCCAGTGAACGGAGTCTTTGTCATCTTTCCTTTGAGACAGGATTGATAAGTGGCATACGATTGATATTCGAACGGATCCAAATATCCTTCTGTATGTAACTTCGTCAACCTTCTTTCATTGATGTGACCCAGTCTACAATGCCATAAGAAAGCCTGGTTTGTTTCTGGAGACTTTCTTTTGTGTGTATTCTGGACATTGAAAATCTGTGGTTGGTTTAGTACGTATATACCATTGCTTAATGTACCTGACCCAATCAAAACTTGATTAAGGTGAATGTTTACAACATTACTTACAAATGCAAATTCATAACCTTCTTTAGATAATAAAGATATAGAAATGATATTACAAGTTGCATTGGGTACAAAAAAGCAATTACGTAAAACCAAAACATGTCCATCTGACATTTCCAGGTGATAGTCCCCCACGTCCTTAGCATCCATGCTAGCTCCGTTTGCAACTTTGAGGGTCATGTCACCTGCCTTCAAAAACCTACGCTTTCTTAACGCCTGCAAAGAATTACAGATATGAGATCCTGATCCGGTATTCAATACCCAGGAAGTAGAGTTTATTGATAGACAGTTTTCAATAACATACACACCAGAAGCTGAAGCCGCAACTTGCTTCAGATCCTGTGTTCTGGCTTTCCAAGCCCTGCAATCTTTCTTCCAGTGCCGACTCTTATGACAGAAAAAGCACTCTTCCTTCCCAACAAGCTTCCCCGCTATCTTTGTTGCTTTTGCCTTTCCCTTCGTATCCCCTTTACTAACACTGCCCCTTGGTTTGGCGGGGGCTTTCTTCTTCTTTCCCTTGGCTTTTGCCTTGGACCTAGAAGAGGAAGATCCTCCTACAAACAAAGTGGATGTTTCCCTATCTTTCGGTAGGGTGCCCTCTGCACTCCTCAGCATGTTGAGGAGTTCTGAAAGTTCAACTTCCTTTTCTTGTAAGTTGAAGTTTAGGATAAACTGGGCGTAAGTGGAAGGAAGGGACTGGAGAATCAAGTCCGTATAGAGCTCGTTCTCTAACGTGGTCCCTAGGTCCGCGAGCTCCTCAATGAACCCAATCATCTTAAGTACGTGTTCCGCTACCGATGATCCGACGGCCAGTCTTGTCGAAAACAACTTCTTCGACACTTCGTATCTGGCGATACAAGATTGCTCTCCATACAGTTCTTTTGTATGGAGAAATATGGATTTGAGGTCCATATTCTCGTGCCTCCTCTGATGTTCGTTGTCCATAGAGGCAAGCACGAGGCACTTGTCCATGGCGCAGTCGATTTCCCAGGTCTTACGGATTTCCCTATCCGCGACGCTGGTTTTGGGACCTGGGATAGGGGGACCTTTGGTGGTAAGAAGATACCCCAACTTGTCATAAGTGATTGCCATTTTGACATTCCTGAGCCAATCTTTGTAGTTTAGCCCTGTCAGTATGTTTTTATCTAGTATTAACTTAAGTCCAGTCATGATGTTTGGTCGCTGCTATTAGGAGAGAGAGAAGAAACACATTAGCATGATGCTTTTGCAAGTTTAGAGTGGTTTTTAATTTGTCTAAACAGGATGGCTCCCACTGTCTCTCGAATCCCTCCTCAAACCAAAAAGGAAGAATTAGTCAGGATCAATTTCACCGTACAATACTTGCTTAACCGTTCGGCCAGGCTGGTGTCGGTACTTCGAGGGAGGTTTTCCAACGCTTTCGCAAAGTTCCTTAATTAAATAACCTCTTTTCCCTGGGGCGTAGCCCCGCTAACACATTTCTAGACACCTACTTGGTTTATAGCATTGATCGTTAAGGGAGAAATTTCCTGAGGAGTAGCATATACTCACAGTAGGATCGGGATCCAAATATCATTGCGTGACAAAACTGAAAGAATCCTACCAGAATCATCACACTCCAAATGGTATGCAGCGCTAGCAAGTTTCAGTTCTTTTGAAACCCCCGATGTGGATTTTTGCCCCATGCTCTTTTGACCTTGACTTTGGCCAACAAATCATAAGTCACATATCAAGTTCTACCCGTCATTCTCCAGGTTAATTTGATCCCACCCGCACATACCATTGACTTTGGCCAACAAGGTAGAACGACTGCCCCAAACCAACACATATATCTATGCTACACATGAATACCCAATAGCTACCAATCACTATGCCTTGACTTTGGCCAACAAACATAGCTTGAATACTTATTGACCATTCATGTGAAACGACGGAGGGCTACGAATGGTTTTGGCGAAACCGTGAACGTAGTGAACTTGATATAATCGAAGGAACGAGATAGCTTTTAAAAGGAGTGGCTTAAGCTCCGCGTTTAAAAGTTATTTTTGAAAAGAGCCCGAGTGGTTTTGAAAGTGTTCGAACGACTTTTACTTGGTTTATTTTTCTTGCATTAATTTTAATGCGTCCCATCAATTAATCCTACCATTGCAGAACACAACCAAAATATGACGTACGCTTATGCCATCCGCATTCGCCATGGGGCCCCGTCATTACCCGTTAGGTTACTTAACTAACGACAGAGCGGGGGCTGGACTAGCGCGGATGCAAAATATAAGCAACGCCTAAATAATATCATATATAGATATATTGCAATGATAGCTATTCCAGATCACAGATGAACACATTAGATATACTAGGAATCCGCAATTCTTACGAGTCTGTAACGAAAAGTGGATAACACGGTCGCGATGAATAGCCAACACCCTACCCTAGACCCCTACGGGTGCGGCAAACTACCCGCCAAATATCCGAAGCGGAGCAACCTCCCTCAACGACGTGAGTAGGCCACTCGGCACTTCGAGATACCCGGTAGTTTGTGCACCCCACCTTGGGTCTATCCTTGGAGCAAAAACAGTAAAAGAAATTATACAATGACGGCTACAACCTCACCCCGGTTGTGCGGCCAAAAATAATATTACATCAACTACAAATTTACATGAATTGAAAGATAAAAGGAAAAACTCTCATCTCACAACCCCCCGGCTATTCATCCGCGACAATCCAATGAATTCATATACACATACCATCAACATTACAGATCACAGATATGTATAACCCCCACTAATCGACGTATAACGATTAGCGGACGTTCAATACATATAACACATCACAGATATATACTCGTCAGCTTAAGTCTTTAGAAATTCGATCAAAATACGGATTTTTAAGCCCCAAAAACAAATTATGCTTTGTGGAAAATCTGGGCAGAAAATTCTTATTGTAAAAATCCTAAAATACCCCACTGACCAAACTGTGAGAAAAATCGCCCACGGCCGAGTCAACTCGACCGCGGATCCGCGGCGATAGCAAGCTCCCGCCGCAGTTCCGCGGCGTGTTGATCGGTACAGTGGACCATTTTTCTACAGTTGCTTCTAAAAACCCTGAGCCGAATTTTAAGATAAGATTTATCATTTTTGGAACAGAAAACAAATTCGTCAGAAAGTTGATTTTACGGGTTCGTTTCGCGAATTTTTCTCCGATCGAACTTCTAGTTACTTTGCTAACATGTTAGATAGTGTTTAACTAGGCTCTGATACCACTGTAAGTCTACGTTACCTCTCTCGGTACTTACGGGCTTGCGGAAATGATGAAAAACGATTTTTCAAGAGGTGGTAACATGGACTCAAAATACGGATCTTTGTTAAACAACTACCTAACAACCTAACTAGGAGTTTTACCTACTCGGTTAGGGGGCTATACCTTTCTTGAACTCCTTCGTCTTCAACTCTTTGCGGTGTACGGATCGGCCTCACCTCGTCGTCTCCTTGCGCCGAAGATGGATCCACCTGAAAGCTTCTACCTTTGGCTTCTTCTTCGAACTTGAAGAAACTAGAACACTTGGTTTGCTAAACCTTATGAACTAGGATGAGTAAAGAAGTGATATGGGTTTTCTTCTATCTCTAAGGCAATGTTTCTCAACTCATGAGAGGGAGTTGCCTTGAGCTAGAGAGAGAGCAGGAGGAAGAGCAAGAGGGAGAGCTCAAGCAAGAGAGAGAAAGCAAATGAGAGAATGAGTATGTCTTTTGCCATCCAAGCTCTCATAATCCAAAACCATCATAACAAATAATAGTAATCAAGTATTATGTGATGGTTCAAGTCAAAATGGCTATATCATTTCATGCACTCATTTTGCTAAAAGAAACAAGCAAGCAAAAGTCTTTGCCATGAAATGATAGCCATTGTCATGATGATGGTCAACTAGTCCAACCTAGTCAACCGGTCAACAAAGTCAACAAGTCAACAAAGTCAACCCCTCAACAACCATGTCACTATAATACTTAATTAATATTATTGTTAATCATATTTCTTATTCTCATTAGGGTTTAGCAAAAAGTCAATAGTCAACAGTCAACAACCCCAATAAGAATCCTCTGCCTCTGTCTCTCTGTCAACTGTGCATACACACCCGCATCCGCGTTCCGAGGAACACGAATACAAACGAGATAAAACCAATCCCAAAACGTACACTAGGATCTGGCTTAAACCAAAGCCCGCTAGTGTTAACTGTCCGGACACTAAACGTGCACAAGTTGTAACATTTCAAAATAATAAAATATTATTTTTGGAATTTTTATAATTTAATATTATTTTATTGATTATTTTAATTTTAAATTTATAATTAAATACCGATAAATGGGAAAAATTTTGGAAAAATTATGGAAAATTCTAAAATAGAGTATTTTATGGAATTATGACATTTTTAAGTTTTTATGATTAATTATATGCTAATTTAGTGCTAATCGCGATTAAAAATCGCTAATCGGGTTTTTAGCAATTTTGTGCAAAACATACACATATCTTTTTCCTACACTTGTGTTACATTTTCTTACCATGGCTATTACTTTGGGTTTACTATTTGAATGAGAAGGTTTTGGAAAAGAAAAGAAAAGAAAAGAAAAGGATTTTGATTAAAGAAAAGAGGTATGGTAAGAGAGAGGGGGTAGGTGAGGGTGTTGACTTGGCCTTTCTCTTTATCTCTTCCTCTCATTTTCTCTCCCCCTCTTCCTCCATCTCCTGCTGCTACTGCCCTCTTGCTCTCCCCCTTCACAAAATCATCACAATCACACACAAAACAAACTCAAAACCCCATATCGCTTTCACAAAAAGTGTGCACAAGCTCACAAGCTTTAGAATGAACCAAGAAAGTTGGTGTTTTGGTGCTGTGGGAAGATTCTTGAGTCTCTATTGAGGTAATTCCTTCACAAATATTGCATTATTTCAAGTGATTTATCCTCTTTTAAAGTTTAGTGTCGTTTTGTCGAGGTTTTATACACTTTGGAAAACCCTAGAGAGGGTTAGGGTAAACTTGAGTTGTGGCTATGCAATTGGACTCTAATGGTGACCTTAGACCCTATATTGACCAAAACACTGGCCTAGCACAACCTGAAACCCAAAAATACGGAATTACGGAACTTTTCATGTCGGTTTGTGTGATCTGTGAAGGTGTTCTGGAATCTGGAGCAACCCGGGGGCACCAAAAATAAAATTGAGCTGACAGTGAGTCGTGCAGGCACCTAGGAAGCTACCACCAAGACCCGAGCCCCTAAATCAAACCTACGGCCGCAAATTTAATCATTCTGGCCGCAATTTGCGGCCAGAGTAGAAGGGAATGGGTCCATTTTTGTTTCAGGGCTCATTTTGCACTAAATTAGACCCCTCCTATATGCAGTTTTGGCTAATTGTCATCTGGGGAAAATCTGGGAGCATTTTGTTGTGTTTTAGGCGATGTTTTCCGTATTTTTAAATGCACTTTCTTGATATTTGGATTTGTATTTGGTTGTCGGGTGTTCGTACATCGACAACAGGGGTTGTTTGTTGGATTTGCATGTTTGGGCCATAGGTTCCAACCTATTAGCACACTGTGCGCTGTATCGGTTTTCTGCCTTGATTTTCATACGTATTGCTATGGTTGATCAATGTAGGTACCTTCACATGGATTCCGAGGCGACGGAGCATGGCGTTATCGACACCGACACGCAGGATACAGGTGAGTAGATTTATATCTACAGGGAGAAGTCGGGTGGATGGCGTATAGCACCCCCGCAGTTCGTGGTGATGTATACGAATACGTATACACACATATATTGGTTGTATTTTGTTGAGATTATTGATGATAAAGATGGATATTTGGTATTTTTGGATTGGTTTAGTGTAGTTGCGAAACCCTAGAGTAGTGGTCGTACTCACACACGCACGCACACACATACTTGCATACATTCCTTCTTTCATATGTGCGTATATGGGAATATTTTTATGTGTTCACATGGGTATGGGACTATGTGTTCATATACTGGATTTGAGGATAGTATTTGGGATTTGAGATGAGTCGATGAAATTGGGCTTGAGGCCAAGAGGTCGGTGATGTGATTTGGTTCGTATTGAGATACGACATGATGTTTTCGCGGGTCTTTTGGTGTAGTGATTCTTACACCTGCATGCATACTTAGGCGGTATCAGTATTGTACTAGACGTAGATCTGTACCCCGATCATGATATTTGATAAAGAGGATACCAGATGAATAGTATGATGAATGTGATATTGACTCATACCCAGATTTGGCGATGCCGTACGACGGATTTACGTACGAGCTATATCTTGATGATTGATCCGCACTCTTGATTTGGGATGTCTGATTGTAGATATGGTATCGGATATGATATTATTGAGGCGGGATCACCGACTAATATATATACAGGTATGTATATGGATCGACTCAGATGTTAGGCGGTTTCCTTACCTGTAGTCCAGCTTGTTAGCTTAGCCTTTTAGTTTAGTTTAGTTGCTAGATTAGATTCGATTCTTACCTATTTCAAAAACTAACGAATCGTGGGTATTTTAAAAGACAGCCCAAGGGATCCTACGGATATTTCAAAAGACGTATCTTTTCATAAAAACACCGTAGTCCCTATTTTCAAAACCCCATGATTCGTGTTATTTCAAAAGGCACCATTTGTAGAACTTATATTAGATTAATGCAGATTAGTTATAGTTGTGTCTAGTATTCAGCTTCCGCTCATTATTGTGGTTCGCTTCGCATCGCATGCTAATATTATGTTTCGTACTACATTATTGATATCATGATGTTAGGACACCAGCACCATTACCGATGATGCGTATGTACCACGTACACTTACTTGCCGGCTCACACACATCTTCATCGGTAATTGCCATGCCACGTACACTTTAGAAATACTATTGCATTGACATAGGTTGTTAGCTATTAATTTAGACATGATATTAGTGTACTCGCCTTATATGCTAGATTAGACATTATAGATATTACTTGTTACTTCATGCCTGTTAATATTCATTGTTATGCCGCATTCATGGATTTTTATGCCGATTGCACTGTTTACATGCTATTGAGGATTGGATTCGGATTTCCATGAGATTTTCTGGATTTGGGGGAAAACCGCAAAACTTAAATAAACTTCTTTCTCTCTTTAAAATAAAAAGTGCGGGTTTCCCATGATGTATGAGTCGTCCACCATGAGTTTGCTGATGGATTTCGAGACCCGATTCGAGGAGGCGGATGAACCGTTTCGGGTACATGGTGGACCCGGTAAGGTACCCCGGGGCAAGAAGCGCGTGATGATGACGATGTGAGCCTGGCAGGGGAGCACCACCTACCGGTGATTTTACCCGACGCGTCGGATATCCGGAGGATACCGTCGTGGTCTTGAGATTGATGGTAGGGGCCGATCTGGACTGACGGCGCCCTGGATATTGAGACTGAGACATTGAGATTTGGAGGTATTGAGGTACTGATATTTGATGATACAGGCCAGTTCGGATAGCCAGAGCCTGAGATATTGAGATATTGGGATTTATGTTTTGTGTCGATCCTAGACACTGTTTTTGCTGATTTCATTTATGTTACCTCATTCTAAAAATGCAGAAATCTCACTAAGTTATGAAAGCAGTTTCTTCAGTATATGTATTCTGTTTTCATGCATTCATACATCATCCATATGATATATTGTTATCTGAGGCACTGACATGAGAACTTGGTATTACTGTCGTTTAGAGATATACCCAAGCCATTGTTATAGGCTGCTGGTTATATATTTGAGGATATATTATGATCATTGACCTAGGTTGCTGTAAGTCTACGCTAGCGCCCCGGCCGTCTACAGACGCCAAATGCGGAATAAAAACTTTTTAACTGGCGCTATCGTATACTTTAACCCGGATCTGCCATTATTGCTAAACGAACAAACTGTAAAGAGTGTAGAAAGGTTATACCGACCGATCCGAGTCCTTCGTTCTTTAACCATCATCCCACGCTCCGTTGCGGCTGCTCCGATCTCGTCGAACTCCGATATTCTCGTCGAGGTGGCACCACATCACTGATTCTTTAAACGGGCTCCCGCCTCTGACTTGAGGCAACTCGGTCGTCAAGTTTGCTAGAAGAGACGACCAAGAATGATGTAGAGAATGAGTAGATGACTTTGTCTCGTTCCGTCCAAAACTGTGGACGGACGGTTAATGAAGTTGCCGAGGGAATTGGGTGATGGTATGAAATGAACTGTAAAATTCCATGCACCCCAAATACTATCATAATCTTTTCTCTCTAAAATGAAATCAACCAAGTGAAGTGAGGAGGAGAGAGAGGGCCGGCCACTTTTTAGAAGGAGGGAGGTGACCGTAGGAGAAAGAGGGTGACCATAAAAAGCTTCTCACTCAAAAGATCAAGAACAAATATCCTTAAGTAAACAAAAAGATTTAATGATAATGCATGAGTCACAAACTTAGTCATCATGCATTAATGAACCATTAAATGCATCCAATGAAAACTCAACACCAATTAATCCTAGTCACCTCATCTAGAATCTTCTAGAACACTGACTCACCTTAACAGAAGAAAAGATAAATCCGTCTTTAACCGAATGTTAAAAGACGGCTGATAGAAAACTGGAAACTGGCAACTTCCAAAAGTGATCCTGAAACGACTTTCAGGATAACCCCGTAACTGTATAAATATACCCGCATTTGTATTACAACCGAATACAAATGCAACTGAGACAAAGATATTATACCTACTCAATATAATACTCGGATCCGGCTTAAACCAAAGCCGACCAGTATCATCTGCCCGAAATCTGACACGTGCGTAAACGCACGTGCATTTTCCGAACCCTGCCATAAAACCATACGGCCTCTACAACGTTTCGCCCGAACTAGGGAAACTGTCTGTGGGGAACTCTAATGACTCGTCAGTACCCTGGCAGTGGGATTAACCACAAACCGTCAGCGGCACTAGCTATGCGTAACGGCTGCCCATGGACTGACCTCAAGGGAAGCCGATGAGCCAACTCAAGGGAGGCCGATGAGCGAACTCATCCAGAAACCCTACTGAGCCTAACAGTGACAATGTATATACAGTCCGGTCCGTTCGTCAATGAGTATCGCATATCCGCCTAGGGGGCTAGTAACGCCAGACCCCCAATAGCAGTATAAGTCATGTCGGAGTGTAGCCCAGTAACACCCTGAGATACTACTGGAGTACCTGTAAGTCCATGCTACCTCTCCCGGTACTTTCGGGAATGCGGAATTTGTTAAAAAACGATTTTCTTAAAGATGGTAACATGGACCTAAAACCCGGATCTTGGTTAAACATCTATCTAACATCCTAACTATGAGTTTTAGCTACTCGGTTAGGGGGTTATACCTTGCTTGTCTTGAACTCCTTCGTCTTCAAAGCTCCGATGGTGGTCCGATGGCTTCTTCTCGTCGTCTCCGTACGCCGAAGATAGATCCACCTGAAAGCTCCAACCTTTAGCTCCTTCTTCGTTCTTTGAAGAAACTTGTTCACTTGGTTTGCTAAACCTAGTGAACTAGAATGAGTAGAGAAGAAATAGAATGGGATTTTATCTATGGTTCTTGATTCTCAACTCATGAGACAAGAGAACCATATATCAAGAGAGGGAGCAAGAGGTTGAGGGTGAGAGCAAGAGGAGAGCTCAAGAACAAGAGAGAGAATGAGCAAGAAAGAATGAGCAACTCTTTTGTCTTTCACCCTCTCATAATCCAAAGTGATCATAACTCATCATATCAAAAAAAAAGTCTTATGTGATGGTTTGAAGCAACCATAACCATATCATTTCATGCACTCATTTTATACAAATGAGCAAGTAAACAAAAGTCTTTGCCATGAAATGATGGCTATGGTTATCATGATGGTCAACTAGTCAAGCCTAGTCAACCGGTCAACAAGTCAACAAAAGTCAACAAGTCAACAAAGTCAACAAGTCAACAAAAGTCAACAAGTCAACAACCATATCACCATAATACTTAATTAATATAATAGTTAATCACATATCATATTCTCATTAGGGTTGAGCATAAAGTCAAATAGTCAACGGTCAACTGCCAACAACCCTAATGAGAATCCGCTGCCTCTGCCTCCCTGTCAACTGTGCATACACACCCGCATCCGCGTTCCGAGGAACACGAATGCAAACTGGATAAATCCAATCCCATAAGGTACACTAGGATCTGGCTTAAACCAAAGTCCGCTAGTGTAAACTGTCCGGACACTGTACGCGCACAAGTGCACGGATGTGACCGAACCCTATCGCAAAACCATGCGACCTGTCGCAATACCATGCGACCTCTACTCTTTTGCCTAAAGGCGAAAAGCTTTCTGTGTGGGACTCTAAAGACTCGACACTATGCTGGCAGTGGGTTTAACCACAGACCGCAAGCGGCACTAGCTGTGCGTAACGGTCCCCAGGTAATGCCGACAAGAAGACCGACGAGGCGAAACCCATCTGAACTCCTACTGAGCCTGAGTGTGACATTCTCCGTACAGTCCGGTCTGTTCGTCTGATACATCGCATGGCGGGCCTAGGGGGCGGTAAACGTCAGTCCCCCAATAGCGGTACAAGTCGTGCCGGAGCGAAGCCCAAAACACCCTGAGATAACACTGGAAACCTACCAGTATATCTCGATTTCCCTGGCCAGGGACTACTCGTGTAATGGCTCTCCTAGACACAGCACGATGTCAACCCCCAATACCGGGAGAGACGAATCCTGTCTAACCGTCACTGCCTCCAAGTGCTTCGGGACTGCACCCAACCACTACCTGTTTGCACGACTCCTTTGAGCCGTGGTAGGATAGTGATCAAAGTACAGTGGGAACACACTCGAGGCGGAATGACAGTGTCAAGTCAGCGGACTAAGCTGTACTCATGTCACCTGGGAACTGATAACTGACGATAGGTATAATACCAACTAGTCAGTTCCCGACGAGTCCTGTCCAGTGTACCCGTAACCTAACGAGCACCCGCATACTATCTCAAGTACGACGTACTGACGGCTGTGGGACAGACCGTCTCCCACACTGGGATGAGAAGCGCATGCGCTGGTCTACTCCGGAGTATCGATGCCCTGTCTCGATAGTCCTGCGACCAGGGACCTGCATAAGGATGTGCTTATAGATTACCCAACCCCACTAGTGTGACGGCCATCACATCGCTGGTAATCAAGCAAAGATCCTAAGGGCTCTACTAATGTGTATAGGCGATATACAAGAATAAACACATGTACACATTGAAGTAGAAACAAACCAAGTAGCATACTACTATTTTGAGCAAGATTGTACATACAAGGTGAATATCCCAAGCATCCATTAAGTAATATACAAACTAGTATGATACAGTAATGGCCTCTAGGGCATATACACTAACAATCTCCCACTTGCACTAAGGCCATGTACTGGCGTATCGAAGACCTATCATCTCGATCAGCCGCTCGAACTGAGTCTGGGGCAGGGCCTTGGTGAATGGATCTGCAGTGTTATCTTCTGAAGCGACTCTCCGAACCTCGATCTCCTGGCGATCTACGATCTCCCTGATCAGGTGATGCCGCCTCAAGATGTGCCTGGATTTCTGATGGGACCTTGGTTCCTTCGCTAAAGCTATAGCCCCGTTGTTGTCGCAATACAGAGGTATTGAATCAACAATGGACGGAACCACCTGAAGTTCTTTCAAGAACTTCCTCATCCAGACAGCTTCTTTTGCGGCATCAGATGCAGCGATGTATTCCGCTTCCATCGTCGAGTCTGCAACGGTTTCTTGTTTGGAACTCTTCCAACACACCGCCCCTCCATTGAGGGTAAAGACAAAACCCGACATGGACTTGGAATCATCCTTGTCACTCTGGAAGCTGGAGTCAGCAAAGGCCTCGATCTGGAGGTCTTTTCCGCCATACACCAAGAACATCTCCTTAGTCCTTCTCAGGTACTTGAGAATGTTCTTTACCGCTATCCAGTGTTTCTCCCCTGGGTTTGACTGATACCGGCTCACCACACTCAGTGCATAAGCTACATCCGGTCTGGTACACAACATCGCATACATTATAGAGCCTACCGCAGAAGCGTAGGGTATAATAGACATGCGATCCCTCTCCAAATCAGTCTTGGGAGACATCTCTTTAGAGAGGGTGATCCCGTGACAAGCCGGTAGGTTACCGCGCTTGGAATTTTCCATACTGAATCTCTTCAGTATGGTGTCGATGTACCTGGACTGTGAAAGTCCTAATATCCTCTTGGATCTGTCACGGTAGATCCGGATACCCAGAATGTACGAGGCATCACCCAGGTCTTTCATGGAGAACCTGTGTGACAAGAACCCCTTGACAGATTGTAGCATAGGAATGTCATTTCCTATTAAGAGAATGTCATCCACGTATAAAACGAGGAATACTACAGTTCTCGCTACAAATCTACTATAGATGCATGGTTCATCTGGATTTTTGATAAAGCCAAATTCTTTGACCGTCTCATCAAAGCAGATGTTCCAACTCCGCGATGCCTGCTTTAGTCCATAGATGGACTTAAGCAACTTGCACACCTTTCCGCTGTTCCCACTCTGAATGAAACCCTCTGGCTGGTCCATGTAGACACACTCCTCTAAATTTCCATTTAGAAAAGCTGTCTTTACGTCCATTTGCCAGATCTCATAATCGTGGAAGGCAGCAATGGCAAGAAGGATCCGAATGGATTTCAGCATGGCTACTGGAGAAAAGGTTTCGTCATAGTCCAAGCCAGGTCTTTGACGAAAACCCTTTGCTACCAGCCTAGCTTTATAGGTCTCAACCTGTCCATCTACACCAATCTTCCTTTTGAAGATCCACTTGCATCCTACGGGTTTTACCCCGTCTGGAGCAATGTCCAACGTCCATACCTTGTTGGTGTACATGAACTCCATTTCGGTCCGCATTGCATCCAGCCATTTCACTGAGTCAACGCTCTGAACGGCCTGCTGGAAGCTAGTAGGCTCATCATAATCTATGATGCAATCCTCTCTATCCCCGTCTATGAGAAAACCGTAGTATCTCTCGGGCGGATGAGACTGCCTACTACTCCTGCGGAGCGGCGTAGGAATGTCCTGTTCTGTTGAACCCTCTGGTTCCACTAAGCTTTCAGTAACAGTCTGTGGTTCTGGAACTTCTTCCAGTTCTATTGTGTTCCCACTTATCTGGGTTTCCAAAAACTCAGTTTCCAAGAAGCGGGCATGCTGAGAAACAAAAACCTTTTGTTCCTCAGCTGAATAGAAAAGATACCCCCTGGAGTTCCTTGGGTATCCCACAAACTTACACTGTACTGAACGTGCCTCAAGCTTGTCCGCATGCTGCTTTTTTACAAAAGCTGGACATCCCCATACCTTAAGATACTTAAGACAGGGTTTCTTCCCAGTCCACATCTCATATGGGGTGGTAGGCACAGTCTTGGTGGGAGCCTTGTTCAAGAGATACGCAGCTGCTTCTAGTGCATATCCCCAGAATGATCGCGGTAACTCAGCGTTACTCATCATGGACCGAACCATATCCAATAGGGTTCGGTTCCGTCTCTCCGATACACCGTTATGTTGCGGAGTGTATGGAGGAGTAAGCTGAGAGAGAATACCATTCTCTTTTAAGTAATTCAGGAATTCGGCACTTAAGTATTCTCCACCTCGATCCGATCTTAGAATCTTAATACTTTTGCCGGTCTGTTTCTCTACTTCATTCTTATACTCCTGGAATTTTCCAAAAGCCTCGGACTTATGTTTCATTAAGAAGACATAGCCGTACCTTGAGAAGTCATCCGTAAAAGTAATGAAGTAAGAATGTCCGCTTCGGGCATGTGTAGACATTGGACCGCACACGTCACTGTGTACGAGTCCCAAGAGCTCGCTCGCTCTTACTCCTTGTCCAGTAAACGGAGTCTTTGTCATCTTTCCTTTGAGACAAGATTGACAAGTGGCATACGATTGATATTCGAACGCATTCAAATATCCTTCTGTATGTAACTTAGTCAACCTTCTCTCATTGATGTGACCCAATCTACAATGCCATAAGAAAGTCTGATTTATTTCTGTAGACTTTCTTTTGTGTGTATTCTGGACATTAAAAATCTGTGGTTGGTTTAACACGTATATACCATTACTCAATGTACCTGACCCAATCAAAACTTGATTAAGGTGAATGTTTACAACATTACTTACAAACGCAAATTCATAACCTTCTTTAGAAACTAAAGATACAGAAATGATATTACAAGTTGCGTTGGGTACAAAAAAGCAATTACGCAAAACCAAAACATGTCCATCTGACATTCCCAGGTGATAGTCCCCCACGGCTTTAGCATCCATGCTAGCTCCGTTCGCAACTCTGAGGGTCATGTCACCTGCCTTCAAAACCCTACGGTTTCTCAACGCCTGCAAAGAATTACAGATATGAGATCCTGATCCGGTATCCAATACCCAGTAAGTAGAGTTTATTGAAAGACAGTTTTCAACAACATACACACCTGAAGCTGAAGCTGCAACCTGCTTCAATTCCTGTGTTCTGGCCTTCCAGGCCCTGCAATCATTCTTCCAGTGTCCTTTCTTATGACAATAGAAGCATTCTTCCTTATCCACAAGCTTCCCCGCTATCTTTGTTGCATTACCTTTTCCCTTCGTATCCACTTTACTAACACCGCCCCTTGGTTTGGCGGGGGCCTTCTTCTTCTTTCCCTTGGCTTTCGCCTTGGACCTAGAAGAAGATGATCCTCCTACAAACAAAGTGGATGTTTCCCTACCTTTCTGTAGGGTGCCCTCTGCGCTCCTCAGCATGTTGAGGAGCTCTGAAAGTTCAACCTCTTTTTCTTGTAAGTTGAAGTTCAGTATAAACTGGGCGTAAGTGGAAGGAAGGGACTGGAGAACTATATCCGTATATAGCTCACTCTCCAATGTGATCCCTAGGTCAGCGAGCTCCTCAATGTAGCCGATCATCTTTAGCACGTGCTCGGCTACTGATGATCCGACGGCCATTCTTGTCGAAAATAACTTTTTCGACGCTTCGTATCTTGCGATACGTGATTGCTCTCCATACAGTTCTTTTGTATGAAGCAATATGGATTCCATGTCCATATTCTCATGCCTCCTCTGATGTTCGTTGTCCATCGAGGCAAGCAGGAGGCATTTGGCCTTCGCGCTATCAATCTCCCAAGTCTTGCGGATTTCCTTATCCGCGACGCTGGAAGTTGGACCAGGGACAGGGGGAGCTTTGGTGGTAAGAAGATACCCCAGCTTGTCATAAGTGATTGCTATCTTGACATTCCTGAGCCAATCTTTGTAGTTTGGCCCTGTCAGTTTGTTTTTATCTAGGAGTAACTTAAGTTCAGTCATGTTGATTTGGTCGCTGCAATTAGGAGAGAGAAGAAGAAACACTCAGCATGATGCTCTTGCAAGTTTAGAGTGGTTTTTAGTTTGTCTAAACAGGATGGCTCCCACTGTTTCTCGAATCCCTCCTCAAACCATAAAGGAAGAATTAGCCGGGATCAATCCCACCGCACAATACTTGCTTAACCGTTCAGCCAGGCCGGTGTCGGTACTTCGAGGGAGGTTTTCCAACGCTTTCGCGAAGTTCCTTAATTAGAGAACCTCTTTTCCCTGGGGGCGTAGCCCCGCTAACACCTTTCTAGGCACCTACTAGGTTTATAGCATTGATCGTTTAGTGAGAAATTTCCCGAGGAGTAGCATATACTCACAGTAGGATCGGGATCCAAATATCATTGTGTGACGAAACTGAAGGAATCCTACCAGAATCATCACACTCCAAATGGTATGCAAATCTAGCAAGTTTCAGTACTTATGAAACTCCCGATGTGGATTTTTTCCCCATGCTCTTATGACCTTGACGAAGGTCAACAAATCATAAGTCACATGTCAAGTTCTGCCCGTCATTATCCAGGTTAATTTGAATCCACCCATATATACCCTTGACGAAGGTCAACAAGGTAATGCGAATGTCCCAAACCAACGCATCTATCTATGCTACATATGAATACCCAATAGCTACCAATCACTATGCCTTGACGAAGGTCAACAAACACAGCTTGAATACTATTGAATATTCATACGAAACGACGGAGGGCTACGGATGGTTTTGGCAAAACCGTGAACGTAGTGAACTTGATTTGGTCGATGGAACGAGATAGCTTTTAAAAGGAGTGGCTCAAGCTCCGCATTTAAAAGTTGGTTTTGAAAAGAACCGAGTGGTTTTTCGAAAGTGTTCCAACGACTTTAACTTGGTTTATTATCTTGCATTAGTTCTTTTAATGCGTGATATTCTTGCATTAGTTCTTTTAATGCGTCCCATCATTTAATCCTACCATTGCAGAAAACAACCAAAATATGACGTACGCTTATGCCATTCGCATTCGCCACGGGGCCCCGTCATTACCCGTTAGGTTACTTAACTAACGACAGAGCGGGGGTTGGGCTAGCGCGTCTGTAAAACATAAGCAACGCCTAAATAATATCATATATAGATATACTGCAATGATAAACATTTCAGATCACAGATGAATACATTGGATATACTAGGAATCTGTAATTCGTACGAGCCTGTAACGAAAGACAAATTACACGGTCGCGGTGAATAGCCAAATACCCCACCCAAGACCCCTACGGGTGCGGCAAACTACCCGCCAAGTACCCGAAGCGTAGTAACCTCCCTCATCTCCTATGAGTAGGCCACTCGACACTTCGGCATACCCGGTAGTTTGTGCACCCCCTCCATGGGTCTATCCTAGGAGCAAAAACAGTAAAAAGAAATTATACAATGACGGCTACAACCCCGACCCGGTTGTGCGGCCATACAAATAATTATTACATCAATTTACAAATTTACATGAATTGAAAGAAAAGAAAACTCTCGTCTCACAACCCCCGGCTATTCACCCGCGACAATCCAACATATTCATATACACATTCCAGCACATTACAGATCACAGATTTGTATAACCCCCACTAATCGACATATAGCGATTAGTAGACGTTCAATACAAATATCACATTACAGAAAAACCCGTTAGCTCAAGTCTTTTAGAAGTTCGATCAAAAATACGGATTTTCGGGACCCCAAAATAAAATTTTCGTTCTGGAAAATCTGGGTTGAAAATATATATTCTAAAAATCCCAAAATACCCTAATGACCAAACTGCAGAAAAGAAAACCGTTGAAAGAGTCAACTCGGCCGCGTTTCCGCGGCAGGAGCGTGCTCCCGCCGCGGAAGCGCGGCGCTTTGATCGTTTCAGCGGCCCAAATTTTTGCAGTATCTTTAAAAAAGCCTGAGTCGATTTTTGGTGTTTTTCAAAAAAGTTTTCCAGCACTTTTAAAATCGACAGAAAGTTTAAAATTCCGGGGTTCGTTTCGGGACTTTCTCGTTGATCGATCTTCTAGTTACTTGCTAACATGTTAGATAGAGTTTAATTAGGCTCTGATACCACTGTAAGTCCAAGCTACCTCTCTCGGTACTTTCGGGAATGCGGAATTTGTTAAAAAACGATTTTCTTAAAGATGGTAACATAGACCTAAAACCCGGATCTTGGTTAAACATCTATCTAACATCCTAACTATGAGTTTTAGCTACTCGGTTAGGGGGTTATACCTTGCTTGTCTTGAACTCCTTCGTCTTCAAAGCTCCGATGGTGGTCCGATGGCTTCTTCTCGTCGTCTCCGTACGCCGAAGATAGATCCACCTGAAAGCTCCAACCTTTAGCTCCTTCTTCGTTCTTTGAAGAAACTAGTTCACTTGGTTTACTAAACCTAGTGAACTAGAATGAGTAGAGAAGAAATAGAATGGGATTTTATCTATGGTTCTTGATTCTCAACTCATGAGACAAGAGAACCATAGATCAAGAGAGGGAGCAAGAGGTTGAGGGTGAGAGCAAGAGGAGAGCTCAAGAATAAGAGAGAGAATGAGCAAGAAAGAATGAGCAACTCTTTTGTCTTTCACCCTCTCATAATCCAAAGTGATCATAACTCATCATATCAAAAAAAAAGTCTTATGTGATGGTTTGAAGCAACCATAACCATATCATTTCATGCACTCATTTTATACAAATGAGCAAGTAAACAAAAGTCTTTGCCATGAAATGATGGCTATGGTTATCATGATGGTCAACTAGTCAAGCCTAGTCAACCGGTCAACAAGTCAACAAAAGTCAACAAGTCAACAAAGTCAACAAGTCAACAAAAGTCAACAAGTCAACAACCATATCACCATAATACTTAATTAATATAATAGTTAATCACATATCATATTCTCATTAGGGTTGAGCATAAAGTCAAATAGTCAACGGTCAACTGTCAACAACCCTAATGAGAATCCGCTGCCTCTGCCTCCCTGTCAACTGTGCATACACACCCGCATCCGCGTTCCGAGGAACACGAATGCAAACTGGATAAATCCAATCCCATAAGGTACACTAGGATCTGGCTTAAACCAAAGCCCGCTAGTGTAAACTGTCCGGACACTGTACGCGCACAAGTGCACGGATGTGACCGAACCCTGTCGCAAAACCATGCGACCTGTCGCAATACCATGCGACCTCTACTCTTTTGCCTAAAGGCGAAAAGCTTTCTGTGTGGGACTCTAAAGACTCGACACTACGCTGGCAGTGGGTTTAACCACAGACCGCAAGCGGCACTAGCTGTCCGTAACGGTCCCCAGGTAATGCCGACAAGAAGACCGACGAGGCGAAACCCATCTGAACTCCTACTGAGCCTGAGTGTGACATTCTCCATACAGTCCGGTCTGTTCGTCTGATACATCGCATGGCGGGCCTAGGGGGCGGTAAACGTCTGTCCCCCAATAGCGGTACAAGTCGTGCCAGAGCGAAGCCCAAAACACCCTGAGATAACACTGGAAACCTACCAGTATATCTCGATTGCCCTGGCCAGGGACTACTCATGTAATGGCTCTCCTAGACACAGCGCGATGTCAACCCCCAATACCGGGAGAGACGAATCCTGTCTAACCGTCACTGCCTCCAAGTGCTTCGGGACTGCACCCAACCACTACCTGTTTGCACGACTCCTTTGAGCCGTGGTAGGGTAGTGATCAAAGTACAGTGGGAACACACTCGAGGCGGAATGACAGTGTCAAGTCAGCGGACTAAGCTGTACTCATGTCACCTGGGAACTGATAACTGACGATAGGTATAATACCAACTAGTCAGTTCCCGACGAGTCCTGTCCAGTGTACCCGTAACCTAACGAGCACCCGCATACTATCTCAAGTACGACGTACTGACGGCTGTGGGACAGACCGTCTCCCACACTGGGATGAGAAGCGCATGCGCTGGTCTACTCCGGAGTATCGATGCCCTGTCTCGATAGTCCTGCGACCAGGGACCTGCATAAGGATGTGCTTATAGATTACCCAGCCCCACTAGTGTGACGGCCATCACATCGCTGGTAATCAAGCAAAGATCTTAAGGGCTCTACTAATGTGTATAGGCGATATACAAGAATAAACACATGTACACATTGAAGTAGAAACAAACCAAGTAGCATACTACTATTTTGAGCAAGATTGTACATACAAGGTGAATATCCCAAGCATACATTAAGTAATATACAAACTAGTATGATACAGTAATGGCCTCTAGGGCATATACACTAACAGTACCTACCAGTAAATCTCCTGCCATGGCCATGGACTTTGTGTAATGGCTCTCCTAGACACATCACGATCTCGCCCCCAATACCGGGAGAGACGAATCCCCTGCCGATCCGCTCACGTGCCTCCATATGGCTCGGGACTGTACCCAAAAGCTACCTGTTTGCACGACTCCTTTGAGCCGTGGTAGGGTAGAAATCAAAGCACAGTGGGAACTCACACGAGACAAATGACGACCTCAGGTCGATGAACTAACCTGTACACATGTCACCTGGGAACTGCTATCTGACGATAGGTATAGTACTAACTAGCAGATTCCCGGCGAGTCCTGTCCGGTGTACTCATAACCCAATGAGCACCTGTATACATCTTAGGTGATCCAACATACACCAGTGGCTTGTGAGACCGGCCACCGCCCCTCGTCGGGGTCTCGACTGTACACACTAGTCTACTCCGGAGTATCGATGCCCTGTCTCGAAACTCCCACGACTAGGGACCACAATTAAGGATATGCATATAAACTACCCAACTCTCACGTATATGATCGCCATCATACTGTTGGTAGTAAAGCAAGATCCTAAGGGCTCTATCAAAGTGTAACATGCAATCAGTCACCTGAACATGTACACGACTGATAAAGGCAAACCAGATAGCATACTATCATCTCGAGTAAGACTGTCCTACCGGGATAGGTCATCCGCAATCATTGCAATCACGTACCTGCGATCCAATAATTGACTATGAGGGCACTATCTCCAACAATCTCCCATTTGCACTCAAGGCTAATATTGCGATGTCGACTAATCACAGCCCGTGTGAAACCGAACATCCAACTCCTCTACTAATCAGTTTCACAAAGCCCGTTTGTAAAACTATTGTGTTCGAGAAATAGCCTCAGTGAGTGGATCCGCCTAGAAGTTTCTTTCTATATCTCTCTTAATCTCAAGTTCGCGGAGAAAACCATCTCCCGAATTGAGTAATACCTGTCTTAGAATATGTCTGCATATCTGATGGGACCTTTGTTCATAAATGAACTTCATATCCAAACTTCTTAGACCGAATCGATCACTGAACCTAATCAGTATCGGGCACCTTGCTTCCCACAGTATCCTCTTGGACTATCTGTCCATAATACTGTCCCTCTTGGTCAGAGGGAAAAACAATAACTCTGACAATCACTCTGTCATCCATGTCACCTTTGAAGCTTGGAATGATAACCGTCTCCCGAAAGAGGCTGCCGTCATCAAATCCGTAGAACATCTACATATGTTCTAAAACTGCTTCCTTTATGTTTCTCCAGGATTGGATTAATACAAACTTATTTCATCTAGTGCAAAAACAACATCTGGTGTGGTACTTGACATCTCATGATTGACTCAATTGCCTAAGCAAGTGATCTGCCAATCATGCACTTCCCTTTCCCCTTTAGTCTATACGACACCTTTAGAGAGGGTGACTCCATCACCTGCAGGTACACCACCATGCTAGGAGTCAACTATTCTAAAAACCATTAGAATATCTGTCAAAGTACACACATTGGGAAACTACCCAAATCCAGATCTAAAACCATAGATCTAGAAACCATAATGTCAGATATTATATCCATATCCTGTCTGGAGAAACAACTGTGTGACGACAACAGTACAACCGATCGTAGTATAGGAATTTTTACTTCCCACTCTGTGTATGTCATCCAGATACTATGACATCACACCCTACTACCTTCTTAACAGATCCATCCCCTATTCTGATTGAAGTCAAACCTATGACTGTCACATCAAAACTAGATGATCTATCTCCGCTATAACTGCTCTAGTCTATAAATAGACATAAGCTACTTGCCCACTATGCTTCCGATGCTCCCACTGACTACGACAACCCTCCTACCGGGTCTCATAGCCTGGAACAACAGTAGTGTCAAGTCTGAGTAGATAATAACCTCCCTGTCACCGTCCTTTAGGCTACCGAAGTACCTCTCGGGTGTCTGAGGTTACCCACCATATCTGCGGAGTGGCAATTGGAATGTCAAACCTGATTGAATATATAGGTCCTATTAAATTTTCCGTAATCGTTCGCGGTTCGGGAATCACTTCCAGTTCTACCATACTCCCACTACTGTTTTCTGAAAAAATCCATTTTACTAAAACTGTAGCGAGTCAAGAACAATATCACTATTGATCTTCCAAATGGTAGAATATCAACCCTCGTCATAGCCAGGGTCAACCCACAAACAGCCATTACAGAAACGTGCCCTGAGTTATCCAGAGTCTGGTTTTAAGCATAAGCTGGACAACTCCCCGTACCTTAATATCTTTTAAGGTACGAACTATTCTATATCCAATATAGAAACTTTGGCACTTATTTAATTGGAACCTGATTCAAATCATGCAGCTGTCTCCAGTGCATATCACTTTAATGGAAAGAGGCTAATCAGCATTACTCAACTTAGGAATCCATCCAATTATGAGTAACCTGAAAGAGAAACACGTTTCTCAAAACCATCACTATCATCTGAATACCAATCACAAGAATCTACATCTTCGATCTCTTTGAAGAATCCCGATACTTGTGATACCTGGTTCTCTACTTTATTCTTATACCCACAACTTCTCAAAACTTAGACCTTGTATTTCTACGAAACACTTGTCTAAATACTAGAGAAGTTATAAGTAAACAGAACATAGTACGAGGACCTACCCCTTTGTCCTGATGGACACTTGGACAACATACAATACTCTGTATAAGTCCGCTGAGTTAAACAACTCATAACCTGTGCGTCGTAGGTTGAAAACTGTACCCTAGCGATTTCCTCAAATATCACCAATTACAACGAATTCCGATATAATGAGGATGATCACCTAATTCCCAATATCTTACTCCCACTCATCATCTGTAAAACCATACAGATATGAGAATGAAACCTGGTAAATACATACCCTTGGAGTAAGTGTCTAATCAGGAAAACAGTTTTTCTTTAACAATGCACTGAAACATGAAAATGCTTCGTAGGGGTATCTTGGTATTCATAGCAATGCCTCTTCCATAATCCAATTCATGACTTCAACCGTATATTTTATTGCCATCTCTCCAAATCCCTTTATTTGTCTTTAGTCGTTACCTTCTGTACACCATCGTTAGGCTAAATGGTTTTCTCCCTTCCCTACCGTTCGGCACCAGCCTATGGTTTGGAAGAAGACTATCCAGTAAGCATAATAGGTGTACCCTCCTAAACCAAGGAGTACTCGCATCTCGAGAGAAGGTGATGATAAAAGACAACTGAATAATACCTTATTCCTTTAAAGGTGAAATAGGAGTGGCGATGAAGTACGCGGTTTTGGTCGTGAATGATATCAGTCGCAATTTACTTTGCCTTCTTTCTAATCCCTTTATTTTGTCTTTACATATTACCTTCTGCACACCCTACTTAGGCTAATTGGTTTTCTTCATTCCCTACCTTTCGGCACCTGCCTATGGTTTGGAATAAGACTATCCAATAAGCGTAATAGGTGTACTCTCCTAAACCAAGGAGCTCTCGCAACCTGAGAGAAGGTGATAATAAAAGACAACTGAATAAACCAATTCTATTTCTCCTGAACCTGGATCCATCCTCGAAGAAGTCCCTTCCAGTTCGTATATAACCATACGATGGATCTATCCAATGGAAGTGGATATCCGTAGTAATACGGGTGTTCTGAGAAATTCAAAGGGTAAAAGAAGGAGTGGCAATGACTTATGCAACATAGACAATCCAAAAGCCAGTATTTTAAGAAGGTTCGGTTAACCTGGTCACTGAGTCATAGTCTAGGGTCGGTCAAATGTCGCTGCCAAAGAGAGAGAGAGAAAAGAAACACTCTGCGTGCACTCTAACCTAGATCAGAATGGTCATAACTTTATCTAATCCGGAAACCTCCCACTGTCCTGTCAAATTCTCCTCCAAACCTAAAAGAAGAATCAATCGGGATCACCCGAAGAGTAAACCAACTCATCAGTGGGAATCGGGATCCAACTCTCATCGCAAGATAACGTGATGGAATGCATCCACGTTACTCATACTCCAGAAGGTATGCGCATACTTGGCAAGTTTCAGTTTCTTTAGAAACTCCCGATCTGATTTTTGCCCCATGCTCTTATAACCTTGGCTTTGGTCAAAATGTCATAAGTCACATGCCAAGTTCTACCCGTCACTATCTTGTCAATTTGAACCCACCCGCACATGCCCCTGACTTTGGCCAATCGGCAGAACGACTGTCCCAAACTAACTCATCTATCTATGCAACAATTGAATACCCAGCAGCTACCAAACACTATGCCTTAACTTTGGCTAAAATACATAGCTTGAATACTACTGAATACCCAAAAGAAGTGACGGAGGGCTACGGCTGGTTTTTGGCGAAAAACCTTTAATGTAGTGAACTTGATATCGCTGAAGGAACCTGATAGCTTTTTAAAATATAGTGGCGAAAACCTTTTGCTAAAGAGGTCACTCCCGGTGAAGGGATCTCGGCTCTTTCCTCGTGGAATGAGGTGCAGGATATTCCACTGAATACCGCGGTGCAAAGCAACTTGTAATCGACTATAGTGAAGTTATTACCCTGACGCAAACTTCTGCCCAAGGGGTCAGTCCCGGTGAAGGGATATCGGCTCTTGCCCCGTCGAATGAGGTGCAGGATATTCCACTGAATACCGCTATGCATAACAAAAGAAAACGTCTTTGCAATAACACTTTTTTAAATTTGTTCCAACAACTGTAAACAGGTTTGTTTAACTTTTTCCATTGATCAGAATCAACGCAGTCCCATCAATCAATCACAACAGAAAAGAACGAAAATAAAATGTACGTATATGCCATCCGCATTCGTCACTGGGTCCCGTCATCACCCGTTAGGTTACTTAACTAACGACAGAGCAGGGACTGGACTAGCGCGGGTGTAAAACATATACAACATCTAATAGTATATAAACCAATATACATAATCGCTCCAGGCGTGATAATATGCAACATTACAGAAAAGTAATAAGCATCACAGAACAATACAGATAATCTGGGATCCCCGAGTTTCACAGAGCCGCTGCTGAAACTCGACGTTCCCCTGTCGTGTGGATAGCCTGTGCAATGAAACCTAGACCCCTACGGGTGCGGCAAGTTACCCGCCAAAACCTGAAGCGAGGTAGTCCCCACAGCATAGTGAATGGAACACCCGGCACTTCACGGAATCCGGTAATCTTGGGCACCCCTCCTTGGGTCAACCTGTACCCCATATGAGTGCGGCGAATAGTCTGCCAATTTTAGAGTGGGGCCCCTCTGCCTCTCAAAGCCATGAGATGCGGACCCGTTACCCTCCAGAACCCGGCTATCCGTGCACTCCGTCGCGGGGTAAAACCTAGTACAGTAATGAAAAATAGTACAACAGGTACATCGACCGCAACCTGGTCGTGCCCCAAAAGAATATTATACAACAGGCAGTGACGGCAGTCCACAAGTTGGACGCTCGCCCCGCAATATCAAATGTATAAATAAACTCAAACTATACTACCATTGCACACTGCTATCCACCACGACAAATCCGCAACATCACAGCACAACACAGAACATCAACGTGAATGTCACGTTCGCAAACCCGTCTAAAAGAACTATAGCAATCGGACGCGGTTTACCGATCAAATGACATTCCCGGTCGGAGATATAATGTAAGCACTGTAAACTAACATGTTTAAATTTCGATCGACAAAAATATCATAAAGTGGGCCCCACGACTTACTGGTGAACAGTAACAAAATCTGGGCCAAAACGATATTTACCAAAAACCACAAAATCCAACAGAGAACCCACTGTGAAAATTTGGGGCCACAACCTCACTGTATGGCCGCGGATGCGCGGTCAAACCATAGGTTTGACCGCGTTTCCGCGGCGATATCATCGAATTACGTGCCCAAATTTCTACGTGGTTCTTAGAAAAGCCTGCACAGATTTCTGAGATGTGTGAAATATTTTTAGGAGACCGTTTAAAATCAACAGAAACTGTCAAGATGAAAAAATATGATTTTTGATTTCCGGTTCGATCGATGTTTTAAACGCGTTAGCACAAGTTAGTATAGCAAAATGGTGAGGCTCTGATACCACTGTAAGTCTACGCTAGCGCCCCGGCCGTCTACAGACGCCAAATGCGGAATAAAAACTTTTTAACTGGCGCTATCGTATACTTTAACCAGGATCTGCCATTATTGCTAAACTAACAAACTGTAAAGAGTGTAGAAAGGTTATACCGAACGATCCGAGTCCTTCGTTCTTTAACCATCATCCCACGCTCCGTTGCGGCTGCTCCGATCTCGTCGAACTCCGATATTCTCGTCGAGGTGGCACCACATCACTGATTCTTTAAACGGGCTCCCGCCTCTGACTTGAGGCAACTCGGTCTTCAAGTTTGCTAGAAGAGACGACCAAGAATGATGTAGAGAATGAGTAGATGACTTTGTCCCATTCCGTCCAAAACTGTGGACGGACGGTTAATGAAGTTGCCGAGGGAATTGGGTGATGGAATGAAATGAACTGTAAAATTCCATGCACCCCAAATACTATCATAATCTTTTCTCTCTAAAATGAAATCAACCAAGTGAAGTGAGGAGGAGAGAGAGGGCCGGCCACTTTTTAGAAGGAGGGAGGTGACCGTAGGAGAAAGAGGGTGACCATAAAAAGCTTCTCACTCAAAAGATCAAGAACAAATATCCTTAAGTAAACAAAAAGCTTTAATGATAATGCATGAGTCACAAACCTAGTCATCATGCATTAATGAACCATTAAATGCATCCAATGAAAACTCAACACCAATTAATCCTAGTCACCTCATCTAGAATCTTCTAGAACACTGACTCACCTTAACAGAAGAAAAGATAAATCCGTCTTTAACCGAATGTTAAAAGACGGCTGATAGAAAACTGGAAACTGGCAACTTCCAAAAGTGATCCTGAAACGACTTTCAGGATAACCCCGTAACTGTATAAATATACCCGCATTTGTATTACAACCGAATACAAATGCAACTGAGACAAAGATATTATACCTACTCAATATAATACTCGGATCCGGCTTAAACCAAAGCCGACCAGTATCATCTGCCCGAAATCTGACACGTGCGTAAACGCACGTGCATTTTCCGAACCCTGCCATAAAACCATACGGCCTCTACAACGTTTCGCCCGAACTAGGGAAACTGTCTGTGGGGAACTCTAATGACTCGTCAGTACCCTGGCAGTGGGATTAACCACAAACCGTCAGCGGCACTAGCTATGCGTAACGGCTGCCCATGGACTGACCTCAAGGGAAGCCGATGAGCCAACTCAAGGGAGGCCGATGAGCGAACTCATCCAGAAACCCTACTGAGCCTAACAGTGACAATGTATATACAGTCCGGTCCGTTCGTCAATGAGTATCGCATATCCGCCTAGGGGGCTAGTAACGCCAGACCCCCAATAGCAGTATAAGTCGTGTCGGAGTGTAGCCCAATAACACCCTGAGATACTACTGGAGTACCTACCAGTAAATCTCCTGCCATGGCCATGGACTTTGTGTAATGGCTCTCCTAAACACAGCACGATCTCGCCCCCAATACCGGGAGAGACGAATCCCCTGCCGATCCGCTCACGTGCCTCCATATGGCTCGGGACTGTACCCAAAAGCTACCTGTTTGCACGACTCCTTTGAGCCGTGGTAGGGTAGAAATCAAAGCACAGTGGGAACTCACACGAGACAAATGACGACCTCAGGTCGATGAACTAACCTGTACACATGTCACCTGGGAACTGCTATCTGACGATAGGTATAGTACTAACTAGCAGATTCCCGGCGAGTCCTGTCCGGTGTACTCATAACCCAATGAGCACCTGTATACATCTTAGGTGATCCAACATACACCAGTGGCTTGTGAGACCGGCCACCGCCCCTCGTCGGGGTCTCGACTGTACACACTAGTCTACTCCGGAGTATCGATGCCCTGTCTCGAAACTCCCACGACTAGGGACCACAATTAAGGATATGCATATAAACTACCCAACTCTCACGTATATGATCGCCATCATACTGTTGGTAGTAAAGCAAGATCCTAAGGGCTCTATCAAAGTGTAACATGCAATCAGTCACCTGAACATGTACACGACTGATAAAGGCAAACCAGATAGCATACTATCATCTCGAGTAAGACTGTCCTACTGGGATAGGTCCTCCGCAATCATTGCAATCACGTACCTGCGATCCAATAATTGACTATGAGGGCACTATCTCCAACAGTTGCGTTATTTATGCGATTTCTTTCCGTAGATGTTTTTCTATTCACGAGTTGGCAACTCACCTCCGTTGTGCCCCAGTTTCTTGCAGGTTTGCCGTACAGGTTTCATTACGGCTTGCGGGCATAGTTTCCTTCGGGTGATTTGCTAGTAGGTGGGTTACTTGTATCGTACCCCCATTATATATCTTGTATATTATTATTCTGTTGTATCTAGAAGTTCCATCAACCAAACATGTATATATTTGAGATAGAGACCAGTGTTGTTCATTCTATCGACCTTAGAGTCGCGCGTTGTATTTATACCGATTTCATGCTGTTTTGAGTTTCCTTTTCTGTTGTGATCCTCGCCTTTCGGCATTGTATATTATATTGTTTGTGTGGGTGTGGCCGTCGATTGACGAAGAGCTAGCTCCCGCTTGGGGATGCCTTTTATTGATTTCGTTTACTATTCATGCTGTATCCCGTTTGGGGGCATGTATTTTCAAAGGAGACTCTGCCGAAATTTTCAGGAAATATTTGATGTTTTAAAAAACGCATAATTCGGCTTATGCTATTAAAACTACTTGATTTAAATTGGTTTTCCTACACTCTACTACTTTTCTTGGTTTGGATTTCTGGGTTTTCGGCTTACTTAGAATACGTACGCCTTGAGACGTTCGTAGTTTAAGTGCCGGTCATATTCCGTACTTTCGGGACGTGACAAAGTTGGTATCAGTGCGTTAGGTTTTACCTTAAGAGCGTAGGATGACCCTTGGTTGATGGAATAGTTGACTAAAGTAGAGTGACGTACCGTGGGTATGTTCCGTGGCATATTTACGACACGCCACTCCACTTAAGAAGCCTTAGGATGTACATTTCGTTGTTCAGTATTATATTCATTCCTGATCTAGCCTCATCAGTACCAGTACGGTTTTGCTGCCACGATTACGGCAGGGAGAGCTACGGCTAGAGTTGCGGTCAGCACGAGCTCGTCACGAACGAGGACTGACCAGGGCGTGATCCCGGCGACACACGATTGTAGAGATGTGTCTTTTGATTGTATTTTGCGCCACGAGCGTTGGATGGATCGCTGTATGAGATTACTCGGACGTGCGGATTAGCACCAGAGGTTGGAGCCACTAAAGGAGGCCAGCCAGATTTTGATGACCATTGAAGTATTGCTGACTCCTGATGATTGAGGCACCGTTCAGCGTACAGACGAGCGAGCCAGTTATTGCTGCGAACGACGAGATATCGCCCCAGATGTTGGAGCTATTGCTGTATAAGTTGTACTAAGAGATGATAGAAGGTCGCTAGTCATCGAGGATGAATGACTATGACATGTGGATCGTTCGCCTACCCCGATGCGAGGTCATCAGATAGATTTATTCCAGTTGGAGACGACTTCACGCGGAGACGTTGAGAGTCGACAGAGACGATCGAATGTCAGAAACCTATTATTCCAAGTTTAAAGTAGTCGGAAAGACATGCAGGCAATTCTATGGTCCCTCTAGAAGAATGAAACCCTAACTCGACTTAATAACCGTGTGAAAGCCTTTGAACCTTAGGGTTTGCGGCAGTTCTGCGGCGCCATTAGCGAGGCTTGGGTTTGCCCTTCTACGGCTGGACCACCGATGCTGTGGTATGTACTCGATACTATTAAACTGTGCCCAAGATTTTGAGCTCTTGGGGGATTATGAGGTTTTGACGACTCGATTGGATGGCTCGACTTAATTCGGATGCTAGGTGGTGAGATACATTTCTTGGGAGACTCCCGATACGAGGATAGCCGTTGGAGCTCAGTCCATGCAACCACGACGAGACGAGTCCGAAGCGGTCGACCTTAGAGAAAAGTGGAGTAAGTGGTTCGTACGAGATCTTGATAAGATGACGTTCTACTCCGCCGACATCAGAGATGCGATACACATGCCGAGGCATTGTACTTGGATATACCTTCCAGAAGGAGCCGCGGTGAGTATGCAGCTGTTCCGGAACAAGAAACAGATATAGTAAAGGACGATGACTTCCGGACAGTTAGGCAGAGACGAGACATGGAAGAGACCGTAACCAGGATTCCTTCCAGGACACTGCTGCAATGATACTTGCACCCAGGATCAGATGTGTCACGTACATTCAGAGAGCCAGAGGCCGACGCCAGTGATATGCTGTCTTACGAGTGGTCGCGATGATTGACCGAGAGATGACCAGAGAAGTGCCAGAACGGGATCATCCCCGTTAGCACACCTGACAGGGCCGATGAGCCGATGGACCGAGAGATTGGTAATTCACAGTGAAGGCCTTGACCCAGGAGTGGTCATTGTTACGCACACCAGCAGGCCAGAGTTCATGATCATCGACGAGACGTCCCACTAGTGACCGCGACAGTTGGCCCGAGATTCTTGGAGGATGCGCTTGAGCGGTACTATTCCGCCATTATTGATTTCGATGTTTTGGGTGATTTATTCGCATGATTTGATTTTGATGATTGAGGATTTACGATCTTTGCACAGTGTTGCACTTGATATCGTTTTCATGCTTTGGTTTCATATGCTTGTGATTTTATGGTTTTAGACATTTGAGTTGATTTTGTGCGTATGCACGCACACGATTTGGTTCCTGCACTCTGTATAGTTTATATATGCTTGCAGTGCAGTGATACGCCTTTTGTGCACTTAGATGCACTGGACTTCGATTGTGATACTCGATATTTGTTTTGTGCACCTTGTGCACCTGATTGGATTTTGCGCGTGTTCGACACTCGATATTGGATTTCATGATTTTATGCATGATGGAGGCACCGGGTTTGGATTTTTAGCGCATGTTGGGCGCCTGTTATGAGATGCGATTTGGTGCACACTAGATGCACTAAATCGGAATTTTCGTGCATGTCAGATGCACCAGATTTTGCGGTCAGGCACACACGATGCCTATGACCAAAGTTGTGTGCACAACCGTTGCACCTTGATGTTGTTTTTGTGCACATTCATGGATTTTGATCTCCGTGCGCACCGGACGCACAGGGTATTCATATGCACTTTTTGGGATCGATTTCTTATGAAGCAGTACATTTTCATGATATTGCGATTGGTTTTCGTACTGAGCAGGACTGATCAGATGACAGTGCCTGAATATATTTTGCATGCTTTGAAAGTTATCGAAGGGATTTCCAAAAGCGAGCTATAGTCTCAGTATTTACCTACGCGTCTGATAAGACACGAAACGTTTAAAACAAGGAAACCCTTCTAAATTGTTTTCAAAACGGCGGAACGTGCATATTAGACAAAAGGTATATACGTATATGGTTATTTTCTTATAATAGACGTCCGCCTATGTGCAGTGTTATGCGCATTGCACAACGACTTTAAAAGATTTGGCATGCATTTCCTTTAGAAACTTACATGTATAGATTTGATATTTACATGTATAGTTCTGATTTATATCATATTGGTTTTGCTTTGGATTTGGCATTCGTGTCCTTACCATAACTCCGATGATTGAGGGATGCTTGACGGAGTTTTGTTTTTGAGTTATCTGCTCATTACTCATGCGCATGCATTGCGCTATGATGCGTTTAGGTATTGATGATTTCGGAGCCCCGGCGACTTGGATTTCTTATTGAAATGTTTTACAAATTGGGGGTTTAAATTTAAATTCGGGGACCGAATTTCTTTAACTGGAGAAGATTGTAACATTTCAAAATAATAAAATATTATTTTTGGAATTTTTATAATTTAATATTATTTTATTGATTATTTTAATATTAAATTGATAATTAAATACCGATAAATGGGAAAAATTTTGGAAAAATTATGGAAAATTCTAAAATAGGGTATTTTATGGAATTATGACATTTTTAAGTTTTTATGATTAATTATATGCTAATTTAGTGCTAATCGCGATTAAAAATCGCTAATCGGGTTTTTAGCAATTTTGTGCAAAACATACACATATCTTTTTCCTACACTTGTGTTACATTTTCTTACCATGGCTATTACTTTGGGTTTACTATTTGAATAAAAAGGTTTTGGAAAAGAAAAGAAAAGAAAAGGATTTTGATTAAAGAAAAGAGGTATGGTAAGAGAGAGGGGGTAGGTGAGGGTGTTGACTTGGCTTTTCTCTTTATCTCTTCCTCTCATTTTCTCTCCCCCTCTTCCTCCATCTCCTGCTGCTACTGCCCTCTTGCTCTCCCCCATCACAAAATCATCACAATCACATACAAAACAAACTCAAAACCCCATATCGCTTTCACAAAAAGTGTGCACAAGCTCACAAGCTTTAGAATGGACCAAGAAAGTTGGTGTTTTGGTGCTGTGGGAAGATTCTTAAGTCTCTATTGAGGTAATTCCTTCACAAATATTGTAGTATTTCAAGTGATTTAGCCTCTTTTAAAGTTTAGTGTCGTTTTGTCGAAGTTTTATACACTTTGGAAAACCCTAGAGAGGGTTAGGGTAAACTTGAGTTGTGGCTATGCAATTGGACTCTAATGGTGACCTTAGACCCTATATTGACCAAAACACTTGCCTAGCACAACCTGAAACCCAAAAATACGGAATTACGGAACTTTTCATGTCGGTTTGTGTGATCTGTGAAGGTGTTCTGGAATCTGGAGCAACCCGGGGGCACCAAAAATAAAATTGAGCTGACAGTGAGTCGTGCAGGCACCTAGGAAGCTACCACCAAGACCCGAGCCCCTAACTCAAACCTACGGCTGCAAATTTAATCATTCTGGCCGCAATTTGTGGCCAGAGTAGAAGGGAATGGGTCCATTTTTGTTCCAGGGCTCATTTTGCACTAAATTAGACCCCTCCCTATATGCAGTTTTGGCTAATTGTCATCTGGGGAAAATCTGGGAGCATTTTGGTGTGTTTTAGGCGATGTTTTCCGTATTTTTAAATGCACTTTCTTGATATTTGGATTTGTATTTGGTTGTCGGGTGTTCGTACATCGACAACAGTGGTTGTTTGTTGGATTTGCATGTTTGGGCCATAGGTTCCAACCAATGAGCACACTGTGCGCTGTATCGGTTTTCTGCCTTGATTTTCATATGCATTGCTATGGTTGATCATTGTAGGTACCTTTACGTGGATTCCGAGGCGATGGAGCATGGCGTTATCGACACCGACATGCAGGATACAGGTGAGTAGATTTATATCTACGGGGAGAAGTCGGGTGGATGGCGTATAGCACCCCCGCAGTTCGTGGTGATGTATACGAATACGTATACACACATATATTGATTGTATGTTGTTGAGATTATTGATGATAAAGATGGATATTTGGTATTTTTAGATTGGTTTAGTATAGTTGCGAAACCCTAGAGTAGTGGTCGTACTCACACACGCACGCAAACACATACTTGCATACATTCCTTCTTTCATATGTGCGTATATGGGAATATTTTTATGTGTTCACATGGGTATGGGACTATGTGTTCATATACTGGATTTGAGGATAGTATTTGGGATTTGAGATGAGTCGATGAAATTGGGCTTGAGGCCAAGAGGTCGGTGATGTGATTTGGTTCGTATTGAGATACGACATGATGTTTTCACGGGTCTTTTGGGGTAGTGATTCTTACACCTGCATGCATACTTAGGCGGTATCAGTATTGTACTAGACGTAGATCTGTACCCCGATCATGATATTTGATAAAGAGGATACCAGATGAATAGTATGATGAATGTGATATTGACTCGTACCCAGATTTGGGGATGCCGTACGACGGATTTATGTACGAGCTATATCTTGATGATTGATCCGCACTCTTGATTTGGGATGTCTGATTGTAGATATGGTATCAGATATGATATTATTGAGGCGGGATCACCGACTAATATATATATAGGTATGTATATGGATCGACTCAGATGTTAGGCGGTTTCCTTACCTGTAGTCCAGCTTGTTAGCTTAGCCCTTTAGTTTAGTTTAGTTGCTAGATTAGATTCGATTCTTACCTATTTCAAAAACTAACGAATCGTGGGTATTTTAAAAGACAGCCCAAGGGATCCTACGGATATTTCAAAAGACGTATCTTTTCATAAAAACACCGTAGTCCCTATTTTCAAAACCCCATGATTCGTGTTATTTCAAAAGGCACCATTTGTAGAACTTATATTAGATTAATGCAGATTAGTTATAGTTGCGTCTAGTATTCAGCTTCCGCTCATTATTGTGGTTCGCTTCGCATCGCATGCTCATATTATGTTTCGTACTACATTATTGATATCATGCTGTTAGGACACCAGCACCATTACCGATGATGCGTATGTACCACGTACACTTACTTGCCGGCTCACACACATCTTCATCGGTAATTGCCATGCCACGTACACTTTAGAAATACTATTGCATTGACATAGGTTGTTAGCTATTAATTTAGACATGATATTAGTGTACTCGCCTTATATGCTAGATTAGACATTGTAGATATTACTTGTTACTTCATGCATGTTAATATTCATTGTTATGCCGCATTCATGGATTTTTATGCCGATTGCACTGTTTACATGCTATTGAGGATTGGATTCGGATTTCCATGAGATTTTATGGATTTGGGGGAAAACCGCAAAACTTATATAAACTTCTTTCTCTCTTTAAAATAAAAAGTGCGGTTTTCCCATGATGTATGAGTCGTCCACCATGAGTTTGCTGATGGATTTCGAGACCCGATTTGAGGAGGCGGATGAACCGTTTCCGGTACATGGGGGACCCGGTAAGGTACCCCGGGGCAAGAAGCGCGTGATGATGACGATGTGAGCCTGGCAGGGAAGCACTACCTACCGGTGATTTTACCCGACGCGTCGGATATCCGGAGGATACCGTCGTGGTCTTGAGATTGATGGTAGGGGCCGGTCTGGACTGACGGCGCCCTGGATATTGAGACTGAGACATTGAGATTTCGAGGTATTGAGGTACTGATATTTGATGATACAGGCCAGTCCGGATAGCCGGAGCCTGAGATATTAAGATATTGGGATTTATGTTTTGTGTCGATGCTAGACACTGTTTTTGCTGATTTCATTTATGTTACCTCATTCTAAAAATGCAGAAATCTCACTAAGTTATGAAAGCAGTTTCTTCAGTATATGTATTCTGTTTTCATGCATTCATACATCATCCATATGATATATTGTTATCTGAGGCACTGACACGAGAACTTGGTATTACTGTCGTTTAGAGATATACCCTAGCCATTGTTATAGGCTGCTGGTTATATATTTGAGGATATATTATGATCATTGACCTAGGTTGCGTTATTTATGCGATTTCTTTCCGTAGATGTTTTTCTATTCACGAGTTGGCAACTCACCCCCGTTGTGCCCCAGTTTCTTGCAGGTTTACCGTACATGTTTCATTACGGCTTGCGGGCATAGTTTCCTTCGGGTGATTTGCTAGTAGGTGGGTTACTTGTATCGTACCCCCATTATATATCTTGTATATTATTATTCTGTTGTATCTAGAAGTTCCATCAACCAAACATGTATATATTTGAGATAGAGACCAGTGTTGTTTATCTATCGACCTTAGAGTCGCGCGTTGTATTTATACGGATTTCATGCTGTTTTGAGTTTCCTTTTTTGTTGTGATCCTCGCCTTTCGGCGTTGTATATTATATTGTTTGTGTGGGTGTGGCCGTCGTTTGACAAAGAGCTAGCTCCCGCTTGGGGATGCCTTTTATTGATTTCGTTTACTATTCATGCCGAAATTCGATGTTTTTCAGGAAATATTTGATGTTTTTAAAAACGCATAATTCGGCTTATGCTATTAAAACTACTTGATTTAAATTGGTTTTCCTACACTCTACTATTTTTCTTGGTTTGGATTTCTGGGTTTTCGGCTTACTTAGAATACGTACGCCTTGAGACGTTCGTAGTTTAAGTGCCGGTCATATTCCGTACTTTCGGGACGTTACACAAGTGCACGGATGTGACCGAACACTGTCGCACAACCATGCGACCTGTCGCAAAACCATGCGCCCTCTACTCTTTTGCCTGAAGGCGAATTGCTTTCTGTGTGGGAATCTAAAGACTCGACACTACGCTGGCGGTGGGTTTAACCACAGACCGCAAGCGGCACTAGTTGTGCGTAACGATCCCCAGGTAGATGCCGACAAGAAGATGGACGAGGTGAAACCCATCTGAACTCCTACTGAGCCTGAATGTGACGATCTCCATATAGTCTGGTCTGTTCGTCTGATAACATCGAATGGCGGGCCTAGGGGGCGGTAAACGTCAGTCCCCTAATAGCGGTACAAGTAGTGTCGGAGTGTAGCTGTTTATACCAGAATATTGCATTTTATACCGCCCATTCTTACGCTCGTTTGTTTATAGGCAGGTGCTTTTAATCAGTGTTTGCTACATAATTGCAGGATACTGGTCTCAGCTCTAAACAGTGAATATCATGGAAAAGTACGACAAATTCCGGATTACTGCCAACAACAGATAAAACACGGGTCGCCGCTCTCTATCCGTGTGTTGCCACAGACCAGTTTAAGGGACAAAATGGCAAATCGATGTCATTTTCATGCACAAAGCTCAATGTCAACACAAGATCCAACATATCTACGCGGAGCTCGAGGAAATCATGGCAAAAGATCCACATCACATCACCTTTTGATCTACAGAAATTCTGGAAGAATTGTGAAGAGATTCTGAGAAAAGTACTATACCACACTGAAGAGGACCACAAACTTGGGGATACGACAAATTATGAAGGCACAAGCCATCTAAAGGTCCGCGGAACCGCGGCATAAGCGCGCTTAGGCCGCGCATCCGCGGCCATGTTGGCTCCTCAATTGACGAAACTTTAGGGGTATATTGGTAATTTTATATAGAGGCAGATTGTTGCCCTGGGTTTCTAGTTCCCTGCCTATAAATTGCCCAGAACTTGCCAAGCCAAAGGTGTTCTTTTTCATGCCTCTTTTTTTTAGGATTTAGCTAAGTTTCTTCTTCTTCTTCATTCTTTCCTCCATGAAAATTGTAGTGAGAGCTTTTGGAGTGGAAGATCAATGAAGATGAGGGTTGTTTTTATGTTGTCTCTTTTATTTATTGTCTTGTAATTTTATTATCTTGTATTATAATTTTATTATTTGTTGTTAACTAGTTGTTGTTATTTCTTTTCTTGTTCTCTTTTCTTTTCTTCTCATATCCGTATTTTCAAGCGATGATACTTGACGGAGTTCTTTACTAAGGTGAGCACCCAAGAGTTAGCTTGCTTCACTTGTAAAACCGTATTTTACTCTTTTCTTCCTTCTTGTTTTTTTTTCTTTTCTTTAATAATGTGTGAATAATTTCCCTCTTGTTAAGGCTAAGGAAGGTGGTATGAGGGACGGAGAAATCCCTTGTGCTTCTCTTCGCCAAACATCTTGAAACGAACCCCGACCAAACAATCGCAACCCCCTCGCTTAGGCGCGCTATACGTGACATATAGCCGCGCCCTGAGTCGAGAAGTCCTTTAAGCGCACTACAAAGTGACATGTAGTTGTGACTTAATTGGATACATGGTTGCGGGTGTTTGGCCGAGGGTTGGAAATAAGCGTATTTAGCGGACGGCCAAGGGGCACTAGGAATGGATTTAGCGTTGGAAAGCTTGCTTAAACTCGCAAATCCGATTCCTATGTCCTCCTAATCCCCGCTATTTTCGATTATCCCGTCACCATTTTAAGGATGGCAAAAGATAAGTACAAGACTAATCCTAACTCTACTAACCAACCTTAACCTTAACAAGCTTACTTGAACATAAATACCAACACTTAGGATAGAATTGAACAAACTTATACACGTTCTTTATTGACTCGTCTAAAACATGAACGGACATACAACCATCTCCCTGTGGATCGACCCGTGCTCAACCGGCTAGCTGCATAGCGACACCGTCCTGATCGCGGTTATAACTTTAGAACTTTGAACATCCGACACGCCAAAAGCGTGCGATCAAATGGCGCCATTGCCGTGGAGACGGTAGCGTATTTTCTTTCTTGTTATTCGGGTTAATATTCTTTTTGTATATATTTATAAATAAAAAAAAACAAAAAAAACAAAATAAAATCTTTTTGTTATTTTTGATAATTTTTGTGTGCAAGTGTGCAGGCTAATCTGGAGCAAGTACAGTAATCCAAAAAGAAAACAGAGAATTTTATTTTGGAGAAGAGACCAAGGGGAGTGCAGGGACCCAAGTTGAAGCCCCAACTAAGCAACTTGACCGCGGAACCACGGTCAAAGGGGGGCTTTAGCCGCGGTTCCGCGGCCGTATTAAGGCCTCAGTGCCCCAATTTTTTTTCCCTGCCCTGTCTCTATTTTTTTATCGTCTCTGTAAATTCCACTATACTGTATTTTCTGCAGATTTTTGCGGATTTGCAAACGGCGATTGTGGGGAGCAAAGTGTACGTTCAAGGCTAAGGTGATTGCAAAGTACAGAGCCAAAGATCCAGGTAGTTTGACCCACGCAAGCGAACTTTTCAAGCTTACCGGATTTGATTCAACAGGGGTTTCCTAACCTAAAAACTTAACGGTACGTACTTTACTAACACCTTCTTCTCAAATCCAACGCATCCAATATACTATTCTTTGCAAGTTCGCTAGCAAACGCTAAAAATTGACTAACCCGTATTTGTTGCAGTGCCGTGCTTAAACTAAAACACGATTGTTTGATTCTTTATAGAATTTTTATTGAATTGCGCATTGCATACATTAGTATGGACTTAAGGGCAAGCGAACCCCACAATATACGGTAAAGGATTTCAACACCTTTTCCGTGGCCCACAAATCACGAACTTGAGCATAACGTTTACCCGCACAAATTTTAAAAGAAACTAGACTTTAAGCCTTAAGGACTTCGCGCTCACTAGGAGAAGTTAACTGTGTTTAGAACCTCGCTTAACGGTATATTATTTACGGGGTGTCTAAGAAAGTGTTAACGGCGAAACCGCCAAAAGAGAAAGGGTTATTTAATTAAGGACCTTCGCGAAAGCGTCGGAAAACCTCCCCTTATCTCTGCACTTACCTAGCCTCGTGATCAGTGTATTTTAAGCCCGTTTCTCAACACAGTTTTATTTCGACAATCAAGTTCTGGAGCAGGTCTAGTTGACCTAGGCGAACCCTAGACCAATTAGGTGCGTGGTATTTTTGTGTCGTGATTATTTTTGTCCAGATTCTTTTTGTTTGTATATTTCATTCTTTTGTTAACATCTTACTAAAAAAAATCACATTCTTTTTCCCCTCCTTTTCACTTCCTTTCTTTCTTTCTCTCTTCATATCATGGGTACTCCACCTAGAAAAACTCTTGCCGAATTTTGGTACCCACAACCAGACTTTACTTCTTACGGTTCTTGCTTTGGCCGAACGTCGAACGATCCCTCCATGCCCAAAGTCTCTTTGAAAGATCGGATAGACGCGTCTAGGACAAACACTTGCCCTCCGCAATCCGCTTTGTATCAACCTTTTCAACCTCCCCCACCGTCTTATGTTGATACCCCTTTTGCAAGTTGTCCTTTGTCCGTCGCTGAACATATTGAACAATCATGTAGCCGATCTTTCACTCCTTTCACCACTACAATTTCTTGGGATCAACAATTCTATTCACCTTCTTATCCAAATGTTGATCCTGCTCCTGTCCAGCCATTCAATTCCTACCAGGCCCACCCGACTTTTGCACCTTCCCTAGACATTGCTTCTGAACCGCCATTTTGGAGTTTTCAGTATCCAAACAACTTTGAATCTTTTACTGAAACCCATTCACAACCCATGTCTAGTCTGGAACAGTCTTTAGAAGACTTTAGGGTAGCGTCGTACCAACAGATGAGGGATTTGAATGCGTCCATGGCCGCCCTCATACAACCTAGTGACCCGGTAGCTAGTTTTCAACTAGCTCCAAATTTTCCAATGTATGAAGAGGCGGTAGGACAGGTTGAGAATTTGAGTGGAGAGAGTGAGATGTACCCCCTTCCGAATCAAGCCTACCCGTTTCAACTTGAATCCCACAACTCCGGTTTTGAATGTCTATCTAATGTTCCAAACGATTCATTGATTAAAGATAGAACAGATAATGAGTTGTGCAACTTTGTAGTGTTTGATTTACCAGATTGTGAAGGGTCCTTTTCGAGTGAAACCACACCCAATCCTTTTGACCTCTACACCTCCACCCTAGAACCTGAATTGATTAATATCCATGCTTTTGTTGAGGTGTCTGAGAATATTGATTTTCACTTAATTGAGGATATTGACACCGGGAATATTTTGGATGATGAACCTGTAGATTTGGCAGAGTTTTTCTCTCTAATTCATCATCCCGAGTCATTTACTGTTTTTCCCGAACCCCATATGCGTCTAGATTTTGATGAAATTTGCATGGATAAGCTGAATTTTGAGGAAACTTTTGAGGACATTTTTGAGGATGAACCAGTTTTAATTGATGGGTCGGATTTTCCAATTCATCATGTTCCTTTCATTGACTGTGTACACCCTCCTGAACCTTTAACCGATAACCTTCCTCAATCACCTACCTCCATCCTTTCCATCGTTCCGGCCTTGCAAGAAACCGTCTCACTTTCATTTCATATGTCTGGTTTACCGAGTTCGGCGTACCCATGGTTTCTCACGAATCTTGAGGGATTTGACCCCATTTCTCGACAGGTTAATAGATTAGCACATTCGCTTTTTACACATCAGTCATCACAAATTGTGCTAATTTATTCGCTCCATTTCCACCCTCAAATTCGTATTCCACTTCTTTCTCCCATCCGCCATTCTTCTCTTCCACCGAGACCGGACGCCACTTCTATCCCCACACGGTCTCGCGTGTTTCTTATTTCTTTCTCTACACTCCATTCTTTCACCAACCGTCGCTTTATAACGATAAAATCTTTGAATGGTTGGTACTCACTTTTGGCCTGTGTAAGGCCTTGTATAGTTTGAAACTGTTCTCTTTCCCCCCTAATCCTACACTTCAACGCTTAACAGTGGAAACACTGTTTTACATAAGTTTGGGGGGGACTCTTTATTTTGTATATATTTTTTGTTTTTCTTTTTGTTTTGTATATAATTTGTTTTTAGGGAGAGCGCCGACAATTTTGACCCTCTTGGTATAGCCTGACAGTGAGGGCACTGTCAAGTTTAAGTTTGGGGGTGTGCTCGGTAAGCTTTCTTCCTTCGCATTCATTTGTATATTTTGCATTTGCATACCTTATTAAAAACCCACAAAAATTGAAAATTTTCCAAAAAATATAAAAACTTTGTCGTCAAGTTAGCTAATAGGGTAACTTAGATTTTTATTCTGAAAGTTTAGTTGATATGTTAGAAATAACTAAATTCTAGGCTTAGGAATTGAAAACCCTTAAAATAACCCTCATTCTGTCTAACTTTGGTAAGTATACGTCCTTACAGTTTTTTTTGAGAAATAGGTAATCTTGAGTTCAGTTTTTGAGTTAAGTCAAGATGAAGGGAAAGTATTGAAGCTTTACTGGAGGATAAGTCTGAAAAATAGTTTCTTTTCTTGAGTTCAAATTTAGAAAGTATATACCCTACAAACTGTACTTACACGCACCTTGAAACTTGGGATAGTAGAGGATACCTAGAAATACTCTTGCCTGGAAGCCTAGTATGAAAGAAAAAAACGGTATTTAAAGCTAAACACCAAAAGAGCATATTGAAAAATATATCCGGTCTTGAAAAAGAAAAAGAAAAAGAAAAAGAAAAATAGAATAAAGTCAAGACCTGGAAAATGCTATTTACGCTTTAAAGTTCACACATTCAGTAATCGGCCGTTAGTGCCTCAAGAAGCATTAACAGTCGCATGAAAGGTTTGTGAGCAAATCCGTCCATCCTTAATGAAAAGAAGTAGTATTAGGTATTAGGGCAAGGGTATTATAGCTTGAATTGAATTCTTGAGTGTAGGGGTGCAAATATACACACACGTAGGGGTATACAATCGATGTTTGGATAAGAGATAGAAATAAAGAATAAGACTTATGTTTTCTGTAAAGTTGATAAAAATCCCTGATTTAAGACCACACTTGAAGAAGAAAACTCAAGAGATACCAACATCTTTCTAAACTTTTTTGGAACGTATATGATCTAAGTTTTAATAGATAGGAAGTGTGAAGCATTAGGGTTGGATATTTCTAACTTAGGATGATAGAATTTCTAACGTAAATACTAAACTGTAGGAGTAGAATCGACGTTAACTTATGACACTAGCTTGACGGGATTTTGTGGGTGTAATCCGCTGAAAACCCTCAGGAGACAACAACACTCCTACTAGGGACACCTAGAGATTTAACGGCTTATTGCACGTGCTCAGTGCAATCGCGTTCCCTGCGAAAGTCCGGTTAGGACTTTTTTGTGAATAATTGGTTTTGCTCGGGACGAGCAAAAGTTAGGTTTGGGGGTATTTGTTCATACCAGAATATTGCATTTTATACCGCTCATTCTTACGCTCGTTTGTTTATAGGCAGGTGCTTTTAATCAGTGTTTGCTACATAATTGCAGGATACTGGTCTCAGCTCTAAACAGTGAATATCATGGAAAAGTACGACAAATTCCGGATTACTGCCAACAACAGATAAAACAGGGGTCGTCGCTCTCTATCCGTGTGTTGCCACAGACCAGTTTAAGGGACAAAATGGCAAATCGATGTCATTTTCATGCACAAAGCTCAATGTCAACACAAGATCCAACATATCTACGCGGAGCTCGAGGAAATCATGGCAAAAGATCCACATCACATCCCCTTTTGATCTACTGAAATTCTGGAAGAATTGTTAAGAGATTCTGAGAAAAGTACTATACCATACTGAAGAGGACCACAAACTAGGGTATACGACAAAATATGAAGGCACAAGCCTTCTAAAGGGCCGCGGAACCGCGGCATAAGAGCGCTTAGGCCGCGGATCCGCGGCCATGTCGGCACCTCAATTGATGAAACTTTAGGGGTATATTGGTAATTTTATATAGAGGCAGATTGTTGCCCTAGGTTTCCAGTTCCCTGCCTATAAATTGCCCAGAACTTGCCAAGCCAAATGTGTTCTTTTTCATGCCTCTTTTTGTTAGGATTTAGCTAAGTTTCTTCTTCTTCTTCGTTCTTTCCTCCATGAAAATTGTTGTGAGAGCTTTTTGAGTGGAAGATCAATGAAGATGAGGGTTGTTTTTATCTTGTCTCTTTTATTTATTGTCTTGTAATTTTATTATCTTGTGTTGTAATTTTATTATTTGTTGTTAACTAGTTGTTGTTATTTCTTTTCTTGTTCTCTTTTCTTTTCTTCTCTTATCCGTATTTTCAAGCGATGATACTTGACGGATTTCCTTGCTAAGGTGAGGACCCAAGAGTTAGCTTGCTTCACTTGTAAAACTGTATTTTCCTCTTTTCTTCCTTCTTGTTTTGTTTTCTTTTCTTTAATAATGTGTGAATAATTTCCCTCTTGTTAAGGCTAAGGAAGGTGGTATGAGGGACGGAGAAATCCCTTGTGCTTCTCTTCGCCAAACATCTTGAAACGAACCCCGACCAAACAATCACAACCCCCTCGCTTAGGCGCGCTATACGTGACATATATCCGCGCCCTGAGTCGAGAAGTCCTTTAAGCGCACTACAAAGTGACATGTAATTGTGACTTAATTGGATACATGGTTGCGGGTGTATGGCCGAGGGTTGGAAATAAGCGTATTTAGCGAACGGACAAGGGGCACTAGGAATGGATTTAGCGTTGGAAAGCTTGCTTAAACTCGCAAATCTCATTCCTATGTCCTCCTAATCCCCGATACTTTCGATTATCCCGACACCATTTTAAGGATGGCAAAAGAAAAGTACAAGACTAATCCTAACTCTACTAACCAACCTTAAGCTTAACAAGCTTACTTGAACATAAATACCAACACTTAGGATAAAATTGAACAAACATATACACATTCTTTATTGACTCGTCTAAAACATGAACGAACATACAACCATCTCCCTGTGGATCGACCCGTGCTCAACCGGCTAGCTGCATAGCGACACCGTCCTGATCGCGGTTATAACTTTATAACTTTGAACATCCGACACGCCAAAAGCGTGCGATCAGTAGCCCAGAACACCCTGAGATAACACTGGAAACCTACCAGTATATCTCGCTTGCCCTGGCCAGAGACTACTTGTGTAATGGCTCTCCTAGACACAGCGCGATGTCAACCCCCAATACCGGGAGAGACGGATCTTGTCTAACCGTCACTGCCTCCAAGTGCTTCAGGACTATACCCAACTACTACCTATTTGAACGACTCCTTTGAGCCGTGGTAGGGTAGTAATCAAAGTACAGTGGGAACACACTCGAGGCGAAGTGACAGTGTCAAGTCAGCGGACTAAGCTGTACTCATGTCACCTGGGAACTGATAACTGACGATAGGTATAATACCAACCAACAGTTCCCAACGAGTCCTGTCCAGTGTACTCGTAACCTAACGAGCACACGCATACTATCTCAAGTACGACGTACTGACGGCTGTAGGACAGACCGTCACCCATACTGGGATGAGAAGCGCATACGCTAGTCTACTCCGGAGTATCGATGCCCTATCTCGATAGTCCTACAACTAGGGACCTGCATAAGGATGTGCTTGTGGATTACCCAGCCCCACTAGTGTGACTGCCATCACAACGCTGGTAATCAAGCAAAGATCTTAAGGGCTCCACTAATGTGTATAGGTGATATACTAAAATAAACACATGTACACATTAAAGTAGAAACAAACCAAGTAGCATACTACTATATTGAGCAAGATTGTCTATACAAGGTGAATATCCTAAGCTTCCTTTAAGTAATATACAAACTAGTATGATACAGTAATGGTCTCTAGGGCATACACACTAACACACATTTATTGGATATGACCATCATATAGTTACAGACGAACTCGAAGAAACTTGTTTCAGATTTGAGGATGGTTTCCGGTTCTGGAAAAATTGAATAGGACTATTCAGTTGTCTTTTCCTTTTATCTTCTCTCAGGTTGTAAGAGTTCCTAGGATTAGGAAAGGGTACACCTATTGCGCTTATTGGATAGTCTTCGTCCAAACTATAAGACGGTGCCGAAAGGTGGGGAAGGAAGAAAACCGATTAGCCTAAGTATGGTGTACAGAAGGTAATAAGTAAAGACAAATAAAGGGATTAGAAAGTGGGCATAGTAAATTGCGACTGCTATCATTCACGACCAAACCGCGTATTTCATCGCCACTCCTACTTCACCTTTGCATTTCTCCAGAACACACCGTATCACTATGAAGATCCGCATTTATTGGATAATCCATCGTATAGTTATATACAAACTCGAAGGAACTTGTTCCAGTTCGAGGATGGATTCTGGTTCAGGAGAAATAGAATAAGGTTTATTCAGTTGTATTTTATCTTTACCTTCTCTCAAGTTGCGAGTACTCCTAGTATTAGGAGAGTACACCTATTACGCTTATTGGATAGTCTTCTTCCAAACCATAGGCTGGTGCCGAACTGTAGGGAAGGAAGAAAACCATTTTGCTTAAGGATGGTGTACAGAAGGTAATGAGTAAAGACAAATAAAAGGATTTGGAGAGAAGACAAAGAAATATACGGTTATAGTCATGAATCTGGATATTGGAAAAGGCATTACTAGAGATACCCGAAAACCCCTTCGAAACATTTTCATGTTTCAGTTTCACTGTCCGTTGTTAATAGAAAACTGATTTCCTAATCAGATCCTTACTCCAGGGTATGTATTTACCAGGTTTCATTCTCACATCTGTATGATTTTACAGATGATGAGTGGGAGTATGTTATTGGGAATTAGGTGATTATATCCTCATTATATCGGAATTCGTTGTAATTGATGATATTTGAGGAAATCACCTAGTGTTTTGCCTGACGGCAAATATTTGGTTTTGAATATCCGTTGTTTTGCACCAATTTCAAACTGATATATCTGTACGTTTATTTTATAAAGTGAGATATAACTTTTTGAAACTATGTCCATGACATTTACCTATATCAGTTGATGGTTAGGTAAGGAGCATTAAACGGCGGTGTAATTCTTCTTAACCATAGTACGGTTTTCAACCTACGACGCACAGGGTTTGAGTTATTCAACTCAGGGGACTTATACAAAGTATTGTATGATGTCCGGTGTCCATTAGGACAGAGGGGTTGGTCCACGTACTATATTCTGTTAACTTGTGACTTCTCCAGTTTTAGACAAGTATTTCATGCAAGGTCCAAGTTTTGAGAAGTTATAGGTACAAAAATAAAGTAGAGAACCATGTGTTGCAAGTATCAGGATTCTTCAAGGTGATCGAAGATATAGATACTTGTGTTTGGTATTCAGTTGATAGTAATGGTTTTGAGAACTTGCTTCTCTTTCAGGTTACTCATATCTGGATGCACTCTTAAGTTGAGTAATGTTGATCGGCCTCTCTCCATTTAGTTGACGTGCACTGGAGACAGCTGCATGATTTGAATCTGGTTCCAATTAAATCAGTGCCTCTATTTCTATATTGTATATAGAATGGTTCATATCTTAACGATGTTAAGGTATATAGAGTTGTCCGGCTTATGCTTAAAACCATACTCTGGATGACTCGAGGCACGTTTCTGTAATGGCAGTTTGTGGGTTATCCCGGGCTATGACGAGGGTTAACTTTCTACCATCTGGAAGATCAATAGTGATATTGTTCTTAACTCGCCACAGTTTTAGTAAAATAGACTTTTTCAGAAAACAGTAGTAGGAGTATGGTAGAACTGGAAGTGATTCCAGAACCACAAATGATTACTGAAAATTTAAATAGAACCTAAAGATTTAATCGGGTTTGACATTCCATTAGCCACTCCGCAGATATGGTGGGTAAACTCAGACACCCGAGAGGTACTTCGGTATCTTCAAAGACGGTGACAGGGAGGTTCTTGTCTACCCAAACTTGCCATTACTGTTGTTCATGACTATGAGACCCGGCAGGAGGATGAGTATAGTGTCGTTCTAAAGTAGATTTAGAAGTGCACGTGTATTTGACTCTGCCAGAGGGTTGTTGTGGTCAGTGGGAGCAGTGGAAGCATAGTGGACAAGTATCTTATGTCTATTTATAGACTAAAGCAGATATAGTGGAGATAGATCATCTATTTTTTATGTGACAGTCATAGGTTTTGACTTCATCAAAATAGGGGATCGATCTGTTAAGATGCTAATAGGGTGTGATGTCCTGGTATTTAGATGACATACACTTTATAGGAAGTGAAATTCCTATACAAGAAACGGTTATACTGTGGTTGTCACACAGTGGTTTCTCCACATAGGATATGTATATTATATCAGGCATTCTGGTTACTAGATCTATGGTTTTAGATTTAGATTTGGTTAGTTTCCCAATCTGTGTACTTAGATCGTATTCTAAAGGTGTTTTAGAATAGACGAATCCTAGCATGGTTGTGTACCTGCAGGTGATGGAGTCACCCTCTTTAAAGGTGTCTTACAGACTAAAGGGGAGAGGGATGTGCATGATTGGCATATCACTTGCTTAGGCAATTGAGTCAATCATGAGATGTCAGGTACCACACCAGATGTTGTTTTTGCACTAGAAGCAATAAGTTGATATATTAATCCAATGCTGAAGAAACGTTCGGAAGCAGTTTATGAACATAAGTGGATGTTCTAGGGATTTGGTAACAACATCCTCCTTCGGGAGACGGTTATCATTCCAGGCTTCCAAGGTGACCTGAATGACAGAGTGACTGTCAAAGTTATAGTTTTCCCTCTTTTGAGGGGAAGTAGTTTGGACAGGTGGTCCAAGCGGATACTGAGGGAGTCATGGCACAGGATACTGATTAAGTTCAGTGGACGATACAGTCTATGAGGTTTACTGGATTTGGAGTTCATTTGTGAACTGCGTCCCATCAGATATCCAGACATATTCTAAGACATGTATTGCTCATTTCGGGAGATGGCTTTCTCCGCGAACTTGAGATAAAGAGAGACATAGAAAGAAACATTGGAGTGGATCCATTCACTGAGGCTATTTCTCGAACACGATAGTTTTGCAAACGAGTTTTGTGAAACTGATTAGTAGAGAAGTTGGGTGTTCGGTATCACACGGGCTGTGAGTATGCGACACCGCAATAATTAGCCTTAAGTGCAAGTGGGAGATTGTTGGCGATAGTGCCCTCAAGTCAATTATTGGATCTCAGGCACGTGATTGCAATGATTGAGAGAGGACCTATACCGGTAGAACAGTCTTACTCGAGATGATAGTATGCTATCTGGTTTTTCTTTATCATCGTGTACATGTTTCAGGTGACATTACAGATCACTATTACATGTTGACAGAGCCCATGGGATTCATGCTTGACTACAAGCAGTATGATGGCGATCATATACGTGAGTGTTGGGTGGTCTATAAGCACATCCTTTAAGTGTCCCTAGTCGTGGGGGTTTCGAGACCGGGCATCGATACTCCAAGAGTAGATGTAACATTCTGAAAAATCATTTAGGTGAAATTCCGATTTTCGGTAAAATAACTGGTGTTTTCCGTATAAACCAAGATATAATTATTTTTCAACATACACTTAATTATACCTAATTTAGATATGTAATGGCTAGTAATGGTATTTATTTAGTCATTTATAAATTTGATAGTTTACTAAAATATTTTCCTAAATTAATTATTTTAAATATTATTTTAAGCCTTCACTTATACTTTTAGTTAGTGTTAATTACAAATTGGAATGGGTTAATCATTTACATGTGAACCATGACAACTTAATAGCCTAGCTGTAACATATTCTTGTGTTCTCTAAGTTACTAATTGGTTCTAGAAATGTCTAGGAATGGCTAAAAAATGAAATTTAACAATATAATTATGAAAAGACTTAAAAGAGGTAATTAATTAAGAAATTTCTACACACTCAAAGACACTTTTCTCTCTCTATTTTCCCTCACTCTAGAATGGCCGAGCCCCTCATGTGCAGCCCCCCAATTTCTACACCTCAAAAGAAAAAGAAAACAAAGGAAAAAGAAAAAAGAACAATAAACAATGAGGTATGGGGTTTTAACACTTGAAGTATGGTTTCTTTATTTGGACTTTCTCGCATACACACACACCCACACTCATCCTCTCCCCATTTCCAGCCGAGCCCATTTCCAGCAGCACCCCTCCCCCTCAATTTTCTCTCTCATTTCCACTTCAAAATCCACAAATTTCATCAAAAAGTCCATACAAATTCACAATAATCCATAGTTGAACCTTCACCAAAAGTTCTTGACTCAATCTAGCATGGATCTTAGAGCAAGAGACCAAATTGGGTGGCTTAGTTTGCATGTTGATCTCATGTTTGTGAGGTATAAATCCTAACCCATGTTTAAATTGTTGCTAAATTACTTCAATCTAGTCTAATTAGGTGTTTAATTATGGTTTTAATTTCAAGATTTAAATTGCATGAAAAGGGTTTGAGTTTAGGTTAGGGTTTTATTATTTGATTATGATTACAATGGGTAATTTAAAATCTTTAGGAATGCAAAACCTAATCTAGTTACTAATTGCTAATTATTACATTTAATTTGTCCTAAATAAACTATTTTGCAAACTAGATTTTTGTAATTAATGTATATAGATGAGATAAAATCCTAGTAAAGGTTTGTATGGCTTAATTAAGATATTAAGTGAATAATGAGGCTACTAGATTTGCTAAAACATAAAGATTTGTATTAAAACGGTTAATACTCGCTTACTAGGTTTTTGGAATAAATTGATTCTAATTAAGTTTGACGTTTTTGATCAGTTATAACATATTTCTTATAATAATTAATGTGTTGTGAATATGCGATTGGGTTCTAGACATGGTCGTGGTCGCGTATAGCGACCCTAGTTGTAGTTGGTGGTGTTGTCGCGAGCGCGTTTTGTGCCCCAAGTGGGTGCGCGTCAAGTAGTGCGCGCGATTGATTGTGTCGTTTATTCCGTGACTATTCGTATATTTATCCTTTTAATTGCTTGTGTGCGATTCTAGGATCGGGTGCAGAGGCATCAAACGCGGCGCGGAAATACAGGTCAGAGATCGGATTAGATTAGCCGAGACGTCCTTGTGAGTAGATGTACACATCTACGGTGGAAATCTTCTGGATGGTGCAAGGCGCCCGATAGTTAGAATTTCTAGTAGTACTTGCATTTATACGCGTAGTACCTAGTTATTCATCTCGTTGCATCGTATCATCTTTTATACATATATGTGAATTCATCTAATAGGACACTTGCACCATTACCATTGGTTTATGCTGCATGGGCACTACTCATGTGGACACACACGCCTTGGTAATTGCTATGCCACGAACACTATATAACTTGTTAAATCAGAATCTAAACAATTGCACCATGTAGGATTGTAAACTTGTACTTGTATATTCAATTCATAAGGATGGATACGTAGGATTGCTAGTCACATGCATATACCTCATTGCATCATCGTTCTTGCATAGTTTTCTAGTCATACATCGTATTTCATATTGTTGATACCATAGGCATTCATCATCGCCGATATGTGTACATATGGTGATTTTTCTTGAGAATCTCAGTATTATGAGATTTCTGTATTTTAGGGAAAACCGCATGAATTTTATAAACATGTTATCATTTTAATAATGCAAGTTGCGGTTTTCTCAAGATATGATGTATATATCGTCCACCATGAGATTTCTCGGTTCTTGAGCGGTATCATACACCCGATACGAAGAGGAGGAGGAACCGTCTGTGGGTGCATGGTGGACCTGGTGCGGTACCCCGGGGCAAGATGGTCGCAGATGATGGCGTTGAGCCCGGCATGGGAGCACTACCGACCGGTTATTTGTGACGCGGCGGATATCCGGAGGATACCGATGTAGTCTTAAGATTGATGATATGGGCCAGTTCGGATTGCCGGAGCCCGAGACTTGATGATATGGGCCAGTCCGGATTGCCGGAGCCTGAGATATTTAGATATTGATTCATTGAGACATTGAGATATTCATATTTGGTGTCGATGCTTGACACAGATTTCTGTTGATTTCATTGTTAATACTGCAATTAAATTACAGGAGTTTTACTGAGATAAGAATATAGATTTTCTCGTACTAAACATATTCAGATCTCGTGTTGATTTTGCATTCATGTTGCATATATACTAGTGCATCGCATCATAATTGTATATGTAGGCTGTGACGAAATTGGGTGCATGCTTACGATTGCCTTATTAGATGTTACTTACTACTCACGAGTTGGCAACTCACCCCCGTTGTGCCACAGTATTTTGCAGGTCTGACCCGTCAGCGCAGGAGCGGCGGGTGTACTTTCTATTTCCGCTTCTTTTGCTTCGGCCTGCAGCTTGTTCATAGGTGGGTTTTGGAGGATTTTGTTTTGCTCCCACCGTGTATTATTTAGTTTCTAGTATACTCCATCTACATTTGTATGTGGTTGTGTTTCTGCCATGTGCATGTGGTTGTGTTTCCGCCATCGGCGAAGAGCTAGCTCCCGCTTGGGGATGCCTTATTTCTTCATATATGTGTATTTCCATGTGTTGTACCCATTTGGGGGCCAGTATTTACAAAGGAGACTCTGCCGAAATTTTCGGGAAAATGTGATATTGCTTTTAAATGTTTAAAAGCGACTTATTTGGTTAAAATCGCTTTCTTTAATTAGGTTTTCCTTCACTCTATTTCTGTAAATGGTTTTGATTTCTGGGCTTTGGCTTACTTAGATTACGTACGCCTTGAGACGTTTCGTAATTTAAGTACCAGTTACGTTCCGTACCTTCGGGTCGTGATAAAGTTGGTATCAGAGCGTTAGGTTTTACCTTACTGTGTGTAGGATGACCTTTGGTAGATGGAGTAGGTGACTTAAGCAGTGACGTAGCGTGTGTATGTTTCGCGGCATACTTACGATACGAAACTACGCCTAAGTAACCTTAGGATATATATTTGCTTGTATTTCATTCCTTGATTTCCGGAAATCCTTGATTTGATCGCAATGTTCCTATCAATCTTGTTCTTGCTCCAAACACTATGCCGCCGGAGACTACGAGGGCCAGAGGGCTGCCGCCAGGGATGAGATTAGAGTAGGCTCGTTTGAGACAAGGACCGGTAAGGACGGTACGCCTACCCCTCGGGGACAGAGTGATCCGCCTTCTCTAGGACGGATAGTTAAGCTAGAGTAGAGTATTTAGGACTTGCGACAGATGGTTGGATTGTTAGTTGAGGCTAGCTGAGCTCCGAGAGCCGATGGTGTCCCTCCTACTGTGGGGACTGTAATTGTACCTGCTGCTCAGGTAGCTGTTTCTATTGTTACCAAGATTAATTTTGTAATCATTATAGGAGTTTTGAGGCTGAAGCCTCCAGTTTTTGTAGGCACAGATGCGGTGAAGGATCCGTAGGCAATCCTTGACAGGATGACTAAGATTTGTCATTCACAAAGATGTTCTGACGAGATATGGACTGAGCTTGCGAGTTTTCATCTAGAAAGGTCTTGCTCATGTTAGGATTACCTAGCACCCTATGTAGAGTTTGGAAGCATCACATGTCACAAAGTTCAAATTTTTATGGTGCTATGTAAGCATACAAAGGATCTATCCTAGAATATTAGGGTTTCTATACATAAAAAGTAGCAAAGACTAGGGTTTTGAGAGTACAACCTTTGTAGCTCCCTTTTGCTAGACTCCTTGGTCACTTGAGAGTTGGAGGAAGGTTCTCTTGAAGTCTTCTAGTGTCCACGACGATCCAACCGAAGCTCCTAGTCCAAGCTTGCAACTTTACTTTTCAAGAGGAGAAATGAAGAGAACACTCTAAACAAGTGGGCTAAACTTGTGTAGAATGATGTTGTGGTTCTAATTCTCACTTCAAAAACCTTTCTTGATGTGTATTTTGCTCACTGTAAAAAACTAGAGAGCAAAGGAAGAAGGAGGAAGAAGATGATGGCTTTTCTTTTTGAAGAAGAGAAAAGATTAACCCATGAAAAGAAATGAAAATATATCTATATATATTTTATTTCTTCTCATCTCAAACCATGGTTAAATGTTTGAGTTATTATTTAATTTGAGTTTAAAACATAGAAGGAAAGTTTAATCCAAGGTTAAGGGTAGGTGAGGATGGTTAGGTTAAAGAAGGATGTAGAAACAAGTCAAGAATTATCCTTTCCTTTTCCATTTTGTTTTAAACATAAAATCAAATAATAATCCATATATTTATCCATGGTGTGAGTCTTATATTGCCATCATTTTCAATGTGTAATCAACCATGATAGATGATGTATGTATGTATGTATGTATGTATGTATGCACATCCATATGTGCATGAAACTAGAAAGAAAGAAAAATATACATGCATGCATACATCCATCATATACAAGAAAAGGTTTTAAGTGAGAAAACTAATAGTTAAATGATAAATCAACACATGATTTATCAATCCGGCCATATCACATATGACCCCACCAAAAGCAAGCAGCCCGATCAATATACGGTATCCTATACGCGCATTTTAATCGGGTCCATGTGCATATCGCATACGCACACCACAACGTTTCGCCTGGACTAGGTAACTCCTTTGTGGGACTCTAAGACTCGTCAATACGCTGGCAGTGGGTGATGATCATATCAAGCACCCTCAAGCCGCAAGCGGTCAGCTAAACGTAACGGCCACCCGGATATTGAGCGATCAGAAGAAAACAAGCGATCCTGCTACAACTCCCGTCGAGCCAACCGGCAACACTACCGTACAGTACGGTCTCTTCGTCAGATATGTTGCATATCGAGCCTAGGGATTGTCACGTCGACCCGAATAACTCAATAAGTCATGCCGGTGAATGGTCTATAACAGATCGAGAAACTACTGATAACACTTATCAGCAAATCTCAGCAGCCCTGGCCAGGGACTTACTGATATAATTAGTCGAGCACAACACAACATCAACTCCCAATACCGGGAGAGACGAAACCCCTCCTATCGCTCATTGTCTTCGTGTGCCTCGGGACTGTACCCAACGGCCACCTGTTTGCATGACTTAGTAGAGCCGTGGTAGGGTGGCAATCAAAGTACAGTGGGAGAACACACAAGACTCTATGATGATCTCGGGTCTACAGACTAACCTGTACCAGTGTCACCTGAGAACTGCTATCCGACGATAGATATAATTCCATATAGGAGTTCTCGGTGAGTCCGTCCAGTGTACCCAGTCACCACTGAGCACCCGTATATGATCTTGATGTCAAACATCGATGAACGTGGGAACATTCATCGCCCATCGTATGGGTCTAGTATCATATACGCCAGTCTACTCTGGTATATCAATGCCCTGTCTCGATATACCTATGACTAGGGACTTTCTAGGATATGCTTATAGACTACAGATGTCCCACTAGTATGATCTCTATCATAATCACTGTAGTCAAGCCGATATCCTCAGGGCTTTATCAGCATGTATGAATCAATAAAAGCATGATCAAATCAACATGTCAGATAAAGAAGAACCAGATAGCATACTATCATGTCGAGCAAGAATATACACTGAATATATATATATACATGTATAAATACATCCACTATCACATAATGGCCTTTAGGGCATACAAGTATCCAACAATCTCCTACTTGCACTAAGGCCAGTTAGTGGCGTATCTCATACCCAACATCTCAAAATGTCGCTCATGCTGCGGCTGAGGGAGGGCCTTGGTGAGTGGATCTGCGGCATTATTCTTTGTGTCTACTCTCTTAATCTCGATCTCGCAGTGATCTACAATCTCCCGGATCAAATGAAAGCGCCTCAGGATGTGTCTGGACCGCTGATGGGACCTGGGCTCCTTGGCTAACACCATAGCCCCATTATTATCACAATACAAGGGTATTGGATCAATAATAGTTGGAACTACTCCTAGCTCCGAGACGAACTTCTTCATCCAGACGGCTTCCTTGGCGGCATCATTTGCAGCAATGTACTCAGCCTCCATCGTAGAGTCTGCAACGGTATCCTGTTTGGAACTCTTCCAACTTACCGCCCCTCCATTGAGGGTAAATAGAAACCCTGAGATAGATTTGCTGTCATCCTTATCGCTCTGGAAGCTGGAATCGGTAAAGGCCTCCATTTGGAGATCTGTGTTACCATACACCAAGAACAATTCTTTAGTCCTTCGTAAGTACTTAAGAATGTTCTTCACAGCTGTCCAGTGGTTCTCTTCTGGGTTGGATTGATACCTGCTTACAACACTAAGTGCATCAGCTACATCTGGGCGTGTACATAACATCGCATACATTATTGATCCTACTGCCGAAGAATAGGATATAATGCTCATGCGAGCTCTCTCTTCATCGGTCATTAGACAAGAATCCTTGGAGAGAGTGACTCCATGGCAAGCGGGTAAGGCACCCCGCTTGGAGTCTTCCATACTAAAACTTTTTAGGATGGTGTTGATGTACCTGGTTTGGGACAATCCCAATAACTTTTTAGATCTATCCCTATAGATCCTTATGCCCAGGATGTATGTGGCATCACCCAGGTCCTTCATGGAGAACCTTAGTGATAAGAATGATTTGACCGACTGTAGCAATGAAATATCATTTCCTATCAGAAGAATGTCATCCACGTATAATACGAGGAATGTGACAGCTCTTCCTACAGCCTTCATATAAACACAAGGTTCATCTGGATTTTTGATGAAATCAAACTCTTTGATAACATCATCGAAACAGATGTTCCAACTCCGAGATGCCTGCTTTAACCCATATATGGATTTAAGTAGTCTACATGCTTTCCCGCTGCTCCCACTGTCAATGATGCCCTCTGGCTGATCCATATAAACGCATTCTTCTAAATCTCCATTTAGAAATGCTGTTTTAACGTCCATCTGCCAGATTTCATAGTCGTAGTGAGCAGCAATAGCAAGTAGGATCCGAATGGATTTAATCATGGCTACGGGCGAAAAAGTTTCGTCATAGTCCAAACCTGGTCTTTGACGAAAGACTTTCGCCACAAGTCTTGCCTTATAGGTCTCTACCTGCCCATCTACACCAATTTTTCTTTTAAAGATCCATTTGCATCCGACAGGTTTTACCCCAGGGGGTACAATGTCCAAAGTCCATACTTTGTTGATGTACATAGACTCCATTTCGGGTCTCATGGCATCCCGCCACTTCACAGAGTCACCACTCGTGATAGCTTGCTGAAAACTGGTAGGATCATCATCATCCATGATGCAATCTTCTCCGTCACCATCAATGAGGAAACCGTAGTACCTCTCCGGTGGGCGAGAAGTCCTACCAGACCTTCAGAGTGGCCGAGGTTCCTCGGTTTCTATTGCAACAGCCGGTTCAACCAAATCGTCATTTGTAGTTTGTGTCTTTAGAACCTCTTCTAGATCCACCACTTTGCCATCATCTTTATCTGCAAAAAAACTCTTTTTCCAAGAATGTGGCATACTGAGAAACAAACACCTTTTGTTTCTCTTTGTGGTAGAATAGATATCCATAAGAATTCTTTGGATACCCCACAAAATTACACATGACTGACTGTGTCTCGAGTTTGTCCGTATTCTGCTTTTTAACATAGGCCGGGCAACCCCAAATCTTTATTCTCTTAAGAGATGGTCTCTTCCCATGCCATATCTCATATGGCGTGGTAGACACGGTTTTGGTTGGAACCCTGTTCAGTAGAAACGCTGCAGTCTCCAATGCATGCCCCCAAAATGAGACAGGTAACTCAGTATCACCCATCATGGATCGGACCATATCTAATAGGGTCCTATTCCGTCGTTCAGACACACCGTTGCGCTGTGGTGTGTAAGGAGGAGTGGGCTGAGAGAGAATCCCATTCTTTTTTAGGAAGTTTGCAAATTCTGTACTAAGGTATTCCCCACCTCAATCTGATCGAAGCATCTTGATACTCAAGCCGGTTTGTTTTTCTACTTCTTGTTTATATTCAATGAATTTCTCGAAAGCTTCGGACTTGTGCTTTAATAAAAATACATGACCGAATCTTGAGAAATCGTCAGTGAACGTAATGAAGTAAGAAAAACCGCCTCTAGCCTGTGTAGATATTGGCCCGCATACATCACTATGTTTGAGGCCTAGGAGCTCAGTAGCTCTTTCTCCGTGTCCGGTAAACGGAGTTTTGGTCATTTTACCCTTGATACAAGACTGACAAGTCGCATAAGATTTATATTCAAAAGAGTTTAAATATCCATCTTTGTGTAACTTGTTTAGTCTTGTTTCGTTAATATGACCAAGTCTACAGTGCCAAAGAAAAGCTTCATTTAATTCTTAAAGTTTTCTTTTATTAGTGTGTTGTATACTGAAAACTGTGTGTTGATTTAGGACGTATATCCCGTTATTAAGTGTACCAAACCCAACCAACATTTGATTCAGGTGAATGTTCATAACATTGTTCTGCAATATAAAGTTATATCCCTCATTGTCTAACAAAGAAACCGATATTATATTACATAGCATATTTGGTACAAAATAACATGGGTTCAAAACCAAAATACATCCAGATGGCAACCCTAAGTGATACTCTCTTACTGCGACTGTATGTACATTGGAACCATTTCCAACGCGGAGAGTATGGTCACCTGTCTTGAAAACTTTGCTATTTCTCAGTCCCTGCATAGAATTGCAAATGTGAGAACCTGAACCGGTATCTAATACCCAGGAAGCAGAGTTTATTGAAAAACAGTTTTCTGTCACAAACACACCTGAAGCGGAAGCATCCCCATGCTTCTTTTTGAGGTTCAGGTACTCTGTACAGTTGCGCTTCCAATGTCCTGTCTTGTGGCAATGAAAACATTCACCTTTCCCCGAGTCTCCAGCTTTGGACTTTTCCTTTCCCTTCACGTTTTTAACTCCACCCTTAGGATTGGTGGGCTTCTTCTTTTTCTTTCCTTTGGTCTTAGCTTTTGGGCGAGAAGAAGAAGATTGCCCAATAGTCATAACGGGAGTTTTTATTGATTTCATAGTTCTCTCTGCACTCCTTAACATATTAAGTAGTTCAGGTAGCTCCTTCTCCATGCCGTGCATGTTGAAGTTAACTATGAACTAAGCAAAGGTGGAGGGGAGGGACTGCAGAATAATATCTATATATTGTTCATTGTCCATTGTCCATCCTAGGTCCTCAAGCTCTTCTATAAGAGCTATCATCTTCAGAACATGGTCTCGTACTGGTGTGCCAGGGGCCATTCACATCTGAAACAATTTCTTTGATGCTTCGTATCGTAATACGCGGGATTGCTCTCCATACAACTCCTTTGTATGGAGGAATATGGTTTGAATGTCCATATTCTCGTGCTGCTTTTGATGTGTATTGTCCATCGATGCAAGCGCGAGGCATTTGGCCGTGGCACAGTCAGCGTCCCATGTCTTGCGGACTTCAATGTCCGCAACTGAGGATTTTGGACCTGGGGTGGGCGGGGCTGAAGCCGTGTGGACATATGATACTTTATCATAAGTCAAGGCTATTTTCAGATTCCTCAGCCAGTCTTTATAATTGGTCCCATTCAGTTTGTTTTTATCTAGTAGAAGCTTGAGTCCAGTCATTGGTATCTGCCATTAAGAGAGAGAAAAGAATACACTCAGCGAAAGCTCTTGCATAGATCAGATTGGTTATTATCTTGTCTAATCGATGTCTCCCATTGCTTTAATCAAGTTTTTCATTCAAACCTTAAAAAGAAAACTAGCTTGGATTAATTACAGTCTACAACTTCGCTAACCGTTCAGCCAGGCCAGTGTCGGTACTTGAGGGAGGTTCCCCGTGCTTTCGCACGGACCTAATTAAAGTAAACCTCGTTTTCCCAGAGGCGGAGCCCCGTTAACACCTTTCTAAACACCTAATGAGTTAGCTAATTGTAAACTGCAAAACTCTCCTAGGAGCAACTATTGCCCACAGTGGGATCAGGATCCAACCATCACATGGAACGTATGCAATCTCATTGCAAATTTCAACACTTGAAATTCCCGATGTTATTTTTTACCCCTAGTACTTATGACCTTAACTATGGTCAACAAATCATAAGTACCAGTCAAGTTCTACCCGTCATTTCTTGATCAATTAGACCCACCCATATGACCCTTAACTATGGTCAACAAAGTCGCATGAATGTCCTAATTAATCTGCATCATATGCAGTGTAGGAAGACATCACTTAGCTACCGTACACTACGCCTTAACTAAAGTCAACAAACGTAGCACGAATACTAAGTACTCTGCTTCCTAAAATGACGGAGGGTTGCGGATGATTTTTAAGAAAATCTTTAACGCTTTGAACTTGATATCGTTGTAGAATCAAACGGTTTTCAAAAGGAGTGGCTTGTGCTCCGCAGTTTTGAAATATAGCTTTTTCATAAAGAGCCGAGTGGTTTTCAAATCTGATTCTACAACATCTTTTTAGGTTTATTTTCTTTACATTAATCATATTAATGTAATCCCATCATTTAAGTTCTTAAGCCAATCACAGAAAAGAAACGAAAATAACACGTACGCTTATGCCATCCGCATTCGCCTCAATGTTCCGTTATGCACCGTTAGGTTACTTAACTAACGGCATACCGGGACGGGACTAGCGCGGGTGTAAAACATAAGCAACGTCTACTATATTACTATATATCATATATATAATATGTCATTCGTCTCATATATCTCAGAACACAGGCAGCAGAAACATATATATAATGTGGGATATACTAGGATGTCCGTATTTAGTATTTTAGCTAATAATAGAAAATATGGATTCCACAGCCGCGATGAATAGCCAAGCCCACACCCCTAGACCCCTACGAGAGCGGCAAGCGACCTACCAATCCTGGAGTTTAGGAGACCCGGTCTCGACTCCTCGAGATGGCCTCCCACTGAACCACAGAACCCGGTCACTTGTGCTCCCCTCCTTGGGTCTATCCTAATGTGTAAAAGTAAATAATATACAACACTGGTGACACAACCTCAACCCGGAAGTGCCCCAAATAAAAGAATATTACATTACATTTGAATTTACAGGAATGAAAATATAAACCTCTCATCTCACATAAAAAAAACCCGGCTATTCGATCGCGACAATCCTGCACATCATATCTCAGCAACACATAATATCATATATCATCAACGTAAGTAAGTATGCGTACCCCAATTGTCGTTGATGTATAGCAACGAAACCGACGATATCGAACATACTACACTTACGGTCACAGAAAAAAAATGTAAAACTACAATATTTGGAATCCACATACTCTTTAGACATCATAAATGCGAAATATCACATACTTCGTATTTCATGCCTAAACTATATGAATTCCACATATTGTATCACATTCCAGATAAATAGACAGTATTAAAGTTTTCGACCGAACGATCAAATACCCAAGATTCCCTAAAGCTCAACACTTGAGCGGAGTTCAAAAACCCGGAGTGTGACACAGTAGTGGCGGTCCAGCCGTAGAAGGGTCAAGCCAACGCCTCACATGTGGCACGCCGTACTGCCCCAAACCCTAAGGTTCAAAGGGCAGTTCAAGATAGTCACATAATCGAGTTAAGGTTTGTTATCTTCTAGAGGGTCCACCACAAAACTTGCACGTATCTCCAAAAGATTTAAACCCCGTGAAAAGTGAGCAAATGATAGTCGTTCGAACACTTCAATACTTTCTGGTTTACCCGGAAAAGAAACGAAATGAAAATTCGGATCGAATCGTCGGGTCCAAAACCATCTCCAGAATTTACAATACTGGATTCAGATCAAACATACCTAAAACAATATACAAGCAGTTTTAGGAGTTACTGTGCAAAAACGAAGCCATGAAGCCTCTCTACGGCCGCGGAGCCGCGGCCTAAGCAAGTATTTGCCGCGGTTCCGCGGCGGATTGTACGGATCATGGGTTCGTTTTTCACAGTATTTCTTATATTTTCCTGCTGTATTTTTTAAGTATTTTTAATTCTGAAAAATGTCAGATTTTAAAATTTATCCAGAGAAGGTCTCGAAAAATCGTATTTTGATCCGATCGGGATTTTTACTTCGTAAAAGTGTCACCTAATGTTCTTGGTCGGCTCTGATACCAATGTTAGTCTGGCAGCCACCCCATCCAATGGGGTCACCGTGGCACCAGCGGGTCCCTCAGCAGCTACTTTTTATGCATGCCCCCTCGCGAGGACTACAACCCGCCGGAACACCTTTCGGTCTCGGGATACCCTGAGGGTAAGAGCCTATGCTTCGCCACACTGTCACACAGTGAGAACCCCCTAAAGGTTGACATCTAATGCCTAGTAGCTCTGATACCAATGTCAGGATTACCTAGCACCCTATGTAGAGTTTGGAAGCATCACATGTCACAAAGTTCAAATTTTTATGGTGCTATGTAAGCATACAAAGGATCTATCCTAGAATATTAGGGTTTCTATACATAACAAGTAGCAAAGACTAGGGTTTTGAGAGTAAAACCTTTGTAGCTCGCTTTTGCTAGACTCCTTGGTCACTTGAGAGTTGGAGGAAGGTTCTCTTGAAGTCTTCTAGTGTCCACGACGATCCACCCGAAGCTCCTAGTCCAAGCTTGCAACTTCACTTTTCAAGAGGAGAAATGAAGAGAACACTCTAAACAAGTGGGCTAAACTTGTGTAGAATGATGTTGTGGTTCTAATTCTCACTTCAAAAACCTTTCTTGATGTGTATTTTGCTCACTATAAAAAACTAGAGAGAAAAGGAAGAAGGAGGAAGAAGATGATGGCTTTTCTTTTTGAAGAAGAGAAAAGATTAACCCATGAAAAGAAATGAAAATATATCTATATATATTTTATTTCTTCTCATCTCAAACCATGGTTAAATGTTTGAGTTGTTATTTAATTAGAGTTTAAAACATAGAAGGAAAGTTTAATACAAGGTTAAGGATAGGTGAGGATGGTTAGGTTAAAGAAGGATGTAGAAACAAGTCAAGAATTATCCTTTCCTTTTCCATTTTGTTTTAAACATAAAATCAAATAATAATCCATATATTTATCCATGGTGTGAGTCTTATATTGCCATCATTTTCAATGTGTAATCAACCATGATAGATGATGTATGTATGTATGTATGTATGCACATCCATATGTGCATGAAACTAGAAAGAAAGAAAAACATACATGCATGCATACATCCATCATATACAAGAAAAGGTTTTAAGTGAGAAAACTAATGGTTAAATGATAAATCAACACTTAATTTATCAATCCAGCCATATCACATATGACCCCACCAAAAGCAAGCCGCCCGATCAATATACGGTATCCTATACACGCATTTTAATCGGGTCCATGCGCATATCGCATACGCGCACCACAACGTTTCGCTTGGACTAGGTAACTCCTTTGTGGGACTCTAAGACTCGTCAATACGCCAGCAGTGGGTGATGATCATATCAAGCACCCTCAAGACGCAAGCGGTCAGCTAAACGTAACGGCCACCCGGGTATTGAGTGATCAGAAGAAAACAAGCGAACCTGCTACAATTCCCGTCGAGCCAACCGGCAACACTACCGTACAGTCCGGTCTCTTCGTCAGATATGCTGCATATCGATCCTAGGGATGGTCACGTCGACCCCAATAACTCAATAAGTCATGCCGGTGAATGGTCTATAACAGATCGAGAAACTACTGATAACACTTATCAGCAAATCTCAGCAGCCCTGGCCAGGGACTTACTGATATAATCCGTCGGGCACAGCACGGCATCAACTCCCAATACCGGGAGAGACGAAACCCCTCCTATCGCTCATCATCTTCGTGTGTCATGGGACTATACCCAACGGCCACCTGTTTGCACGACTCAGTAGAGCCGTGGTAGGGTGGCAATCAAAGTACAGTGGGAGAACACACAAGACTCCATGACGATCTCGGGTCTACAAACTAACCTGTACCAGTGTCTGTTGGAGATAGTGCCCTCAGAGTCAATTATTAGGTCACAGGTACGTGATTGCAATGATTGATGGAGGACCTATCCCGGTAGGACAGTCTTACTCGAGATGATAGTATGCTATCTGGTTTACCTTTATCATCGTGTACTGCTTTAGGTGACCTGACAAGTCGCTATTACACGTTGATAGAGCCCCTAGGATTCTTGCTTGACCACCAGCAGTATGAGGGCGATCATATAAGTGGGAGCTGGGGTCTATAAGCATATCCTTAAATGGTCCCTAGTCGTGAGAGTTTCGAGACAGGGCATCGATACTCCAGAGTAGACTAGTGTATACAGTCGAGACCCCGACGAGGGGCGGTGGCCGGTCTCACAAGCCACTGGTGTCAGTTGGATCACCTAAGATGTATACAGGTGCTCATTGGGTTATGAGTACACCGGACAGGACTCGCCGGGAACATGCTAGTTGGTCATATACCAGACGTCAGATGGCAGTTCCCTGGTGACATGTGTGCAGGTTAGTTCATCGACCTGGGGATCGTCATTTGTCTCGTGTGAGTTCCCACTGTACTTTGATTACTACCCTACCACGGCTCAAAGGAGTCATGCAAACAGGTTTTAGTTGGGTACAGTCCCGAGCCACATGGAGGCAGTGAGCGTATCTTCAGGGGTTCGTCTCTCCCGGTATTGGGGGTGAGGTCGCGCTGTGTCTAGGAGAGCCATTACACGAAGCCCTCGGCCGAGGCAAGGAGATTTACTGGTAGGTATTCCAGTAGTATCTCAGGGTGTTCTGGGCTACACTCCGACACGACTTGTACCGCTTTTGGGGGTCTGACTTTTACCAACCCCCTAGGCCCGCCATGCGATACTCATAGACGAACGGACCGGACTGTACGAATATTGTCACTGACAGGCTCAGTAGGGAGTCAGGCTGAGTTCGCTCACAGACGTCCCTTTTGGTCAATACCTGGTAGCCCGTTATGTATTGGCTTATATCTCTAACGTGCTAGTGGTTAAATCCACAACCAAGGTGTTGATGAGTCTTTAGAGTCCCCCACATTCAGTTACTCAGCTTTCGGGCGAAAGGTTGTAGAGGCCGTATGGAGATATGGCAAGGTCCGATCAGATACGTGCGGTATTGCACGGATCAGGATCGGACAGTTTGTACTATAGGCCGTATGGATATATGGCAGGGTTCGATTAGATACGTGCGGTATTGCACGGATCAGGATCGAACGGATATTACTAGCCGGCTTTGGTTTAAGCCGGATCCTAGTATAGTACAGTAGAGATTTTGTCTCATTGATTTGTATTTCGGTCGTAATACAGATGCGGGTGTGTATGCACAGTATCGGGGTTTTCCTGTAATTTATTACGGGACCAGTTTTCTGGAGTTGCCAGTTTGCTTTTCGTTTCGGCCAATTTCCTTTGTATCGTTCATTGGCCGAAGATTGGTGGAGGAGGGCTTATTTGCATTGTTGCAAATAAGCATTTGTGGAGGGGGTCTTTGCATATTTCCTTGTATCATGATGGTGCACCATTCTTTTGACCTTGACTTCTTCTATCATGATTGCTTGACTTTGTGAGCAATCATGGTTGTAGTAGGTGGGTTTTTGGAGTATGGGTTTGATTTTGTGATCATTTCTTTTCATGATAAGCTTTCCTTTCTCTCTCTTGCATGATATGAGAATGGCTCCCATTATCTTTTGCTACACACTCTCATTCTCCCCTCTCAATATACACCATGGCCGGCCAAAGTCTTTTGGGGCTGTCCCAATTTGGGAGTGAGGAATTGTTGCTCATTTGGCTAGGCAAAAGTCTTTTTAGCTCCTCCTCCAAAAGCTTATCTTATATCCTCCACCAATGGCAACTCCCTAAACCCCTAGAGACACAAATAGCTCACTACACCATTCTACAGCATACCTTGGGCACGTCGACTAGCCAGCTTCGTGCCCGAGTTGCCTCAGCATTGAGGTGGGAGCCCGTAAAAGAAGTAGGCGATGTGGTGCACTTCCGGCGACGAGAAGGAGACGGGACATTCCGCAGGAGATCGGGACGACGACGAGAAGACCGGAGGACTCGGATCTGTCGGTATATCACTCTTCCCCTTCTTGTAGATAGCTAGGACTAATTAATGGTTCGATCCGGGTATTAGTGCGCGGCGGTTTGCCAGTTCAAGAAAATTTAAAGTTTATCACCGCTTCCGCATTTGGCCGTCGGATTGATGGCCGGGGTGCCGCCGTTGACTTACAGTGGTATCAGAGCCTCGCCATTAACTTAGTCTAGCTTTGTTTAATGTGTTTTGCATTTCCGATCGACCAAAATTCCAAAATCTACATTTTTGTTCACATCAGTTTTCTGTTGAAATTTTTTGGTGTCGAAATTTTTTTCAGGTTACAGAAAAGTGATGTACTGGAAAATCTAAGAGTTCTGTGAAAATTCGATGACGTAACTCCTCTGTAGGAGCGCGGAACCGCGGCCAAACACCCCCTTGGGCCGCGGTTCCGCCGCACTACTTTGGGTTTACTGCACCAATTTTTTACAGAGGCTTTCTGGGGTTAAAATTGGGGTTTTGGAATATTAATATTGGGCCCAGAATTTCCTGATCTGCTACAGTAGCACTTGGGGGCCCACTAGCTAAAATTTGATCGATCGGATATTTTAAACACATTATTTCATAGTATTTACATTATATCTGCGACCGTGAATGTCACTTGATCGGTAAATCCGGTCGAACTGCTATAGCCCGGTTAGACGGATTTGCGAACGTGACTTTCACGTTGATGTTCTGTTTTTGCTGTGATGTTGCGGATCGGTCGTGGGGATAGCCTGGATGCAATGCTAGTACAGTTGTGGTTGTATTATGTACATTTGATATTGCGGGGCGAGCGTCCGACAAGTGGACTGCCGTCACTGCCTGTTTGTATTATTATTTTGGGGCACGGCCAGGTTGCGGTCGTTGTACCCGTTGTATGTATATTTTACTTTCTGTACTAGGATTACCCCGCGGAGGGGTGCACGGATAGCCGGGTTCTAGAGGGCAACAAGCCCGCATCTCATGGCATTGAGACGGAGGGGGCTTCGCTCTAGGATTGGCGGGCTATTCGCCGCACTCGTAGGGGGTACAGGTTGACCCAGGAGGGGTGCCCAAGTTACCGGATTCCGTGGAGTGCTGGGTGGTCCATTCACGGTGCTGAAGGGGGCTGCCTCGCTTCAGGTTTTGGCGGGTGACTTGCCGCGCCCGTAGGGGTATAGGATTTCATTGCACAGGCTATCCACACGACCAGGGGAACGTCGGGTTTCAGTAGTGGCTCTGTGAAACCCGGGGATCCCAGATATCTCTATTGTTTCTGTGATGCTGTACATTTTCTGTGATGTTGCATTTCTTATCACGCCTTGAGCGAATATAATATATTGGTATATATATTAGTAGATGTTGTATATGTTTTACATCCGCGCTAGTCCAGTCCCCGCTCTGTCGTTAGTTAGCTAACCTAACGGGTAATGACGGGACCCAGTGGCGAATGCGGATGGCATATACGTACATCAGTATATTTTCGTTCTTTTTGGTGTGATCAATTGATGGGACTGCATTGATTCGGATCAATGCAAGTTAAAAACAAACCTAATCTGATGTTGTTGGAACACTTTTCAAAAAGCTGTTATTGCACGGATGTTCACTTTTGTTTAGCATCGTGGTATTCAGTTGGAATATCCTGCTCCTCAGTCGACGAGGCAAGGGCCGAGATCCCTTCACCGGGAGTGACCCCTTGGACAGAAGTTTGCGTTAGGGCATTAACTTCACTATAGCCGATTACTTTTGCTTTGCACCGTGGTATTCAGTTAGAATATCCTGCACCCCATTCTACGGGGAAAGAGCCGAGATCCCTTCACCGGGAGTGACCTCTTTAGCGAAGGTTTTCGTCACTATATTTTTAAAAGCTATCCGTTCCTTCAACGATATCAAGTTCATTACGTTAAAGGTTTTCGCCAGAAACCATTCGTAGCCCTCCGTCGTTTCAGACGGGTAGCACGTAGTATTCATGCTGTGTTTGTTGACCTTCGTCAAGGCATAGTGTATGGTAGCTGCTTGTTACCTTTCTGCTGCATAGATAGATGCGTTGGTTTGGGACAGTCGTATAGCCTTGTTGGCCTTCGTCAAGGGCTTGTACGGGTGGATTCAAATTAACCTGGATAATGATGGGTAGAACTTGACATGTGACTTATGATTTGTTGACCTTCGTCAAGGTCATAAGAGCATGGGGCAGAAATCCACATCGGGAGTTTCAAAAGAACTGAAACTTGCCAGATATGCGCATACCTTCTGGAGTGTGATACCGTGAGCGGATTCCGTCACGTTATCATGCGATGATAGTTGGATCCCGATTCCCACTGATGAGTTAGTTTACTCCTCGGGTGACCCCGACTAATTCTTCTTTCAGGTTTGGAGGAGAATTTGACGGTACAGTGGGAGGTTTCCAGATTAGATATATTGGTAACCATTCTGATCTAGGATAGAGTGCACGCTGAGTGTTTCTTTTCTCTCTCTCTTTGGCAGCGACCATTGACCCGACCCTAAGACTTTGACTCAGTGACCAAGATTGACCGAACCTTCTTAAACACTGGCTTTTGGATTGTCAGAGTTGCAGACCTCATTGCCACTCCTACTTTTACCCTTTTCTCCAGGACACCCCGTATTACTACGAACGTCTATTTCCATTGGTCAAAACCATCGTATGGTTATATACGAACTCGAAGGAATTCGAGGATGGTTTCAGGTCCTGGAGAAAACGGATAGGACTATTCAGTTGTCTTTTCCTTTTACCTTCTCTCAGGATGCGAGTACTCCTTGGTTTAGGAGATAGTACACCTATTACGCAAATTGGATAGTCTTCTTCCAAACCTTAGGCTGGTGCCGACAGGTAGGGAATGAAGAAAACCAATTAGCATAACGATGGTGTACAGAAGGTATTAAGTTAAGACAAAGCAAGGGATTAGTAAGAGGGCAAAGTAAATTGCGACTGATATTCACGACCAAACCAGGTATTTCATTACCACTCCCAAATCACCTTTGTATTTCTCCAGGACACTCCGTATCACTACGAAGATCCACAGTTTATTTGGATACTCCATCGTATGGTTATATACGAACTCGAAAGGAACTTGTTCCAGTTCGGGGATGGATTCTGGTTCAGAAGAAATAGGAATAAGGTTTATTCGGTTGTCTTTTATCTTCACCCTCTCTCATTGCAAGTGTTCCTAGGATTGGGATAGTACACCCATTATGCTTATTGGATAGTCTTCTTCCAAACCATAGGCTGGTGCCGAACGGTAGGGAAGGAAGAAAACCATTTGGCCTAAAGGGGTGTGCAGAAGGTAAAGACTAAAGACATATGAAGGGATTTGGAGAGGTGGCAAAGAATTATATGGTTACAGTCGTGAATCTGGAAGAGGCATTACTAGGAATACCAGGATACCCTATCGAAACATTTCAATAGTTCAGTTTAACTGTGTACAGTTAAAGAAAAACTGATTTCCCGATTAGACACTTGCTCCAGGGTATGTATTTACCAGGTATGACTCTCACATCTGTATGGTTTTACAGATGATGAGTGGGAGTAAGTTATTGGGAATTAGGTGATCATCCTCATTATATCGGGATTCGTTGTAATTGGTGATATTTGAGTAAATCACCTGGGCAGTTTGCCGGTCGGCAAATATTTGGTTTTGAATATCCGCTGTTATGCACCAATTTCAAATTGATATATCTGTACGTCTATTTTCATAGAGTGAGATATACCTTTTTGAAATTATGTCTGTAACATTTACCTATATCATTGGATGGTTAGGTAAGGTGCATTAAACAGCGGTGTAATTCTTCTTAACCATAAGTACAGTTTTCAACCTACGACACACAGTGAAAGAGTTATCAGACTCAAGGGAATTATACAGAGTATTGTATGTTGTCCAGGGTCCATCAGGACAGAGGGGTTGGTCCTCGTACTATATTCAGTTTACTTATGACTTCTCTAGTTTTTAGACAGGTGTTTCATGGAAACACAGGGTCCGAATTTTGAGAAGTTATAGGTATTTGAATAGAGTGGAGAACCAGGTGTAGCAAGTATCGGGATTCTTCAAAGAGATCGAAGATGTAGATACTTGCGTATGGTATTCAGTTCATAGTAGTGATTAAGAGATCTTGCTTCTCTTTCAGGTTACTCATGATTGGAAGTATTCCTAAGTTGAGTAACGCTGATCGGCCTTCTTCCATTTAGTTGACATGCACTGGAGATAGCTGCATGATTTGAATCTGGTTCAATTAAATCAGTGCCTCTGTTTCTATATTGGATATAGAACAGTTCATATCTTAACGTTGTTAAGGTACGGGGAGTTGTCCGGTTTATGATTAAAACCAGACACTGGACAACTCAAGGCATGTTTCTGTAATGGCTATTTGTGGGTTGACCCAGGCTATGACGAGGGTTGATTTTCTACCATCTGGATGAACAATAGCGATATTGTTCCAGACTCGCCACAGTTTTATTAAAAATGGATTTTTTCAGAAAACAGTAGTGGGAGTATGGTAGAACTGGAAGTGATTCCAGAACCACAAACGATTACTGAAGATTTGATAAGGAACCTAAAGATTCAATCTGATTGACATTCCATTGGCCACTCCGCAGATAAGGTGGGTAACTTCAGGCACCCGAGAGGTACTCCGGTAGCCTCAAGGACGGTGACAGGGAAGTTCTTGTTTACCCATAATTACCATTGCTGTTGTTCCAGGCTGCGAGACCCGGTGGGAGGATGAGTATAGCGTCGTTCTAAACTAGTTTTAGAAGTGTACGTCTATATGACTCTGCCAGAGGGTTGTCGTAGTCAGTGGGAGCAGCGGAAGCATTGGTGGACAGGTAGCTTATGTCTATTTATAGACTAAAGCAGATGTAGCGGAGATAGATCATCTATTTCTGACGTGACAGTCATGGGTTTGACTTCATCAGAATAGGGGATGGATCTGTTGAGAAGGTAGTAGGGTGTGATATCCTGGTATTTGGATGACATACACAGAGTAGGAAAAGAAACTCCTATACTACGATCGGTAATACTTTGGTCGTCACACAGTGGTTTCTCCACATGGGACTTGGACATTATATCAGACATTCTAGTTACTAGATCTATGGCTTTAGATCTAGATTTGGGTAGATTCCCAATCAGGTTACTTAGACACCATTCTAAGAGTATTTAGAATGGACGACTCCTGGCACGGTAGTATACCTGCAAAAGATGGAGTCACCCTCTCCAAAGGTGTCTTACAGACTAAAGGGGAGAGGGACGTGCATGATTGGCAGATCACTTGCTCAGGCAATTGAGTCAATCATGAGATGTCAAGTACCACACCAGACATTGTTCTTGCACTAGATGCAATAAGCTGACATTAATCCAATCCTGGAGAAACGGTCGGAAGCAGTTTTAGAACATAAGTGAATGTTCTAGGGATATGATAACGACAGCCATATTCAGGAGACAGTTATCATTCCAGGCTTCCAAGGTGACATGGACGACAAGGAGGTTGTCAGAGTTATAGTTTTTCCTTCTGATGAGGGGCAGTATTTTGGACAGGTGGTCCAAGGCAATACCGAGGGAGGCATGGCGCAGGATACTGATTGAGTTCAGTTGACGATACAGTCTAAGAAGTTTGGATTTGGAGTTCATTTATGAGCTATGTCCCATCAGACATCCAGACACATTCTAAGACAGGTATTGCTCATTTCAGGAGATGGGTTTCTCTGCGAACTTGAGATATAGAGAGACATGGAAAGAGACAACAAAGCGGATCCACTCACTAAGGCTATTCCTCGAACGCAATAGTTTCGCAAACGAGCTTTGTGAGACTGACTAGTAGAGGAGTTGGGTGTTCGGTATCACACGGGCTGTGAGTATGCGACATCGCAATAATTAGCCTTGAGTGTAAGTGGGAGATTGTTGGAGATAGTGCCCTCAGAGTCAATTATTAGGTCACAGGTACGTGATTGCAATGATTGATGGAGGACCTATCCCGGTAGGACAGTCTTACTCGAGATGATAGTATGCTATCTGGTTTACCTTTATCATCGTGTACTGCTTTAGGTGACCTGACAAGTCGCTATTACACGTTGATAGAGCCCCTAGGATTCTTGCTTGACCACCAGCAGTATGAGGGCGATCATATAAGTGGGAGCTGGGGTCTATAAGCATATCCTTAAATGGTCCCTAGTCGTGAGAGTTTCGAGACAGGGCATCGATACTCCAGAGTAGACTAGTGTATACAGTCGAGACCCCGACGAGGGGCGGTGGCTGGTCTCACAAGCCACTGGTGTCAGTTGGATCACCTAAGATGTATACAGGTGCTCATTGGGTTATGAGTACACCGGACAGGACTCGCCGGGAACATGCTAGTTGGTCATATACCAGACGTCAGATGGCAGTTCCCTGGTGACATGTGTGCAGGTTAGTTCATCGACCTGGGGATCGTCATTTGTCTCGTATGAGTTCCCACTGTACTTTGATTACTACCCTACCACGACTCAAAGGAGTCGTGCAAACAGGTTTTAGTTGGGTACAGTCCCGAGCCACATGGAGGCAGTGAGCGTATCTTCAGGGGTTCGTCTCTCCCGGTATTGGGGGTGAGGTCGCGCTGTGTCTAGGAGAGCCATTACACGAAGCCCTCGGCCGAGGCAAGGAGATTTACTGGTAGGTATTCCAGTAGTATCTCAGGGTGTTCTGGGCTACACTCCGACACGACTTGTACCTCTTTTGGGGGTCTGACTTTTACCAACCCCCTAGGCCCGCCATGCGATACTCATAGACGAACGGACCGGACTGTACGGATATTGTCACTGACAGGCTCAGTAGGGAGTCAGGCTGAGTTCGCTCACAGACGTCCCTTTTGGTCAATACCTGGTAGCCCGTTATGTATTGGCTTATACCTCTAACGTGCTAGTGGTTAAATCCACAACCAAGGTGTTGATGAGTCTTTAGAGTCCCCCACATTCAGTTACTCAGCTTTCGGGCGAAAGGTTGTAGAGGCCGTATGGAGATATGGCAAGGTCCGATCAGATACGTGCGGTATTGCACGGATCAGGATCGGACAGTTTGTACTATAGGCCGTATGGATATATGGCAGGGTTCGATCAGATACGTGCGGTATTGCACGGATCAGGATCGAACGGATATTACTAGCCGGCTTTGGTTTAAGCCGGATCCTAGTATAGTACAGTAGAGATTTTGTCTCATTGCATTTGTATTTCGGTCGGAATACAGATGCGGGTGTGTATGCACAGTATCGGTGTTTTCCTGTAATTTATTACGGGACCAGTTTTCTGGAGTTGCCAGTTTGCTTTTCGTTTCGGCCAATTTCCTTTGTATCGTTCATTGGCCGAAGATTGGTGGAGGAGGGCTTATTTGCATTGTTGCAAATAAGCAATTGTGGAGGGGGTCTTTGCATATTTCCTTGTATCATGATGGTGTACCATTCTTTTGACCTTGACTTCTTCTATCATGATTGCTTGACTTTGTGAGCAATCATGGTTGTAGTAGGTGGGTTTTTGGAGTATGGGTTTGATTTTGTGATCATTTCTTTTCATGATAAGCTTTCTTTTCTCTCTCTTGCTTGATATGAGAATGGCTCCCATTATCTTTTGCTACACACTCTCATTCTCCCCTCTCAATATACACCATGGCCGGCCAAAGTCTTTTGGGGCTGTCCCAATTTGGGAGTGAGGAATTGTTGCTCATTTGGCTAGGCAAAAGTCTTTTTAGCTCCTCCTCCAAAAGCTTATCTCATATCCTCCACCAATGGCAACTCTCTAAACCCTTAGAGACACAAATAGCTCACTACACCATTCTACAGCAAACCTTGGGCACGTCGACTAGCCAGCTTCGTGCCCGAGTTGCCTCGGCATTGAGGTGGGAGCCCGTAAAAGAAGTAGGCGATGTGGTGCACTTCCGGCGACGAGGAGGAGACGGGACATTCCGCAGGAGATCGGGACGACGACGAGAAGACCGGAGGACTCGGATCTGTCGGTATATCTCTCTTCCCCTTCTTGTAGATAGCTAGGACTAATTAATGGTTCGATCCGGGTATTAGTGCGCGGCGGTTTGCCAGTTCAAGAAAAATTAAAGTTTATCACCGCTTCCGCATTTGGCCGTCGGATTGACGGCCGGGGCGCCGCCGTGCACTTACAGTGTCACCTGAGAACTGCTATCCGACGATAGATATAATTACATATAGGAGTTCTCGGTGAGTCCGTCCAGTGTACCCAGTCACCACTGAGCACCCGTATACGATCTTGATGTCAAACATCGATGAACGTGGGAACATTCATCGCCCATTATATAGGTCTAGTATCATATACGCCAGTGTACTCTGGTATATCAATGCCCTGTCTTGATATACCTACGACTAGGGACTTTCCAGGATATGCTTATAGACTACAGATGTCCCACTAGTATGATCTCTATCATAATCACTGTAGTCAAGCCGATATCCTCAGGGCTTTATCAGCATGTATGAATGAATAAAAGCATGATCAAATCAACATGTCAGATAAAGAAGAACCAGATAGCATACTATCATGTCGAGCAAGAATGTACACTGAATATATATATATACATCTATAAATACATCCACTATCACATAATGGCCTCTAGGGCATACAAATATCCAACAGCTCGGTCAAAGCGCCGCGGAACCTCGGCGGGAGCATGCTCCCGCCGCGGATCCGCGGCCGAGTTGACTCGGCTGCCGCGGGGAAAATTTCCTGCAGAGTGTTTCTGGGGTTGTTTTGGGATTTTTAAAATATATTTTTTCTGTCCAGATTTTCCAGAAAGAAAAATTAGTTTTCGGGGTTGTAGCCGTCATTGTATAATTTCTTTTTACTGTTTTTGCTCCTAGGATAGACCCAAGGTGGGGTGCACAAACAACTGGGTATCTCGAAGTGCCGAGTGGCCTACTCACGTCATTGAGGGAGGTTGCTCCACTTTGGATATTTGGCGGGTAGTTTTCCGCACCCGTAGGGGTCTAGGGTGGGGTATTGGCTATTCATCGCGACCGTGTAATCCGCTTTTCGTTACAGGCTCGTACGAATTGCGGATTCCTAGTATATCCAATGTATTCATCTGTGATCTGAAATGGCCATCATTGCAATATATCTATGTATGATATTATTTAGGCGTTGCTTATGTTTTGCATCCGCGCTAGTCCTACCCCCGCTCTGTCGTTAGTTAAGTAACCTAACGGGTAATGACGGGGCCCCGTGGCGAATGCGGATGGCATAAGCGTACGTCATATTTTGGTTGTTTTCTGCAATGGTAGGATTAAATGATGGGACGCATTGGAATTAATGCAAGAAAAAAAAACCAAGTAAAAGTTGTTGGAACACTTTCAAAACCACTCGGTTTCTTTTCAAAAATAACTTTTAAACGCGGGGCTTAAGCCACTCCTTTTAAAAGCTATCTCGTTCCATCGATTATATTAAGTTCACTACGTTCACGGTTTCGCCAAAACCATTCGTAGCCCTCCGTCGTTTCACATGGATGGTCAATAGTATTCAAGCTATGTATGTTGGCCAAAGTCAAGGCATAGTGATTGGTAGCTATTGGGTATTCATGTGCAGCATAGATAGATGTGTTGGTTTGGGGCAGTCGTTCTACCATTTTGGCCAAAGTCAAGGGTATGTGCGGATGGGCTCAAATTAACCTGGAGAATGACGGCTAGAACTTGACATGTGACTTATGTTTTTTTGGCCAAAGTCAAGGTCATAAGAGCATGGGGCAAAAATCCACATCGGGAGTTTCAAAAGAACTGAAACTTGCTAGCACTGCATACCATTTGGAGTGTGATGATTCTGGTAGGATTCCTTCAGTTTTGTCACGCAATGATATTTGGATCCCGATTCTACTGTGAGTATATGCTACTCCTCAGGAAATTTCTCACTTAAACGATCAATGCTATAAACCAAGTAGGTGTCTAGGAAGGTGTTAGCGGGCTACGCCCCCAGGGAAAAGAGGTTATTTAATTAAGGAACTTCGCGAAAGCATTGGAAAACCTCCCTCGAAGTACCGACACTAGCCTGGCCGAACGGTTAAGCAAGTATTGTAAGGTGAGATTGATCCTGACTAATTCTTCCTTTTTGGTTTGAGGAGGGATTCGAGAGACAGTGGGAGCCATCCTGTTTAGACAAATTAAAAACCACTCTAAACTTGCTAGAGCATCATGCTAAAGTGTTTCTTCTCTCTCTCCTAATTGCAGGGACCAAACATCATGACCGGACTTAAGTTATTACTAGATAAAAACATACTGACAGGGCCAAACTACAAAGATTGGCTCAGGAATGTCAAAATGGCAATCACTTTTGACAAGTTGGGGTATCTCTTTACCACCAAAGCTCTCCCTGTCCCAGGTCCCACCTCCAGCGTCGCGGATAAGGAAATCCGTAAGACTTGGGAGATCGATTGCACGAAGGCCAAGTGCCTCGTTCTTGCCTCTATGGATAATGAACATCAGTGGAGGCACGAGAATATGGACCTCGAATCCATATTTCTCCATACAAAGAACTGTATGGAGAGCAATCTCGTATCGCAAGATACGAAGTGTCGAAGAAGTTATTTTCAGCAAGGTTGGCCATCGGATCATCGGTAGCAGAACACGTGCTTAAGATGATTGGCTTCATAGAGGAGCTCGCGGACCTTGAGACCACGTTGGAGAATGAGCTCTATACAGACTTGATTCTTCATTCCCTTCCTTGCACTTACGCCCAGTTCATCCTGAATTTCAACTTGCAAGAAAAAGAAGTTGAACTTTCAGAGCTCCTCAACATGCTGAGGAGTGCAGAGGGCACCCTACAGAATGGTAGGGAACATACACTTTGTTTGTAGGTGGATCTTCCTCTTCTAGGTCCAAGGCGAAAGCCAAGGGAAAGAAGTAGAAAACCCCCGCCAAACCAAGGGGCGGTGTTAGTAAAGTGGATACGAAGGGAAAGGAAAAAGCAACAAAGGTAGCGGGGAAGCTTGTGGATAAGGAAGAATGCTTTTACTGTCACAGGAGTGGACACTGGAAGAAAGATTGCAGGGCTTGGAAAGCCAAAACACAGGATCTGAAGCAAGTTGCGGCTTCAGCTTCAGGTGTGTATGTTATTGAAAACTGTCTATCAATAAACTCTACTTCCTGTGTATTGGATACCGGATCAGGATCTCATATCTGTAATTCTTTGCAGGCATTGAGAAACCGTAGGTTTTTGAAGGAAGGTGACATGACCCTCAAAGTTGGAAACGGAGCTAGCAAGGATGCTAAGGCCGTGGGGGACTATCACCTGGGAATGTCAGATGGACATGTTTTGGTTTTACGTAATTGCTTTTTTTGTACCCAACGCAACTTGTAATATCATTTCTATATCTTTGATTTCTAAAGAAGGTTATGAATTTGCGTTTGTAAGTAATGTTCTAAACATTCACCTTAATCAAGTTCTGATTGGGTCAGGTACATTAAGCAATGGTATATACGTATTAAACCAACCACAGATTTTCAATGTCCAAAATATACACAAAAGAAAGTCTCCGGAAATAAATCAGACTTTCTTATGGTATTGTAGATTGGGTCACATCAATGAGAGAAGGTTGACAAAATTACATACAGAAGGATATTTGGATCCGTTCGAATATCAATCGTATGCCACTTGTCAATCCTGTCTCAAAGGAAAGATGACAAAGACTCCGTTCACAGGACACGGAGTAAGAGCGAGCGAGCTCTTGGGACTCGTACACAGCGACGTGTGCTGTCCAATGTCTACACATGCGCGAAGCGGTTTTTCTTACTTCATTACTTTTACGGATGACTTTTCAAGCTACGGTTATGTCTTCTTAATGAAACATAAATCCGAAGCCTTTAGAAAGTTCCAGGAATATAAGAATGAAGTAGAAAAACAAACAGGCAAAAGTATCAAGACACTGAGATCTGATCGAGGTGGTGAATACTTGAGTGCCGAGTTCCTAGATTCCTTAAAAGAGAATGGAATTCTCTCTCAGCTTACTCCTCCATACACTCCGTAACATAACGGTGTATCGGAGAGACGGAACCGAACCCTATTGGATATGGTACGGTCCATGATGAGTAACGCTGAGTTACCGCGATCATTCTAGGGATATGGACTAGAATCAGCTGCATACCTTTTGAACCGAGTTCCAACTAAGACTGTGCCTACTACACCATATCAGATGTGGTGTGGGAAGAGACCCTATCTTAATCAGATTAAGACATGGGGAAGTCCAGCTTTTGTCAAAAAGCAGCATGCGGACAAGCTCGAGGCACGCTCAGTACAGTGCAAGTTTGTGGGATATCCAAAGAACTCCAAGGGATATTTTTTCTATTGCGAAGAGGAACAAAAGGTTTCTGTTTCTCGGCATGCCCACTTCTTGGAAACTCAGTTTTTGGAGAATTAGATAAGTGGGAGCGCAATAGAACTGGAAGAAATTCCAGAACCACGAGCTATTACTGAAAGCTTAGTAGAACCAGAGGGTTCAAAAGAATATGACATTCCTATGCCGCTCCACAGGAGTAGTAGGCAGTCTCATCCGCCCGAAAGATACTACGGTTTTCTAATAGACGGGGATAGAGAGGATTGCATTATTGATTATGATGAGCCGACTAGCTTCCAGTAGGCCATTCAGAGCGTTGACTCGGTAAAATGGCTGGATGCAATTCGGACCGAAATGGAGTCCATGTACACCAACAAAGTATGGACGTTGGACGTTGCTCCAGATGGGGTAAAACCCGTAGGATGCAAGTGGATCTTCAAAAGGAATATTGGTGTAGATGGACAGGTTGAGACCTATAAAGCTAGACTGGTTGCAAAGGGTTTTCGTCAAAGACCTGGTTTGGACTATGACGAGACATTTTCTCCAGTAGCTATGCTGAAATCCATTCGGATCCTTCTTGCCATTGCTGCCTTCCACGATTATGAGATTTGGCAGATGGACGTAAAGACCGATTTTCTAAATGGAAATTTAGAGGAGTGTGTCTATATGGACCAGCCAGAGGGTTTCATTCAGAGTGGGAGCAGCGGAAAGGTGTGCAAGTTGCTTAAGTCCATCTACGGACTAAAGCAAGCATCGCGGAGTTGGAACATCTGTTTTGATGAGACGGTCAAGGAATTTGGCTTTATCAAAAATCCAGATGAACCATGCATCTATAGTAGATTTGTAGCGAGAACTGTAGTATTCCTCGTTTTATACATGGATGACATTCTCTTAATAGGAAATGACATTCCTATACTACAATCTGTCAAGGGGTTCTTGTCACACAGGTTCTCCATGAAAGACCTGGGTGATGCCCTATACATTCTGGGGATCCAGATCTATCGTGACAGATCCAAGAGGATACTGGGACTCTCACAGTCCAGGTACATCGACACCATACTGAAAAGATTCAGTATGGAAGATTCCAAGTGCGGTAATCTACCGGCTTGTCATGGGATCACCCTCTCCAAAGAGATGTCTCCTAAGACTGATTTGGAAAGGGATCGCATGTCTATTATACCCTACGCTTCTGCGGTAGGCTCTATAATGTATGCGATGTTGTGTACCAGACCAGATGTAGCTTATGCACTGAGTGTGGTAAGCCGGTATCAGTCAAACCCTGGGGAGAAACACTGGATAGCAGTAAAGAATATTCTCAAGTACCTGAGAAGGTCTAAGGAGATGTTCTTGGTGTATGGCGGAAAAGACCTCCAGATCGAGGCCTTTGCTGACTCCAGCTTCCAAAGTGACAAGGATGATTCTAAGTCCATGTCGGGTTATGTCTTTACCATCAATGGAGGGGAGGTGTGTTGGTAGAGTTCCAAACAGGAAACCGTTGCTGACTCGATGATGGAAGCGGAATATATCGCTGCTGCAGATGCCGCAAAAGAAGCTGTCTGGCTAAGGAAGTTCTTAACTGAACTTCAGGTGGTTTCGTCCATTGTTGATCCAATACCTCTGTATTGCGACAACAACGGGGCTATAGCTTTAGCGTAGGAACCAAGGTCCCATCAGAAGTCCAGACACATCTTGAGGTGGTATCACCTGATTAGGGAGATCGTGGGTCGCCAGGAGATCAAGGTTCAGAGAGTTTCTACGGAAGATAACACTGCTGATCCACTCACAAAGGCCTTACCCCAGACTCAGTTCGAGCGGCTGATCGAGATGATAGGTCTTCGATACGCCAGTACATGGCCTTAGTGCATGTGGGAGATTGTTAGTGTATATGCCCTAGAGGCCATTACTGTATCATACTAGTATGTATATTACTTAATGGAAGCTTGGGATATTCACCTTGTATTGACAATCTTGCTCAATATAGTAGTATGCTACTTGGTTTGTTTCTGCTTTAATGTGTACATGTGTTTATTTTAGCATATCACCTATACACATTAGTGGAAACCTTAGGATCTTTGCTTGATTACCGGCGTTGTGATGGCAGTCACACTCGTGGGGGCTGGGTAATCTATAAGCACATCCTTATGCAGGTCCCTAGTCGCAGGACTATCGAGACAGGGCATCGATACTCCGGAGTAGACTAGCGTATGCGCTTCTCATCCCAGTGTGGGAGACGGTCTGTCCCACAGCCGTCAGTACGTCGTACTTGAGATAGTATGCGGGTGCTCGTTAGGTTACGAGTACACTGGACAGGACTCGTCGGGAACTGTTGGTTGGTACTATATCTATCGTCAGTTAACAGTTCCCAGGTGACATGAGTACAGCTTAGTCCGCTGACTTGACACTGTCACTTCGCCTCGAGTGTGTTCCCACTGTACTTTGATTACTACCCTACCACGGCTCAAAGGAGTCGTGCAAATAGGTAGTTTTTGGGTGCAGTCCCGAAGCATTTAGAGGCAGTGACGGTTAGACAGGATTCGTCTCTCCCGGTATTGGGGGTTGACATCGCGCTGTGTCTAGGAGAGCCATTACACGAGTAGTCCCTAGCCTGGGCAAGCGAGATATACTGGTAGCTTTCCAGTGTTATCTCAGGGTGTTTTGGGCTTCACTCCGACACGACTTGTACCGCTATTAGGTGACTGACGTTTACCGCCCCCTAGGCCCGCCATACGATGTATCAGAAGAACAGACTGGACTGTATAGAGATTGTCACATTCAGTCTCAGTAGGAGTTCAGATGGGTTTCACCTCGTCAGTCTTCTTGTCGGTATCTACCTGCGGACCGTTACGCACAGCTAGTGCCGCTTGCGGTCTGTGGTTAAACCCACTGCCAGCGTAGTGTCGAGTCTTTAGAGTCCCACACAGAAAGCTATTCGCCTTTAGGCAAAAGAGTAGATGTCGCATGGTTTTGCGACAGGTCGCATGGTTTTGCGACAGGTCGCATGGTTTTGCGACAGGGTTCGGTCACATCCGTGCACTTGTGCACGTTTGGTGTCCGGACAGTTAACACTAGCGGGCTTTGGTTTAAGCCAGATCCTAGTGTAGGTTTTGGGATTGGTTTTATCTCGTTTGTATCCGTGTTCCTCGGAACGCGGATGCGGGTGTGTATGCACAGTTGACAGAGAGACAGAGGCAGAGGATTCTCATTGGGGTTGTTGACTGTTGACTGTTGACTATTGACTTTTGGCTTAACCCTAATGAGAATAAGAAATATGATTAACAATAATATTAATTAAGTATTATGGTGACATGGTTGTTGAAGGGTTGACTTTGTTGACTTGTTGACTTTGTTGACCGGTTGACTAGGTTGGACTAGTTGACCATCATCCTGACAATGGCTATCATTCCATGGCAAAGACTTTTGCTTGCTTGTTTATTTATGCAAAATGAGTACATGAAATGATATAGCCATTTCGACTTAAACCATCACACAATACTTGATTACTATTTTTGTTATGATGGTTTTGGATTATGAGAGGTTGGATGGCAAAAGACATACTCATTCTCTCATTTCATTTCTCTCTCTTGCCATCACTTGCTGAAGCTCTCCCTCTTCCTCTTGCTTTCTCTCGCTCAAGGCAAACCATTCTCATGTGTTGAGACTCATTGCCTTAGAGATAAAAGGACAGCAAAACTATCCTCTACTCATTCTAGTTCATATGGCCTAGCAAGCTAAGTGTTCTAGTTTCTTCAAAGTTCGAAGAAGAAGCCAAAGGTAGAAGCTTTCGGGTGGATCCATCTTCGGCGCAAGGAGACGACGAGGTGAGGCCGATCCATACACCGGGAGGAGTTGAAGACGAAGGAGTTCAAGAAAGGTATAGCCCCCTAACCGAGTAGGTAAAACTCAAGTTAGGTTGTTAGTTAGTTGTTTAACAAAGATCCGTATTTATAGTCCATGTTACCACCCTTTTGAAAATCGTTTTTCACCACTTCCGCAACCCCGTAAGTACCGGGGAAGGGTAGCATGGACTTACAGACAACTTTCAGATTCGTTCAGTATGCTCAGACATATGTTGATAAGATTTTGCGACTACATAGAGTTCCGACTTGTATTGTGTCCGACAGAGGAACCCAGTTCACCAGACGACTAATGTAGAAACATTAAGAGACTTTGGACACCCGATTGAGTTTCAGTACAGCTTTCTACCCGTAGACCGATGGTCAATCAGAGCGGACCATTCAGATTCATGAGGACATGCTCCGAACTTGCGTTCTAGATTTCATGGCAGTTGGGATCGCCCCTTGCCCTTGATAGAGATTTTGTATAATAACAGCTTCCAGGAAGAGATTCAGATAGCACCCTTCGAGGCATTATATGAGAGGAAATGTCGATCACAAGTTTGTTGGACAGAGCTCTATGAGAGCAGTATTTTGGGACCACAGATTGTGCAAGAGACGACTGAAAGGATTCAGTTGAAGTGGGATAGGATGAGAGCGGCCCAGAGCAGGCAGAAATCAAATGCCGACCGACGTCGGCGCAGACTTGAGTTCGTCGTTGTAGATCATATTTTCTTGAAGGTTTCTCTGATGATGGGTGTGTCGAAATTCGGAAAGAAAAGGAAGGCTTAGATCCAGATATGTGGGTTCTTTGAGATACTCGAGCGTGTCGGCACAGTTGCTTATCGTTAAGCTCTTCCACCCAGTTTCCCAGATATTCATCCCGTGTTTCATGTATTGATACTCCGCAAGTACATTCATGACCCCTCTCCCATGGTACATCATCATACGATCCAGCTGGAGCGCGATCTTTCTTTCCCCGAGCAGCCGATAGTCCTTCTAGATCGGCAGGTGAAGGAACGGAGGTCCGAGGTCGTACCGTCTGTATGGGTTCTTTGATGTGGCCCGAACGGCGAAAAAGGTCACGTGGGAAACCGAGGACGAGATGTAGAAGAAATGTTCCCAACTCTCCGAGGGTACGCATAGTTAAATTTTAAATTCGGCGACCGAATTTCTTTAAGGGGGGAAGATTGTAACGTTCTGAAAAATCGTTTAGGTGAAATTCCGATTTTCGGTAAAATAACTCGTGTTTTCCGTATAAACCAAGATATAATTATTTTTCAACATAGACTTAATTATACCTAATTTAGATATGTAATGGCTAGTATTGGTATTTATTTAGTCATTTATAATTTTGATAGTTTACTAAAATATTTTCCTAAATTAATTATTTTAAATATTATTTTAAGCCTTCACTTATACATTTAATTAGTGTTAATTACAAATTGGAATGGGTTAATCATTTACATGTGAACCATGACAACTTAATAGCCTAGTTGTAACATATTCTTGTGTACTCTAAGTTTATAATTGGATCTAGAAAAGTCTAGGAATGGCTATAAAATGAAATTTAATAATATAATTATAGAAAGACTTAAAAGAGGTAATTAATTAGGAAATTTCTACACACTCACACACACTTTTCTCTCTCTCTCTTTTTCCTCACTCTAGAATGGCCGAGCCCCTCATGTGCAGCCCCCCCCCCCCAAATTTCTTCACCTCAAAAGAAAAAGAAAACAAAGGAAAAAGAAAAAAGAACAATGAGGTATGGGGTTTTAACACTTGAAGTATGGTTTCTTTATTTGGACTTTCTCACATTCACACACACCCACACTCATCCTCTCCCTATTTCCAGCCGAGCTCATTTCCAGCAGCCCCCCCTCAATTTGCTCTCTCATTTCCACTTCAAAATCCACAAATTTCAGCAAAAAAATCCACACAAATTCACAATAATCCATAGTCAAACCTTGACCAAAAGTTCTTGACTCAATCTAGCATGGATCTTGGAGCAAGAGACCAAATTTGGAGGCTTAGTTTGCATGTTGATCTCATGTTTGTAAGTTATACATCCTAACCTATGTTTAAATAGTAGCTAAATTACTTCAATCTAGTCTAATTAGGTGTTTAATTATGGTTTTAATTTCAAGATTTAAATTTCATGAAAAGGGTTTGAGTTTAGGTTAGGGTTTTATTATTTGATTATGATTACAATGGGTAATTTAACATCTTTAGGAATGCAAAACCTAATCTAGTTACTGATCGCTAATTATTACATTTAATTTGTCCTAAATAAACTATTTTGCAAACTAGATTTTTATAATTAATGTATATAGATGAGATAAAATTCTAGTAAAGGTTTGTATGGCTTAATTAAGATATTAAGTGAATAATGAGGCCACTAGATTTGCTAAAACATCATGATTTGTATTAAAACGGTTAATAGTCTCTTACTAGGTTTTTGGAATAAATTGATTCTGATTATGTTTGAGGTTTTTGATCAGTTATAACATATTTCATATAATAATTAATGTGTTGTGAATATGTGATTGGGTTCTAGACATGGTCGTGGTCACGTATAGCGACCCTAGTTGTAGTTGGTGGCGTTGTCGCGAGCGCGTTTTGTGTACCTAGTGGGTGCACGTCTAGTAGTGCGCGTGATTGATTGTGTCGTTTGTTCCACGACTATTCGTATATTTATCCTTTTAATTGCTTGTGTGCGATTCTAGGATCGGGTCAGAGGCATCGGACGCGGCGTGGAATGACAGGTCGGAGATCGGATCAGATTAGCCGAGGCGTCCCAGTGAGTAGATGTATACATCTACGGGGGAAATCGTCTGAATGGCGCAAGGCGCCCAATAGCTAGAATTTCTAGTAATACTTGCATTTATACGCGTAGTTCCTAATTATTCATCTCGTTGCATCGCATCATCTTTTATACATATATGTGAATTCATCTCATAAGACACTTGCACCATTACCATTGGTTTATGCTGCACGGGCACTACTCATGTGGACACACACGTCTTGGTAATTACTATGCCACGAACACTATATAACTTGTTAAATCAGAATCTAAACAATTGCACCATGCAGGATTGTAAACTTGTACTTGTTTATTCAATTCATAAGGATGGATACGTAGGATTGCTAGTCACATGCATACACCTCATTGCATCATCGTTCATGCATAGTTTCCTAGTCATATATTGTATTTCATATTGTTGATACCATAGGCATTCATCATCGCCGGCATGTGTACATATGGTGATATTTCTTGAGAATTTCAGTATTATGAGATTTCTGGATTTTAGGGAAAACCGCAAGAATTTTATAAACCTGTTATCATTTTAATAATGCAAGTTGCGGTTTTCTCATGATATGATGTATATATCGTCCACTATGAGATTTCTTGGTTCTTGAGCGGTATCATACACCTGATTCGAGGAGGAGGAGGAACCGTCTATAGGTGCATGGTGGACCCGGTGCGGTACCCCGGGGCAAGATGGTCGCAGATGATGGCATTGGCCCGGCAGGGGAGCACTACCGACCGGTTATTTGTGACGCGGCGGATATCCGGAGGATACCGACGTAGTCTTGAGATTGATGATATGGGCCAGTCCGGATTGCCGGAGCCCGAGATTTGATTATATGGGCTAGTCCGGATTGCTGGAGCCCGAGATATTTAGATATTGATACATTGAGATGTTCATATTTGGTGTCGATGCTTGACACGGATTTCTGTTGATTTCATTGATGATACTACAGTTAAATTATAGGAGTTTTACTGAGATAAGAATACAGATTTTCTCGTACTAAACATATTCAGATCTCGTGTTGATTTTGCATTCATGTTGCATACATACTAGTGCATCGCATCATAATAGTATATGTAGGCTGTGACGAAATTGCGTGCATGCTTACGATAGACTTATTAGATGTTACTTACTACTCACGAGTTGGTAACTCATCCCCGTTGTGCCACAGTATTTTGCAGGTCTGACCCGTCAGCGCAGGAGCGGCGGGTGTACTTTCTGTTTCTGCTTCTTTTGCTTTGGCTTGCAGCTTGCTCATAGGTGGGTTTTGGAGGATTTTCTTTTGCTCCCACCGTGTATTATTTTGTTTCTAGTATACTCCATCTACCCTTGTATATTTTGGACTAGACGGTGAGACTCGTGAGATTTGTATTTGTGTTTGGTGTCGTTGCTCACTTGAGCCGACATGGTATTTTCTTATTTCTTGCTTTATGATGCTTATTGTGCTTTTGTCATACATGTGCATGTGGTTGTGTTTTTGCCATCGGCGAAGAGCTAGCTCCCGTTTAGGGATGCCTTATTTCTTCATATATGTGTATTTCTTCATATATGTGTATTTCCATGTGTTGTACCTATTTGGGGGCCAGTATTTACAAAGGAGACTCTGCCGAAACTTTCGGAAAAATGTGATATTGCTTTTAAATGTTTAAATGCGACTTATTTGGTTAAAATCGCTTTCTTTAATTAGGTTTTCCTTCACTCTACTTCTGTAAATGGTTTTGATTTCTTGGCTTTGGCTTACTTAGATTACGTACGCCTTGAGACGTTTCGTAATTTATGTGTCAGTCACGTTCCGTACCTTCGGGTCGTGACAGTAGAATAGTGTTTACAGATCGAGACCCCGACGAGGGGCGGTGGCCGGTCTCATAAGCCATTGGTGTTAGTTGGTTTACCTAAGATGTATACATGTGCACATTGGGTTATGAGTACACCGGACGGACTAGCCGGGAACATGCTAGTTGGTATTATACCTATTGTCAGATAGCAGTTCCCTGGTGACATGTGTACAGGTTAGTCTATCGACTTAGATCGTCATTTGTCTCGTGTGAGTTCCCATTGTGCTTTGCTTACTACCCTACCACGGCTCAAAGGAGTCGTGCAAACAGGTTTTAGTTGGGCACAGTCTCGAGCCACATGGAGGCAGTGAGCCGATCGTTAGGGGATTCGTCTCTCCCGGTATTGGGGGTTGATGTCGCGTAGTGTACAGGTGGCCATCACCAGAAATCCTCGGCCGGGGTAGACGAGAATTACCGATCTTGGATCGATAGTTTCTCAGTTGGTGATAAGTTTTATGCCAACACTAAATGTCGCATTTTTAGGGGTCTGACTTTATCCACCCCCTAGACTCGATATGCGATACTCATAGACGAATGGACCAGACTGTACGGATATTGTCATTGTCAGGTTCAGTAGGGTTTAAGGATGAGTTCGCTCGCCAGCCTCCCTTTCACTCAATACGTGGGCAGCCGTTACGTACAGCTAGTGCCACTGACGTGCTTGTGGTTAAACCCACTGCCAGCGTATTGATGAGTCTTTACAGTCCCACACAGAGGGTTTCCCTAATTCGGGCGAAACGTTGTAGAGTCCGTATGGTTTTATTGCAGGGTTCGATCATATACATGCACTAGTGCACGGATCATGATCGGACTGATTATACTAGCGGGCTTTGGTTTAATCCCGATCCAAGTATTATATTGTTGGATTATTTTCTTCTCGTTGTATTCGTATTCAGTCGGAATACGGATGCAGGTATGTATATACAGATGAGGGGTATTCTTGTAATCCGTTACAAGATTACTTTTGAAGATGCCATTTCTTTTTTCTTGTATTAAACATTTAGGGTTTTATAAAGTTTAATATTATGTTGTGGTGTAAAGTGTGAGGTTAAGTCTGTAGGGTTATTTAGCGCGGCAGCAAGGTTTCGGGAGGCATCGTCCATGCCGTTTTCAAATTTTTGCCGTACTAAAGAACCCTAACCCTAGAATCTTAACTAGAAATTTAGTCGAACAAGGAATGTAAATAACTTTACATATAAGTGAATGAGGAATACAACCTTTGTAGACCGGTCCTTCACTTCTAAAGCTCCGTGTAGTAGTCCCTTCGCTCCAATTGGTGAACTCCCAATCTCTAGTAAGGGTTCACATGAAGAAATGAACAAGCTTGCTCGAAATCTTCGAGGCCGAAGATGATCTACGTCGAGAAGACTCAAGCTCATGCTACCTCTTCACTAATTGTAGATTAGTGAAGAAAGCACCCTAAACTAAATGGCTAATATAGTAGAGGATGATGAAGTAGGAAATGAGCTCACTTTAGATTTAATTTTCTCACAATATTTTCTCACTTAGAAAAAAGCTAGCAAGCTTTTTTCTCAATGAAGAAGAAGATGAAGTGAAGGTGAGAATGAACTCATGTGTGATGAGAATGGCAACCATGGGTGAGTTAGTATCATACACTAACTCATGTAGAGACTTAACCATAGGTATGGGATAATGGTTAGGTTAATAAATATCTACAAGTAAAACAAAGCTAGTGGACTAGGTCAATGGATATCAACAAGCTTTCTCAAAGCTTCTAGCCATGAGATAATTCCACCAATTTTGAATTACTTTGATAAATAAAAACCCTAGGATTATCCTAAGTATAGTGTAAGTCTCATACACCCATGAAGCATGTGGCATCAAACATGACACAATAAAATGTACATTAATATATATCACATATATACTATATGCACACAAGTGAGAAAAAGAATACTTAGTGAGCAAATATTAGTTAATATAAGTTAATATATCAAATATATAATTATGAATTAAATTATCAAATCAACACTTAATTTAATAATCCGGCTATATCACATACAACCGACTAATATCATTAGAATCAACTTATCGAATCAACACTTGATTCGATAACACGGTTATATCACATATAACCAACCGATATCACATATCGTGAGAATAGAATACGGTAACACATACTCGTATTAATCTCGGTCCTGCACATGTCACATATGTGTTCTTATTTCGTTTCACATGAACAAGAAAACCTCTGTGTAGGACTCTAAAGACTCGTCAATACACCGGCAGTAGGTGATGATCATATCAAACACTCATAAGCCGCAAGCGGTCTGCTAAACGTAACGGCCACCCGGGTATTAAGAGATCAGAAGATCAGAAAGCAAGCCTGCTCATACTCCTGCGAATCCAATCAGTAACACCATCGTACAGTCCAGTCTCTTTGTCTGATATGTCGCATATCACAGCCTGGGGGTGGTATAACGTCAGACCCCAATAGCCTGATAAGTCATGCCGATGCAAGGCCCATAACGGTTTGAGAAACTACTGATAACACTTACCAGTAGATCTCAGCAACCATGGCCAGGGATTTCCTTTTATGGCCAATCGAGCATATCGCAACATCAACCCCCAATACCGGGAGAGACAAAATCCCTTCCTATCGCTCATTGCCTCCATGTGACTCGGGACTGTACCCAAAAAGCACCATTTTGCACGATCTCTTGAACGTGGTAAGGTGGAAATCAAAGCACAGTAGGAATCACACAAGACTCCAGACGATCTCGGGTCGACAGACTAACCTGTACCAGTGTCACCAGAGAACTGCTATCTGACGATAGGTATAATACCATCTAGGAGTTCTCGGCGAGTTCGTTCAGTGTACCCAGTCTCTACTGAGCACCCGTATACCATCTCTAATGTCAAACACCAATGGATATAGGATCATCCATCGCCCATCATATGGGTCGAGAAGCGTATACGCTAGTCTACTCTGGAGTATCGATGCCCTGTCTCGATACTCCTATGACTAGGAACATTTGAAGGATGTACTTGCCGACTACCTCTGCCCCACTAGTATGATCCGCATCATAATCCTGGCAGTCAAGTACTCATCCTAAGGGCTTTATCAACATGTAATAGAGAGACAATATGTGTACATGTTAAGATAAAGAGCAACCAGATAGCATACTATCATGTCGAGCAAGAAAGTCTTCCCTATATATGTCCTAGCATCCACTACAATATATATCGCATGTACAGTAATGGCCTCTAGGGCATACATATAACTAACAATCTCCCACTTGCACTAAGGCCATTTATTGTAGTATCTCATACTCAACGTCATATAGAAGTCTCTCTAGGGAAAGGCCTCTGTGAGTGGATCCGCCGTGTTATCCTTCTCATCAACACTTCTTACCTCGATTCCTGGGAGATCAACCATCTCCCTGATCAGGTGATACTTGCCTCAGAATATGTCTGGAATGCTGATGGGACCTGCGTTCCTAGGACAAAGCCACAACTCCATTGTTGTCACAATAACAGTTATTGGACACTCAATGGTAGGAACCATGTTCATCTCATGAACAAGAAACGCCCAGACAACCACTTTAGCAGCATCGTTGGTAGTGATATATTGATCCTTTATCGTCTAGTATGCCACGGTATCTAGCTTGGAACTCTTCCAACATACCGTCCCTCCACTGAGGGTAAAGACAATGCCTGTTGTTGGGGTCAAAATTTGCACCCCGGTTGACCAAGTCAAAGTCAAGGTCAACCCCAAGCCAGGTGGGCTCAAGCCCAGATCAAGTGGGCTCATGCCCGAGTCGAGCCCGAACATGAAGCGGCCGGCCTCCTCATGCTGAAATAAAAAAATCATGTAATATTATTTTTGATGTAATTTTTTTATACATGAATCGACATAAAGCCAAATTTTTGTAAAGCCAATGGTTTATGTGCAAAAAGAAATGGAACATGAGCCAAGGGATGAGCTAAATGCCATTTTGTAAAACCCAAGGGGCTATATGCAAATATGTAAGCCTATAAAAGGCAACTTGATGATGAATAAAAGAAACACTTTTCATTCCTCTCAAGAAATTAGGGTTTGTACCTCTTTCCCCTTTCTGAAGGTTCTAAACCTTCTTTTTTCTTTTGAATTAAATCAAGAGTTTTACTCTTCCTTTTCCAAAACAAAATAGTTTTTCACCATAAAACCCACAAAGGGGAACTCAGATCTTCCATCAGATCTCTTAAAGGAAAGATTTTTAAAATCTCATATTTCTTGATCTTCAAGATCCGGCCAATAAAGGAAGAAGAAGGAGACCCATCTCCAGAAACGCCACTTTGGGGAAGAACTAGGGCTCAAGGGGACAAGCCTTTTATCAGCTTCAAAACATCCTAGGAGTTGAACTCCTCATACACACATACACACACACACACACACACAAAATAACAAGTGCTCCTTCCTGGTAGTACAACTCCCATTGCAGGGACCAAGTCCCTTTTGCCACCCAGACGCCCACGTGCTGACACGTGGTGCGCTAGCGCCCTTGCGCTCAAAGCGCCCGCGCCCAAAGCGCCCGCGCCCAAGCTCCCACATGCTGACATGTGGTGCGCTAGCGCTCAAGGCGCTAGCGTCGTTGCGCTCAGAGCGCTAGCGCCCAAAGCTCTAGCGCCCGAGCGCCCACGTGTTGACACGTGGGGCACTAGCGCTCAAGGCGCTAACGCCCTTGAGCTCAGAGCGCTAGTGTCCGAGCGCCCACGTGTTGACACGTGGGGCGCTAGCGCTCAAAGCGCTAGCACCCTTGCGCTCAGAGCACTAGTGCCCAAAGCGCTAGCGCCCGAGCTCCCACATGTTGACACGTGGGGCGCTAGCGCCCACGTGCTGACACGTGGGACGCTTGCGCTCTTGCGCTTTTTCCCACGTATCCTTTGGATGCCCTTTGCCTTTTTTATTAAATATATATATATATATATATATATATATATGTATGTATACACACATACACACATACTCTACAACACTATCCGGGTAGCAGGACCCCCGTAAAAACTCTGCGGGGCCCCCGATATATCCAAAACCCCTTCAAAACACAACACTGCACGTTGAGTTCGCATGACCGGTTTAACCCGTCAATCGGAGGTTCCCTCGCTTCAAAGGCGAGGGTAATTAACGGCAGCTTAGTCTGCGGTTGCCGGAGATTTGGATCCCCACAATCAATAAACCCCAGCCTACCCTATGCAGGGGGAATCCGTAATGCACCTGACAAGCGCGCGTGTATTCCCATCTCAATGGGGTGACGAAAAACACCCTACAGATTCTGGCACGCCCGGTGGGACCTATCTCTCCTGCCATATTTCGGGTTAAACGTTCATGCGAACTCAATCAATATACATATCTACATTTATACTAAAATAATGCTCTTTCTTGCAGATTTTTTAAGCAATCACCTTTCAACAATGTCTCCGAAGATAAACTCAGCTCCCATCTCCTATACGATGAAGATGGATGCCAGGACCGTCCTCCCGGCCAGTCTCAGACGACAATGGGAAGAGCTGCCGCTACTATTTGGCTCTATTCTGTTCATGTCCGCTAACGCCAACCCAGCTCCTCAAGCCCCGGAGATAGACAAACTGGTCTCGAAAGGCAAGAGGCCAAATGTGGTGGTCTCGAAGGCGCCCCAACTCAAACGTGAGTCGGTGTTTGAACGACTCTCCTTGGCCCCAGCTGGGGGCAAGTCTATCAACACCAACAAAGCAACAAGACGTCTCGAGCAAGCTCCGGCGGTGCCCCCCGACAACTGCTCGATCGAGTGTCTTCTCTAAGCTCCCCACTAACCGACTCACGGTGGCTTCCCAGGAAACAGATGCCCGCCAAGCCCTTAAAATTGAGAAGCTAAGACAGAAAAGGCTTAGATATAGAGCCAACAAAAGGGCTAGGGCTCCCGCTAAGCTGAACCTCGTGAGGTTCAAAGAACAGGGTTACCCCGCCGAAGATGAGGAAATGGCTGGATATATGGTCCACACTGTCTATACGGTGGGCACGCGCAGCAAGAGCAAGGACGGGGCCACCACATCTCAAATCCAATCTGGCTTGAATGTGTTTGCCGCTTCCCAAGAACAGCCACCTCCGCTGAATGATGAAAACCCTCTCGATGAGGATGATAGGCAGAAAGACCCCTCAGTCCATGTAGAGTCAAGCTCGGACAGCGAGGAAGAGCCGACTTTCCGCCCCAGGACCGCGGTGCAAGAGCTGCTTTAGGAGCTCTTGAAGCAGCTCAGAAGCAAAGACAAGGAGATGGCCAAGCTCTACTCAAAAATTGACGACTTGACAAACGTCGTCTTACAGCTCACGACCCAACTTGCCTCTCAGCTGCCCAATCAGGCGCAGGGCTCTCATGAACCGGGAAATGGTGTCCCGAAACAGCCGACGCCCGTTCCCTCAAATCCTAAAGTGGGCGGGCCGCATGAAAATCAGTCGCATCCTATCTCGGGAAATGTCTTGGCTGCCGATGACAGTAGCCCGCTAACTCAAGATCAAATCATGGATTTGGTTGTGGACAAAGTCAAAACCTTGGTAGTCGAAGATGAAGCACAAAAAGATATCAGCAGTAAGGGGAGACCATATCCTGCTCAGTATGATCTGGTAGAATTTCCCAGTGGCTATGTCATCCCCAAATTCGGAAGATTCGATGGGACGGGAAATGCGAATCAGCACATCGCCCACTTTAAAGCCTCATGCGGGAATACTGGGGGCAATGATGCGCTTCTCCTCCGCCAGTTCGTTAATAGCCTGGCCGATGTTACTTTCGACTGGTACGCGAGCATACCGGATGGCTCTGTCACAACTTTCGTCCAAATGGAGTCTCTGTTTCGGCAGAGATTCATGAGCGTCAGCGATAAGATCACCATCGCCGACCTTGTAAGGACAAAGCCAAAGAACAACGAAAGCAGCATGGATTTTATAATCCGATGGCGCAATCTCTCCGTCAAATATGAACCGCCGATTGAGCAGGACCAATCTGTCAGTTTCCTCGTCGGAAATCTCAACAATTGGATGGCTCCGTTTCTATGTACCACTGGTCTCAAAACATTCCAAGTGCTGACCAAGAAAGTTCAGATGCTGGAGCGCTCAAAGAAGGAGTCCTCCTCGGATTCCCAAAATAACAATAGGTCTTGGAGAAACTGAAAGGACGATAATCGCAAAGGCGGAAATTCCAACGATTCTGAATCTTTCAATGTCTCGGCTAACCGAAATAAGCAAGGGATGAGCGGGCTTAATGCCAACCAGCCTTAGAAGCTAGTGTTCGGAGAGGGAGGAGAATCTCCACTGAAAGAGAAGCTGGATAAGGTCTATTCCTTCAGGAGGGACAAAATCCGCAAAATATTCAAAGACGCCCTGAGGAACGGTCTACATCTGCCAGAGTCAAAAAGACCGCAGGAAGCGAATATGACCGACGACCCCAAATACTGCTCCTATCATAGAGTGATAGGCTATGCCATTGAGGACTGTTTCGTCTTCAAAGATTGGGTCGAAAAGCAATACAAGGCAGGAGAGATAAAACTGTCTAAAGGCATGTTAACAAACAGTACAGCTGCGACCGCCAATTTCATACAAACGGAGACCGAAGTTCTTCGTGAAACTGATTCTCTCAGACATCTTCCTTTCTCTGAAAATAGTCGACCACCACGTCATTAAACTGTGAACAGTCGACCACCACGTCATTAAACTAGGAACTGTTGACCACCATGTCATTAAACTGGGAATAATTGACCTCTAAGTCGTTAAACTGGGAATGAAAAAAAAATGTAAATAAATAAAAAATGTGTAAATAAAAGAAAAACAATGAAAAGCCGAAATGATGGGGCAACTCATAATAAAAATCAGCGAGTAAAATAAAGCCGAAATGATGGGGCAACCGCGAATAAAAGCCGAAATGATAGGGCAATCGCGATCTCCACGATAAGAAAAGCTGAAATGATTGAGCAATCGCGGTAAAACAAAAAAAAAAAAACAACGGCGAATGATGAGTCGCTCCTGGTACCATATTCCAGTGCAGCAATGTAGACGCCAATCAAAATCCAATTTCCCAAAATTCTCCCAGCCCTACGGCCAGTCCCTAAATTGACTAACGTATACAATCCACGGGCTCAAATAATTCTCATCACACTCATGGCCCACCGCAATCACCAGTCCAGCGGCCGGTCTCCGCCCTTGGAATTATGCTCTATTAGGAAAGACCCACCCATAAGTCCTCACGATATATGAAGAGAACAAACCTTCGTGGGATCCTTACGACTCACAAAGGAAAAACACACTTGGGGGTCCTCATGATTCCTAAGGAGAAAATGCACCTATGGGATCCTTACGACCCGTAGGGAGAAAATGCTTTTATGGGACCCTTACGGCCCATAAAATTAAAAAGCCTTAGGTGATAGGGACCTAAACCCGTCTCCTAAGCCATCGCTCCCCAACAGGAAATGGAGAATGATGAGTCGCTCCTGGTACCATATTCCAGTGCAGCGATGCAGACGCCGTCCAAAACTCAAATCCCAACGGCGAATGATGAGTCGCTCCTGGTACTATATTCCAGTGCAGCGATGCAGACACCGTCCACAACTCAAATCCCCAAGTGGCGAATGATGAGTTGCTCCTGGTACCATATTTCAGTGCAGCGATGCAGACGCCAACCAAATTCCAAATCCCATACCCTAACGGCGAATGATGAGTCGCTCCTGGTACCATATTCCAGTGCAGTGATGCAGACGCCAACAAAGTCCCGAAATTTTTCTGGCCCTACGGTTTTGATCATACATCCTGCAAAACCGTATACAATCCACGGGCGTAAAACAATCCCAATCTCTCCCGAGTCCTACCGGTGAGACCACATTCAAAGTCCAAAAAAATGGTAAGTCCACAAGCAAAATGGGCACGGATGAAAACCCGAAAGGGCTCCGTGAGTAAAAACAGCAGGACTGCCGGCGAGTTTGTGAAAACCCGAAAGGGCGCAAGCTCGGGAAAAAGAGATGAAATGCACTCGGAAAGTGCTATCGACTTTGTGAGGAGAAAATTCCCGCGTGAGATCCTTACGACTCACAAAGGAGCAACACACTTAGGAGTCCCCATAACTCCTAAGGAGAAAATACACCTACGAGATCCTTTCGACTCGTAAGGAGAAAATGCTTTTATGGGACCCGTACGGCCCATAAAATTGAAAAGCCTTAGGTGATAGGGATTTAAACCTGTCTCCTAAGCCACAAATTTCCAAATCCTCCCGGGGCAAATGATGAGTTGATCATGGCATTATTCCAGTGCAGCAATGCAGATGCCAAACAAAAATCGAAATCCTCAAATCCACTCATGGCAGATGATGATTCGCTCCTGGTACCATATTCCAGTGTAGCATTGTTGATGTCAACCCAAATCAAATCAAACCAACAACCTCTGCGGTGGAGTCATGCTTCGTTCCAGAATTTACCCCGTTTCGAAATCATGCTTCGCCTCGAGATATCTACCTTCCCTGTTGGAATTATGCTTCGGCTCGGAATCAACCAACAAGATCTGCGTCGGAATCATGCTTCGTCTCGGAGTGTACCCCGCGTCGAAATCAAGCTTTGCCTCGGAGTATCTGCCTTCCCTGTCGGAATTCTGATTCGGCTCGGAATCAAGCAGCGACATCCTCGTCGGAATTATACTCCGTCCTGGAATCAAGTCAACAAGCGACCTCCTCATCGGAATTAAGCTCCGCCTCGGAATCAAGTCGACTAACAAGCTCTGCGTCGGAATCATGCTTCATCTCAGAGTGTACCCCCACGTCAAAATCAACCTTCTCCTCGGAGTATCTGCCTTCCCTGTCAGAATTCTGCTTCGGCCCGGAATCAACCAGCGACCTCCTCGTCGGAATTATGATCCACCTCGGAATCAAGTCAACTAGCAAGCTCTGTGTCGAAATCATGCTTCATCTCAGAATGTGCACCCCGTGACGAAATCAAGCTTCGCCACGGATTATCTGCTTTCCCCATCGGAATTATGCTTCGCCTGGGAATCAACCTCCGCATCGAAATTATGCTTCGGTCAGAAAGTGTGCCGCTCTTCGGAGTGATGCTCCGATCCATGGAATCATGCTCCGATCCTCGGAATGATGCTCCGATCCCTGGAATCATGCTCCGCCTTTCGGAATGATGCTCCGATCCCTGGAATCAGGCTCCGCCCTTCGGAATGATGCTCCGAATCCTGGAATCATGCTCCGCCCTTCGGAATGATGCTCCGATCCTTGGAATCATGCTCCGCCCTTCGGAATGATGCTCCGAACCCTGGAATCATGCTCCGCCCTTCGGAATGATGCTCCGATCCCTGGAATCATGGTCCGCGCTTCGGAATGATGCTCCGAACCCTGGAATCATGCTCCGCCTTTTGGAATGATGCTCTGATCCCTGGAATCATGCTCCGCCCTTCGGAATGGTGCTCCCATCCCTGGAATCATGCTCCGCCCTTCGGAATGAAGCTCCGATCCCTGGAATCATGCTCCGCGCTTCGGAATGATGCTCCGATCCTTGGAATCATGCTCCGCTCTTCGGAATGATGCTCCGATCCCTGTAATCATGCTCCGCTCATCGGAATGATGCTCCGATCCTTGGAATCATGCTCCACTCCTTGGAATCGTGCTCCGATCCTCGGAATTATGCTCCGATCCTCGGAATTATGCTCCGACCCTTTGGAATCATGCTCCGATCCTCAAAATTATGCTCCGATCCCCGGAATTATGCTCCCGGGATGATGCTCCGCCCTTGGAATGATGTTTCACCTCGAAGTCCAACTTCAAGATCCATCAATTTCATGCACACAACTCATGCGTACGGTGTGCATTCATTGATGGGGGTCACTTTGTTGGGGTCAAAATTTGCACCCCGGTTGACCAAGTCAAAGTCAAGGTCAACCCCAAGCCTGGTGGGCCTAAGCCCAGATCAAGTGGGCTCATGCCCGAGTCGAGCCCGAACATGAAGCGGCCGGCCTCCTCATGCTGAAATAAAAAAATCATGTAATAAATAATTTTGATGTAATTTTTTTATACATGAATGGGCATAAAGCAAAATTTTTATAAAGCCCATGGTTTATGAGCAAAAAGAAATGGCACATGAGCCATGTGATGGGCAAAATGCCATTTTGTAAAGCCCAAGGGGCTATATGCAAATATATAAGCCTATAAAAGGCAACATGATGATGAATAAAAGAGACACTTTTCATTCCTCTCAAGAAATTAGGGTTTGTGCCTCTTTCCCCTTTCTGAAGATTCTAAACCTTCTTCTTTCTTTTGAATTAAATCAAGAGTTTTACTCTTCCTTTTCCAAAACAAAATAGTTTTTCACCATAAAACCCACAAAGGGGAACTCAGATCTTCCATCAGATCTCATAAAGGAGAGATTTTTAAAGTCTCATATTTCTTGATCTTCAAGATCCAACCAACAAAGGAAGAAGAAGGGGACCCATCTCCAGAAACCCCACTTTGGGGAAGAACTAGGGCTGAAGGGGAGAAGCCCTTCATCGGCTTCAAAAAATCCAAGGAGCTTAACTACTCACACACACACACACACACACACAAAATAACTTCCTAGGAGTACAACTCCTATCGCAGGGACCATGTCCCTTTTGCCGCCCAGACGCCCACGTGCTGACACGTGGGGCGCTAGCACTCAAAGCTCTAGCGCCCTTGCGCTCAAAGCTCTAGCGCCCTTGCGCTGAGAGCGCTAGCGCCCGAGCGCCCACGTGTTGACACGTGGGGCGCTACCGCCTGAGCGCCCACGTGCTGACACGTGGGGCGCTAGCTCTCTAGCGCTCTTGCGCTTTTTCCCACGCATCCTTTGGATATCCTTTCCCTTTTTTTATTATTATATATATATATATGTATACACACATACACACATACTCTACAACACCATCCCTCTCAAAATTTTTGGGCCGGGGCCCTGCCCCGCACCCCGCAAGGGGCCTGCTAGCCCCCTTGACCCCCAGCCCGCTATCCGGTAGCAGGACCCCCGTAAAAACTCTGCGAGGCCCCCGATATTTCCAAAACCCCTTCAAAACACAACACTGCACGTTGAGATCGCATGACCGGTTTAACCCGTCAATCGGAGGTTCCCTCGCTTCAAAGGCGAGGGTAATTAACGGCAGCTTAGTCCGCGGCTGCCTGAGATTCGGATCCCCACAATCAATAAACCCCAGCCTACCCTAGGAAGGGGGAATCCGTAATGCGCCTGACAAGCGCGCGCGTATTCTTATCTCAATGGGGTGACGAAAAACACCCTACACCTGTGACTGACTTTCAGTCCACCTTATCACTCTGGAAGATTACACCAAGAACATTCATTTATTGCTTCTCAAGTACTTAAGAATGTCCTCCACAGCTGTCCAGTGATTCTCCCAAGATCCAATTGATTCCTGATCACTACACCTAGTGAGTTAGCTACATCTGGTCTGGTACATAACATCGTACACATGATAGAGCCTACTGCCAAAGCATAGGGTATCCCTTGCACGCGAGCTCTCTCTAAATCAGTCCCGGGAGACATCTTTTTGGAGAGAGTGATTCATGAGTAAGTGGGCGAACCACTACGCTTAGAATCTTCCATACTAAACCCCTTTAGTACGGTGCTAATGTACCTGGATTTGGGACACTCCCAATATCCACTTAGATCTATCACTATAAATCATAATCCGTAAGATGTAGTTGGTATCATCCAGATCTTCCACGGAGAATCCTCATGATAAGAGGAGCTTGACCGAGTGTAGTATAGGAAACCATTGCCTATCAAGAGTATGTCATTTACGTACAATACGTGTAAGGCAACCTCACTCTCTACCAACTTCTTGTATATACAAGGTTCATCTACCATTTTAATGAAGTCAAACTCTTTGATTACCACATCAAAACAAATGTTCCAACTCTGCGATGCATGCTTTAATCCTGATGGACTTAAGCATAGCTTTGAAAGTCTCAACTTTTTCATCTATACCAAGAATCTTCTCAAGATCCATTTTCTCCCAATGGGTTTTACCCCTTCGAGTGCGATAATCAAAGTCATACTTTGTTGGTGTACATGGATTCCATCTTTTATTGCATAGCATCCATCCATTTCACAAAGTCTCCACTTGTGATGGCCTGTATGAACCTAGTTGGGCCATCATCTATCATGATGCAATCCTCGCTCCCACTGTCACCGAGAAGACCGTAGTATCTCTCAAGTGGATGAGGAACCCTACCAGATTCGCGGAGAGGCTGAGGTTCGTTGGAGACTATTGAATCCTTTAGTTTCACCAAATCATCAGCTGTTAATTTGTCTAGCTGGAACTCCTTCTATTTCTACCTCATGACCACTAATTTCTACACAAGAAATTCCTTTTCTAAAAAGGTGGCATGCTGAGAAATAAAATAGCTTTTGCTTCTCAGTATGGTAGAAGATATTCCCTCGCAAATGTTTGGGATATCCTAACAAACTTATACAGAACTGACCTTGCCTCGAGCTTATCCGGATTCTGCCTTTCAACATAGGCCGGACAACCCTAAATCTTAACTCGTTTAAGACATGGTCTTTTCCCATACCATATCTCATATGGAGTGGTAGGCACTGATTTGGATGTAACCCAATTCAATAGGTATGCAGCTTCTCAAGTGCATAATACCAAAAGGAAACAGGTAACTGAGCAGTACTTATCATAGAGCGCGCCATATCTCATAGGGTGCGATACCTCCACCCCGATAAACCGTTGTGCTGTGGTGAATTCGAAGAAATAAGCTGAGAGAGAATCACATTCTCCCTTTTTATAATTCAGGAATTCCATGACCAAGTATTCTCCTCCTCGATCACATTATAGGACTTTAATACTTCTACCCGTTTGGTTCTCGACTTCAAGCTTATATTCCTTGAATTTCTCGAAAGTTTCAGACTTGTGTTTCAACAGAAACATATGTCTGAATCCTGAGAGATGATCAGTGAATATAATGAAGTACCAAGAACCAACCTTAGCATTTGTAGACATAGGACCGTATACATCATCATGTATCAGTCCCAAGAGTTCAGTAACTCTTTCTCTGTTTCCAATAAACGGGGTATTGGTCATTTTACCTTTGAGACAAGACTGGCAAGTATCATAAGATGAAAATTTGAACAGGTTCTTGTTTCCTGATTTAAAATCAAGAAAGCTTATGGGAAAAGCTTCAGAAAAGGGTCACGTGTGGGCACGTGACGTCTAAAAGCATCATCAAGGCAGATTCAGCTTCCCGACTACATCAAAGAAAAGGGCTTCAAAAAGGGTCACGTGCTCCCACATGACCGGGGTCACGTGTTGGTACGTGACATTTTTCAAAGGGCACATCGGTTCCCTGATCAAATCAGGGAAAAAGCCTCAAAAGAGGTCACGTGCTCCCACGTGACCAGGGTCACGTGTCGGCACGTGATGATCAAAAGCAGCAGACTTGTTCTCCAGTGAAATCAAAGAAAGAGGCTTCAAACAGTGGTCACGTGTTGGCACGTGATGACCAAGCAACAACCAGAAGACAGCGCAAAAAGAAAGAATAAGGCTCATTCTAAAGGGGGGTCACGTGCTCACACGTGACCATGGGTCACGTGGTCACACGTGACCGGCTTTCAAAGCCCATTTTGTCAATAGAATTAAATTCTGAAAGAAATTCAAATCTTTCCAAAGGAAAGCGGCTATCTGGAACCAATCGAATTAAAGATTCAGAGGTGATGAAATATCTTCTATCTATGGGAAAATCTCGGGTTTGGAAAGATTTCCCCTTTAAATCTAACCGAAAAAAACAAAAGAGAATCCCTGGATTTGAAATCCAATGGTGAATAAAATTCACCTAATAATCCAAAGGTCCAAAACGAATGATGGATGCAAATCAAATCTCTCATGAAGATTCGTCAAAAACTGATTGATTCGGCTGCTTCTCCTATAAATAGGAGCCAAGAGACACAGAGAAAATATATACAGAGACAGGGAGAGAAAAAGAAAAGGAAGAGAGCTTCGATACTTCGAGGAACTTGGATCTTCTGCAAAAGAAAACCCTAGGTAAGAAAGGGAAGGCTTTTTGAAAGAAAGAGAATTTAATTCTCAACAGAGTTTAACTCTGATATATAAAACAGAAGAACATATTTCTCCTCTCTTTGATAGAGGATCTGCAAAGTGCACATCTCCCCTTGAAGTTGAGAATTTAATTCTCAATGGGTCGAGATCCTGCCATGTAGATCCAAAACATAGAGAGGGAATGCAAGCACGAGAATTTAATTCTCACAGAACTATAGGAATTTAATTCCTTTAAAATAAAACTAGGGCTTGACCCTGTGTTATGGGAATTTAATTCCTTCAGAACAAAAAGAAACAGGGTTTAACCCTAATTAAGAACCTAGTTCTGTTGGAACAGCGGGGATTTAATTCCCTTGATCATAATTTAAAAGAAAGTGGGAATTTAATTCCTTAAAAGCTTTTATTAGGGTTCAACCCTATTCAGTTCTTCACATATATGAAGAATTTAATTCCTACAGAAAATTCGGAGTCCAACTCTATTCAGAATATAAACCTTCGAAAGGAAGTAGGAATTTAATTCCTCTGAAATTACTGTCAGGGTTTAACCCTATGAGGAACTTGATTCCTGGAAAAGATTAACAGATCCTCTAAAACAACATACATAGAGGCAGGGTCACGTGTCACCACGTGACCCCCCCCAAGAGATCTACAGAAAGCCCCTTTGAGGCAGCACCCCACGTGACCCACGTGAACCTTGGCAGAAGCTCTAATACATAGGCATTTGAATGCCCATCACGTGATGGCACGTGATGCTCTGAAAGACGCGATAATCTCAGTAGAATAAATGAAAGGAGGGCGCTCTCACGTGCTGCCGCGTGACCCCTCTTGCCTTAGTGTTTAACACTAAATTAAAACCCTCGAACCCAGTGTTAAAACAATGTTGGGCCTTAGTGTTGAACACTAATTAAAAAGCTTTATTTGCAGTGTTCAACACTGATCTGTTTTAGTGTTTAACACTAATTTGAAAAGCCTTGTTGCTGGTGTTTAACACCAATTATCTCTTAGTGTTAAACACTAACTTGTCAATCTCATTCCCAGTGTTCAACACTGACTGCTCTGTAGTGTTTAACACTAGGCTTTGGCCCAATTGGCCTAAATGGATAGAGGCAAAGCCTCTCCTGATTAGACATAGCCCAAGATGGCCATAAGTCCTCAATTTGTGATTAACTGGGCCAATGGACTCATAACATAATTAATTCGTCTTGATCCCAAATTGGGCCAAGGACTATTTAATCCACTCCGGTTCTAGGGTACATCTCTTCACTCCTTTGATACTTGGCATTGTAATCCCTCAATGTCTTCAAAGAGGTGACGGGTCCCGACGACCACACATTGATACGGACTGTGGGGTCCTTAAACCCGTATTTAATGCAAAATTCCTGGTTACGTGGAACGCGGATAATGTCACTCTTTGACCCCGTGGAAAACGTCCAGAGCGGAGCCTGGTCCTCGCAGAGCACGGCAGTGAACCCGTGTGAAGCATCCAGAGCACATACCAGACTGTGGGGTCCTTAAACCCATGGACTACGACGTCCTTAACCTTGACCGAGATGTCTTAAAACTAACAATGGACTGTGAGGTCCTTAAACTCATGGACTACGACGTCCTTAACCTTGACCGAGATGTCTTAAAACTAACAATGAACCGCAATGTCCTTAAACTACCCATGGACCGCAATGTCCTTAAACTACCCATGGACCGCAACGTCCTTAAACTACCCATGGACCGTAATGTCTTTAAACTAGAACAATAGAGCCCCGTATGCTCTTTTGTCGGATCTAAACGGTCCCGTTTAAGTTGATCTTAGCCTCAAAGATGGCTAACGTATCCTTAAACCTTCAAACAGACTGGACTATGAATCCCCCCAATTAACTCTGGCTCGAGGGTACATTTCTGAACTCCTCTGACATCCGTCGTTGTAATCCTTCAACGTCGTCAGAGAGGTGATGGGTCCCGACGGCCATACATACGATGGACCACTATGTCCCTAAACTGGAACATTAGAGCCCAAACGCTCTTTTGTCGGATCTAAACGATCCCGTTAAGTTGATCTTAGTCTCAAAGTTAGACTAACGCATCCTTAACAAACGTTTGAGTTGATCTTAGCCTCAAGTATGGCTGACGTATCCTCAAACCAAACCCCCAAACCCAAATCTAAGATAATACGGATTTGGACTAGTCCACGCCCTACGGGCGACGACATAACTCAGTCTCCGTAAACAATCCACGGGCAACAAAACAAACACCCACAACACGAAGTGACCATCTGGAGAAGGAGAAAGTTGTTACCGCAATGCGGTAGCGTAATTAACTGCAGGGGCTTGCGCCTGCAGGGAAGAGCGTCCCCACAATCAAAAACCCCTCAAACGAGGGGGAATCTGACGAAGTCTGCTACATCGGACGCATCCGTCTAAACCTTCGATACATGGTGCCATAAATCAACTTGGCATCTTCGGAGAGGTGGACGGATAGCACCAATTAGCATCTGCCCCGAATCTCAGGCAAGACGTCATGTCGCGCCGTCTTTCGGAGGGGAACAGTTCTCATATTCATCCTTATGTGACTTAGCTGATCGTGTCGCATCGATATGACCCAGTCTACAATGCCACAAGAAGGATTCGTTCATTTTTTAACTACTCCTCTTGTGTGTGTTCTATATACTTTGAATTGTGGTTTGATTTAGGACGTATATGCCATTACATAACGTGCCCGATCCAATCAACTCTTGATTAAGGAAAATGTTCACAACATTATCCATCAATACAAAATTATATCCTTCTTTAACTTATTAAAAAAACCGATGTAATGTTGTATATCAGGTTCGGTATGTAATAACATTTGTTCAGAATCAATGTATTTACTATTTGGTAATACAAGGTTATATCTGCCAACTGACTTGGCTGCAACAATTGCACCATTCTCTAACACTTAGAGACATATCACCCAATCTCAGTTCTCTACCTTTCTGTAGCCCATGTAACATATTACATATGCGGGATCCTGATCCGGTATCACATACCCAGGACGTAGAGGATACTGAGAAATAGTTCTCGGTAATGAACACACCCGAAGAAGATGCAACAACATGCACTTTCTTTGATTGGGTGGCCATAAGGTCTGTTTCTCCACGAGCACGTGTAGTAGAAGAAGTTTCACAAGAACCCGATATTCCCCTATTTCCTGCTTGGACTTATAATAGTTATAAGATAGAGCGGAACCAACGTTCCCCACCTCAGTATAATAAGCAGGTTCGGTCAATGCATCCATATTATTATCTTGATTAAGGCGTGACATGGTCGCTACCTTGGAGAGAGAGAGACGAAAACACTTTGCGTGCGCTCTTGCAAGATCAGATTGGTTATTAGTTTATCTAATCAGGATGGCTCCCACTGTTTTTATCAAATCTTCCTTCAAACCCTAAAAGGTAAGACTAGCCGGGATTAATTACACTCTACAAGTTCGCCAATCTTTCGGCCAGTCCATTGTCGGTACTTTGAGGGAGGTTCCCCGTGCTTTCGCACGGACCTAATTAAAATAAATCTCGTTTTCCCAGGGGCGTAACCCCGTTATCACCTTTCTAGACACCTACTTGATCGGCTAATTGTAATGTGTAAAACAGTCCCAGGAGTAACTCATACTCGAAGTGGGTATCGGGATCCAACTATCTCATAGAAGGTATGCAATCTTATTGCAAATTTCAACACTTGAAATTCCCGATAATAGTTTTTACTCCTAGCGTCCTATGACCTTGACGGAGGCCAAACTACCCATAGGGCGCTAGTCAAGTTCAACTCATTCATTTCTTGATTGAATTAGACCCACCCGCACGACCCTTGACGGAGGCCAAACTACGCCGTACGAATACCCTAATCCAATCACATCTCATGCTACAGATAAATACTAATCAGCTACCGTACACTACGCCTTGACGAAGTCCAAACTACAGTAGCACGAATACTAAATACTACTTATCTAAAATGACGGAGGGCTACCTTTTTCGTAATGAACTTGATATCATTGTAGAATCGAGTGATTTTGAAAAGGAGTGTTTTTTAAGCTTTTACTAATTTTGCTAAAGAAGTCACTCCCGATGAAGGGATCTCGGCTCTTTCCTCATCAAATGAGGTGTGGGATATTTCACAAATACCACTATGCAAAGAAAAAACTATAGAAGCAGTCAAAAGACAAACCGAGTGGGCTGTAGCATCTGCTAGTTTCGCTAAAGAGGTCACTCCCGGTGAAGGGATCTCGGCTCTTTCCTTATCGAATAAGGTGCTGGATATTCTACAAGGAATACCGCTATGCAAAGCAAGAACTAGAGCTACCAGTTTTTAAAACAAGTTTCTACAACATCTTTTGGTTTCTTTTATTTCATTAATCTCATTAATGAAGTCCCATCATATTATGCTTCCTAAGCATCACAGAAGAAACGAAAGCAATAATATTTATTATATATTATATATATAATATAAGCATTCGTCTCAGAATATCAATTGATCACATCACAGAATATCAACAACAGAAGAATCTCATATGAAATATTGGATATACTAGGAATTCTGTGTTTTAAATTAAGCCAGTACACGGATTCCACGGTCGTGATGAATAGCCAAACTGACATCGCTAGACCCCTACGAGAGCGGCAAGCAACCCTATCAATTCTAGAGTTGGGAGACCCGGTCTCGACTCCTCGAGATGGTCTACCACTGGACCCTAGAACCCGGTTACTTGTGCTCTCCTCCTTGGGTCTATCCTAATGCGGAAAAGTAAATAATATACATCAATGGTGACATCATCCTCAACCCGGAAGTGCCCCAATAAAAGAATATTACATACAAGCTTTTACATGAATGAAAATGAAAAACTCTCATCTCAAATAAAAAAACCGGCTACTCAAAACGCGACGATCCAATATAACATATCACAGCAACACATAACATCACATGTCATCAATGTAAGTAAATATGCGTATCCCAATTATCGTTGACGCATAGCAACGAAACCGGCGATACACCACATATTACACAATTGGAATCCGCAACCACCTTAGACATCATAAACCCAATGTATCACATACTTTGGATTTCATGCCCAACCAAATGAATTCTTTAGACATCACATGCCTAACAATTATAAACCCCGCATTTTAGTCTCGATATTGAAAACACTTTTCAATAACCTGTCGGGTAATTCAACAAGATTCCAGATAACCTGATCGAATGCTCGTCGGAAACTTTAGTAGAAGGCCGCACCCCCAATGCCGTCGACGAAGTGCACTAAGGCGGAACACCACGGCCGCGAGCACCCGAACAGATGCTTTTGACGACGGGGTTCTCCTACAGTCACTTGGTTGGGGCTATGGGGCGTGGCTAAGGTTATCCGGCGAGTATCCGCGTACACTACGTTATTGCGACGGACTTTTGATCCACATCAAAATTCCGTGGCAACCGATCAAATGAGACTAAATTGCTACATTTATAAAATTCCAACTAATTATCACATAACTAATTATTGTGGATTCCAAATATTGTATCACAATCACAGATAGTTAGACGAAGTTAAACTTTTCGATCGAATAAACAAACACCCAAAATTTCCCGAAAAGCTCAACATTTGAGCGGAGTTCAAAAAGTACCCAGAAACTGCCACAGCTCCTATGAACCATCCGTAGAAGGGCCGACCCAAGCCTCACTCATGTTGCCACGGAACTTCCGCAAACCCTAGGGTATGACCACGGTTCCGTGATCCAAAAAGTCAATTTTGGGTATCGTTCTTCTAGAGGGTCCACATAATCGCTTGCATGATTTTCTGAAGATTTTAAACTTGGAAAAAAATCCAACTCTTGTAAAATTTCCAGCGAGGGAAAAATTGGGTTATTGATATCCGTTCGAATTTTTTAACGTCGTCTAAATAAACCGAATAGATGTTATAATTACGATTATGAAACACTCCGAATTGCATTTGCACAAAGATAACATCTCATGCAAATTTAGCAAAAACTAGCAACACATGAAATACCAAAATCCAGAGACTGGAACACACTAAAAAATTGAACCCAGAACCCTCTAACATGGCCAAGCAGGCCGGTTTTTCAAGCAATGTGGCCAGACAAAATCCGGTGAGGGGGGTTGAATTTTCTACTGTGTTCATGTTACATCACATATAACATTCTGCAGTTGCTAAAATAATTTTTGACACCTTTAAAAATTCGACAGAAATTGGATCTTCATGTTTCAAGTTTCGGAGTAGTTTCGGTTTCGTAATCTAACAAATATCGTTTAAATCTATACCTTGGCTCTGATACCACTGTAGGGTTATTTAGGGCGGCAGCAAGGTTTCGGGAGGAATCGTCCATCCCGTTTTCAAATTTTTGCCGTACTAAAGAACCCTAACCCTAGAATCTTAACTAGAAATTTAGACGAACAAGCAATGTAAACAACTTTACATCTAAGTGACTGAGGAATACATCCTTTGTAGACCGGTCATTCACTTCTAAAGCTCCGTGTAGTAGTCCCTTCGCTCCAAGTGGTGAACTCCGGAACTCTAGTAAGGGTTCAAATAAAGAAATGAACAAGCTTGCTTGAAATCTTCGAGGCCGAAGATGATCTACATTGAAGAGAATCAAGCTCATGCTATCTTTTCACTAATTTTAGATTAGTGAAGAAAACACCCTAAACTAAATGGCTAATATAGTAGAGGATGATGAAGTAGGAAATGGGCTCACTTTAGATTTAATTTTCTCACAATATTTTCTCACTTAGAAAAAATCTAGCAAGCTTTTTCTCAATGAAGAAGAAGATGAACTGAAGGTGAGAATGAACTCATGTGTGATGAGAATGGCAACCATGGGTGAGTCAGTGTCATAGACTAACTCATGTAGAGACTTAACTATAGGTATGGGACAATGGTTAGGTTAATAAATATCTACAAGTAAAACAAAGCTAGTGGACTAGGTCAATGGTTATCAATAAGCTTTCTCAAAGCTTCTAGCCATGAGATAATTCCACCAATTTTGAATTACTTTGATAAATAAAATCCCTAGGATTATCCTAAGTATAGTGTAAGTCTCATACACCCATGAAGCATGTGGCATCAAACATGACACAATAAAATGTACATTAATATATATCACATATATACTATATGCACACAAGTGAGAAAAAGAATACTTAGTGAGAAAATATTAGTTAATGTAAGTTAATATATCAAATATATAATTATACATTAAATTATCAAATCAACACTTGATTTAATAATCCGGCTATATCATATACAACCGACTAATATCATAGGAATCAACTTATCGAATCAACACTTGATTCGATAACCCGGCTATATCACATATAACCGACCGATATCACATATCGCGAGAATAGAATACGGTATCACATACTTGTATTAATCTTGGTCCCGCACATATCACATATGTGCTCCTACTGTAAGTGCATGGCGGCGCCCCGGCCTCCATCCCGAGGCCAAATGCGGAAGCGATGGTTAACTTTAAATTTTACTTGAACCGGCACCACCGCGCACTAAACACCCGGATCGAACCATTAACTAGTCCTAGCTAACTACAAGATGGGGAATAGAGATATACCGACTGATCCGAGTCCTCCGGTCTTCTCGTCGTCGTCCCGATCTCCCGCGGAATGTCCTGTCTCCACCTCGTCGCCGGAAGTGCACCACATCGCCTACATCTTTTACGGGCTCCCACCTCTATGCCGCGGCAACTCGGGCACGAAGCTGGCTAGTCGACGTGCCCAAGGTTTGCTGTAGAATCTAGTGAAGATCTATATGTCTCATTTTGGGGTTGTGGAGATGCCATTGGTGGAGGATAATGAGATAAGCTTTTAGAGATGGAGTTGTAGGGATTTTTTACAAAGCCAAAGATACAAAAATCCCTACCAAAATAAAATGGGCAGCCTCCTTCATACTTGGCCGGCCATGCTCTATGGGTAAAGAGAAGAGAGTAAGTCAAAATCAGAGAGTGTATGTGTATCAAAAGATAATCAACCTCATAATGCAAGAGAGAGAGGGAAAAAGACTATCATGCTCAAGCATGATAACAAGCTCAAACCAACACTCCACCACATCCATCATGATATCCAAAGTCAAGCAATCATGAAAACCATCATGAAGCAAAAAGTCAAGTCAATTGATGGTGCAAGTATCATTATACAATAATATGCAAAGACCCCCCTCCAAATTGCTTATTTGCACAAATGCAAATAAGCCCTCCTCCACCAATCTTCGGCCAATGAATGATACAAAGAAATATGGCCGAAACGGAAAGCAAACTGGCAACTCCAGAAAACTGGTCCCGTAATAAATTACAGGAAAACCCCGCTACTGTGCATACACACCGGCATCTGTATTCCGACCGAATACAAAAGCAATGAGACAAATCTACACTGTACTATACTAGGATCCGGCTTAAACCAAAGCCGGCTAGTATTATCCATTCGATCCTGATCCGTACAATACCGCACGTATCTGATCGAACCCTGCCATATATCCATACGGCCTCTAGTACCAACTGTCCGATCCTGATCCGTGCAATACCGCACGTATCTGATCGGATCTTGCCATATCTCCATACGGCCTCTACAGCTTTTCGCCCGAAAACTTGAGCAACTGAATGTGGGGGAATCTAAAGACTCGTCAACACCTTGGTTGTGGATTTAACCACTAGCACGTCAGAGGTATAAGCCAATACGTAACGGGCTACTAGGTATTGACCAAAAGGGACGTCGATGAGCGAACTCATCCTGACACCCTACTGAGCCTGTCAGTGACAATATCCGTACAGTCCGGTCCATTCGTCTATGAGCATCGCATGGCGAGCCTAGGGGGTTGGTGAAAGTCAGACCCCCAAAAGCGGTACAAGTCGTGTCGGAGTGTAACCCAGAACACCCTGAGATACTACTGGAATACCTACCAGTAAATCCCCTGCCTCGGCCGAGGGCTTCGTGTAATGGCTCACCTAGACACAGCGCGACCTCACCCTAATACCGGGAGAGACGAACCACTGAAGATCCGCTCACTGCCTCCATATGGCTCGGGACTGTACCCAACTAAAACCTGTTTGCAGGTCTCCTTTGAGCGTGGTAGGGTAGTAATCAAAGTACAGTGGGAACTCACACGAGAAAAATGACGATCCTCAGGTCGATGAACTAACCTGTACACATGTCACCAGGGAACTGCTATCTGACGTCAGGTATAAGACCAACTAGCATGTTCCCGGCGAGTCCTGTCCGGTGTACTCATAACCCAATGAGCACCTGTATACATCTTAGGTGATCCAACTGACACCAATGGCTTGTGAGACCGGCCACCGCCCCTCATCGGGGTCTCGACTGTATACACTAGTCTACTCTGGAGAATCGATGCCCTGTCTCGAAACTCCCACGACTAGGGACCTTTTAAGGATGTGCTTATAGACAGCCAGCTCCCACGTATATGATCGCCCTCATACTGCTGGTGGTCAAGCAAGAATCCTAAGGGCTCTACCAACGTGTAATAGTGACCTGTCAGGTCACCTAAAGCAGTACACGATGATAAAGATAAACCAGATAGCATACTATCATCTCGAGTAAGACTGTCCTACTGGGACAGGTCCTCCCTCAATCATTGCAATCACGTGCCTGTGATCCAATAATTGACTCTGAGGGCACTATCTCCAACACCTACTTCGTTTAGCATGAACCAGGAAACCTCTGTGTAGGACTCTAAAGACTCGTCAATACGCTGGCAGTAGGTGATGATCATATAAAACACCTATAAGCCGCAAGCGGTCTGCTAAACGTAACGGCCACCCGAGTATTGAGCGATCAGAAGATCAACAAGCAAGCATGCTCATACTCCTGCGAATCCAATCAGTAACACTTCCGTACAGTCTGGTCTCTTCGTCTGATATGTTGCATATCATAGCCTGGTGGTGATATAACGTCAGACCCTAATAGCCTGATAAGTCATGCCGATGCAAGGTCCATAACGGTTCGAGAAACTACTGATAACACCTACCAGTAGATCTCAGCAACCCTGGCCAGGGATTTCCTATTATGGCCAATCGAGCATAGCGCAACATCAACCCCCAATACCGGGAGAGATGAAATCCCCTCCTATCGCTCATTGTCTCGATGTGACTCGGGGCTGTACCTAAAAACTACCGTTTTGCACGATCTCTTGAACATGGTAAGGTGGAAATCAAAGCACAGTAGGAATCCACACAAGACTCTATGACGATCTCGGGTCGATAGACTAACCTGTCCCAGTAACACCAGAGAACTGCTATCTGACGATAGGTATAATACCATCTAGGAGTTATCGGCGAGTCCGTTCAGTGTACCCAGTCTCCACTGAGCACCCGTATACCATCTCTGATGTCAAACACCAATGGATATGGGATCATCCATTGCCCATCATATGGGTCGAGAAGTGTATACGCTAGTCTACTCTGGAGTATCGATGCCCTGTCTCGATACTCCCACGACTAGGAATATTTGAAGGATGTACTTGCCGACTACCTCTGCCCCACTAGTATGACCCACATCATAATCCTGGCAGTCAAGTACTCATCCTAAGGGCTTTATCAACATGTAATAGAGAGACAATAAGTGTATATGTTAAGATAAAGAGCAACCAGATAGCATACTATGATGTCGAGTAAGAAAGTCCTCCCTAAATATGTCCTAGCATCCACTACAATATACATCGCATGTACAGTAATGGCCTCTAGGGCATACATATAACTAACAAAGTCATGGCATTGTGCATTTATTATGGCATGGGCCATGCTTGATATTTTATTGGATTGTTATGAGATATTTGTGTAGGCAGGGGAGATATTTTGTGCAAGGAATTTTCTTGGCCAGCTCAACACAAACACCTCACAACACATAAAGAAAAATGAGCAGCCACTTCTTTTTCTTGGGTTGCCTTTTTTCTTTTGGTGCTAAGTCTTGAGCTCACACTTCACACCTATGGCTTCTTCTTCACCTCCATCCATACCCTCTCATTAGTTGAGAATCCATGGATGTCTTGAGACAAAATGATCGCACTCTCTCTCTACTTCATCTTGGGTATCTAGGCTAGCAAAATGGATGCCTGAGTTGCTTTGGTTTTGAAGCGGGAGCCCGTATTACTAATCCTCGACGTGGATCGTCTTCGACGAGGGAGAACGGAGAACAAACTTGATCGAGGAAGCCGGGAGGAGCTTGGGACAGAGGTTGAAGAATGAAAGACACGGATTGATCGGTATAACCTCTTTAGACTCCTTTTACAGTTAACAAGTATAGGGTTAATGGTTCGATCCGGGAATTGGGTTCCGTTAACGCCGGGTTTTAAAAAGTTTTTGTTCCGCGTTTGGCCACGGATTGATGGCCGGGGCACTGACGTAACCTTACACTAGGTACCCTAGTTACCTCGACTATGAGTTTGGAGCTCGTTTCATAGACTCTAAGGTGGGTCATCTTCAATGGAGGGAGACCGGAGATCATGCTTGATCATTGAGGTCTCTAGGAGCTTGGGATGATGGCTAAAGACCGAAGGACACAGATCATTTAGTATAACCTTTCTAAAATCTTTTTATGTTTGCTAGGTTTTAGGGTTTATGGTTCGATTCGTTTTGTGGGGTTGTTCTAGCGCAAGTTTGTAAAAAAAATTTGTTCCGCATTCTGTCACGGTAGATGGCCAGGACGCTGGCATAACCCAACAGGTAATATACCCGCATTGCACGGAATCACCCTGTCCAAGGTGATGTCTCCTAAGACTGATGAGGAGAGGGTTCGCTTGAGCACTATACCCTATACTTCGGCGGTAGGATCTATAATGTATGTGATGCTATGTACAAGACCATATGTAGCTTACGCGCTAAGCGTGGTGAGCCGGTATCAGTCGAACCCAAGTGAGAACCACTGGACAACAGTGAAGAACATTCTCAAGTACTTGAGAAGGACTAAGGAGATATTATTTGTTTTCGGTAATGGAGACCTCAAGGTCGAGTCCTTTACCGATTCAAGCTTCCAGAGTGACAAGGATGACAGCAAGTCTGTCTCGGCTTTTGTGTTCACCCTCAACGGAGGGGCGATGTGTTGGAGGAGTTCCAAACAGGATACCGTCGTAGACTCGACGATGGAGGCTGAATACATTGCTGCGAGCGATGCCGTAAAAGAATCGGTCTAGATGAAGAAGTTCATTTCTGAACTTCAGGTAGTTCCGTCCATTGTTGATCCGATATCTTTGTATTACGATAACAATAGGGCTATAGCTTTAGCGAAGGAACCACGGTCCTATCAGAAATCCAGACACATCGTAAGGCGGTATCACTTGATCAGGGAGATCATAGATCACCAGAAGATCGAGGTCCGGAGAGTGGATACAAAAGAGAACACGGTGGATCCATTTACAAAGGCCCTCCCTCAAGCATAGTTCGAGCGACTTTTTGAGATGTTGGGGATGCGGTACGCCAGCAGCTGGCCTTAGAGCAGACATTAGGTATTCGTTACGTCAATAACTGGCCTATAGTATAAGTGGGAGATTGTTGGATATGTATGCCCTAGAGGCCATTATTGTATATGTATACATGTGGATGCTGGGGATATGTATGTACAGGATGATCTTGCTCAGTTATATAGTATATTATTTCAGTTGTCTTTATCAGGATATGTGTATTTGTTTTTATTGATGCTTTATCCCGCTTGCACATATTGATAAAGACTTGATATAGTAGTATACTATTATGGTTTGACTTTATCTTAACATGGCATATGATATACACGTTATTACATATTACGGTTACATGTTGATAAAGCCCATAGGATCTTTCTTGACTACCTGCGTTGTGATGGCGATCATACTTGTGGGAGCTAGATAGTCTATAAGCACATCCTTAAATGTCCCAAGTCGTAGGAGTATCGAGATCGGGCATCGATACTCCAGAGTAGACTTGCGTGTACGTTTCTAGACCCCGACGAGAGGCGGTGGTTAGTCCCACAACCATTGGTGTGATCACCTAAGATTGTATACGGGTGCTCACTGGGGTGAGTACACTGGACGGACTCGCTGAGAACCTTTCGATGGTATTATACCTATCGTCAGATAGCAGTTCTCTTGTGACATGTGTACATGTTAGTCTTTGGACCTGAGATCGTCATTTGTCTCGTATGAGTTCCCACTATGCTTTGATCACTACCATACCACGGCTCTACTAAGTCGTGCAAACAGGTTTTGGTTGGGTACAGTCCCGAGCCACATGGAGACAGTGAGTGATTGTCAGGGATTCGTCTCTCCAGGTATTGGGAGTTGATATCACACTGTGTTCGATTGGTCAGGACCATAAGACCTTGGCCAAAGCAGTTGGGATTTACTGATATCAGTAGTTTCCCGGATTGATCTTAAGCCGAATCAGCACGAATTATCGGGTTATTTGGGTCTGACGCTTACCAACCCCTAGATCCGGTATGCGATACTCTTAGACGAAGAGACCAGACTCTATGGAGATTGTCACGGATAGGCTCAGTAGGGATCCAGATGAGTTTGCTCGTCGGCCTTCCTTTTCGACAGGTATCCGGGTAGCCGTTACATACAGCTAGTGCCGCTGACGTGCTTATGGTTATGGATTTATCCAGTAACGCACTTCCTGCGTACTGTCGAGTCTTTAGAGTCTCACATAGAGGGTTTCCCTGCTTCGGGCGAAACGATGTAGAGGCCGTATGGTTTTACGGTAGTGTTCGATCACATACGTGCACCTATGATGTTCGGACGGATAATACTAGCGGGCTTTGGTTTAAGCCGAATCCTAGTATTATATTGTTGGATTATTTTCGTCTATTTTGTATTCGTATTTTTCGGAATATGGATACGGGTATGTATATACGGTGAGGGGTATTCTTGTAATTTGTTACAAGAGTGCTTTTAGAGGAAGACACCTCATTATTTGTTCTAACCATTTAGTTAAATGGTTAATGAAGTGGAAGGTGAGGTGTTCTCATTCATTGAAAGAAGCATGGCTACTTGGTGACTCACTTAGTGAGTCATGGATTACTATTAAGGCAAGGTGGCATCTAGATATTTGGTGGAAAATATCTAGATATTTTATGGTTAAGATATTATTTTATTATTTTGTGGAGCTTGCTTTATTAGTCACAAGACTTAGCCATTCTTCATTCTATTATGCTCACTACAACACTCTCATCTCCTCCAAGCTCATCTTCTTCTACCTCAAATCCTAATAGTCTCATGTGTTGAGAAACCTAGGGTTCTTGAGACAAAACAATCCATCATCACTCTCTACATCATCTAGGCTACTTAGACTAGCATACTAAGTAACCTAGTTACCTCGGTTTAAAGGTAGGAGCTCAAAGTAGATACTCTCGGGTGGATCATCTTTGACGTGAGGAAGCCGTCGATCAAGCTCGATCATGGAGGCCACTAGGAGCATGCGAAAGGAGAGGAGTGAAGACCCAAAGGACTCGAGTCTTTTGGTATAAACTTCTTTCATAGTAGATAACTATTTTAGTTGCTAGTTAGGTTTATGGTAGATCCGGTTTTGGGTTATTCTAGCGCCAACTTTGCATCATAGTAAAAATTTTGTTCCGCAATCGGCCTCGGATGATGGCTAGGGCATTAGCATAACCTTTCAACTGATGATCTCTCAAGATACGGACATGTGATCCTGAGAAACACAAATCTGAATCTTTTGAGAAATTCAAGGAATATAAGTATGAAGTTGAGAACCATACGGGTAAAATTATAAAATTCTTCGATCCGATCGGGGAGGAGAATGCTTGAGTATGGAATTCAGAGACTACTTAAAAGAGAATGGGATTCTCTCTCTGCTTACTCTTCCGTATACACCACAGCACAACCGAGTTTCGCAGCAGAGGAATTGCACCCTATTAGATATGGTGCGCTCTATGATGAGTAATGCTGAGTTGCCTATTTCCTTTTGGGGTTATGCACTTGAGATAACCGCATTCCTATTGAATAGAGTTCCGACCAAATCCATGCCTACCACTCCATATGAGATATGGAATGAAAAGAGACCATCTCTTAAACAAGTTATGAAATGGGGTTGCCCGGCCTATGTTAAAAATCAAAATTCGGACAAGCTTAAGGCAAGGTCAGTTCTGTGCAAGTTTGTAGGATATCCCAAACATTCGCGAGGGTATATCTTCTACCACACTGAAGAACAAAAGGTGTTTGTTTCTCGACATGCCACCATTTTAGAAAAGGAATTTCATGTGAAAGAGATTAGTGGTAATGAGGTAGAATTGGAAGAAGTTCCAGCAACACAAACTATTACTGACGATTTGGTGGAACCGGAGGATTCAATAGTCCCCAACGAACCTCAGCCACTCCGTAAATCTAGTAGGGTTCCACATCCACCTGAGAGATACTACAGTTTTCTCATAGACGGTGGGAGCAAGGATTGCATCATGGAAGATGATGACCCAACTAGTTTCGAGTAGACCATCACAAGTGGAGACTCTGTGAAATGGCTGGATGCTTTACGATCTGAGATGGAATCCATGTACACAACTAAAGTATGGACTTTAAAAGTTGCTCCTGAAGGGGTAAAACCCATCGGGAGCAAGTGGATCTTGAGAAGATAATTGGTGTAGATGGAAAAGTTGAGACTTTCAAAGCTAGACTTGTAGCAAAAGGTTTTCCTCAACGACCAGGTGTTGATTATAATGAAACTTTTTCTCCAGCGGCTATGCTTAAGTCCATCAGGATCCTACTTGCCATTGCTGCATACTATGACTATGAAATTCGGCAGATGGACGTCAAGATCGCTTTTCTAAATGGTGATTTAGAAGAGAGTGTGTACATGACACAGCCAGAGGGCTTCGTAGACAGTGGGAGCAGCGGAAGCTGCTCAAATCAACCTACGGATTAAAGCAGGCATCGCGGAGCTGGAACATCTGTTTCGAGGAAGCTGTCAAAGAGTTTGACTTCATCAAAAATGTAAATGAACCATGTATATACAAGAAGGTTGTAGAGAGTAAGGTTGTCTTCCTTGTATTGTACATGGATGACATACTCTTGATAGGAAACGATGTTCCTATGCTACACTCGGTCAAGCTCTTCTTATCACACAAGTTCTCAATGAAAGATCTAGGTGATGCCTCCTACATCTCGGGGATAAAGATCTATAGAGATAGATCTAGAAGGATAATGGGATTGTCCTAATCCAGGTACATAGACACCATACTAAAGAGGTTTAGTATGGAAGATTCTAAGCGTGGTTATTTACCCGCATGTTCAGGAATCACTCTCTCTAAAGAGATGTCTCCCAAGACTGATTTGGAGAGGGCTCGCATACAAGGGATACCCTATGCTTCGGCAGTCGGGTCTATCATGTATGTGATATTATGTAACAGACCAGATGTAGCTTACTCATTAGGTGTAGTGAGTAGGTATCAATAAAATCCATGGGAGAAACACTGGACAGCTGTGAAGTACATTCTTAAGTACTTGAGAAGTACTAAAGAAATGTTCTTGGTGTATGGTAACAGTGAACTCCAGGTGGAGTCCTTTACCGATTTGAGCTTCCACAGTGATAAAGGACGACTTTATGTCGGTCTCGGGTTTTGTCTTCACCCTCAATGGAGGGGCGGTATGTTGGAAGAGTTCCAAGCTAGATACCGTAGCAGACTCGACGATGAAGGCTAAATACATCGCTGCCAATGATTCTGCCAAAGAGACTGTCTGGATGAAGAAGTTCATAGCTGAACTTTGTGTGGTTCCATCCATTGAGCATCCAATACTTATGTATTGTGATAAAAATAGAGCTGTGGCTTTGGCCAAGGAACCCCAGTCCCATCAGTGATCCAGACATATTCTTAGACGGTATCATCTGATCAGGGAGATGGTAGATCTCCAGGAGATCGAGGTCAGGAGAGTTGTCACGAAGGATAACACAGCGGATCCACTCATGAAGGCCTTCCCCCAAATGCTATTCGAAAGACTATTTGAGATGTTGGGTATGAGATACTACAACAACTGGCCTTAGTGCAAGTGGGAGATTGCTAGTGATATGTATGCCCTAGAGGCCATTATTGTATGATATAGTGGATGCGTTGACATATATATGGAGGACTTTCTTGCTCGACATGATAGTATACTATCTGGTTGCCTTTATCTTAACATGTTCACTAGTATTATTATACTGTCTCTCATATACATGTGGATAAAGCCCTTAGGATGTTGGCTTGACTAGCAGGATTATGATGCAGATCATACTGCTGGGACCTAGGTAGTCCACAAGAACATTCTTCAATTGTTTCTAGTCAAGGGAATATCGAGACAGGGCATCGATATTCCAGAGTAGACTAGTGTGTACGTTTATTGACCCTGTATAAGGCGATGGTTGATCTCATATCCATTGGTGTTTAACATCAAAGATTGTACACAAGTGCTCATTAGAGAATGGGTACACCGAACAGGACTCGTCGAGAACTCCTAGATGGTACTATACCTATCGTCAGATAGCAGTTCTCTGGTGACACCGGTACATGTTAGTCTGGAGACCTGAGATCGTCATAGAGCCTTGTGTAGTTCCTACTGTGCTTTGATTTCCTCCCTATCATGGCTCAAAGGAATCGTGCAAACAGGTGGATTTCAGGTGCAGTCCCAAGTCACATGGAGGCAATGAGCGGTAGGAGAGGTTTCGTCTCTCCCAGTATAAGGAGTTGATGTTGCGCTATGCTCGATTGGCTATAACAGGAAGTCTCTAGCCAGGGCTGTTGATGATATTTTCTGGTAAGTGTTATCAGTAGTTTCTCATACCGTTATAGGCCTTACATCGGCATGACTTATCAAGTTATTGGGATCTGACTACTCCACCCCCAGACTCGATATGCGACATATCAGACGAAGAGACCGAATTGTATGGTAAGTGTTACCTATAGGCTTCATGGGAGTTTGGACAAGCTTGCTTGTTGATCTTCTATTCGCTCAATACCTGGGTAGTCGTTACGTCCAGCTAGTACCGCTGACGGCTTGTGGGTGACTGATGTGATCATCACCTACTGCTGGCATTTTGACGAGTCTTTAGAGTCCCACATAGAAGTTTTCTGGTTCAAGCGGAACGAAGTAGGGCACATATGCTGATATGTGCGGAGGCCTGATTAAATATGAGTATGAGATACTGTATTGTAATCTGGTGGTTATTTGTTATGAGTTAGGTTATATGTGATATTACCAGATTATTGAATCAAGTGTTGATTTGATAATGTGATATACAGATAAATGATATTAGTCGGTTATATATGATATAACCGGATTATTGAATCAAGTGTTGATTTAATAATATGATATATATTTATATTTGATATAATTATATATTAACTAATTTTATTAGCTCACTAATTATTTTCTTCATAATATATATATTATATGTGTGTGTGTGTGTATTTTATGATGCATGGTTTGTTTTTTCTAATTTGTGAAAATAGAAAATGAGGTTGAATTGGAGGAATGGGGTGAGGCATGGTTTGATGAATATTTTATTCATCTTACTATACTATTGAAGCATGGTTACAATTGAATATTATTTTCAATTGGATTGTTCAATAATGTGTGAGCTTCATGCCATTTTAGAGACTTAGATCATTTTCTTTCTTGAGCTCATGTGATGATTTTCTCTCTTGCTCTCTCACTTTTCCTCATCTCCACCTCCAAGCTCAATTCCTCACTTGAGCTGTGAAACCTTGAGCTTGTGAGAAACCTAGTGAGCAAACAAAACCTCTACTTTACCATCCTACACTAGATTAGCACTTTGGAGTAGCGTGTTTACTTCACTAAAGAGTTTAGTGAAGAGGTAGCTTGGATTAGCGGACTTCGGGTGGATCATCTTCGGCACAAAGGTCATTGAAGCAAGTTTGTTCAACCTTCAAGTGGAGCCTAGTGGAGTCGTAGGGACTACAACCCGGAGGTTTAGAAGAGAAGGATACGGTCTACAAAGGTTGTAGCCACCTTTCTCTTATATTAGTTTTTGTTATATCATAGTTAAACCCTAATCAACTAGTTTAAGATCTTGGTTAGTGTAGATTAGCACCGCTAATTTTTTAAAATTGGCATGCTTGATGCTAGTAAAACCCAGCGGTGGTGCTAACATACACTTTCAGAAACAACCATGCAAAGATATAAATATACGACACCCTGAGTTGAAGATCAAAACCCAGAAAGAAAATAAAGAAACCAAGCATCATCAAGAAACCAGAATAAGAATAAATACATGAGCGTGACTCTAAGTCCAAAAGAATACAACAACAGTTTCTATGTCTACAAAATATACAAGGTCTGGTTGATGGAGCTTTAACTAGATACAACTGAATAAATATACAAATACAAAATGGTGGTCACGATGCAAGTGAAACCCTACCTACCAAAGCGAATCACCCAGAAGAAGGCGGTGTACTAGCAAGGCCGCTACTGGATCCTGTGCGGTCAAACCTGCAAGAAAACTGTGGCACAACGGGGGTGAGTTGCCAGCTCGTGAGTAAAAGACATCACCGAGTAGAAACCTCCTAGGTCATACAGTAATATAATAATAATAGCACGATAACATCGAGTAGTAGCAAGGTAATAATATAAACATATGTGTAATATCAAGTATTCATGTCCGTGTCACAAAGTAACTACATGTCATGTGTATCATGTATAAATGCATCATCAAATGGGTGTGTCTAGCATCGACACACAAAATCATGATATAACCTGAGTGCCAAGCATCGACACTCGAAAACATCATGAAAACTGTGTCCATCAGCAACACATAATCCTAATATCTTGGGCTCCGTCGGTCTGGTTTGGCCCATATCCATATGATCTCACGACTACGGTCAGTATCCTCCGGATATCCGCCGCGCCATCAATCACCGGTCGGTTGTGCTCCCCTGCCGAGCTCAATGTCTCTCTATACGGCCTTCTTGTCCCGGGGTACTGCAAGTCGATGTCGCACACCCCACGTGTTCGCGGGGAGGCGGAAATTGAAAAAAAAAAGATTTTTACGGGCTTCACAACACCGACTTGAACCAAGGATCGATCATAAACCATAGCAAGCAAACATTTGTGAGGTTAACTACAAGTACAGAAGTTTATACCTCACGTTACATGTCCTTTGTGTCTTCTTTTCTCGCTGTCCTCCACCTCGTCATAGGCTCCATTGATCATTTGGATCGACGCTTCCTTGTCGTCCCCCTCAAATCGAAGACGATCAACCCGAGAGTTTGTGTATCGAGCTCCTACCTCAACTGAAGAAACTAGGGCACCAAGTTCGCTATACTTGATGTCGTAGGCGATGTAGAGTATGAAGATGGAATGCAATGTCTCTTTTTACCCTAGGTTACTCAATACATGAGTGGTGTAGGGTTTGAGGTGGATGAAGATGGCTTGAGGAAAGGTTAGTGAAGAAGTAGCATGAGAATGGAGAGTGAGCTCTTATGTTGCAAACTGAACCATCTCCTTTATTCCATCAATATATCACAAATGAATAATCAAATTAGGTTCAATTTATAACAAATGAGTGATGGCTTTAAAACCCACCATGTGTCACATGAAGCCATGCTCAAAATCACGCATTTTCCACCTCATTTCCTCAATTACATAATATATTATTTATTTAACCTAAAATGAATAATACAATCATGATATGTCATCTTCAAAAAACATCTTTGAACAAATTACAAAAATTCCCCTCGTCCGTATATACATACACGTATCCGTATTCCGAAAAATACGAATACAAAAGAGACGAAAATAATCCATCAGTGTAATACTAGGATCTGGCTTAGACCAAATCCCACTAGTATTGTCCGTCCGAATCATCATGCGTGCACAAGTACACGCACGTGATCGAACCCTGTCGTAAAACCATATGACCTCTACATCTTTTGCTCGATGCAGGGAAACCCTCTGTGTGGGACTCTAAAGACTCGACACTACGCTAGCAGTGGGTTTAACCTTAGGCCGCAAGCAGTACTAGCTGCATGTAACGACCCCCAGGTATATGTCGATGAGAAGGCCGATGAGAATAACTCATCCGAACTCCAACTAAGTCTATCTGTGACAATCTCCGTACATTCCGGTCTGTTCGTCTAAAAGTATCGCATATCGAGCCTAGGGGGCGGTAATCGTCAGACCCCTAATAGCGCAATAGTTAGGTTACGCTAGCGCCCCGACAATCAATTCGTGGCCAAATACGGAACAAAACCTTTTTAAAAACCCGGCGCTAACGGAACCCGATTCCCGGATCGAACCATTAACCCTATACTAGTTAACTGTAAAGTGTTTAGAGAGGTTATACCAATCGATCCATGTCCTTCGGTCTTCAACCTCTGCCCAAGCTCCTCACGGCTGCCTCGAACAAGTTCTCTCTCCGGTCTCCCTCGTCGAAGACGATCCACGTCGAGGATTCTTAATACGGGCTCCCGCTTCAAAACGGAAGCAACTCGGGCATCCAGTTTTCTAGCCTAGATGCATAAGATGAAGTAGAGAGAGTATGTGATCATTTTGTCTCAATTCATACATGGATTCTCATGAGAGGGTATGGATGGAGGTGAAGAAGAAGCCATAGGTGAAGCAAGTGTGAGTTCAAGACTTGGCATATGAAGAAAATAGCAACTCAAGAAAAATGTCATCTCTTTTCTTCATGTGTTTTGTGAGGTATTTTTTTGAGAAAGTTGCAACTAAAAAATTTCTCCATGAGAAAAGAACTGCCCCCTTTCAAAAGTATCTCACAAACAATACTAATAAACAATAAAGCATGGCACAAGGAAAACCACCATGACTTACCATGCCATAATAAATGCACCATGCCAAGATTTAACCTCACACTTTACACATAAACAAAATTAAACATTTTAAAAAAAAACCTAAATGTTTAATACTAGAAAAAGAAATGGCTTCTTCAAAAGTAATCTTGTAACGGATTACAAGAATACCCCTTATCTGTATATACATACCCGCATCCGTATTTCGAATGAATACGAATACAACGAGACGAAAATAATCCAACAATATAATACTAGGATCCGGCTTAAACCAAAGCCCACTAGTATTATCTGTCCGATCATGATTCGTGCACAAGTGCACGTATATGATCGAACCCTGCCATAAAACCATATGGCCTCTACAACGTTTCGCCCGAACCAGGGAAACCCTCTATGTGGGACTGTAAAGACTCGTCAATACGTTGGCAGTGGGTTTAACCACAAGCACGTCAGTGGCACTAGCTGTACGTAACGGCTACCCAGGTATTGAGCGAAAGGGAGGCCGACGAGCGAACTCATCCTGAAACCCTACTGAGCCTGATAGTGACAATATCCGTACATTCCGGTGTGTTCGTATATGAGTATCGCATATCGAGTCTGGGGGGTGGATAAAGTCAGACCCCTAATAACTTGACATTTAGTGTCGGTATGAAGCCTATCACCAACTGAGAAACTACTAATCCGAATTAGTAATTCTCGTCTACCCCGGCCGAGGATTTCTGGCGATGGCCACCCGTGCACTCCGCGACATCAACCCCTAATATACCGGGAGAGACGAAGCCCTTAACGATCCGCTCATTGCCTCCATGTGGCTCGGGACTGTACCCAACTAAAACCTGTTTGCACGACTCCGTTGAGCCGTGGTAGAGTAGTAATCAAAGCACAGTAGGAACTCACACGAGAAAAATGATGATCTCAGGTCGATAGACTAACCTGTACACATGTCACCTGGGAACTGCTATCTGACAATAGGTATAATACCAACTAGCATGTTCCCGGCGAGTCCGTATGGTGTACTCATAAACCAATGAGCACCTGTATAAATCTTAGGTAAACCAACTAACACCAATGGCTTGTGAGACCGACCACCATCCATAGTCGGGGTCTTGATCCGTATACACTAGTCTACCCTTGGAGTATCGATGCCCAGTCTCGAAACTCCAACGACTAGGGACACTTTAAGGATGTGCTTATAGACCACCCAGCTCCCACATATATGATCGCCATCATACTGCTGTTAGTCAAGCATGAATCCTATGGGCTCTATCAACATGTAATAGTGATCTGTAATGTCACTTGAAGCATGTACATGATGATAAAGACAAACCATATAGCATACTATCATCTCGAGTAAGACTGTTCTACCGGTATAGGTCCTCCCTCAATCATTGCAATCATGTACCTGGGATCTAATAATTGACTTGAGGGCACTATATCCAATAATCTCCCACTTGCACTTCAGGCTAATTATTGCGGTGTCGTATAATCACAGCCCGTGTGATACCGAACACCCAACTTCTCTACTAATCAGTTTCACAAAGCTCATTTATGAAACGATTGCGTTCGAGAAATAGTTTCAGTGAGTGGATCCGCTCCAATGTTTCTTTCTATGTCTCTCTTTATCTCAAGTTCGCGGAGAAAGCCATCTCCCGAAATGAGCAATACCTGTCTTACAATATGTCTGGATATCTGATGGGACCCAGTTCACGAATGAACTCCAAATCCAGTAAATATCTTAGAATGTATCGTCAACTGAATTTAATCAGTATCATGTGCCATGCCTCCCTCAGTATCTGCTTGGACCACATGTCCAAACTACTGCCCCTCAAACGAGGGAAAACTAGAACTCTAACAGTCACTCTGTCATCCAGGTCATCTTGGAAGCCTGGAATGATAACCGTCTCCCGAAGGAGGCTGTCATTACCAAATCCGTAGAACATCTACTTATGTTCAAAAACTGCTTCCGAACGTTTCTCCAGGATTGGATTAATATATCAACTTATTGCATCTAGTGCAAAAAAACATCTGGTGTGGTACTTGACATCTCATGATCGACTCAATTGCCTAAGCAAGTGATATGCCAATCATGCACATCTCTCTCCTCTTTAGTCTATAAGATACCTTTAGAGAAGGTGACTCCATCACCTGCAGGTACACTACCATGCCAGGAGTCGTCTATTCTAAAACACCTTTAGAATGCCGTCTAAATACCCAGATTGGGAAACTACCCAAACCTAGATCTAAAACCATAGATCTAGTAACCAGAATGCCAGATATAATATCCATATCTTATGTGGAGAAACCACTGTGTAACAACTACAGTATAACCGATCGTAGTATATGAATATCACTTCCTACAAGTGTATGTCATTTAAATACCAGGACATACCACCCTACTACCTTCTTAATAGATCCATCTCCTATTTTGATGAAGTCAAAGCCTATGTCTATTACATCAAAAATAAATGATCTATCTCCGCTATATCCGCATTAGTCTATAAATAGACGCAAGCTACTTGTTCACTATGCTTCCGCTGCTCCCACTGACTACAACAACTCTCTGGCAGAGTCATATATACTTGCACTTCTAAAGCTAGTTTAGAACGACGCTATATTCATCCTCATGCCGGGTCTCATAGTCTAGAACAACAGTAATGGCAAGTCTGGGTAAACAAGAACCTTCCTGTTATCGTCTTTGAGGATGCCGAAGTACTTCTCGGGCGCCTGAGGTTACCCACCATATCTGCGGAGTGGCTAATGGAATGTCAAACCCGATTGAATCTTTAGGTTCTATTAAATTTTCAGTAATCGTTTGTGGTTTTGGAATCACTTCCAGTTCTACCATACTCCCACTACTATTTTCTAAAAAAGTCCATTTTGCTAAAACTGTGGCGAGTCAAGAACAATATCACTATTGATCTCCCAGATGGTAGAAAGTTACCCCTCGTCATAGCCCGGGATAACCCACAGACTGACATTACAGAAACGTGCCTTGAGTTATCCAAAGTCTGGTTTTAAGCATAAGCCGGACAACTCCATATACCTTAACTTCGTTAAGATATGAACCATTCTATATACAATATAGAAACAGTGGCACTGATTTAATTGGAACCAGATTTAAATCATGCAGCTGTCTCCAGTGCATGTCAACTAAATGGAAAGAGGCCGATCAACATTACTCAACTTAGGAGTGAATCCAAATATGAGTAACCTGAAAGAGAATCAAGTTCCCAAAACCATTACTATCAACTGAATACCAAAACACAAGTATCTACATCTTCGATCACCTTGATGAATCCTGATACTTGCAACACATGGTTCTCTACTTTATTCTTATACCTATAACTTCTCAAAACTTTGGCCTTGTACTTCTACGAAATACTTAACTAAAACTAAAGAAGTCATAAGTAAATAGAATATAGTACGAGTACCAACCCCTCTGTCCTAATGGAAACTGGACAACATACAATACTTTGTATAAGTCCCCTGAGTTGAATAACTCATATCCTATGCGTCGTAGGTTGAAAACTATACTATGGTTAAGAAGAATTATACCGCTGTTTAATGCTCCTTACCCAATCATCAACTGATACAGGTAAATGTCATGAACTTAATTTCAAAAAGTTATATCCCACTTTATAAAATAAACGTACAGATATATCAGTTTGAAATTGGTGCATAACAACGGATATTCAAAACCAAATATCTGCCGTCAGGCAAAAACCCCAGGTGATCTCCTTAAATATCACCAATTACAACGAATTCCGACATAATGAGGATAAAATCACCTAATTCCCAATAACTTACTCCCACTCATCATCTGTAAAACCATACAGATGTGAGAATCAAACCCGGTAAATACATACCCTGGAGTAAGGATCTAATTGGGAAATCAGTTTTCAATTAACAATGCACATTGAAACTGAAACATTAAAACGTTTCGAAGGGGTATCCAAGCATTCCTGTTAATGCCTCTTCCATTATCCAGATTCATGACTATAACCGTATATTTCTTTACCGTCTCTCCAAATCCCTTTATTTGTCTTTACTCATTACCTTCTGTACACCACCCTTAGGCTAAATGGTTTTCTTCCTTCCCGACCGTTCGGCACCAGCCTATGGTTTAGAAGAAGACTATCCAATAAGCTTAATAGGTGTACTCTCCTAATCCTAGGAGCACTCGCAACCTGAGAGAAGGTAATGATAAAAGACAACCTGAATAATCCTAATCATTTTCTCCTGAACCGGAGAAATGCAAAGGTGAAGTAGGAGTGGCGATGAACTACGCGGTTTCGTCATGAATGATAGCAGTCGCAAATTACTTTGCCCTCTTTCTAATCCCTTTATTTGTCTTTACTTATTACCTTCTGTACAACACATTTAGGCTAATTGGTTTTCTTCATTCCCTACCTTTCGGCACCTGTCTATGGTTTGGAAGAAGACTATCCAATAAGCGCAATAGGTGTACCCTCTCCTAATCCTAGAAGCCCTCATAACGTGAGAGAAGGTAAAAGGAAAAGACAACTGAATAGTACTATTCAATTTCTCTAGAACCGGAAACCATCCTCGAATCTGAAACAAGTTTCTTCGAGTTGTATGTAACTATACGATGGTCATATCCAATAAATGTGGATCTTCGTAGTGATACGGAATGTTCCCGAGAAAATCAAAGGCTAAAAGTAGGAGTGGCAATGAAGTATGCAACTCAGACAATCCAAAAGTCAATATGTTTTAAGAAGGTCCGGTTATCTTGGTTACTGAGTTATAGTCTAGGGTCGGGCCATGGTCGCTTCCAAAGAGAGAGAGAAAAGAAACACTCAGCGTGCACTCTAACCTAGATCAGAATGATCAATCACTTTATCTAATCAGGATGTCTCCCACTGCATCCTTAAATTCTCCTCCAAATCTGAAAGAAGAATTAGCCGGGATCACCCGAGGAGTAAACCAACTCATCGTTGGTATTGGGATCCAACTACCATCGCATGATAACCTGATGGGATCCACTCAAGTTATCACACTCCGGAAGGTATGCGCATGCATGGCAAGTTTCCTGTATGTTTGAAACTCCCGATGTGTTTTTTACCCCTAGGACCCAAGTGACCTTGATGAATAATCAACAAATCAAAAGGTCCTAGTCAAGTTCAACCCGCCATTATCTTGATTGCGTTAAACCCACCCGCACGACCCGTGACGAATAATCAACAAAGTCGTACGACCGTCCTAACCAATCCACATGTCCATGCGACAGAAAAACATTACAGAGTTACCGCACACTATGCCTTGGCGAATAACAACGACAAACGTAGCGCAAATACTAAGCAATACTAATCTGAAATGACAGAGGGCTACGGCCGGTTTTTGGCGAAAAACCATTAATGTAATGAACTTGATATCGTTCAAAGAACTGATTGGTTTTACAAATATATATAGTGGCGAAAACTTTTGCTAAAGAGGTGTCACGACCCGAAATTTAGTTCGTGACCGGCACTTAAATCACGAACTAAATTAAAACGTAACGTAAATTAAGTAAGCCGAAGCCCAGAAATCTAAACCTTTTAAAGAAAATAAAAGAGGTGATGTTTTGAAATAAAGGTATGATGAAATCAAATGTTTTCTTAAATGCATAGATAATGGAACATGAAAAATGCAAGTGTATTTTACTAGTTAAAAAACATGTTTCGTCTTTTTAAAAATTTGGGCAGCACCTCCCTTGTATATTTTGATCCAAAACCACATATACATGATAATATAAAAGGCATCCCCAAGCGGGAGCTAGCTCTTCGCCAATCGGCGGAATCACAACCACGCAAGTCAAAATATATGTATACGACGCCCAACGGTGAAGATCAACACAAAGAATGATGAATAAAGCAAGACATCAACCCACTAAGCGAACATATAACCCATCGCTCTATGTCTCGCAACCACAAGTCTTGCTAAGTCTTACTACTTATACAAATACTAGTTACTGATTGATGGAGTTGACTAGATACAACAGGAATAATAAATACAAGAGTGGCAAGATCCAATATGTACCACCTACCAAAGCAAATCACCCGAAAGCAAGCCGTGTGTCAGCGATACCGCTACTGATCAACACGGTCAAACCTGCAAGAACTGTGGAACAACGGGGGTGAGTTGCCAACTCGTGAGTAGAAACATCAGCAGATAGAAATCGAATAAAACAATGATTTCCGATGCCAACTATATCATAAAGGTAATACTATGATATCTAAGGTGACTGTGTCTGCATATATACCAACAATATAATCAATTCCTGTATGCATGTTGATATCATCTACGTGTCCATCAATGACACAATAACATCATGGAACCTTAGTGTCCAACATCGACACCCGAAACATCATGAAAGCATATGCATGTAAATATGAGGATATCAACCAACGTGTGTCCATCAATGAAACATCAAAATTATGGAACCTGAGTGTCCAACACCGACACTCGAAACATCATGAAACCCGTGTCCAGCATCGACACGTAAATTCTCATATCTCAGGCGCCGCATCCTCAGATCGGCCCTCAGGAGCCGCATACTCTGGCCAGCCCTCATATCCATCGCACGACTCCGGTCGGTATTCCCCGGATAACCGCCGAGTCCAAATACTATCACCGGTAGGTAGTGCTCCCTCTGCCAGGCTCATTGTCTACACCACAAAAATCATTTCTTACCCCTGGGTACCATACCAGGTCCACCATGTACCCGCAGACAGTGCCTACTGCTCCTCGAATCGGGTTTCACATATCAATCTTAAAACCGAGAAAACTCATGGTTGACGTGACGAAATATCATATCAAGAGAAACCGGGTTTTTAAAACAATACATACTTTCTTTTGAAATATAACCACGGTTCTCAAATCCAGAATCTCATGAAAACAACATCTCAATGCATATAATCGTAAAGCATGATGTATGCAAACATAGAACAGAAATGTGAGCATATTGGTATATCACGCAACATATCATAATGATGTGAGCATAGCAAGTATATCATGCAACATAGCATAATGATGTGGCAATTTACTGTGTAAGTAACATAGCAATTATCGATAATGAAAGTGTGTGAGCCGGCAAATCTATGTAAGTATAACATACGCATCATTGATAATGGTGTAGGTATACTAGCACAGGTATATATATAATAAGATGGGAATATCACGAACGTTGCAGCAAGTAAATCGTAAGCTCAATGCTATAAGGTATACATATATATAACATATCCGAGTCGATGAATCTATCAATCGGCAATCCAGCCTCACAACATCACGTACGGTATAATCCATCGTACAACATCCTCTAGTTAAGGGTATGGATCAATCATGAAGTAAAACTCATCACGTACGGAAATCCATCGTACGACGGTATTAAACAATTAGGGATTCTATCAACCTATACGATAATAAGGGTACGGATCTAAGTCTTGTACAGCATATCACTCATTATTATCATAATTATATATATATACCTATATCTCAGGTCACATCCGTATCAATCTCATATCAGGGGACCGACAAAGGAATCAATTATCTCATATCGACTCGCATCCGTATAACGACATATCAAACCAAGTCAACATATCTCATCGTATACTCTTTTCATCACATCAGTATTTCACATCAAGTCATCTTATATATACATTCTATCTTATTAATCTTATGTCGTATTCATCGATCTCATATCATGCTATTACAAATCTCATACTTATTCTCTTGCACTACATATATATCGCGATTCACAATCACATTTCATATCCTTATATATCAATTCGAGACATCCTTATCAATCATATCATTTCATACTAAAACCTTTAATCACATCCGTAGGTTCCTAGTATAGGTTTCTCTGACTATCCTATATATCGGTTTCCATTTTATAATTGGGGGGTGCTATATTCTATCCACCCGACTTCCCCCGTAGATATAAATCTACTCACCTGCGGAACTCCTTGTTCAGCCGTAGTCGATGTGCTTCGTCGTCTCGGAATCCATGCGAAGGTACCTACAAATCAACACATATCGCCACGTTACGAAAACCAAATCCGGAAAACCGATACGGCACACGGTGCGCTCATAGGTTAGAACGTATATCCTACGCATGCAAAAAAAACCAAACAACCCTCGTCGTTGACGTACAAACATCCAACGACCAAATCTCATAACTAATTTCAAAACCAAGAATTCCAATATCGGAAAACATAACCCAAAACCACCCCAATATGCTCCCAGATTTTGGCTCAGGTAATCTGGGACAAAAAGAAAAATACAGTAGCTATCTTATAAGGTATGTGAGCTACTGGCAAAACCCCAACACAATTCCCCAAATTTTGGCCGGCCTACTAGCTACAGTAACCGCCCCCGCTGGCCTTACCTTGGAGTTTAGGCCTCGTCTTCTCGTGGTGGTCTCCAATTGGTCTAACTAGGTTAATGTATATTTTTGATTTTTTTTTTATAAAGGTCCCGGGTTGCTCCAGATTCCCTGTAGATATCAAAAATGTCACAAAACCGACACGGAAAGTTTCCAAGTTAATATTTTGGTTCTAATCTCTGGTCTTGGCCAGTAAAACCTCACTAAGGGTTAAGTAAACGCCCACTACAGATCACAAGTCCACACAATCACCCAAACTCTCTCTTGAAATTTCCAAACATCGCTAATCTAAATTGATTTAACTCTAAACTAGTATAGGGTACTAGGAAACTAAAAATCTAAACTAGAAGTGTAGGAATTACCTCGTTTGGCAACTCAAGAAAATTCTTGAGATGCTCAAAGTCTTCAAAATCCAAGCTTGGAAGGTCCATAAGGTGTAGGATGAGGTAGGGATCATTTTTAATGAAGGGAGTATAGGGTTTTGGTGAAGATTTAGGGTAGTTGCCATGGGGTAGAGGAGTTGGAAGAGACATGAAGATGAAGATGAAGGAGATGATGAAAATGAGGAAGGAAAATGAATGGGTGAGAATTGGTCAAGGGTCTCTCTCTCTCCCTCTCTTTCTCACCCTCACTCTCTCTCACATGTGGCATGGCATGCCATCATCATGTTGTCCCCCCCTTCTCTCCAATTATTCTCCCATGTCTTCTCTTTTCTTTTTTCTTTCTCTCTTTTCCCAAACAATCATAAGTCACAAATACAGTGAAAACAACATGTAACAAAATGAAACATGTCATGGTGCACTAGCCATGATTAATTAAAAATACGGATTTGGCCTGATCGCGATTAGTAGTGCACTAATCAATTTTTATTTAAACCGCATATAATTAATTATAAAAATGCCAAATCCAATAAATATCTTTTTAAATGAATAAATCATTTTAATCTTCCATTATTTTCCTAATATTGGTATATAATTATACCATTTTACGAAAATCCCAAATTCGGAAATCGAATAGTTTTCGCCAAATATATTATTTTAATATTAAATTCCAAAAATAATATTTTATAGTTTCTGAAATGTTACAATCTTCCCCCTTAAATAAATTCGGTCCCCGAATTTAAATTTAAACCCCCAAATACTAACACGTTTCAATAATCAGCTCAAATCACGAGGCTCCGGAATCACGGAAGATACAGAAATACCACAGCGCATAAAGTGCGCATGAAAACGAGTACTGTCGGGTTCCTAGGCGGTTCCACAAGGCATCAACCATGCCAAATTCAAAAATCTAGGTGCCGAGAAACCCTAATGAAGATCGTTAACTAGAAATTAGGCGAAACTAGAAGCTAGTTAACAACTTAACTAAGAGTGAACGGAAATTACAACCTTTGTAGATCCGGTCCTCCACCTCCATAGCTCCGTGTTGACGTCCCACTGAGCACCCGTATATCATCTCTGATGTCAAACACCAATGGATATGGGATCATGCATTGCCCATCTGTATGGGTCGAGAAGGAATACGCTAGTCTACTCTGGTATATCGATGCCCCGTCTCGATACACCTACGACTAGGGACCTTGAAGGATGTACTTATGGACTACCATGTCCCCTCTAGTATGATCCGCATCATAGTCCAGGTAGTCAAGTACACATCCTAAGGGCTTTACCAACATGTAACAGAGAGACAATCAGTGTACACGTGAAGGTAAAGAGCAACCAGATAGCATACTATCTTGTCGAGCAAGAAAGTCCTCCCATATATGTTCAAGCATCCACTACAATATACATCCTATGTATAGTAATGGCCTCTAGGGCATACATATAACTAACAATCTCCCACTTGCACTAGGGCCATCTGATAGCAGTGGTTGTAGTATCTCATACTCAACCATCCCATAAAAGTCTCTTTCTGGGAAAAGGCCTTTGTGAGTGGATCCGCCGTGTTGTCTTCTGAATCTACTCTCCTTACCTCGATCTCCTTGGAGATCAACCATCTCCATGATCAGGTGATACTTCCTTAGAATATGCCTGGATCACTGATGGGACGGACGTTCCTTAGCATAAGCCACAACTCCATTGTCACACAATGGGAGGAACGAAGTTCATCTCATGAACTAATATACATCCAGACTGCCTCTTTGGTAGCATCTTAAGTAGCGATGTATCCAGCCTTTATCGTCTAGTATGCCACGGTATCTAGCTTGGAACTCTTCCAACATACCGTCCCTTTACCGAGGGTAAAGACAATGCCTGTGACTGACATTCAGTCGTCCTTATCACCCTGGAAATTTTCCAGTGATTCTCCCCAGGATCAATTGATACCATCTTACTACAACTAGTGAGTATCCTAACATCCAATTAGATCTATCTCATAGATCCAAAACCCAGGATTTAGGAGGTATCACTTTGATCCTATATGGAGAATCATTGTGATAAGCGGAGATTGAGCGAGCGTAACATAGGAAACTCCTTCCCTATCAAGAGTATGTCATCTACGTACTCTACGAGGATCACCACCATACTCCCTACTACCCTTTTGTTTATACAAGGTTCATCTACCATTTTGATGATGTCAAACTCTTTGACTAACACATCAAAACAGACGTTCCAACTCCGCGATGCCTGCTTTATCAAATAAAACATCTTGCCCACGTTTCCGCTGCTCCCACTGTCTACGAGGCCCTCTGGCTGTGTACTTATAAACGCACTCTTCTAAAACATCATTTTAGAAAAGCAGTCATGACACCCAACCGCCAGATATCGTAGTCATGGTATGTAGACATGGCAAATAGGATTTGGATGGACTTAAGCATAGGCATTGAAAAAGGTTTCATCATTATCCACGCCCGGTCGATGACGAAAACCTTTAACATGTCTAGCTTTGAAAGTCTCAACTTTTTCATGCACACCAAGTAATCTTCTCAAGATATACTTGTTCCTGATGGGGATTTAACCCTTTAGATAAAGCAACCAAAGTCCATACTTTGTTCGTGTATAAGGATTCCATCTCAGATTGCTAAGCATCCAGCCATTCTTACAGAGTCCCACTCCTGATGGCCAGCTCGAAACTAGTTGGGTCATCATCTCATGATGCAATCCTCGCTCCCACTGTCATCGAGAAACCGAAGTATCTCTCAGGTGGGTGAGGAACCCTGCTAGATCGGCGGAGAGGCTGAGGTTCGTTGGTTACTATTGAATCCTTCGGTTCTTCCAAATCATCTGCTGTAGTTTGTATAGCTGGAACCTTTCCAGTTCTACATAACAGACCTTGCCTCGAGCTTGTCCGGATTTTGCTTTTACACATAGTCCGGACAACCCCAAATCATAACTTACTTAAGAGATAGGCTCTTCCTATACCATATTTCATATGGAGTGGTAGGCACTGATTTGATTCGAACCTATTCAATAGGTATGCAACTTCATAAGTGCATAACTCCCAAAAGGAAATAGGAAACTCAGTAGTACTCATCATAGAGCACACCATATCACATAGGGTGCTATTGCTCCACCCCGATATACCATCGTGCTATGGTGTCTACGGAGGAGTAATGCTGAGAGAGAATCTCATTATCCTTTAGAATAGTCCAGGAATTCCGTGCTCAAGTACTCTCCTCCTAGATCTCATCAAAGGACATAATACTTATACCCGTATTGGTTCTCTACTTCTAACTTATATTCTGTGAATCTCTCAAAAGGTTCGGACTTGTGTTTCAACAGGAACATATGACTGAATCTTGAGAGGTCACCAGAGAATGTAATGAAGTGCAAAGAACCGGTCCTGGTATGTGTAGACAGGGGACCTACCATACATCATCATGTATCAGTCCCAAGAGTTAACTAACTCTTTCTCTGTTTCCAGAGCTATGGTCATCTAATCTCTGTGACATGACTGGCAAGTTTCACAAGATGTAAATTTAAACTGATTTAAATATGCATCTACAATGTAACTTAAGCTTGTCGGGTCACATTGATATGACCTAGTCTACAATACCTCAAGAAAGAATCGTTCATTTCTGAACTCTTCCTCTTGTGTGTGTTCTGTATACTAGGAATTGTAGTTTTATTTAGAATGTCAATGCTTTTAGATAACGTGCCTGAACCGATCAACTTTTGAAATGTTCAATACAATATTCAACAATACAAAATTATATCCTTTCTTTAGTAATAAAGAGACTGATATGATTTTGTACATCAGGTTCGGTATCTAATAACATTTGTTCAGAATCAATGTATTTGGAATACAGGGTGACAGTGACCAACAGACTTGGCTGCAACACTTGCACCGTTTTCTGTCTCATGAAACTTGTCGCCCATTCTCAGTTCTCTACCTTTTTGTAGCCCTATGTAACAGATTATATATCTGGGATCCTGATCCGGTATCTAATACCCAGGACGTAGAGGATAAAGAGAAACAGTTCTTTGTAATGAACACACCCGAAGGAGATGCATCATATGCACTTTCTTCGTTTGGGCGGCACGGGAAATCTGGTATTCCCCAATTTCCTGCTCGGTCTTATAACAATTATATGTTGGAGCGGGACCAACGTTCCCCAGCTCAGTATAACAAGCGGGTTCGATCAATAATCCGTATTATTATCTTGATTATGGCATGATATGGTCTCTACCTTGAGAGAGAGAGAAGAAAACACTCAGCGTATGCTCTTGCAAGATTAGATTGGTTATATATTTTATCTAATCAGGATGGCTCCCACTGTTTTTATCAAATCTTCCTTCAAACCTTAAAAGGAAAGACTAGCTGGGATTAATTACACGCTACAAGTTCGCCAATTTTTCAGCCAGGCCAATGTCGGTACTTTGAGGGAGGTGCCCCGTGCTTTCGCACGGACCTAATTAATGTAAACCTCGTTTTCCAAGAGGCGTAACCTCGTTGACATCTTTCTAGACACCTACTTGATCGGCTAATTGTAATGTGTAAATCTCTCATAGGAGTAACAATTACTCGCAGCGGGTATCGGGATCCAACTATCTCATAGAAGGTATGCAATCTCATTGCAAATTTCAACACTTGAAATTCCCGATAATATTTTGCCCCTAGCATTCTATGACCATGACGAAGGCCAACAAACCATAGTGCGCTAGTCAACTTCAACCCGTCATTTCCTGATTGAATTAAACCCACCCGCACGACCCTTGACGCAGGCCAACAAAGTCGCACGACTACCCTAATCCAATCTGCATCGTATGCATAAGAAGATAGATACTAGTTAGCTACCGCACACTACGCCTTGACGCAGGCCAAAAACCGTAGCACGAATACTAACTACTACTTATCTAAAATGACGAAGGGCTACGACAGGTTTTTCTGTAAACCTATTGCGTAATGAACTTGATATCCTTGTAGGATCGAATGAATTTTGAAATGGAGTGTTTTTGAGGCCTTTCTAGTTTTGCTAAAGGGGTAAGTCCCGGTGAAGGGATCGTTGGCCCTTTCCTCGTCGAATGAGGTGCGGGATATATCATATATATCGCTGTGCAAAGCGGAAACTATAGAATCAATCAAAAGACAAACCGAGAGTTGTAGCATCTGCCAGTTATTGCTAAAGGGGTCACTCCCGGTGAAGGGATCGTCGGCCCTTTCCTCATCGAATAAGGTGCAGGATATATCATATATACCGCTGTGCAAAGCAAGAACTGTAGCTACCTGTTTTATTTTTGAAATTCGATTCCACAACATCTTAGGTTTCTTTTCTTTCATTAATCATATTAATGAAGTCCCATCATTTAAATCACCTAAACATCACAGATAAATACGATGTACACTTATGCCATCCGCATTCGCCTCGATGTCCCCTCGTGCACCGTTAGGTTAGGTAACTAACGACAGAGCGGGGCAGGGCTAGCGCGGGTGTAAAACATAAGTAACGTCTATATAATATATCATATATACTATATACAGTATTTATCACAGAACATCAAATGATCACATCACAGATATCGCAGCAGAAGAAACATATGAAACATTGGATATACTAGGACGACCGTGTTTTCAATACGAGCCAGTATAAAATACGGATTCCACGGTCGCGATGAATAGCCAAACCCACACCCTTAGACCCCTACGAGAGCGGCAAGCAACCCTACCAATTCTAGAGTTAGGAGACCCGGACTCGACTCCTCGAGTTGGTCTCCCACTGGACTCCAGAACCCGGTTACTTGTGCCCTCCTCCTTGGGTCTATCCTAGTGCGGAAAAGTAAATAATTTACAAAGGGTGACATCTTCCGCAACCTGGAAGTGCCCCAATAAAAGAATATTACATACAAATTTTTACATGAATGAAAATGAAAAACACTCATCTCACATAAAAACCCCCGGCTATTCAAACACGACGATCCAATATAACATATCCAGCAACACATAACATCACATGTCATCAACGTAAGTAAACATGCGTATCCAAATTGTCGTTGACATATAGCAACGAAACCGGCGATATCCCATATTACACTTACGGTCACAGAAAAGAAAGTGTAAAACTACAACAGTTGGAATCCGCAACTTGCATAGACATCGCATGCCTAACCAAATGAATTCCTCACACATCACATGCCTAACAATTATAAACCCCGCATTTTAGTCTCATTTATCGAAAACTCTTTTCAATATCAAGTCGGGCAATTCAACAGGATTCTCGACATTCTGATCGAATGCTCGTCGCAAACTTTAGTGGACGGCCGCACCCCCGATACCGTCGACGAAGTGCACCAAGGCGGAACACCGCTACCGCGAGCACCCGAACGGATGCTTTCGGCGACGGGGTTCTCCTACAGTCACTTGGTCGGGGCTAAGGGGTGTAGCTGTCTATTAAGTTTATCCGGCGAGTATCCGCGTACGCTACGTGATTGCGACGGACTTTTGATCACATCAAAATTCCGTGGCAACCGATCAAGTGAGACTAAAGTGCTATGTTTATAACATTCAAATCAGTTATCTCATAACTCCTTATGGATTCCAAATATTGTATCACATTCCGGATAAATAGAAAATGTTAAACTTTCCGATCGAACAATCAAACGCCCAAGTTTTCCCGAAACAGCTCAACACATGAAATAAGTTTAAAAACATTCACTTCATGCCTCAGTACCAACGGTCCAGCCGTAGAAGGGTCAAGCCAACGCCTCACATGTGGCATGTCGTACTGCCCCAGACCCTAAGGTTCAATGGGCAGTTCAAGACGGTCATATAATCGAGTTAAGGTTTGTTGTCTTCTAGAGGGTCCATCGCGTTACTTGCACTACTTAGAACATTCTTAAACTACGGAAAAATCCAACACTTAGAAATTTCCCGGCAGGGGAAAAAGTGGGTATTTATATCCGGTCGAACTTTTTAACAGTTTCTAAAATATCCGGAAAAACATAAACGAAGTTAAATTATCGGATCAAATTAACGAGTCCCCAATAAAACCCTAGAAAACTCAACACTTGAGTGGAATTAAAAAATTCCCATAAAAAATTGCCAAGAAAGGACCTAAGAATAAATATATGAAATTTCAGGAACCAAGTCCAAATTTTGGTCGCGGAACCGCCGCCAAACACATGGTTTCGCCGCGGTTCCGCGGTCAAATTATTGACTTAGTGAACCGTACTTCACAGTAATTCTTAGTTTTTCCTGCTTATTTTTCTGAGAATTTTTAATTCACAAAAATCCACTGTTTTGAAAAATGTACAGAGAAGGGTTTTGTCGGGGTTTACGGATTCGATCGGACTTCTAACTTCGTCTACACTTCGCCTAAAGCTCTAGCTAGGCTCTGATACCACTGTAGGGTTCCTAGGCACACTCAAGTGGTTCCACAAGGCATCAACCATGCGAAATTCAAAAATCTAGGTGCCAAGAAACCCTAATGAAGATCGTTAACTAGAAATAAGGCGAAACTAGAAGCTAGTTAACAACTTAACTAAGAGTGAACGGAAATTACAAGCTTTGTAGATCCGGTCCACCACCTCCATAGCTCCGTGTTGACGTCCCTCCGCTGCGATCATCGGATCCCGGACCCTGGCGATGGTTTCGTCGGAGAAATGATCAGGCTAGGTCGTCGACTTTAATGCCGAAGATGATCTACGTCGAGGCAACTCAAGATCAAGCTCCACCTTCACCAAGTCATGAAACTTGTGAAGAAAACACCCTATACTACATGGCAGGTGGTAGAGGATGAAGAAATAGGAAGTGGGTTCACTTTTGATTTGGATTTCTCACTTGGAATCATCACTTAGAAATTTCAAGCAAAGGTTTTTCTTTTTCTCTTCATGAAGAAGATCTAGAATAAGAATGAATAAATAATTATAATAATAGAAAAACAAGTGATGGTTATCATAATGCAACCATGGTTAAGTGTAGAGAATAAACTAGGGTTAGGTGAATGGTTAGGTGTCACGTCCCGAAAATACGGAACATGACCGGCACTTAAACTACGAGACGTCTTGAGACGTACGTAATCTAAGTAAGCCGAAAACCCAGAAATCCAAACCAAGAAAAGTAGTAGAGTGAAGGAAAACCAATTTAAAACAAGTAATTTTAATAGCATAAGCCGAATTATGCGGTTTTTAAAAACATCAAGTATTTTCTGAAAATTTCGGCAGAGTCTCCTTTGTAAATACTGCCCCCCCAAACAGGATACAATCTGAATAGTATACGAAATCAAAAAAAAGGGCATCCCCAAGCGGGAGCTAGCTCTTCGTCAATCGACGACCACAACGACACAAGCAATATAATATACAACGCCAAGGGCGAGGATCAAAACTCAAATAGAAACTCAAAACAACAAGAAATCCACAGAAATACAACGCGCGACTCTAAGGTCGAAAGAATAAACATCACTGGTCTCTATCTCAAATAAATACTTGTTTGGTTGATGGAACTTCTAGATACAACAGAATAATGATATACAAGATATATAATGGGGTTACGATACAAGTAAACCCACCTACTAGCAAATCACCCGAAGGAAACTATGCCCGCAAAGCCGTAATGAAACCTGTACGGCAAACCTGCAAGAAACTGGGGCACAGGGGGTGAGTTGCCAACTCGTGAATAGAAAAACATCTATGAAAAGAAATCGCATAAATAACGCAATCCTAGGTCAATGATCATAATATATCCTCAAATATAAGAATAACATGCAACCTATAACAAGGCTAGGGTAGATATCTAACCCGAGTGTAATCTTATGTGCCCGTGTCAGTGCCTCAGGTAGCAATATATCATATGAATGAGGAATGAATGCATGAAAACAGAATACATGTAAATGAAGAACTGTTTTCATAATTTAGTGAGATTTCCTCTGTATTTTTAAAATGAGGTATCATAATGAAATCAGCATAAAACAGTGCGCAGTATCGGCACAAAACGTAATCCCAATATCTCGATATCTCTGTATCACAGTCTCTGTACCTCAATATCTCGAAATCTCAATATCACAGTCTCAATATCTAGGGCGCCGTCAGTCCAGACCGGCCCCTACCATCCATCTCAAGACCACGACGGTATCCTCCGGATATCCGACGCGTCGGGTAAAATCACCGGTAGGTAGTGCTCCCCTGCCAGGCTCACATCATCATCATCACGCGCTTCTTGCCCCGGGGTACCTTACCGGGTCCACCATGTACCCGAAACGGTTCATCCGTCTCCTCGAATCGGGTCTCGAAATCCATCAGCAAACTCATGGTGGACGACTCATACATCATGGAAAAAACCGCACTTTTTTATTTAAAAAGAGAGAAATCAGTTTATATAAGTTTTTGCGGTTTCCCGCCCCCCCCCCCAAATCCAGAAAATCTCATGGAATTCCGAATCCAAATCATCAATAGCATGTAAAACCATGAATGTAGGCATAACAATGAATAACAGTATGCATGAAGTGACAAATAATAACTACAATGTTAAGCTGGCATATAAGGCAGGTATACTAATATCATGTCAAATTACTAACTAACAAGCTAAGTCAAGCAATAATATTTTCTAAGGTGTACGTGACATGGCAATTACCGATGAAGATGTGTGTGAGCCGGCAAGTAAGTGTACGTGGTACATACGCATCATCGGTAATGGTGCTGGTGTCCTAACAGCATGATATCAATAATGGAGTATGAAACATAATATAAGCATGCGATGCGAAGCGAACCACAATAAAGAGCGGCAGCTGAATACTAGACGCAACTATAACTAATCTGCATTAACCTAATATAAGTCCTACAAATGGTGTCTTTTGAAATAACACGAATCATGGGGTTTTGAAAATAGGGGCTACTGTGTTTTTATGAAAAGATACGTCTTTTGAAATATCCGTAGGATCCCTTGGGCTGTCTTTTAAAATACCCACGATTCGTTAGTTTTGAAATAGGTAAGAATCGAATCTAATCTAACAACTAAACTAAACTAAACTAAAGGGCTAAGCTGACCAGCTGGGCTACAGGTAAGGAAACCGCCTAACATCTGAGTCGATACATATACATACCTGTATATATATTAGTCGGTGATCCCGCCTCAATAATATCATATCCGATACCATATCTATAATCAGACATCCCAAGTCAAGAGTGCGGATCAATCATCAAAATATAGCTCGTACGTAAATCCGTCGTACGGCATCCCCAAATCTGGGTACGGGTTAATATCATATTCATCATACTATTCATCCGGTATCCTCTTTATCCAAGATCATAGTCCAGGGTACTGACCTATGTCTAGTACAATACTAATATCATCAATATAGTCATGATCTGACTACTGATCGACAGTCTCGTACAAACCGATATCACAACCACAAAACAAATCTCATCGACTCAGCTCAATCCCTAGTATCGTCCTCATATCCGTATGTGAACACATAGTCCCATACCCATGTGAACACATTGTAACCCTTCGAAAATCATTTAGGCAGTTTTTCGGTAATCGGTTAATTTTTCGGCTTTTTCCGTAAAAAGTCAAAATAGGTATTTTCATTGTAGACCTAATTATACAAAATTTAGATAAGATATTACTATAATTTTGTCACTAAAATGTCACTTATAATTTTCTAGTTAAATAAATTTTTTTCGTAATTAATTATTTTTTTAATTATTTTAAGCCGGTTTAAATACATTAAATTAGTGATAAATACAAATTTAATTAGGTAAATTTCATAATTAGGAGTCTTTATAAGCTAAAATATGGTGTTAATAAAATTGTATCATGACTTGCAACATTTTAGTTTTATGGTGTGAAAATTATGAAAAAAATGATGTAAAAAGGGATTTTTTTGTAAAAAGTTGATGTGAAATGCATTAAATGAGATGTGAGGGATCTTTTTGACCTAGAAACTTCTCCAAAAACCCCACACCCTCCTCCTCTTCACCTCTGGCCGAAAATAGCAGCAGCTCCCCCTCTTTTCACCTCAATTCTTGCTTCAAAAATCATGAAAAATCATGAAAAATCCATAAAAATTCACCATTTTCTTCTCCAATTCAATGCTAAACCCTAATCCACTCTCTCCTCAACCAAATTTAGTTCAAAACTAGAAGAAAGGAGGCTTCTTTGGTGGCTTGATCATGCTAGGGTTCCACTTGTGAGGTAAAATCCTAAACTAGTTTGTTAACTTGTAGTTATATGTGCTAAAAATTCAATTTTGAAGTATTAATCTAGTTGTAAATTCTTGTTCATGAAAATCAAGAATGGGATTTGGTGTTGAACTAGGGTTTGAAGCATGGTGGTTAGAGTTAAGTTAGGGCTTTGGTTACCTATTTGATTAGAGTGGTTAATTGCGTAAGGTTACGCTCGCTAAATCGTTAAATTGCGACATTTGCATCGAATCGGTTTGAAATTTGCTTACTAGATTTTTACAAAAATTAGAATGCGATCAAATTGCGTTATGTTAGCAATATTATTAGCTTCGTATAGGACTATTAGAGTGCGCGAACGCGGGGTTTTGTCTAGTCGGGTTTTAGTTTTGTCGATTTCCCCGAAATGACGATTCTAGTTAACGATTAGCGATTTTCGTGCGTTTTCCCGCGCACCGAGTGCATGTTATGTTTAATTCGAGAGCGTCGATAATTGTATATTGTGACTTGCATCGTTTTAGGTTTTGTAATCCTATGCTTGGTGTTGTGAAAATATAGGATCGGTCGGGAAAACATCGGACACGGCGCGTCAGGCAAAGCGGTGGTCGGATCGGATTAGCGGGGATTTCACGTGAGTAGATGTATTCATCTATAGGTGAATCGTCTGGATGGCGCGATGCGCCCCCCTAGTTAGGATTACCCTACTTTTTGCAAGATTCATATTGTTAGCTAGCTTATCCATTCATGTACACTGCATACCCTTATAGCGAACAGTATATTAGATTGCATGGACATTCATCTATACTTATGCGATATCACTTCGTAGGACACGAACACCATTACCATTGGCATCTGTTGCACGCGCACTATTCATGTGACACACATGCCTTTGGTAATTGCCATGCCACGTGCACTATAGAACCTGTTTAACTTAATAATGCCATTTGCATTCATACATGATATATGAAATTGCATAGCATGCATATACCTCGCATTACCATCATATCTACATAGATTTCTAGCCAAAACTCACATATTATACATTGATATCATAGACATTTATCATATATAACATGTGAACATTATGATTTTCTTGAGGATTTCAGTATTGCTGCGATTTCTGGATTTTTGGGGAAAACCGCAAGAATTTAACAAAAGCTTATATTCATCATTTTTAAAACAAAGTTGCAGTTTTCTCGTGATGTATGTGTCGCCCACCATGAGTTTTCATGTTTTCTGTTGGATTTCGAGACCCGATTCGAGGAGTGGATGAACCGTCTCGGGTACATGGTGGGCCCGGTATGGTACCCCGGGGCAAGAAGATAGAGATGTAGACGATGAGCCTGGCAGGGGAAGACTACCTACCGGTGATGTCTGGCGCGGCGGATATCCGGAGGATACCGACCGTTGTCGTGAGATTTATGATATGGGCCGATCCGGACTGACGGAGCCCGATATTGAGACAGATATGATTCCTATTTGGTGTCAATGCTTGACACGGGTTTTCAGATGATTTCTTGATGGTACTTAGCTATTATACAGATATTCATTTTCTAAAAGTTAAGAACGCAGTACCCTTAGCATTTAAAACACTTAAAGAGTTAGAAATGACATTGCATACATGTGCATGCATACTAGAGCTATTATATCACATATGGACATGCATGTTGTGGTGCATTGCGTGCATTCTTACGATTGCCTTATTAGATGTTATATTTACTCACGAGTTGGAAACTCACCCCCGTTGTGCCACAGTGTCTTGCAGGTCGGACCCGTCAACCTTGTAGCGGTGGGCTATCCTATCATCAGCTCCTTTTGCTCAGACTCGCTACATCGCCCGTAGGTGGGTTGCGAGCACACTTTATTTCTTTTTGCTTTATCATTGTATTTAGTATTCTCCATCTACCACTTTATATTGTATATGTGACCTAGTGGTGAGACTGAGAGATTTGTATATTTGTGGTTTCTTTTGGGTCGAGCTCACTTGAGCCGGCGTTGTGTTTTCTGATATTTTGCGTTTCTTTTATGCTCTTTTCTTGATATTGCTATTATATTGCATGTGGTTGTGATCCGCCTTGGGCGAAGAGCTAGCACCCGCTTGGGGATGCCATTTTTATGATTACAGGTTTATTATCTTGTTGTACCCATTTTGGGGGATAGAAAATACTGGGGAGACTCTGCCGAAATTTTCAGAAATTTATGATGTTTTTAAAAAGGGATTCTTTGCAACTTAATTGATTTGAAAAATCGTTTTCATTAAAGGTTTTCTTTCACTCTCTTTTGATTTTGGTTTAGATTCTTCTGGGCTTTGGCTGACTTAGGTTACGGTACGCCTTTAGACGTCTCGTAATCTAAGTGCCAGTCGCGTTCCGTACTTTCGGGTCGTGACAAAGTTGGTATCAGAGCGTAGGTTTTACCTTTCTGAGTGTAGGACGACCTTGGTAGATGGAGTAGGTGACTTAAGCAGAGTGGCGTAGCGTGGGTATGATCCGCGGCATACTTACGATACGGTACTCCGCCTAAGTGACCTTAGGACATAATTGCTTAAATTTCCTTTCTTGATTCCTTGATTCAATTGCAATGTCCTTATCAGTCATGTTTCTTATTCCAGCTTCGATGTCGCCAAAGACTACGAGAGCTCAGCGGGCTGCCGCTAGGGATGAGATTCGGGCGGGCCTGTCTGAGGCGAGGATCGAGCGGGATGATACACCTACCCCTCAGGGTCATACTGATCCACCTTATCCAGACCGTATTGCCAGACTAGAGCCCGGCATGCAAAAGTTGCGGCAGATGATGGGATCTTTAGTTGAGTCCAACCGGGCACAGAGATCCGAGGACGTTCCTTCCACCGCACAGACCATGATCGTACCTGCTGCACAGATGGTTACTCCTGCTGCTACTACGGAGACTATCCCTGTTTCACTACAGGAGTTCATGAGATTGAGACCTCCAGCTTTTACCGGTACAGATGCGACAGAGGACCCACAGGCATTTCTTGATAGGATGGCTCGGATTTGCCGTTCATTTAGGTGTTCTGATGATAGATTGGTGGAGTTTGCGAGTTTTCGTCTGGAGGGTCTTGCCCAGACATGGTACGACTCAGTAGAGAGAGGCCGAGCTGCAGGTCTACCTTCTATGACCTGGGATGAGTTTAAATCTGCATTTCTTGCCCGTTTTCTTCCGGAGAGTGTCCGAGATGCTCGAGCCCGTAGTTTTGAGTCTTTGCGCAAGACTCCTGGGATGACGGTGTCGGAGTTTGATTTACAGTTTACCCAGTTGTCTCGATATGCTCCGTACCTAGTCGACACAGAAGAGAAGAGAATAAAGAGGTTCGTGCGAGGGCTTGATACACAGCTATTCCTTGCCATCGGCACCCAGCACTTTGATACATACGCAGCCGCGATGGATGCAGCCTTACTTTTGGAGGAGCGTATTTCTGAGACTCCGGTCGTTTCTGGGCCGAAGAGGATCCGTACTGATACGCCAGCTCAGCGGCAGATGGGTAGACACCGCGATAAATTATTTCCGGGAGATGGTGGAGGCAGAGGATTGAGACGAGGTCAGTTATTTGGTTCATATCCACAGACCCAGCAGTCGTCTCCAGGATGTTTTCGGTGCGGGAGTCAGTACCACCGTATCAGAGACTGTACCATGGGGCATCCGGGCGCGGCGACAGTCCCGCATGTGACTTTACCATCCTCACCACCTTCTCAGAGAGCTTTACTTCCTACTCCTGATGATGCATCACGCCAGCCAGATGCTTCTAGAGGCCGTGGGCGTGGCGGTCCGGTTCAGAGAGGACGAGGCGACAGAAGCAGAGGCAGAGGCCGAGGTAGAGGCAGAGGACAGCCAGCTATTAGTGGTGGACAGACCCGAGTGTTCGGGTTGACTCCTCAGGATGCACAGGCATCCAATGCCGTCGTGACAGGTACTCTGCCAGTATGTTCTTTTGATGCACGGGTATTATTTGATCCAGGCTCCACACATTCCTATGTATCCACGTATTTTGCACCGAGGTTGGGCCGAGAGTCTTCTCCATTAGATCAGCCGCTTGTCGTTATTACCCCGGTAGGCGAGTCTTTTGTTGCCCGTTTTGTGTACCGATCGTGTTCCGTTCGTATCGGGGAGAGAGATTCTTCAGTAGATTCGATTCTCCTCGATATGCTAGACTTTGACGTTCTTCTTGGTATGGACTGGCTAGCCACCTGTTATGCATCCGTGGATTGCCGTGAAAAAGCAGTCAGATTCAGTTTTCCTGGTGAGCTGGTTCTTATTATTCAGGGAGATCGTAGTGCTACCCTTCCCAGCTTGATTTCTTCTCTTCGCGCTGGTCAGCTCTTAAGGAAAGGGTGTCAGGGATTCTTAGCCTATATTTGTGATACTAGCTCCACAGAGGTTCCGTTGGACCAGATCCCTGTTGTGAGAGAGTTTCCTGATGTATTCCCTGACGAGCTGCCTGGTCTGCCACCAGAGCGCGAGATTGAGTTCTGTATTGACTTGATCCCTGGCACAGGGCCTATCTCTATACCGCCTTATCGGATGGCCCCGGCGGAGCTGAGAGAGCTAAAGGATCAGTTACAGAACTTGCTGGACAAAGGGCTTATCCGACCGAGTGTATCACCTTGGGGTGCTCCCGTCTTGTTTGTTAAGAAGAAGGACGGAAGTATGCGCTTATGCATTGATTATCGTCAGCTGAACCGGGTTACTGTGCGGAACAGGTATCCCCTACCCCGCATTGATGACTTATTCGATCAGCTCCAGGGTGCAGGGTTCTTCTCGAAGGTTGATTTACGATCAGGTTATCACCAGTTGCGGGTTCGGAAGGAGGATATTCCGAAGACCGCTTTCCGTACTCGATATGGTCATTATGAGTTCTTGGTGATGTCGTTCGGACTCACCAATGCCCCGGCAGCATTTATGGATTTGATGAACCGCGTATTCAGGCCGTATCTCGATCAGTTCATTATTGTGTTCATTGACGACATCTTGGTTTATTCTCGGAGCCGGGAGGAGCATGAGCAGCACTTACGTATCACATTGCAGACTTTGAGGGAGCATCAGCTGTTCGCCAAATTCTCCAAGTGCGCAATCTGGTTAGACAGCGCTGACTTCTTGGGTCATGTGGTGACGAGAGATGGCTGCAGTGGTATTTGCACTTAAGATCTGGAGACATTACCTATACGGTGAGTCGTGCCAGATATTCACTGACCACAAGAGTTTGAAGTATATCTTCCAGCAGCGAGACCTGAACCTGAGACAGCGCCGTTGGATGGAGTTGGTGAAAGATTATGACTGCGAGATTTTATACCATCCGGGCAAGGCGAATGTGGTGGCAGATGCTTTGAGTAGAAGGCCCGGAGGTAGCTTATCTTGTTTGAGCGCAGTGCAGATGCAGTCGACGGCGGATTGGCAGGTGTTATGTGACAGCAGAGTGCAGTTCGAGTTTACTCCTACAGGGGGACAGCTGGCCCATTTCAGCAGCACGCCCACAGTTACTTGACCGTATCCGTGAGGCACAGTCCGGTGATGCCCGTATATTAGAGATTATTGAGCAGATTCGGCAGGGCAAAGTTTCTGAGTTCGTGATTGATGATCAGGGGATACATCGATTTAGGACTCGACTGTGTGTGCCAGATTCAGAGGGACTGAGGCGTGATATTCTCGAGGAGGCACATAGATCAGTATACAGTGTTCACCCAGGTTCCACCAAGATGTACCGTGATTTGAGAGAGGTTTACTGGTGGGACGGGATGAAGAAGGATATTACAGACTTTGTGTCGAGATGCCTGACTTGTCAGCAAGTCAAGGCCGAGCACCAGAGGCCAGGCGGCGAGTTACAACCTTTGCCCATCCCTGAGTGGAAGTGGGAGCAGGTCTCCATGGACTTCATTGTGGGTCTACCCAGGACCAGTCGAGGGTACGACTCTATATGGGTGATTGTGGATAGACTGACGAAAGCGGCTCACTTTCTGCCAGTGAAGACCACTTTTGGATTTTCTCAGTACGCCCAGGTTTATATTGATGAGATCGTGCGACTGCATGGTGTTCCGACTTGCATCGTGTCCGACCGGGGCACCCAGTTTACCAGCCGATTGTGGCAGAAACTTCAGGAAGCATTGGGCACCCGATTGAGTTTTAGCACAACCTTTCATCCGTAGACTGACGGTCAGTCAGAGCGTACTATTCAGACTCTTGAGGACATGCTCAGAGCTTGCGTTTTAGATTTCGGTGGTAGCTGGGATCGTCATTTGCCTTTGATCGAGTTTTCCTACAATAATAGCTTCCAGGAGACGATTCAGATGGCACCTTTTGAGGCTTTATATAGGAGGAGATGTCGATCGCCTGTATGTTGGACAGAGCTCAGGGAGAGCTGTATTTTGGGGCCGTAGATTGTACAAGAGTCGACCGAGAAGATACAGCTGATTCGGGATAGGATGAGAGCGGCACAGAGCAGGCAGAAATCATATGCTGACAGGCGCCGTCGCCGACCCGAGTTCGCTGTTGGCGATCATGTTTTCCTGAAGGTCTCTCCGATGAAAGGTGTGATGAGATTTGGGTGGAAAGGGAAGCTGAGTCTTAGATATGTTGGTCCTTTCGAGATCCTAGAGCGTGTTGGTCCAGTCGCTTATCGGTTAGCTCTTCCGCCTAGCTTCCCTGATGTTCATCCCGTATTCCATGTCTCGATGCTCCGCAAGTACCTTCATGATCCTTCCCAGGTGATTCAGCACCAAACGATCCAGTTAGAGCGTGATCTTCCTTTCACCGAGCAGCCGGTTGTCATTTTGGATCGGCAGGTGAAGAAATTGAGGTCGAAGGTTATACCGTCCGTCAAGGTCCTTTGGCGTGGCCCGAACAGCGAGGAGGTCACCTGGGAGACCGAGGTCGAGATGAGGAAGAGATATCCCCATCTTTTTGAAGGTACGCGTAGTTAAATTCTAAATTCGGGGACCGAATTTCTTTAAGGGGGGGAAGATTGTAACCCTTCGAAAATCGTTTAGGCAGTTTTTCGGTAATCGGTTAATTTTTCGGCTTTTTCCGTAGAAAGTCAAAATAGGTATTTTTCATTGTAGACCTAATTATACAAAATTTAGATAAGATATTACTATAATTTTGTCACTAAAATGTCACTTATAATTTTCTAGTTAAATAGAAAAATTTCGTAATTAATTATTTTTTTATTATTTTAAGCCGTTTTAAATACATTAAATTAGTGATAAATACAAATTTAATTAGGTAAATTTCATAATTAGGAGTCTTTATAAGCTAAAATATGGTGTTAATAAAATTGTATCATGGCTTGCAACATTTTAGTTTTATGGTGTGAAAATTATGAAAAAAATGATGTAAAAAGGGTTTTTTTTGTAAAAAGTTGATGTGAAATGCATTAAATGAGATGTGAGGGATCTTTTTGACCTAGAAACTTCTCCAAAAACCCCACACCCTCCTCCTCTTCACCTCTGGCCGAAAATAGCAGCAGCTCCCCCTCTTTTCACCTCAATTCTTGCTTCAAAAATCATGAAAAATCATGAAAAATCCATAAAAATTCACCATTTTTTTCTCCAATTCAATGCTAAACCCTAATCCACTCTCTCCTCAACCAAATTTAGTTCAAAACTAGAAGAAAGGAGGCTTCTTTGGTGGCTTGATCATGCTAGGGTTCCACTTGTGAGGTAAAATCCTAAACTAGTTTGTTAACTTGTAGTTATATGTGCTAAAAATTCAATTTTGAAGTATTAATCTAGTTGTAAATTCTTGTTCATGAAAATCAAGAATGGGATTTGGTGTTGAACTAGGGTTTGAAGCATGGTGGTTAGAGTTAAGTTAGGGCTTTGGTTACCTATTTGATTAGAGTGGTTAATTGCGTAAGGTTACGCTCGCTAAATCGTTAAATTGCGACGTTTGCATCGAATCGGTTTGAAATTTGCATACTAGATTTTTACAAAAATTAGAATGCGATCAAATTGCGTTATGTTAGCAATATTATTAGCTTCGTATAGGACTATTAGAGTGCGCGAACACGGGGTTTTGTCTATTCGGGTTTTAGTTTTGTCGATTTCCCCGAAATGACGATTCTAGTTAACGATTAGCGATTTTCGTGCGTTTTCCCGCGCACCGAGTGCATGTTATGTTTAATTCGAGAGCGTCGATAATTGTATATTGTGACTTGCATCGTTTTAGGTTTTTTAATCCTATGCTTGGTGTTGTGCAAATATAGGATCGGTCAGGAAAACATCGGACACGGCGCGTAAAGGCAAAGCGGTGGTCGGATCGGATTAGCGGGGATTTCAGGTGAGTAGATGTATTCATCTATGGGGGAATCGTCTGGATGGCGCGATGCGCCCCCCCTAGTTAGGATTACCCTACTTTTTGCAAGATTCATATTGTTAGCTAGCTTATCCATTCATGTACACTGCATACCCTTATAGCGAACAGTATATTAGATTGCATGGACATTCATCTATACCTATGCGATATCACTTCGTAGGACACGAACACCATTACCATTGGCATCTGTTGCATGCGCACTATTCATGTGACACACACGCCTTTGGTAATTGCCATGCCACGTGCACTATAGAACCTGTTTAACTTAATAATGCCATTTTCATTCATACATGATATATGGAATTGCATAGCATGCATATACCTCGCATTACCATCATATCTACATAGATTTCTAGCCAAAACTCACATCATATACATTGATATCATAGACATTTATCATATATAACATGTTAACATTATGATTTTCTTGAGGATTTCAGTATTGCTGCGATTTCTGGATTTTTGGGGAAAACCGCAAGAATTTAACAAAAGCTTATATTCATCATTTTTAAAACAAAGTTGCGGTTTTCTCGTGATGTATGTGTCGCCCACCATGAGTTTTCATGTTTTCTGTTGGATTTCGAGACCCAATTCGAGGAGTGGATGAACCATCTCGGGTACATGGTGGGCCCGGTATGGTACCCCGGGGCAAGAAGATAGAGATGTAGACGATGAGCCTGGCAGGGAAAGTCTACCTACCGGTGATGTCTGGCGCGGCGGATATCCGGAGGATACCGACCGTTGTCGTGAGATTTATGATATGGGCCGATCCGGACTGACGGAGCCCGATATTGAGACAGATATGATTCCTATTTGGTGTCGATGCTTGACACGGGTTTTCAGATGATTTCTTGATGGTACTTAGCTATTATACAGATATTCATTTTCTAAAAGTTAAGAACGCAGTACCCTTTGCATTTAAAACACTTAAAGAGTTAGAAATGACATTGCATATATGTGCATGCATACTAGAGCTATTATATCACATATGGACATGCATGTTGTGGTGCATTTCGTGCATTCTTACGATTGCCTTATTAGATGTTATATTTACTCACGAGTTGGCAACTCATCCCCGTTGTGCCACAGTGTCTTGCAGGTCGGACCCGTCACCCTTGTAGCGGCGGGCTATCCTATCATCAGCTCCTTTTGCTCAGACTCGCGACATCGCCCGTAGGTGGGTTGCGAGCACACTTTATTTCTTTTTGCTTTATCATTGTATTTAGTATTCTCCATCTACCACTTTATATTGTATATGTGACCTAGTGGTGAGACTGAGAGATTTGTATATTTGTGGTTTCTTTTGGGTCGAGCTCACTTAAGCCGGCGTTGTGTTTTCTGATATTTTGCGTTTCTTTTATTCTCTTTTCTTGATATTGCTATTATATTGCATGTGGTTGTGATCCGCCTTGGGCGAAGAGCTAGCTCCCGCTTGGGGATGCCATTTTTATGATTACAGGTTTATTATCTTGTTGTACCCATTTTGGGGGATAGAAAATACTGGGGAGACTCTGCCTAAATTTTCAGAAATTTATGATGTTTTTAAAAAGGGATTCTTTGCAACTTAATTGATTTGAAAAATCGTTTTCATTAAAGGTTTTCTTTCACTCTCTTTTGATTTTGGTTTAGATTCTTCTGGGCTTTGGCTGACTTTGGTTACGGTACGCCTTTAGACGTCTCGTAATCTAAGTGCCAGACGCGTTCCGTACTTTCGGGTCGTGACACACATAACTATAAAGAATCCCATGAGCACATATAAATAGGAATGTATGCAAGTATGTATGTGTGTATGTATGTGTGTATATGTAGTGCAACACTACCCTAGGGTTCGCAACACTAAAGTAATCCAACACACCAATATCCATCCTAACATCGTTATTAATCCCAAATAACATATAATAATTGTTGGTGTGTATACGCATCCGTATACACCACCACGTACTGCGGGGATGCTATACGCCATCCACCCGACTTCTCCCCGTAGATATAAATCTACTCACCTGGTCCTCGCTCGCCGGTGCCGACGTCGCCATGCGGTTTCTTGCCGTCTCGAAGTCCACATGGGGGTACCTACATATCATAACGTACCGCATCGCATTAAAATCCGACTCATGACCAAAACGACACACGAATCCCACATAGGTCAAAACCTATGGTTGCTTCCACAAATCAACCCAAAAACCTCGACATCGGCGTACGAACGCCAGACCATCGAGAAAAACCCAAATACACTCATTTGCACATTCAGGAACACTAATTTTAATATAAAATAGGTTAAAACTCACAAAAACCCAAAATTCACTTTAAAAGCCGTTTTTCCGAAAAACTAGCAAGCAAAATTTCCCGTTTTAGTACAAAACTCGACGTTTAAACAATTATAGCGGCCATAATACTTATTAAATAACTTAAATAAGTCATATAACCCATAACCACAATTTAATCTCATCAAACTATATACGTTCAAAAAAACTAGTTTGCAATTTTACCCAAATTTCAACCATTTTAGCAAAAATGCATAAACAACAATTTAGTTTGGATTTGCATGATCTAAAATATTAAAATACAATTTAAAATGTTAATATTACCATGGATACCCTAATTAGATTTTTATCCCAATTGATTAATTAAATTCCCAAAACCTAGTTAACCAAATTAACACAATTAGCAAAATTTTAGACTAACAAATAGCAACTAATAACCAATTTGGGTTTTGCATTCAATTAACATGCTAATCTACCCATTAAAACCATGATCAAACACTACAAACCCTAACTTGATCACAACCCACTCTCTTGAATTTTTCAAAATGAGCAATTCCAATCAAAACTATACATGAAAACACTAAATTAACACTAATTTGAGCCCACTAAGCAAAGTAACCTCTTAAATTTGGTTTGTCTAATAACTAGATAACAAAATAACTTAATTAACCTAATAATGGTTTTCCAAACCCTAATTCAAGTCAAGCCATAAACTTTAAAAAAACTAGCATGCAAATAGCACTAAAATTAACACTAAAACAACTCAATTAAAGAAATCTAACAATAAGAATTTAAATGGGTAGAAATTATACCTTAAAAATCTAGAGATCTAGCAAGAAGAATTTGCCTCCAATGATGGCTTCATAACATCATGATTTAAGTTATAAAAGCTAAGGAGAATGGGAGGAAGAATGGAAATTAATTTGTGAGATTTAAATTGGATTTTGGAGCAATTTTTTAATTAAAATTGAAGGAAATGAAAAGAGGAAAGTGAAGGGGGAGGGGCTGCAGATTTTCGGCCAGGGGGTGATGGGGGGAATGGTGTGGGTGTTGTACAAAATTTTCTAAGTCAACCCCCCTCAAATCAAGGTACACTAAGCCTCCAAAACAATACATTTTAACATATACCTTTACACTCTATTTCACACATACAAATGAGATGGAGAAAATTTTTGAGGGGGGGAAGTGGGCTGTCGATGGTGGGCTCGGCCATGGAGGGGTGAGGGTGTGTGTGAGTGATTACAAAAAGAATTCCATGCAAAAAGACCCCCCACAATATCATATTTGCAAGTTTTAGTTCAAATAATTAAAATTTTAGTTTTCCATCGATTATAACTAACTAGAACTTAAAATAAAATACTAAAAATTTATATTACAAACTAGATTTTAGTTGTCATGGTTCTATAGATTAAAATTAGCCCAAAGAAATTTGTATTTATCGCTAATTTAATGTATTTTTACTGGCTTAAAATAATATTAAAAAATTGAAAAATTAAGGAAAAATTTTAAATGACCAGAATTTTATAAGTAACTCATTAGCTACTAAAAACTGGCAATTACCTATCCAAATTAGGTATAATTAGGCCTAAACTGCAAAATAACAAAAAGACGATTTACCGAAAAATACCAAATTTTCACCGATTTTCGGGAAAATACCAAAACGACTCTTCAAGGCATTACAATCTTCCCCCCTTAAAGAAATTCGGTCCCTGAATTTAAATTAAAACTCCCCCCAAATACTAAAACATCTAAGCAAAACCATCCAGTCGTGAGGGCTCCGAAATCATAAGTACATAAAACAAATCGTAGCGCAGCGCATGCGCATGAAAAATGAGCATATAACTCAACATCAAAACTCCGTCAAGTATCCTGCAATCATCGGAGTCAAGGTGAAGACACGAATGCCAAATCCAAAGCAAAACCGATATGCTATAATTCGGAACTATACATGTAAATATCTGAAGGAAATGCGTGCAAAACACACTCAGGTACTGTTCTCTGACTAGTCCTGCTCAGTACGAAACAAATCGCAATATCATGAAAATATACTGCTCCATAGGAATCAATCCCAAAAGTGCATATGAAAACCCTGTGCGTCCGGTGCGCACGGAAATCAAAATCCATGAATGTGCCATACCTGTGCACAGAAACAATATCAAGGTGCAACGGGTGTGCACACAACATCGGTCATAGGAAACGTGTGTGCCTGACAGCAAAATCAGGTGCATCTGACGTGCACGAAAAATCTCGATTTAGTGCATCTGGTGTTTACCAAAATCGCATCTCATAACATGCGCCCGACATGCGCTAAAAATCCAAATCCGGTGCATTTATCATGCACGAAATCATGAAATCTAATATCAAGCGTCGAGCACGCGCAAAATCCAATCAGGTGCATAAAATGCACAAAACAAATATCGAGCATCACCCTCGAAATCGAAGTCCAGTGCATCCAAGTGCATAAAATACGAATCACTCCACTGCAGCATACATGAACTATACCGAGTGCAAAAACCATATCGTGTGCATGCAAACGCACGGAATCAACTCAACCGTACGAAACCCATAAAATCATAAACATGAGAAACCAAGGCACGAAAGCGATATCAAGTGAAACAACTATGGAAAATCATAAATACTCAATAGACGCAACCATGGTCCATGAAAACAAATACCACGAAACTCAATCATCAAAATCATTCATGTGAATAGATCGCCCAAAACATCGAAATCAAGTATGGCGGAATGGTCCCACTCAAGTACACCCTCTAAGAATCTCTGGCCAACTGTCGTGATCACTCATAACGTATCTCGTCGGCGATCCTGAACTCTGGCCTGCTGGTGGGCGTAACATGACCACTCATGGGTCCAAGTCTTCTACGTGGATTACCAATCTCACGATCTATCGGCTCATCGGCCCTGTCAAGGCAGCATATCACTGGCGTCGGCCTCTGGCTCTCTGAATGCACGTGACACATCTGATCCTGGGTGCAAATATCATTGCATCAGTGGCCTGGAAGGATTCCTGCTCAAGGTCTCATCCAAGTCTCGTCTCTGCCTAACTGCCCGGAAGTCATCGCCCTTTACTACATCTACTTCTTGCTCCGGAACGGCTGCATACTCATCACGACTGCTTCTGGAAGGTATATCCAAGTACAATGCCTCGGCATGTGCATCGCATCTCTGATGTCGGCGGAGTGGAACGTCATCATATCAAGATCTTATACGAACCTCTTACTCCACTTTTCTCTAATGTCGACTGCTTCGGACTCGTCTCATCGCGGCTGCATGGACTGAACACCAACGGCTATTCTCGTACCTGGAGTCTCCCAAGAAATGCATCTCACCACCTAGCATCCGAATTAAGTCGAGCCATCCGATCGAGTCGTCAAACCTCATAATCCCCCAAGAGCTCAACATCTTGGGCACAGTTTAATAGTATCGAGTACATACCACAGCATCGGTGGTCCAGCCGTAGAAGGGCAAACCCAAGCCTCACTAATGGCGCCGTAGAACTGCCGCAAACCCGAAGGTTCAAAGGCTTTCACACGGTCATTAAGTCGAGTTAGGGTTTCATTCTTCTAGAGGGACCATAGAATTGCCTGCATGTCTTTCCGACTACTTTAAACTTGGAATAATAGGTTTTTGACATTCGATCGTCTCTGTTGACTCCCAACGTCTCCGCGTGAAGTCGTCTCTAGCTGGAATCAATCTATCTGATGACCTCGCATCGGGGTAGGCAAACGATCCATATGTCCTAGTCATTCATCCTCGATGACTAGCGACCTTCTATCATCTCTTAGTACAACTCATTCTGCACTAACTCCAGCATCTGGGGCAATATCTCGTCGTTCGCAGCAATAACTGGCTCGCTCGTCTGCACGCTGAACGGTGCCTCAATCATCAGGAGTAAGCAACACACCAACGGTCATCAAAATCTGGCTGGCCTCTATCATTGGCTCAATCCTCTAATGCTGATCGGCATGTCCAAGTAATCTCATACAGCGATCCATCCAACGCTCGGGGCGCGAAATCACAATCAAAAGACACATCTCTACAATCGTGTGTCGCCGGAATTATGTTCTGGTTAGTCCTCGTTCGTAACGAGCTCGTGCTCACCGCAACTCTAGCCGTAGCTCTCCCTTCCCGTAATCGTGGCAGCAAAACCATAACTGGTACTGATGAGGCTAGATCGGAATGAATATAATACGGAGCAAAGAAATGTACATCTTAAGGCTCCTTAAGTGTAGTGGCGTGTCGTAAGTATGCCGCGGAACATACCCACGGTACGTCACTCAACTTTAGTCACCTATTCCAGCAACCAAGGGTCATCCTACGTTCCGAAGGTAAAACCTAACGCTTTGATACCAACTTTGTCACGTCCCGAAAGTACGGAACATGACCGGCACTTAAACTACGAGACGTCTTGAGACGTACGTAATCTAAGTAAGCCGAAAACCCAGAAATCTAAACCAAGAAAAGTAGTAGAGTGAAGGAAAACCAATTTAAAACAAGTAGTTTTAATAGCATATGCCGAATTATGCGGTTTTTAAAAACATCAAGTATTTTCTGAAAATTTCGGCAGAGCCTCCTTTGTAAATACTGCCCCCCCAAACGGGATACAATATGAATAGTATACGAAATCAAAAAAAAGGGCATCCCGAAGCAGGAGCTAGCTCTTCGTCAATCGACGGCCACAACCACACAAGCAATATAATATACAACACCAAGGGTGAGGATCAAAACTCAAATAGAAACTCAAAACAACAAGAAATCCACAGAAATACAACGCGCGACTCTAAGGTCGAAAGAATAAACATCATTGGTCTCTATCACAAATAAATACTTGTTTGGTTGATGGAACTTCTAGATACAACAGAATAATGATATACAAGATATATAATGGGGTTACGATACAAGTAAACCCACCTACTAGCAAATCACCCGAAGGAAACTATGCCCGCAAAGCCGTAATGAAACCTGTACGGCAAACCTGCAAGAAACTGGGGCACAACGGGGGTGAGTTGCCAACTCGTGAATAGAAAAACATCTACGAAAAGAAATCGCATAAATAACGCAATCCTAGGTCAATGATCATAATATATCCTCAAATATAAGAATAACATGCAACCTATAACAAGGCTAGGGTAGATATCTAACCCGAGTGTAATCTTATGTGCCCGTGTCAGTGCCTCAGGTAGCAATATATCATATGAATGAGGTATGAATGCATGAAAACAGAATACATGTAAATGAAGAACTGTTTTCCTAATTTAGTGAGATTTCCTTTGTATTTTTAATATGAGGTATCATAATGAAATCAGCATAAAACAGTGCCTAGTATCGGCACAAAACGTAATCCCAATATCTTGATATCTCTGTATCACAGTCTCTGTACCTCAATATCTCGAAATCTCAATATCACAGTCTCAATATCTAGGGCGCCGTCAGTCCAGACCGGCCCCTACCATCCATCTCAAGACCACGACGGTATCCTCCGGATATCCGACGCGTCGGGTAAAATCACCGGTAAGTAGTGCTCCCCTGCCAGGCTCACATCATCATCATTACGCGCTTCTTGCCCCGGGGTACCTTACCGGGTCCACCATGTACCCGAAACGGTTCATCCGCCTCCTCGAATCGGGTCTCGAAATCATCAGCAAACTCATGGTGGACGACTCATACATCATGGGAAAAACCGCACTTTTTTATTTAAAAAGAGAGAAATCAATTTATATAAGTTTTTGCGGTTTCCCCTCCCCCCAAATCCAGAAAATCTCATGGAAATCCGAATCCAAAACATCAATAGCATGTAAAACCATGAATGTAGGTATAACAATGAATAACAGTATGCATGAAGTGACAAGTAATAACTACAATGTTAAGCTGGCATATAAAGCAGGTATACTAATATCATGTCAAATTACTAACTAACAAGCTAAGTCAAGCAATAATATTTTCTAAGGTGTACGTGACATGGCAATTACCGATGAAGATGTGTTTGAGCCGGCAAGTAAGTGTACGTGGTACATACGCATCATCGGTAATGGTGCTGGTGTCCTAACAGCATGATATCAATAATGGAGTATGAAACATAATATAAGCATGCGATGCGAAGCGAACCACAATAAAGAGCGGCAGCTGAATACTAGACGCAACTATAACTAATCTGCATTAACCTAATATAAGTCCTACAAATGGTGTCTTTTGAAATAACACGAATCATGGGGTTTTGAAAATAGGGGCTACGGTGTTTTTATGAAAAGATACGTCTTTTAAAATATCCGTAGGATCCCTTGGGCTGTCTTTTAAAATACCCACGATTCGTTAGTTTTGAAATAGGTAAGAATCGAATCTAATCTAACAACTAAACTAAACTAAACTAAAGGGCTAAGCTGACCAGCTGGGCTACAGGTAAGGAAACCGCCTAACATCTGAGTCGATACATATACATACCTGTATATATATTAGTCGGTGATCCCGCCTCAATAATATCATATCCGATACCATATCTATAATCAGACATCCTAAGTCAAGAGTGCGGATCAATCATCAAAATATAGCTCGTACGTAAATCCGTCGTACGGCATCCCCAAATCTGGGTACGGGTTAATATCATATTCATCACACTATTCATCTGATATCCTCTTTATCCAAGATCATAGTCCAGGGTACTGAACTATGTCTAGTACAATACTAATATCATCAATATAGTCATGATCTGACTACTGATCGACAGTCTCGTACAAACCGATATCACAACCACAAAACAAATCTCATCGACTCAGCTCAATCCCTAGTATCGTCCTCATATCCGTATGTGAACACATAGTCCCATACCCATGTGAACACATAACTATAAATAATCCCATGAGCACATATAAATAGGAATATATGCAAGTATGTATGTGTGTATGTATGTGTGTATGTGTAGTGCAACACTACCCTAGGGTTCGCAACACTAAAGTAATCCAACACACCAATATCCATCCTAACATCGTTATTAATCCCAAATAACATATATTAATTGTTGGTGTGTATACGCATCCGTATACACCACCACGGACTGCGGGGGTGCTATACGCCATCCACCCGACGTCTCCCCGTAGATATAAATCTACTCACCTGGTCCTCGCTCGCCGGTGCCGACGTCGCCATGCGCTTGCTTGCCGTCTCGAAGTCCACATGGGGGTACCTACATATCATAACGCACCGCATCGCATTAAAATCCGACTCATGACCAAAACGACACACGAATCCCACATAGGTCAAAACCTATGGTTGCTTCCACAAATCAACCCAAAAACTTCGACATCGGCGTACAAACGCCAGACCATCGAGAAAAACCCAAATACACTCATTTGCACATTCACGAACACTAATTTTAATATAAAATAGGTTAAAACTCACAAAAACCCAAAATTCACTTTAAAAGCCGTTTTTCCGAAAAACTAGCAAGCAAAATTTCCCGTTTTAGTACAAAACTCGACGTTTAAACAATTCTAGCGGCCATAATACTTATTAAATAACTTAAATAAGACATATAACCCATAACCACAATTTAATCTCATCAAACTATATACGTTCAAAAAAACTAGTTTGCAATTTTACCCAAATTTCAACCATTTTAGCAAAAATGCATAAACAACAATTTAGTTTGGATTTGCATGATCTAAAATATTAAAATACAATTTAAAATGTTAATAATACCATGGATACCCTAATTAGATTTTTATCCCAATTGATTAATTAAATTCCCAAAACCTAGTTAACCAAATTAACACAATTAGCAAAATTTTAGACTAACAAATAGCAACTAATAACCAATTTGGGTTTTGCATTCAATTAACATGCTAATCTACCCATTAAAACCATTATCAAACACTACAAATCCTAACTTGATCACAACCCACTCTCTTGAATTTTTCAAAATGAGCAATTCCAATCAAAACTATACATGAAAACACTAAATTAACACTAATTTGAGCCCACTAAGCAAAGTAACCTCTTAAATTTGGTTTGTATAATAACTAGATAACAAAATAACTTAATTAACCTAATAATGGTTTTCCAAACCCTAATTCAACTCAAGCCATAAACTTTAAAAAAACTAGTATGCAAATAGCACTAAAATTAACACTAAAACAACTCAATTAAAGAAATCTAACAATAAGAATTTAAATGGGTAGAAATTATACCTTAAAAATCTAGAGATCTAGCAAGAAGAATTTGGCTCCAATGATGGCTTCATAACACCATGATTCAAGTTATAAAAGCTAAGGAGAATGGGAGGAAGAATGGAAATTAATTTGTGAGATTTAAATTGGATTTTGGAGCAATTTTTTGATTAAAATTGAAGGAAATGAAAAGAGGAAAGTGAAGGGGGAGGGGCTGCAGATTTTCGGCCAGAGGGTGATGGGGGGAATGGTGTGGGTGTTGTGCAAAATTTTCCAAGTCAACCCCCTTAAAATCAAGGTACACTAAGCCTCCAAAACAATACATCTTAACATATACCTTTAAACTCTATTTCACACATACAAATGAGATGGAGAAAATTTTTGAGTGGGGCAAGTGGGCTGTTGATGATGGGCTCGACCATGGAGGGGTGAGGGTGTGTGTGAGTGATTACAAAAAGAATTCCATGCAAAAAGACCCCCCACAATATCATATTTGCAAGTTTTAGTTCAAATAATTAAAATTTTAATTTTCCATCGATTATAACTAACTAGAACTTAAAATAAAATACTAAAAATTTATATTACAAACTAGATTTTAGTTGTCATGGTTCTATAGATTAAAATTAGCCCAAAGAAATTTGTATTTATCGCTAATTTAATGTATTTTTACCGGCTTAAAATAATATTAAAAAATTGAAAAATTAGGGAAAATTTTTAAATGACCAGAATTTTATAAGTAACTCATTAGCTACTAAAATCTAGCAATTACTTATCCAAATTAGGTATAATTAGGCCTAAACTGCAAAATAACAAAAAGACGATTTACGGAAAAATACCAAATTTTCACCGATTTTCGGGAAAATACCAAAACGACTTTTCAAGGCATTACATTAGGTTAAGCCAAAGAAACAAAAATGGTTGAACTTTTCAAAGCTTCATGAAGTTTCAAAGTAAATCCAAAAGAAGCAACCATTTCTTTTCATGCTATAAAGAATAAATAAATAAAATAAATAATCAAGAGAAGATAAAAAAAACCCTAACCATTCACTTAAACATGGTTTAAAGTAAACACAAACCCAAGTTTGCATGTATCATCAAACATGATACAATCTTGTGCACAAAAACATATCACATATACAATGTGCACAAACAAGTGAGAAAGACATCTTAAGTGAACCAATATTAGTTAATGTAAAGTAATATATCAAATATATAATTATACATTAAATCATTAAATCAACGCTTGATTTAACGATCCGGTCACATTGCATATGACAGACTAATATCCAATGCATCGACTTATCGAATCAATCCTCGATTAGATAACTAGGTTATATCGCATACAACCAATCGATATATTCATCGAGAGAATAGAATACGGTATCACATACACGCATTATTCTCGGTCCCGCACATATCTCATATGCGCTCCTATTTCGTTTCGCTTAAGCCAGGAAACCTCTGTGTAGGACTCTAAAGACTCGTCAATACGCCGGCAGCAGGTGATGATCATATCAAACACCCACAAGCCGCATGCGGTCTTCTAAACGTAACGGCCACCCGGGTAATGAGCGATCAGAAGATCAATGAGCAAGCCCGCTCACACTCCTGTGAATCCAACCAGTAACACTTACCGTACAGTCAGGTCTGTTCGTCTGATATGTCGCATATCTCGCCTAGGGGTGGTAAACGTCAGACCCCAGTAGCTCGATAAGTCGTGTCGATATGAGATCTATAACAGTTCGAGAAACTACTGGTAACACTTACCAGTAAATCTCTGCAACCCTGGCCAGGGATTTCCGGTTATAGCCAATCGAACACAGCGCAACATCAACTCCCTATACCGGGAGAGACGAATCCCCTCCTATCGCTCATTGCCTCCATGTGTTTCGGGACTGTACCCAAAAACCACCGTTTTGCACGCCCTCTTGGACGTGGTAAGGTGGAAATCAAAGCACAGTGGGAATCACACAAGACTCTATGACGATCTCGGGTCTACAGACTAACCTGTACCAGTGTCACCAGAGAACTGCCATCTGACGTGAGGTATAATACCATCTGGGAGTTCTCGGCGAGTCCGTCCAGTGTACCCAGTCTCCACTGAGCACCCGCATATCATCTCTGATATCAAACACCAATGGATATGGGATCATCCATCGCCCATCTGTATGGGTCGAGAAGGAATACGCTAGTCTACTCTGGTATATCGATGCCCCGTCTCGATACACCCACGACTAGGGACCTTGAAGGATGTACTTATGGACTACCATGTCCCCACTAGTATGATCCGCATCATAGTCCAGGTAGTCAAGTACACATCCAAAGGGCTTTACCAACATGTAACAGAGAGACAATCAGTGTACACGTTAAGGTAAAGTGCAACCAGATAGCATACTATCATGTCGAGCAAGATAGTCCTCCCTATATATGTCCAAGCATCCACTACAATATACATCCTATGTATAGTAATGGCCTCTAGGGCATACATATAACTAACAAGTATAAAACTCAAGGTCGAACTCCATCAAGCGTAACGCAATCATTGGAGTTACAGATCTCAAAATCCACTACTGAACTCCAATATACACCAGTCGAATACTATAATACGTATATAGTACGCATCCTTGGAAAAATATCTTAAAACTGAATAAAACACATGCAAAATCTTTTCTGAATCGCCGTGTGATGCGTAACTCACGGCACAAGTGACGAACGCTCATTTGTAAAGTAATAAATATACATTCATATATGTTTAGCTCAAATATACGTTCCGCCATTTTGAAATATCCCAAAAGGTTTTCCTTATAAACGTTCGTGTCGCTCGCGGGCACGTAGGAAATAGCGAGACTATAGCTCCTTTTTGAAAACCTCTTGTTGAACTTTTAATGCATGCAAAGTACTAAGGTATTGTCCTCAGATCAGTCATGTTCGGCTGCTACATAATATAGTGCCCATCATGAAAACAAGGTGCTCAAGAGCAAAATCATCCTCAAAAGGCGTATCCAACAATCACATGTGTCTGGTGCGCACGGAAATCAAGCTAAATACAAGTGCTATGAATGTGCACAAAATCAAACCAAGTGCAACGGGTGTGCACGAAAGCATCTGTCCAGTGCAACGGATGTGCACGACATTATCAAGTACATCTATAGTGCACGAAAATCTCAACCCAGTGCAACTAACATGCATGAATGAAAATCCCAATCGAGTGCATCCGGTGTGCACAAAATCACATCTCATATCATGCGCCCAACATGCGTGAAAATCCAAATCAAGTGCATCCGTCCTGCACGAATAAAATCGAAATCAAGTGCATCCAACATGCAAGAAGAAAATCTAAATCAAGTGCATCCGGTGTGCACAAAATCCCACACCATGCGCCTAATATGCGCAAAAATCCAACCCAAGCACGTCAGGTCCTTATAAAGCATCTAGTGCAGTAGCATGCACGAAAATGAACGTCAAGTGCAAACGCGCACAAAAACACAAATCTGGTGAAACAAATGCTCAAAGACATAAATCGGGTGCAACAAGTGCACGGAAACTCCTCCATAACTCAAATGCGTATAAAAACAACACCGAGTATACCAAGGTGTATAAAAATCATAAGCGTGTGCAACTAAGCGCACAAAACACGTATCAATGCACGGCAAGCACATGCGATCGAGTGCAAAAACCAAATTGAGTGTGTACCACATGCACAAAATTAAATCAACCGTATGGAAATCCACGAAATCATAAACACGTGCAGCCAAGGCACAAAACCAATATCAAGTGCAATAAGTATTCACAAATCGCAAACTGATGTAGCGGTGTATAAACATAAATCCAGTGCAATAACTGTGCATAAAAGAAACCATCTAATAGGTGCAGCCATGGTGCACGAACACATAAATCACGAAACTCAATCATCGAAACTAAATCCAAGCGATATAAACGTGATACTCGGATCACAAAACACAAATCGCAGTAAATGACATTGAGGTACACCCCTACAATGTCGAAAAATGTCAGTGCGTCCAAAACTGGCAGAGCGAGAACATCTGCCTGCCTCCTGCTCACGGTCTGGCGTCCTCTGTTTTTGGGTCCTCATTTTCTATGTGGATTACCAATCTCGCAATCCATCGGCTCGTCGGCCCGGTCAGATGTACTAACAGAAACGATTCCGCTCTGGCGCTCCTCTGGTCATCTTTCGGCCAATTAGCATGACCACTCATAAAGCAGCATGTCATTGGAGTCGGCCTTTGGCCCTCTGAATACACGTGATACAACTGATCCTCGGTGCAAATCTTATCGCAGCAGTGTCCTAGAAGGAACTTGCTCAAGGTCTCTTCCGATCCCGTCTATGCCGAACTATATGGAGGCCGGTATTCTTACATAATCTTTCTCGTTTTCTGGACATCTGCGTTCTAAGAACAGCATTTCCTCGGGAACTGGCCGTATCCTAACGCCTCTGTATACATATCAGATCTCTAATCTCAACGGGAAGTAACAACAGCTCGTGAACATCTCGCATGAACCTCTTGTTTCACCCGTCTTCATTATCATCCACATCGAAATCACGTTATGCTGTCTGCGTACTGCAATTGTTCTCGGCTACAGTCAATCCGGAGTCTCTCACACGGACTCAAAATTATGAACTCGGTATCTTCATCACTCTGGAGAAGATATCTAGCCGAACACGTCCTCGGGAACTTGTCCCAACCATCGGAGGAATATACTTTATTCATCCGCTCTCGATCAACTCGCAACACATCTGGGTGAGGTCCTCTATCCGAAGCTGGTCAACATGCTGATCTCCTTTCGGATCATCCAACGAACAATGTCATCTCTGGATCGATCTACTCTAGATCTGAATATGATTCTCCACACTGGAAATATTCAACTCAACTGAGCCTGTGTTGGCGCATCAAATCAGACGAATCACCTTCGTTTCTCAACTCAAGATAGACTAGCTATCTCCTGTCGCATCTCTGCCTGAAAGCTCCAGCGATCTCAGCTCGTAAGCTCTGGGAGCGACAACCCATCAATCTCAGCAACAGCTGGGTCGTCTGTCTGCAAAGTAGATGGCATCACAAACTCTGAGGTGGGTTGTACATTAACAGTCCTCTCATAATAGGCAGCCTCTATCAGTGGCCCGATCATCCGGTGAAAAACCGAACACTCGTCTCAAACGAGAGGTCACAACACAAACACTAAATCAAGACGTTCCTATGTCACCAGAAAACACGATGGTCAGTTCTCGTCCATGACGCGCTCGCTCTGACCGCATCACTAGCAGCAGCTCAATCTGCGCTCAAACCATGGTGACAGGAACCTCAAGCATGTATCGATGAAGATAGATCAAAGGGATGAACAGAATCAACAGATCCCAAAATGGATACATGATCATAAGAAGGAACGGATTCAATGAGAGTATGATCATCGAAACGAATAGAATCAAGGATCTCAAATGGATGTATGATCATAGGGACGAAAAGAATCACAGGTCTCAAGATATGTACATCCTAAGGTCACTTAAGAGGAGTAACATATCGTAAGTATACCGCGGAACATACGCACGGTACGTCACTCTACTTGAGTTACCTACTCCATCAATCTGGGTCAGCCTATGTAACGAAAGTTCTGGTCTAATACCCCCTGTTCAAGTCTAAGTTCCGTAAGGTCAAACCTAAGTTCTGAAATAGATTACTCCCCAGACTCCGCATAGTTAAACGTAGACTCGAACCAAGATTAAATCTAACGCTCTGATACCAACTTTGTCACGACCCGAAATTTAGTTCGTGACCGGCACTTAAATCACGCCACGTCTATAGGCGTAACGTAAATTAAGTAAGCCGAAGCCCAGAAATCTAAACCTTTTAAAGAAAATAAAAGAGGTGAAGTTTTGAAATAAAGGTGTGATGAAATCAAATGTTTTCTTAAATGCATAGATAATGGAACATGAAAAATGCAAGTGGATTTTACTAGTTGAAAAAGATGTTTCGTCTTTTTAAAAATTTGGGCAGCACCTCCCTTGTATATTTTGATCCAAAACCACATATACATGATAATATAAAAGGCATCCCCAAGCGGGAGCTAGCACTACGCCAATCGGCGGAATCACAACTACGCAAGTCAAAATATATGTATACGACACCCAACGGTGAAGATCAACACAAAGAATAATGAATAAAGCAAGACATCAACCCACCAAGCGAACATATAACACATCGCTCTAAGTCTCGCAACCACAAGTCTTGCTAAGTCTTACTACTTATACAAATACTAGTTTCTGATTGATGGAGTTGACTAGACACAACAGGAATAATAAATACAAGAGTGGCACAATCCAATATGTACCACCTACCAAAGCAAATCACCCGAAAGCAAGCCGTGTGCCAGCGATACCGCTACTGATCCACGCGGTCAAACCTGCATGAACTGTGGCACAACGGGGGTGAGTTGCCAACTCATGAGTAGAAAACATCAGCAGGTAGAAATCGAATAAAACAACGATTTCCTAGGTCAACTGTATCATAAAGGTAATACTATGATATCTAGGGTGACCGTGTCTGCATATATACCAACAATATAATCAATGCCTGTATGCATGTGGATATCATCTACGTGTCCATCAATGACACAATAACATCATGAAACCTGAGTGTCCAATATCGACACCCGAAACATCATGAAAGCATATGCATGTAAATATGAGGATATCAACCAACGTGTGTCCATCAACGACACATAAAACTCATGGAACCTGAGTGTCCAACACCGACACTTGAAACATCATGAAACCCGTGTCCAGCATCGACATGTAAATCCTCATAACTCAGGCGCCGCATCCTCAGATCGGACCTCAGGCGCCCCATACTCTGGTCGGCCCTCATATCCGTCTCACGACTCCGGTCGGTATCCTCCGGATAACCGCCGAGTCCAAATACTATCACCGGTAGCTAGTGCTCCCTCTGCCATGCTCATTCTCTACACCACAAAAATCATTTCTTGCCCCGGGGTACCATACCGGGTCCACCATATACCTGCAGACGGTGCCTACCGCTCCTCGAATCGGGTTTCACATATCAATCTCAGAACCGAGAAAACTCATTGTGGACGTCTTGAAATATCATATCAAGAGAAACCGGGTTTTTTAAAACAATACATACTTACTTTTGAAATATAACCACGGTTCTCAAATCCAGAATGTCATGAAAACAGCATCTCAATGCATATAATCGTCAAGCATGATGCATGCAAACATAGAACAGAAATGTGAGCATATCGGTATATCACGCAACATATCATAATGTTGTGAGCATAGCAAGTATATCATGCAACATAGCATAATAATGTGGAAATTATAGTGTGTAAGTGACATAGCAATTATCGATGATGAAAGTGTGTGAGCCGGCAAATCTGTGTAAGTGTAACATACGTATCATCGATAATGGTGTAGGTGTACTAGCACAGGTATATATATAATAATATGAGAACATCACGAACGTAGCAGCAAGTAAATCGTAAGCTCAATGCTATAAGGTATACATATCTATAACATATCCGAGTCGATGAATCTATCAATCGGCAATCCAGCCTCATAACATCACGTACGGTATAATCCATCGTACGGTATCCTCTAGTCAAGGGTATGGATCAATCATCAAGTAAAACTCATCACGTACGGTAATCCATCGTACGGCGGCATTAAACAATTAGAGATTCTATCAACTTATATGACAATGAGGGTACGGATCTAAGTCTCGTACGACATATCACTCATTATTATCATAATTATATATATATATATACCTATATCTCAGGTCACATCCGTATTAATCTCAAATCAGGGGATCGACAAAGGTATCAATTATCTCATATCGACTCGCATCCGTATAACGACATATCAAACCAAGTCATCATATCTCATCGTATACTCTTTTCATCACATCAATATCTCACATCAAGTCATTTTATATATTCATTCTTATTAATCTCATGTCGTATTCATCGATCTCATATCATGCTACAACAAATCTCATACTTATTCTCTTGCACTACATATATATCGCGATTCACATTCACATTCATATCCTCATATATCAATTCGAGACATCCTTATCAATCATATCATTTCATACTAAAACCTTTAATCACATCCGTAGGTTCCTAGTATAGGTTTCTCCGACTATCCTATATATCGGTTTCCATTTTATAATTGCGGGGGTGCTATACGCCATCCACCCGACTTCCCCCGTTGATATAAATCTACTCACCTGCGAAACTCCTTGTTCAGCCGTAGTCGATGTGCTTCGTCGTCTCGGAATCCATCCGAAGGTACGTACAAATCAACACATATCGCCACATTATGAAAACCAAATCCGGAAAACCGATACGGCACACGGTGCGCTCATAGATTAGAACCTATAGCCTATGCATTCAAAAACAACCAAACAACCCTCATCGTTGACGTACAAACATCCAACGACAAAATCTCATAACTAATATCAAAACCAAGAATTCCAATATCGGAAAACATAACCCAAAACCACCCCAATATGCTCCCAGATTTTGGCACAGGTAATCTGGGACAAAAAGAAAAATACAGTAGCTATGTTATAAGTTATGTGAGCTACTAGCAAAACCCCAACACAATTCCCCAAATTTTGGCCGGCCTACTAGCTACAGTAACCACTCCCGCCGGCCTTACCTTGGAGTTTGGGCCTCGTCTTCTCGTGGTGGTCTCCTATTGGTCTAACTAGGTTAATGTATATTTTTGATTTTTTATAAAGGTCCCGCGTTGCTCCAGATTCCCTGTAGACCTCAAAAATGTCACAAAACCGGCACGGAAAGTTTCTAAGTTCGTATTTTGGTTCTAATCTCAGGTCTTGTCCAGTAAAACCTCACTAAGGGTTAAGTAAACGCCTACTACAGATCATAAGTCCATACAATCACCCAAACCCTCTCTTGAAATTTCCAAACATCACTAATCTAAATCGATTTAACTCTAAACTACTATAGGGTGCTAGGAAACTAAAAATCTAAACTAGAAGTGTAGGAATTACCTCGTTTGGCAACTCAAGAAAATTCTTGAGTTGCTCAAAGTCTTCAAAATCCAAGCTTGGAAGGTCCATAAGGTGTAGGATGAGGTGAGGATCATTTTCATGAAGGGAGTATAGGGTTTTGGTGAAGATTTAGGGTGGTTGCCATGGGGTAGAGGAGTTGGAGGAGACATGAAGATGAAGATGAAGGAGATGATGAAAATGAGGAAAGAAAATGAATGGGTGAGAATTTGTCAAGAGTCTCTCTCTCTCTCTTTCACACCCTCACTCTCTCTCACATGTGGCATGCCATGCCATCATCATGTTGTCCCCCTCTCTCTCTTCAATTATTCTCCCATGTCTTCTCTTTTCTTTTTTCTTTCTCTCTTTTCCCAAATAATCGTAATTCACAAATACAGTGAAAACTGTTGTGCCACGGCAGCACCCCGGCCGTCTACTCGAAGCCAAAATGCGGAATCAAAAATTTTCTTAACTTTAAACCGGCGCTACCGCTAACAATAAACCCGTATCGTAACCATTAACCTAATCCTAGCTATCAAGAGAATGGGGTAGAGAGATATACCAAGCGATCCGTGTCCTTCGGTCTTCGTCTCCACTCCGATCTCCTCGCGGAATCTCAGGTCGTCGCCTCCTCGTCGAAACGGGCACCACATCGCCGGGTTCTTTTACGGGCTCCCACCTCTCGACCGAGGCAACTCGGGCGCGAAGTTGGCGAGCCGACGCGTCCAAGAGATGCTGTAGGTGTAGTGTAGAAAACATTGTCTCATTTAGGGTAGTGAAGTTGCCATGATGGAGGAATCAAAGAACTTTGGAGAGAGGTTGAGAATTTAGCATGCATGCAAATGAGATATGAATAATTCCCCTCATGAAAAATGAACTCCCTCCTTTCCCACAAAGTGGCCGGCCTCAATATGGAGAGGGAAAAATGCAAGGGAGGTGAGTGTAGGAAAACCAAGGGGTGACAACAAACAAAGAGATGATAATGAGGTATATATATCACAACAACACCAAATCAATTCAAATCTCATTTAATGCACCATGATGAGAACAAGAAAAGCAAAGATGCTTTATCAATCATAATGCCTCATATACAAATGACCCCCTCCACAAATACTAATTTGCACAATTGCAAATTAGCCCCTCCATCGGAAAAGTCCGGCCGCGAAGGAACAAAGGAAAACTGGCCTGAACGGAATGCAAACTGGCAACTTCAGAAATCTGATCCCGTAATAAATTATAGGAAAACCCCGCGACTGTATATACATACCCGCATTTGTATTCCCACTCAATACAAATGCAAAGAGACAAAACTACACTGTCTAATACCAGGATACGGCTTAAACCAAAGTACGCTAGTAAAATCCGTCCGATCACAATCCGTGCAATACCGCACGTATCTGACCGAACCCTGCCATATCTCCATACGGCTTCTACAGCGTTTCGCCCGAAACTTGAGTAACTGTGTGTGGTGGACTCTAAAGACTCGTCAATACTATGGCTGTGGATTTAACCACTAGCACGTCAGAGGTATTAACCATACGTGACGGGCTACCAGCTATTGACCAAAAGGGACGTCGATGAGCGAACTCATCCTGACACCCTACTGAGCCTGTCAGTGACAATATCCGTACAGTCCGGTCCGTTCGTCTATGAGCATCGCATGGCGGGCCTAGGGGGTTGGTAAAAGTCAGACCCCCAAAAGCGGTACAAGTCGTGTCGGAGTGTAGCCCAGAACACCCTGAGATACTACTGAATAACTACCAGTAAATCTCCTGCCTCCGCCGAGGGCTTCGTGTAATGGCTCTCCTAGACACAGCGAGACCTCATCCCCAATACCGGGAGAGACGAACCCCTGCAGATCCGCTCACTGCCTCCATGTGGCTCAGGACTGTACCCAACTAAAACCTGTTTGCACGTCTCCTTTGAACGTGGTAGGGTAGTAATCTAAGTACAGTGGGAACTCACACGAGACAAATGACGATCTCAGGTCGATGAACTAACCTGTACACATGTCACAAGGGAACTGCTATCTGACATCTGGTATAAGACCAACTAGCATGTTCCCGGCGAGTCCTGTCCGGTGTACTCATAACCTAATAAGCACCTGTATACATCTTAGGTGAAACAACTGACACCAGTGGCTTGCGAGACCGGCCACCGCCCCTCGTCGGGGTCTCGATTGTATACACTAGTCTACTCTGGAGAATCGATGCCCTGTCTCGAAACTCCCACGACTAGGGACCTTTTAAAGGATATGCTTATAGACCCCAGCTCCCATGTATATGATCGCCCTCATACTGCAGTAGTCAAGAAAGAATCCTAGGGGCTCTATCAACGTGCAATAGAGACTCGTAAGGTCACCTAAAGCAGTACACGATGATAAAGATAAACCATATAGCACACTATCATCTTGAGTAAGACTGTCCTACTGGGATAGGTCGTCCCTCAATCATTGCAATCACGTGCCTGTGATCCAATAAGTGACTCTGAGGGCACTATCTCCAACAATCTCCCACTTGCACTCAAGGCTAATTATTGCGATGTCGCATACTCACAGCCCATGTGATACCGAACACCCAACTCCTCTACTTGTCAGTCTCACAAAACTCGTTTGCGAAACTATTGCGTTCGAGGAATAGCCTCAGTGAGTGGATCCGCCTTGATGTTCTTTTTATGTCTCTCTATATCTTAAGTTCGCGGAGAAAGCCATCTCCCGAAATGAGCAATACCTGTCTTAGAATGTGTCTGGATGTCTGATGGGACCTAGCTCATAAATGAACTCCAAATCCAAACTTCTTAGACTGTATCGTCAACTGAACTTAATCAGTATCCTGCGCCATGCCTCCCTCAGTATCCCCTTGGACCACCTGTCCAAAATACTGCCCCTCGTCAGAGGGAAAACTATAACTCTGACAGTCACTCTGCTATCCAGGTCACCATGGAAGCCTGGAATGATAACCGTCTCCTAAAGGAGGCTGTCGATATCATATCCCTAGAACATTCACTTATGTTCTAAAACTACTTCCGAATGTTTCTCCAGGATTGGATCAATATCAACTTATTGCATCTCCTGCAAAAACAACATCTGGTGTGGTGCTTGACATCTCATGATTGACTCAATTGCCTAAGCAAGTGATCTGCCAATCATGCGCATCCCTCTCCCCTTTAGTCTGTAAGACACCTTTAGAGAGGGTGACTCCATCACCTGCAGGTACACTACCGTGCCAGGAGTCGTCCATTCTAAATACTCATAGAATGTTGTCTAAGTACCCAGATTGGGAAACCACCCAAATCTAGATCTAAAACCATAGATCTAGTAACCAGAATGTCTGATATAATATCCAAGTCCTTTGTGGAGAAACAACTGTGTGACAACCAAAGTATAACCGATCGTAGTATAGGAATATCACTTCCTACTCTGTGTATGTCATCCAAATACCAGGACATCACACCCTACTACCTTCTTAACAAATCCATCCCTTATTCAGATGAAGTCAAAACTATGACTGTCACGTCAGAAATGGATGATCTATCTCCGCTGTATCTGCTTTAGTCTATAAATAGACATAAGCCACTTGTCCACTATGCTTCCGCTGCTCCCACTGACCACGACAATCCTTTGGCAGAGTCATATAGACATACACTTCTAAAGCTAGATTAGAACGACGCTATACTCATCCTCCTGCCGGGTCTCATAGTCTGGAACAACAGCAATGGCAAGTCTGGGTAAACAAGAACCTCCCTGTCACCGTCCTTGAGGCTAACGGAGTACCCCTCAGGTGTTTGAGGTTACCCACCATATCTACGGAGTGGCCAATGGAATGTCAATACAGATTGAATCTTTAGGTTTTTATCAAATCTTCAGTAATCGTTTGCGGTTCTGGAATCACTTCCAGTTCTACCATACTCCCACTAGTGTTTTCTGAAAAAATCCATTTCTTTTAAAAATTGTGGCGAGTGAAGAACAACATCACTATTAATCTTCTAGATGGTAGAAAGTCAACCCTCGTCATAGCCTGGGTTAACCTACAAACAGCCATTACAGAAACGTGCCTTGAGTTATCCAGAGTCTGGTTTTAAGCATAAGCCGGACAACTCCCCGTACCTTAACAATGTTAAGATATGAACTGTTCTATATCCAATATAGAAACAGAGGCACTGATTTAATTGAACCAGATTCAAATCATGCAGCTGTCTCCAGTGCATGTCAAGTAAATGGAGAGAGGCCGATTAACGTTACTCAACTTAGGAGTGCTTCCAATTATGAGTAACCTGAAAGAGAAGCAAGTTCTCTTAATCATTACTATCAACTGAATACCATACACAAGTATCTACATCTTCGATCATTTTGAAGAATCTCGATACTTGCAACACCTGGTTCTCTACTCTACTCTTATACCTATAACTTCTCAAAACATAGACCCTGTGTTTCTACGAAACACTTGTCTAAGAACTAGAGAAGTCATAAGTAAACAGAATATAGTACGAGGACCAACCCCTCTGTCCTAATGGACACTGGACAACATACAATACTCTGTATAAGTCCCGTGAGTCTAATAACTCATTCATTGTGTGTCGTAGGTTGAAAACTGTACTATGGTTATGAAGAATTACACCGCTGTTCAATGCTCCTTACCTAACCATCCACTGATATAGGTAAATGTCATAGACATAATTTCAAAAAGGTATATCTCACTCTATAAAAATAGACGTACAGATATATCAATTTGAAATTGGTGCAAAACAACGGATATTCAAAACCAAATATTTGCCGTCCGGCAAACAACCCAGGTGAGTTCCTCAAATATCACCAATTACAACGAAATCCAATATAATGAGGATGATCACCTAATTCCCAATAACTTACTCCCACTCATCATCTGTAAAACCATACAGATGTGAGAATCATACCTGGTAAATACATACCCTGGAGCAAGTGTCTAATTGGGAAATCAGTTTTCTTTTAACAGTACACAGTGAAACTGAAACATTGAAATGTTTCGATGGGGTATCCCGGTATTCTTAGTAATGCCTCTTCCATTATCCAGATCCACAACTATAACCGTATGTTTCTTTGCCATCTCTCCATATACCTTCATATGTCTTTAGTCATTACCTTCTGCACACCCTTTTAGGCCAAATAGTTTTCTTCCTTCCCTACCGTTCGGCACCAGCCTATGGTTTGGAAGAAGACTATCCAATAAGCATAATGGGTGTACTGTCCTAATCCTAGGAGCACTCGCAATGCGAGAGAAGGTGAAGATAAAAGACAACCGAATAAACCTTATTCCTATTTCTCCTGAACCAGAATCCATCCCCGAACTGGAACAAGTTCCTTTCGAGTTCGTATATAACCATACGATGGAGTCTCCAAATAAACTTTGGATCTTCGTAGTGATACGGAGTGTCCTGGAGAAATACAAAGGTGATTTAGGATTGGCGAAGAAATACTTGGTTTGGTCGTGAATAGCAGTCGCAATTTACTTTGCCCTCTTAGTAATCCCTTGATATGTCTTTACTTAATACCTTCTGTAGACCATCGTTAGGCTAATTGGTTTTCTTCATCCCTACCGGTCGGCAGCTGCCTATGGTTTGGATGAAGACTATCCAATTTGCGTAATAGGTGTACTATCTCCTAAACCAAGGAGTACTCGCAACCTGAGAGAAGGTAAAAGGAAAAGACAACTGAATAGTCCTATTCGTTTTCTCCAGAACCGGAAACCATCCTCGAATAAATTCCTTCAAGTTCGTATATAACCATACGATGGATTTTTCCAATGGAAGTGGACGTTCGTAGTAATACGGGGTGTCCTGGAGAAAAGGGTAAAAGTAGGAGTGGCAATGAGGTTTGCAACTCTGACAATCCAAAAGCCAGTGTATAAGAAGGTTCGGTCAATTTTGGTCACTAAGTCATAGTCTAGGGTCAGGTCAATGGTCGCTGCCAAAGAGAGAGAGAAAAGAAACACTCAGCGTGCACTCTAACCTAGATCAGAATGGTTATCACTTTGTCTAATCAGGAAACCTCCCACTGTAACCTCAAATTCTTCTCCAAACCTGAAAGAAGAATTAGTCGGGATCACCCGAGGAGTAAACCAACTCATCAGTGGGAATCGGGATCCAACTATCATCGCATGATAACTTGACGGAATCCACTCAAGTCACCACACTCCAGAAGGTATGCGCATGCCTGGCAAGTTTCAGTTTCTTTAGAAACTCCCGATGTGTGTTTTTACCCATAGGACCCAAGTGACCTTGACTGAGCCAACATATCAAAGGATCCTAGTCAAGTTCAACCCGTCATTATCTTGATTGCATTAGACCCACCCGCACGAGTCCTTGACTGAGCCAAAATGACCGTACGACTGTCCTAACCAATCACATATCCATAAGACTGAAAAGCATTACAGAGCTACCGCACACTACGCCTCGGCTGAGCACGACATACGTAGCACGAATACTAAGAATTACTAATCTGAATTGACGGAGGGCTACGACTGGTTTTTGGCGAAAACCCTTTAACGTAATGAACTTGATATCGTTGAAGGAACCGGATAACTTTTTATAAGAATATAGTGACGAAAACCTTTGCTAAAGAGCTCACTCCCGGTGAAGGGATCTCGGCTCTTTCCCCGTAGAATGAGGTGCAGGATATTCCAACTGAATACCACGATGCAAAGCAAAAGGCAATCGGCTATAGTGAAGTTATTACCCTGACGCAAACTTCTGTCTAAGGGGTCACTCCCGGTGAAGGGATCTCGGCCCTTGCCTCGTCGACTGAGGTGCTGGATATTCATAACCGAATACCACTGTGCAAAACAAAAGAGAACGTCCTTGCAATAACATCTTTTTGAAAAATGTTCCAACAACATCATAATAGGTTTGTTTAGCTTGCATTGATCCGAATCAACGCGGTCCCATCAATTGATCACACCAATAAAGAACGAAAATAATGATGTACGTATATGCCATCCGCATTCGCCACTGGGTCCTGTCATCACCAGTTAGGTTACTTAAATAACGACAGAGCGGGGACTGGACTAGTGCGGATGCAAAACATATACAACATCTACTAGTATATATATCAATATATAATATTCGCTCAAGGCGTGATAAAATGAAACATCACAGAAATGTAATAAGCATCACAGAAAAATACAGATATCTAGGATCCCCGGGTTTCATAGAGCCGCTACTGAAACCCGACGTTCCCCTGGTCGTGTGGATAGCCTGTGCAATGAAATCCTAGACCCCTACGGGCGCGGAAAGTTACCCGCCAAAAACTGAAGCGAGGCAGCCCCCTTCAGCAACGTGAATGAACCACCCAACACTTCACGGAATCCGGTAACTTGGGCACCCCTCCTGGGTCAACCTGTACCCCCTACGAGTGCGGCGAATAGCACTCCAATTCTAGAGTGAAGCCGCCTCCGTCTCAAAGCCATGAGATGCGGGCTCGTTGCCCTCTAGAACCCGGCTATCCGTGCACCCCTCCTTGGGGTAATCCTACTACAGAAAGTAAAATATACATACAACGGGTACATCGACCTCGACCTGGTCGTGCCCCAAAAGAATAATACAAACAGGCAGTGACGGCAATCCACATGTCGGACGCTCGCCCCGCAATATCAAATGTACATATAAAACAAAACTGTACTAACATCGCATCCAGGCTATCCCCCACGACCAATCTGCAGCATCACAGCACAATACAGAACATCAACGTGAATGTCACGTTCGCAAATCCGTCTAAAAAGTCTATAGCAGTTAGACAAGATTTACCGATCAAATGACATTCACGGTCGCAGATATAATGTAAATACTGTGAACTAACAAGTTTAAAATTCTCGATCGATCAAATTTATCGAAGTGGGCCCCAAGCACCACTGTAGCACTCACAGAAAATCTGGGCCCAAAATGAATGTTCCAAAAACCCCATTTTCAACTCATAAGCCCACTATAAAAATTTGGTCAAATGAACAGTCTACCTTGCGGCGGAACCGCGGCCAATGCATGGGTTTTGCCGCGGTTCCGCGGTGGAAAGGTGACGTCACGCGACGAAATTTTCTCAGATTGCTTAGAATTACCTGCACGTGTTTCTGCAATAACCTGAAAAATTTTTGGAGCTAAAAAAATTTCGACAGAGAACAGATGCACTAAAAATACGGTTTTTGGGATTTTTGTTCGATCGAGTTCTAAACATACTAGAGCAAGTTAGACTAGGTTAATGGCGTGGCTCTGATACCATGTTGTTCCACGGCAGCGCCCCGGCCGTCTACTCGAGGCCAAAATGCGAAATCAAAAATTTTCTTAACTTTAAACCGGCGCTACCCCGGACAATAAACCCGGATCGTAACCATTAACCTAATCCTAGCTATCAAGAGAATGGGGTAGAGAGATATACCAAGCGATCCATGTCCTTCGGTCTACGTCTCCACTCTGATCTCCTCGCGGAATCTCCGGTCGTCGCCTCCTCGTCGAAACGGGCACCACATCGCCGGGTTCTTATACGGGCTCCCACCTCTGGACCAAGGCAACTCGGGCGCGAAGTTGGCGAGCCGACGCGTCCAAGAGATGCTGTAGGTGTAGTGTAGAAAACATTGTCTCATTTGGGGTAGTGAAGTTGCCATGATGGAGGAATCAAAGAACTTTGGAGAGAGGTTGAGAATTTAGCAAGCATGCAAATGTGATATGAATAATTCCCCTCATGAAAAATGAACTCCCTCCTTTCCCACAAAGTGGCTGGCCTCAATATGGAGAGGGAAAAATGCATGGGAGGTGAGTGTAGGAAAATCAAGGGGTGACCACAAAAAAAGAGATGATAATGAGTTATATATGTCACAACAACACCAAATCAATTCAAATCTCATTTAATGCACCATGATGAGAACAAGAAAAGCAAAGATGCTTTATCAATCATAATGCCTCATATACAAATGACCCCCTCCATAAATACTAATTTGCATAATTCCAAATTAGCCCCTCCATCGGAAAAGTCCGGCCGCGAAGGAACAAAAGAAAATGGCCAGAACGGAATGCAAACTGGCAACTCCAGAAAACTGATCCCGTAATAAATTACAGGAAAACCCCGCGACTGTATATACATACACGCATTTGTATTCCCACTGAATACAAATGCAAAGAGACAAAACTACACTGTTTAATACCAGGATCCGGCTTAAACCAAAGCCCGCTAGTAAAATCCATCCGATCACGATCCGTGCAATACCGCACGTATCTGATCGAACCCTGCCATATCTCCATACGGCCTCTACAGCGTTTCGCCCGAAACTTGAGTAACTGTGTGTGGTGGACTCTAAAGACTCGTCAATACTATGGCTGTGGATTTAACCACTAGCACGTCAGAGGTATTAGCCATACGTGACGGGCTACCAGCTATTGACCAAAAGGGACGTCGATGAGCGAACTCATCCTGACACCCTACTGAGCCTGTCAGCGACAATATTCGTACAGTCCGGTCCGTTCCTCTATGAGCATCGCATGGCGGGCCTAGGGGGTTGGAAAAAGTCAGACCCCCAAAAGCGGTACAAGTCGTGTTGGGGTGTAGCCCAGAACACCCAGAGATACTACTGGAATACCTACCAGTAAATCTCCTGCCTCGGCCGAGGGCTTCGTGTAATGGCTCTCCTAGACACAGCGCGACCTCACCCCCAATACCGGGAGAGACGAACCCCTGCAGATCCGCTCACTGCCTCCATGTGGCTCGGGACTGTACCCAACTAAAACCTGTTTGCACGTCTGCTTTGAGCGTGGTAGGGTAGTAATCTAAGTACAGTGGGAACTCACATAAGACAAATGACGATCTCAGGTCGATGAACTAACCTGTACACATGTCACAAGGGAACTGCTATCTGACATCTGGTATAAGACCAACTAGCATGTTCCCGGCGAGTCCTGTCCGGTGTACTCATAACCCAATGAGCACGTGTATACATCTTAGGTGAACCAACTGATCCCAGTGGCTTGTGAGACCGGCCACCGCCCCTCGTCGGGGTCTCGACTGTATACACTAGTCTACTCTGGAGAATCGATGCCCTGTCTCGAAACTCCCACGACTAGGGACCTTTTAAAGGATATGCTTATAGACCCCAGCTCCCACGTATATGATCGCCCTCATACTGCTGGTAGTCAAGCAGGAACCCTAGGGGCTCTATCAACGTGCAACAGCGACTCGTAAGGTCACCTAAAGCAGTACACGATGATAAAGATAAACCAGATAGCATAATATCATCTTGAGTAAGACTGTCCTACCGGGATAGGTCATCCCTCAATCATTGCAATCACGTGCCTGTGATCCAATAATTGACTCTGAGGGCACTATCTCTAACAAAAACAACATGTAACAAAATGCAACATGTCATGGTGCACCAGCCATGATTAATTAAAAATACGGATTTGGCCTGATCGCGATTACTGGTGCACTAATCAATTTTTATTTAAACTGGATATAAATTAATTATAAAAATGCCAAATCTAATAAATATCTTTTTAAATGAATAAATCGTTTTAATCTTCCATTATTTTCCAAATATTGGTATATAGTTATACCATTTTACGAAAATCCCAAATTCGCAAATCGAATAGTTTTCGCGAAGTATATTTTTTTAATATTAAATTCCAAAAATAATATTTTATATTTTCTGAAATGTTACAAGAGGTCACTCCTGGTGAAGTGATCTCGGCTCTTTCCTCGTCGAATAAGGTGCAAGATATTCCAAACTGAATACCAAGACACAAAGCAAAAAGTAATCGACTATAGTGAAGTTATTACTCTGACGCAAACTTCTACCCAAGGGGTCACTCCCGATGAAAGGATCTCGGCCCTTGCCTCGTCGAATGAGTTGCTGTATATTCATAACCGAATACCGCTGTACATAACAAAAGAAAGCGTCCTTATAATAACAGTTTTTTAAAATTGTTCCAACAACATCGAATAGGTCTGTTTTCCTTGCATTGATCTGAATCAACGCAGTCCCATCAATTAATCACACTAGAAAAGACGAAAATATGATGTACGTATATGCCATCCGCATTTGCCACTGTGTCCCGTCATCACCCGTTAGGTTACATAACTAACGATAGAGTGGGGACTGGTCTAGCGCGGGTGTAAAACATATACAACATCTACTAGTATATATATAACAATATATAATAATCTCTCCAGGTATGATAAATGTTAGTTATATGTATGCCCTAGAGGCCATTACTGTACATTGGATGTATATTGTAGTGGATGCTTGGACATACATAGGGAGGACTTTCTTGCTCGACATGATAGTATGCTATCTGGTTGCCCTTTATCTTAACATGTATACTTTCTGTCTCTCTGATTACATGTTGATAAAGCCCTTAGGATATATATGTACTCGACTTCCAGGACTATGATGTAGATCATACTAGTGGGGCCTGGGTAGTCCATGAGTGCATCCTTGAAATGTTCCTAGTCGAGGGAATATCGAGATGGGGCATCGATATTCCAGAGTAGACTAGCGCATATCTTCTCGACCCATGCGATGGGCGATGGATGATCCCATATCCATTGGTGTTTGACATCGAAGATGGTATGCGGGTGCTCAGTGGAGATTGGGTACACTGAACGGACTCGCCGAGAACTCCCAGATGGTATTATACCTCACGTCAGATGGCAGTTCTCTGGTGACACTGGTACAGCTTAGTCTGTTGACCCGAGATCGTCATAGAGTCTTGTGTGTCTCCCACTGTGCTTTGATTTCCACCCTACCACGGCTCTACTGAGTTGTGCAAACAGGTGGTTTTTGGGTACAGTCCCGATTCACATGGAGGCAATGAGCGATAGGAGGGGATTCGTCTCTCCCGGTATTGGGGGTTGATGTTGTGCTATGCTCGACTGGCCATAACAGGAAATCCCTGGCCAGGGTTGCAGTGATATACTGGTAAGAGTTATCAGTAGTTTCACGAATGTTATGGACCTCAAGTCGGCATAACTTATCGAGCTATTGGGGTCTGACGTTTACCACCCCTAGGCGAGATATGCGACATATCAGACGAACAGACCGGACTATACGGTAGTGTTACTGGTCGGATTCGCAGGAGTGTGAGCGGGCTTGCTCGTCGATCTTCTGATCGCTCAATACCCGGGTGGCCGTTACGTTTAGCAGACCGCTTGCGGCTTGCGGATGTTTGATATGATCATCATCTGCTGCCGGCGTATTGACGAGTCTTTAGAGTCCTACACAGAGGTTTCCTGGCTCAAGCGAAACGAAATAGGAGCGCATATGAGATATGTGCGGGACCGAGAATAATGCGTGTATGTGATACCGTATTCCATTCTCGCGATGAATGTATCGATTAGGTTATATGCGATATACCCTAGTTATCGAATCAAAGGTTGATTTGATAAGCCGATACATTATATACCAGTCGGTTGTGTGCGACATGACCGGGTCATTGAATCAAGTGCTGATTTAATGATTTAATGCATAATTATATATATTTGATATATTACTTTGCGTTAACTAGTATTGGTTCACTTTATATGGATTTTCTCACTTGTAATGTGCACATTGTATATGTGATATACATTTGTACATTTGCTTGTATCATGTTTGATGATACATGATTGTTTAAGTGTATGTTAAGAATAAACCATGGTTATTTATATGATTAGGGTTTTATTTCCTTTTCTTATTTCTTTATCTATTTATTCATTTTGGAAATAATTAGAAAAGGTATAAAAAGAAAATGGTGGCTAATTTTGTTTCATATTGAAGCTTCATGAAGACTTTGACCTAGTGACCATTTTGTTCTTATCCTTAACCCTAACCATTCTATTAACCATGGTCTTTTCTCTACACTTAACTAGGGTTGAAGATATGATAAGTATTGATTTACTTATTCTTTTTTAATTAACTTATCATATAACATTTCTTCTTCTTCTTCCTTGCTTCAAGTGAAGAAAGCTTACCTCATCAATGGTGATTGATGAATTAGAGTGAGAAATCTAATTCTAAAGTTTACCCAACTCCTATTTCTTCATCCTCTACCTCTTGCCAAGTAGTAGAGTGTGTTTCCTTCACAAGTTTTTCCGACTTGATGAAGTTGGAGCTTGTTCTTGCGATATCTCGACGTAGATCATCTTCGGCATCGAACCGACGATCAAGCCCGTCCATTTCTTCGACGAAGCCGATACTTGAGTTCCGGATTCATTTTGGACAGCGGAGGGGACTTCGTTGCGGAGCCGTGGAGGGGGTGGACCGGATCTACAAAGGTTGTATGTCCGTTCCCTTAGTTAAATTGTTAACTAGTTTATGTTTCGCCTAAATATCTAGTAAACGATCCGTAGTCGGGTTTGTAGGCACCCGTAAAATTTTATTTGTGCATGTTTGATCACTTGTGAAACCTAACTAGAGTGCCTAGGAACCCTACAGTGGTATCAGAGCCTAGCTAGAGCCTTAGGCGAAGTCCAGACGCGATTTGAAGTCCGATCGAACCGAAACCCTACCCGGAAAATTGCTCTCTGTCCAATTTTTAAAATCTGGTCTTTTTCCACATTAAAAATGTTCAGAAAAATCAGCAGGTTAATATATGATATACTGTGAAATTCGTGCCCATAATTCCCCAATCTTGCTGCGCTTCCGCGGCACAAGCTAGCCTTGTGCGGCGGTTGCGCGGCGGTACGGAATGTTTATTTAATAATTTTTACACAGTATCTCATAGTTATTAATTCTGGGGTTTCTGGGAATTTTTAATATTTTTTCCAGAGTTGAATTTTTCTGAGTTGATTTGGGGATTCGGTGTTTCGATCGGGGTATCAAATTTTGTCTGTGTGGCTTTCCGGATAAATTCTAGAATATGTTAAAAAGTTCGACCGGATATAAATACCCAATTTTTCCCCTGTCGGGAAATTTCCAAGAGTTGGATTTTTCCGTAGTTTAACGACGTTCTAAGTAGTGCAAGTAACGCGATGGACCCTCTAGAAGACACAAACCTTAACTCGATTATGTGACCGTCTTGAACTGCCCTTTGAACCTTCGGGTTTGGGGCAGTACGGCGTGCCACATGTGAGGCGTTGGCTTGACCCTTCTACGGCTGGACCGTCGGTACTGAGGTACGAACGGAATGTTGTTAGACTTATTTCATGTGTTGATCTGTATCGGGAAAACTTGGGTGTTTGATTGTTCGATCGGAAAGTTTAACATTTTCTATTTATCTGGAATGGGATACAATAATTGGAATTCACAAAAGTTATGAGATAACTAAATGAATGTTATAAACGTAGCAATTTAGTCTCATTTGATCGGTTGCCACGGAATTTTGATGTGATCAAAAGTCCGTTGCAATCACGTAGCGTACGCGGATACTCGCCGGGTAAACTTAATAGACAGCCTCATTCCGTAGCCCCGACCAAGTGACTGTAGGAGAACCCCGTCGCCGAGAGCATCCGTTCGGGTGCTCGCGGTAGCGGTGTTCCGCCTTGGTGCACTTCGTCGACGGTATCGGGGGTGCGACTGTCTACTGAAGTTTGCGACGAGTATTCGATCATACTGTCAGGAATCTTGTTGAATTGCCCGACTCGATATTGAAAAGTGTTTTCGATAAAGAGACTAAAATGCGGGGTTTATAATTGTTAGGCATGCGATGTCTAAGTAATTCATTTGGTCAGGCATGCGATGTCTGAGGTGGTTGCGGATTCCAACTGTTGTAGTTTTACACTTTCTTTTCTGTGATCGTAAGTGTAATATATGAAGTCGCCGGTTTCGTTGCTATATGTCAACGACAATTGGGATGCGCATATTTACTTACGTTGATGACATGAGATGTTATGTGTTGCTGGATATGTTATATTGGATCGTCGTGTTTGAATAGCCGGGGGTTTTTATGTGAGATGAGTGTTTTTCTTTTTCATTCATATAAAAAAACTTGTATGTAATATTCTTTTATTGGGGCACTTCCAGGTTGCGGAAGTCGTCACCCATTGTATATTATTTACTTTTCTGCACTAGGATAGACCCAAGGAGGGGAGCACAAGTAACCGGGTTCTGGGGTCCAGTGGGAGACCAACTCGAGGAGTCGAGTCCGGGTCTCCTAACCCTAGAATTGGCAGGGTTGCTTGCCGCTCTCGTAGGGGTCTAGGGGTGTGGGATTGGCTATTCATCACGACCGTGGAATCCGTGTTTTATACTGGCTCGTATTGAAAACACGGACGTCCTAGTATATCCAATATTTCATATGTTTCTTCTGCTGCGTTTTATCTGTGATCATGCGATGTTCTGTGTTCTGTGACAGGTATTATATATAGTATATATGATATATTATATAGACGTTGCTTATGTTTTAAACCCGCGCTAGCCCTGCCCCGCTCTGCCGTTAGTTACCTAACCTAACGGTGCACGAGGGGACATCGAAGCGAATGCGGATGGCATAAGCGTACGTTATATCTATCTGTGATGTTTAGGTAATATAAATGATGGGATATTCATTAATGAGATTAATGAAAGAAAATAAACCTAATTGATGTTGTGGAATCGAATTTCAAAATAAAACAGGTAGCTACAGTTCTTGCTTTGCATCGCGGTGTTCATTATAGAACATACTGCACCTTATTCGATGAGGAAAGGACCGAGATCCCTTCACCGGGAGTGACTCCTTTAGCAATAACTGGCAGATGCTACAACCCTCAGTTTGTCTTTGATCGCTTCTATAGTTTCCGCTTTGCACAGTGATATATATGATATATCCCGCACCTCATTCGACGAGGAAAGGGCCGACGATCCCTTCACCGGGAGTGACCCCTTTAGCAAAACTAGAAAAGCTTCAAAAACATTCCATTTAAAAACCATTTGATTCCGCAACGAGATCAAGTTCAAAGCGTTAAAGGTTTTCACAAAAACCAGCAGCAACCCTCCGTCATTTTAGGAAGTAGAGTACTTAGTATTCGTGCTGTGTTTGTTGACCATAGTCAAGGCACAGTGTACGGTAGCTAAGTGATGTCTTCCTACACCGCATATGATGCGATTAGTTAGGACAGTCGCGTGACTTTGTTGACCTTAGTTAAGGGTCATGTGGGTGGGTCTAATTAATCACGAAATGACGGGTAGAACTTGACTAGTACTTATGATTTGTTGACCATAGTTAAGGTCATAGGTGCTAGGGGTAAAAACCTTTATCGGGAGTTTCAAGTGTTGAAACTTGCAATGAGATTGCATACCTTCTATGTGATAGTTGGATCCCGATACCCACTGCGAGTAAGTGTTACTCCTGGGAGAGTTTTATACATTACAAATTAGCCGATCAAGTAGGTGTCTAGAAAGGTGTCAACGGGGTTACGCCTCTGGGAAAACGAGGTTTACATTAATTAGGTTCGTGCGAAAGCACGGGGGACCTCCCTCAAAGTACCGACACTGGCCTGGCTGAAAGATTGGCGAACTTGTAGTGTATAATTAATCCCGGCTAGTCTTTCCTTTTAGGGTTTGAAGGAAGATTTGATAAAAAGCAGTGGGAGCCATCCTGATTAGATAAAATAAAAACCAATCTATTCTTGCAAGAGCGCACGCTGAGTGTTTTCTTCTTTCTCTCTCCAGGTAGCGACCATATCACGCCTTAATCAAGATAATAATACGGATTATTGACCGAACCCGCTTGTTATACTGAGCTGGGGAACGTTGGTCCCGCTCCAACTTATAATTGTTATAAGACAGAGCAGGAAATAGGGGAATACCTGAATTCCTATGTCACCCAAACGAAGAAAGTGCATATGATGCATCTCCTTCGGGTGTGTTCATTACAAAGAACTGTTTCTCAGTGTCCTCTGCATCTTGGGTATATGATACCGGATCAGGATCCCAGATATGTAATCTGTTACATAGGGCTACAAAAAGGTAGAAAAACCGAGAACGGGTGATAAGTTTCATGAGACAGAAACCGGGGCAAGTGTTGCAGCCAAGTCTGTTAGTCACTGTCACCCTGTATTACCAATACATTGATTCTGAACAAATGCTATTAGATGCCGAACCTGATATACAAAATCATATCAGTCTCTTTATTAGTAAAGAAATGATAAAATTTTGTATAGTTGGATAATGTTTTGAACATTTCCTATATCAAAAGTTGATCGGTTCAGGTGCGTTATCTAAAAGCATTGATGCTCTAAATCAAACTACAGTTCTTAGTATATGGAACACGCACAAGAGGAAGAGTTCAGAAATGAACGGATTCTTCTTGAGGTATTGTAGACTAGGTCAGATCAATGCGACCCGACTGGCTGAAGTTACATTTAGATGTATATTTAAATCGTTTTGAATTTACATCTTGTGCAACTCGCCAATCATGTCACAAAGATAAGATGACCATAGCTCTGTTTATTGGAAACAGAGAAAGAGTTAGTAAACTCTTGGGACCGATACATGATGATGTATGTAAGGTCTCCTGTCTGCACATGCCAGGACTGGTTCTTTATACTTAATTATATTCTCTGATAATCTCTCAAGATTCAGTCGTATGTTCCTGCTGAAACATAAGTCCGAACCTTTTGAGGTATTCACAGAATATAAGTTAGAAGTATAGAACCAATAACCGGGTATAAGTATTATGTCCTATGATGAGATCAGGGAGGAGAATACTTGTGCATGGCATTCCTGGACCATTCTAAAGGAGAATGAGATTCTCTCTCCGTACTACTCCTCTGATTACACCACAGCACAACGGTGTATCAGGGCGGGGCTATCACACCCTATATGATAGGGTGTGCTCTATGATGAGTACTACTGAGTTACCTTTTTCCTCTTGGGAGTTATGCACTTGAGAAGCTGCATACCTATTGAATTAGGTTTAAATCAAACCACTGCCTACCACTCCATATAAGATATGGTATGGGAAGAACCTATCTCTTAAGTAAGTTAAGATTTGGGATTGTCCGGCCTATGTCAAAAGCAAAATCCGGACAAGATCGAGGCAAGATCAGTTCTGTAGAACTGGAAAGGTTCCAGCTGTACAAAACTGCTAATGATTTGGTAGAACCAAAGAATTCAATAGTTTCCGACGAAACTCAGCCTCTCCGCCGATCTAGTAGGGTTCCTCACCCACTTGAGAGATACCTCAGTTTCTCGATGACAGTGGGAGCAAGGATTGCATCATGAGATGATGACCCAACTAGTTTCGAGCAGGCCATCGAGAGTAGGGACTCTGTAAGAATGGCTGGATGCTTAGCGGTCTGAGATGGAATCCTCATACACCAACAAAGTATGGACTTTGGTTGCTATATCTGAAGGGTTAAATCCCCATCAGGAGCAAGTATATCTTGAGAAGATTACTTGGTGTACATGGAAAAGTTGAGACTTTCAAAGCTAGACTTGTTAAAGTTTTTCGTCATCGACCAGGCGTGGATAATGATGAAACCTTTTTCCAGTAGCTATGCTTAAGTCTATCCAGATCCTACTTACCACGGCTACATACCATGACTACGATATCTGGCGGTTGGGTGCCATGACTGCTTTTCTAAATACTGATTTAGAAAAGAACGTCTATAAGAACACAGCCAGAGGTCTTCGTAAACAGTGGGAGCAGCGGAAACGTGAGCAAGTTGCTTTACATAATGAAGCAGGCATCGCGGAGTTGGAACGTCTGTTTTGATGTGATAGTCAAAGTGTTTGATTTCATCAAAATGGTAGACGAACCTTGTATATACAAAAGGGTGGTAGAGAGTAAGGTGGTCATCTTCGTATTGTACGTAGACAACATACTCTTGATAGGAAAAGAGTTTCCTATACTACGATCGGTCAATCTCCTATTATCACTAGGATTCTCCAAATAGGATCAAAGTGATACCTCCTAAAATCCTGAGTTTTCATCTATGAGATAGATGTAATTGGATGCTAGGATTCTCACTAGATGTAGTGAGATGGTATCAATCGATCCTGAAGAGAATCACTGGAAGAGTTCCAGGGTGATAAAGACGACTGAATGTCAGTCACGGGCATTGTCTTTACCCTCAGTAAAGGGACGGTATGTTGGAAGAGTTCCAAGCTCAATACCGTGGCAAACTAGACGATAAAGGCTGGTAACATCGCTATTGAAGATACTACCAAAGAGGAAGTTTGGGTGAATATTGGTTCATAAGATGAACAAGGTTCCTGCCATTGTATGACAATGGAAATGTGGCTTTGGCCCTGGAACCTTGGTCCCATCAGTGACCCAGACAAATTCTGAGGCAGCATCACCTGATCATGGAGATAGTTGATCTCCAGGGTGATCGAGGTTAGGGGAGAAGACTCAGAGGACAACACGGCGGATCCACTCACGAAGGCCTTTTTCCCAAAGAGAGACAATTTAGGGGATGGTTGAGTATGTGATACTGCAACCACTGCTACAGATGGCCCTAGTGCAAGTGGGAGATTGTTAGTTATATGTATGCCCTAGAGGCCATTACTGTACATTGGATGTATATTGTAGTGGATGCTTGGACATACATAGGGAGGACTTTCTTGCTCGACATGATAGTATGCTATCTGGTTGCTCTTTATCTTAACATGTATACTTTCTGTCTCTCTGATTACATGTTGATAAAGCCCTTAGGATATATATGTACTCGACTTCCAAGACTATGATGTAGATCATACTAGTGGGGCCTGGGTAGTCCATGAGTGCATCCTTGAAATGTTCCTAGTCGAGGGAATATCGAGATGGGGCATCGATATTCCAGAGTAGACTAGCGCATATCTTCTCGACCCATGCGATGGGAGATGGATGATCCCATATCCATTGGTGTTTGACATCGAAGATGGTATGCGGGTGCTCAGTGGAGACTGGGTACACTGAACGGACTCGCCGAGAACTCCCAGATGGTATTATACCTCACGTCAGATGGCAGTTCTCTGGTGACACTGGTACAGCTTAGTCTGTTGACCCGAGATCGTCATAGAGTCTTGTGTGTCTCCCACTGTGCTTTAATTTCCACCCTACCACGGCTCTACTGAGTTGTGCAAACAGGTGGTTTTTGGGTACAGTCCCGATTCACATGGAGGCAATGAGCGATAGGAGGGGATTCGTCTCTCCCGGTATTGGGGGTTGATGTTGTGCTATGCTCGACTGGCCATAACAGGAAATCCCTGGCCAGGGTTGCAGTGATATACTGGTAAGAGTTATCAGTAGTTTCACGAATGTTATGGACCTCAAGTCGGCATAACTTATCGAGCTATTGGGGTCTGACGTTTACCACCCCTAGGCGAGATATGCGACATATCAGACGAACAGACCGGACTATACGGTAGTGTTACTGGTCGGATTCGCAGGAGTGTGAGCGGGCTTGCTCGTCGATCTTCTGATCGCTCAATACCCGGGTGGCCGTTACGTTTAGCAGACCGCTTGCGGCTTGCGGATGTTTGATATGATCATCATCTGCTGCCGGCGTATTGACGAGTCTTTAGAGTCCTACACAGAGGTTTCCTGGCTCAAGCGAAACGAAATAGGAGCGCATATGAAATATGTGCGGGACCGAGAATAATGCGTGTATGTGATACCGTATTCCATTCTCGCGATGAATGTATCGATTAGGTTATATGCGATATACCCTAGTTATCGAATCAAAGGTTGATTTGATAAGCCGATACATTATATACCAGTCGGTTGTGTGCGACATGACCGGGTCATTGAATCAAGTGCTGATTTAATGAGTTAATGCATAATTATATATATTTGATATATTAATTTGCGTTAACTAGTATTGGTTCACTTTATATGGATTTTCTCACTTGTAATGTGCACATTGTATATGTGATATACATTTGTACATTTGCTTGTATCATGTTTGATGATACATGATTGTTTAAGTGTATGTTAAGAATAAACCATGGTTATTTATATGATTAGGGTTTTATTTCCTTTTCTTATTTCTTTATCTATTTATTCATTTTGGAAATAATTAGAAAAGGTATAAAAAGAAAATGGTGGCTAATTTTGTTTCATATTGAAGCTTCATGAAGACTTTGACCTAGTGACCATTTTGTTCTTATCCTTAACCCTAACCATTCTATTAACCATGGTCTTTTCTCTACACTTAACTAGGGTTTAAGATATGATAAGTATTGATTTACTTATTCTTTTTTAATTAACTTATCATATAACATTTCTTCTTCTTCTTCCTTGCTTCAAGTGAAGAAAGCTTACCTCATCAATGGTGATTGATGAATTAGAGTGAGAAATCCAATTCTAAAGTTTACCCAACTCCTATTTCTTCATCCTCTACCTCTTGCCAAGTAGTAGAGTGTGTTTCCTTCACAAGTTTTTCCGACTTGATGAAGTTGGAGCTTGTTCTTGCGATATCTCGACGTAGATCATCTTCGGCATCGAACCGACGATCAAGCCCGTCCATTTCTTCGACGAAGCCGATACTTGAGTTCCGGATTCATTTTGGACAGCGGAGGGGACTTCGTTGCGGAGCCGTGGAGGTGGTGGACCGGATCTACAAAGGTTGTATGTCCGTTCCCTTAGTTAAATTGTTAACTAGTTTATGTTTCGCCTAAATATCTAGTAAACGATCCGTAGTCGGGTTTGTAGGCACCCGTAAAATTTTATTTGTGCATGTTTGATCACTTGTGAAACCTAACTAGAGTGCCTACGAACCCTACAATAAATGCAGCATCATAGATAAGCAATAACCATCACAGAACAATACAGATAATCTGGGAACCCCAGGAGCCGCAAGTGAAACCCGACGTTTCCCTAGTCGTGTGGATAGCCTGTGCAATGAAAATCTAGACCCCTATGAGCGCAGCAAGTTACCCGCCAAAACCAGAAGCGAGGCAGCCCCCTTCATCAAAGTGAATAGGCCACCCAGCACTTCACGGAATTCGGTAACTTGAGCACCCCTCCTTGGGTCAACCTGTACCCCTTACGAGTGCGGCGAATGGCCCTCCAATTCTAGAGTGAGGCCCCCTCCTTCTCAATGCCATGAGATGTGGACCCGTTGCCCTCCAGAACCCGGCTATCCGTGCACTCCATCGCGGGGTAATCCTAGTACAAAAAAGAAAATATGTACAACAGTGACATCGACCTCAACCCGGTCGTGCCCCAAACAAATAATATACAAACAGGAAGTGACGACAGTCCACATGTCGGACGCTCTCTCCGTGATATCAAATGTACAAATAAAACTAAACTGCACTATCATTGCAACCAAGCTATCCACCACGACGAATCCGCAACAACACAGCACAACACAGAACATCAACGTGAATGTCACGTTCGCAAACCCGTCTAAAAGAACTATAACAATTAGAAAAGTTGTACCGATCAAATGACATTCACGGTTGCAGATAGAAATGTAAGTAATGTAACTTTAAATAATGTTAGAAATATCGACTTCGAAATAACCCCGAATAGCCCCCAAACAACTAGATAAAACTATATCCAAACTGGGCTAAACTAGCAATACCACTGAACCAATATTCCAGAGACCAGACCACAACCCAAATACGAAGCCCAGAAGCCTTTCCCAGGCCGGCCGGTTCAGTTTTTTATGCAATGTGCTTGGCCAAAAACAGGTGGAAATGGTTCGTGTTTGGGTGCAGTCTAGTGATCATGTTAGTTGTCTTCTGCAGTTGCTAAAATAATTTTTGAAGACTCGAAAAAATTCGACAGAAACTGGAATGTGCAAGGTATTGAATTGGAGTTGTTTCGGTTTTGATAGTTTAACATTGTCTAAACCAATTAGTATGCGGTTAATGGGTTGTCTTTGATACCAAGTTACGTTACGCCAGCGCCCCGTCCATCAATCCGTGGCCAAACATGGAACAAATACTTTTTAAAAACCCGGTGCTAACGGAACCCGATTTCCGGATCGAACCATTAACCCTATACTAGTTAACTGTAAACTGTTTAGAGAGGTTATACCGATCGATCCGTGTCCTTCGGTCTTCAACCTCTGTCCAAGCTCCTCACAGCTGCCTAGAACAAGTTTGCTCTCCGGTCTCCCTCGTTGAAGACGATCCACGTCGATGATTCTTAATACGGGCTCCCGCTTCAAAACCGAAATAACTCGGGCATCCAGTTTGCTAGCCTAGATGCACAAGATGAAGTAGAGAGAGTGTGTGATCATTTTGTCTCAATTCATCCATGGATTCACAACTCATGAGAGGGTATAGATGGAGGTGAAGAAGAAGCCATAGGTGAAGCAAGTGTGAGTTCAAGACTTGGCATGTGAAGAAAATAGCAACTCAAGAAAAATGTCTTCTCTTTTCTTCATGTGTTTTGTGAGGTATTTTTTTGAGAGAGTTGCAACTAAAGAATTTCTCCATGAGAAAAGAACTGCCCCCTTTCAAAAATATCTTACAAACAAACTAATAAACAATAAAGCATGGCACAAGGAAAACCACCATGACTCACCATGCCACAATAAATGCACCATGCCAAGACTTAACCTCACACTTTACACATAAACAATATTAAACATTTAAACAAAACCCTAAATGTTTAATACTAGAAAAAGAAATGACATCTTCAAAGGTAATCTTATAACGGATTACAAGAATACCCCTCATTTTTATATACATACCTGCATCCGTATTCCGACTGAATACGAATACAACGAGACGAAAATAATCCAACAATATAATACTAGGATCCGGTTTAAACCAAAGCCCACTAGTATTATCCGTCCGATCATGATCCGTGCACAAGTGCACGTATATCATCGAACCCTGCCATAAAACCATACGGCCTCTACAACGTTTCGCCCGAACCAGGGAAACCCTCTGTATGGGACTCTAAAGACTCGTCAATACGCTGGCAGTGGGTTTAACCAAAAGCACGTCAGTGGCACTAGCTGTACGTAACGGCTGCCCAGGTATTGAGCGAAAGGGAGGCGACGAGCGAACTCATCCTGAAACCCTACTGAGCCTGACAGTGAAAATATTCGTATAGTCCGGTCCGTTCGTCTATGAGTATTGCATATCGAGTCTAGGGGGGTGGATAAAGTCAGACCCCTAATAACTTGACATTTAGTGTCGGTATGAAGCCTATCACCAATTGAGAAACTACTGAGCCGAATCAGTAATTCTCGTCTACAACGGCTGAGGATTTCTGACGATGGCCACCCATGCACTCTGCGACATCAACCCCCAATATACCGAGAGAGACGAATCCCCAGATGATCCGCTCACTGCTTCCATGTGGCTCGGGACTGTACCCAACTAAAACCTGTTTGCATGACTCCTTTGAGCCATGGTAGGGTAGTAATCAAAGCACAGTGGGAACTCATACGAGACAAATGATGATCTCAGGTCGATAGACTAACCTGTACACATGTCACCTGGGAACAGCTATCTGACAATAGGTATAATGCCAACTAGCATGCTCCCGGCGAGTCCGTCCGGTGTACTCATAACCCAATGAGCACCTGTATACATCTTTGGTGAACCAACTAACACCAATGTCTTATGAGACCGGCCACCGCCACTCGTCGGGGTCTCGATCCGTATACACTAGTCTACTCTTGGAGTATCGATGCCCAGTCTTGAAACTCCCACGACTAGAGACACTTTAAGGATTTGCTTATAGACAACCCAGCTCCTACGTATATGATTGCCATCATACTGCTGGTAGTTAAGCATGAATTCTATGGGCTCTATCAACATGTAATAGTGATCTGCAATGTCACCTGAAGCATGTACACGATGATAAGGACAAATCAGATAGCATACTATCATCTCGAGTATATAGGTCATCTCTAAATCATTGCAATCACGTGCATGCGATCCAATAATTGACTTGAGGGCACTATAACCAACAACAATAAGTCATGTCGGAGAGTGGTCCAAAACACACTGAGAAACTACTGCAGTACCTACCAGTAAATCTCTCTTGCCTTGGCTAAGGACTTTGTGTAATGGCCTTCCGAACACAGCGCGACATCAACCCCTAATACCGGGAGAGACGAATCCTATCTAACCGCCATTGCCTCCAAGTTCTTCGGGACTGCACCCAACTACTACCTATTTGCACGATTTCTTTGAGCCGTGGTAGGGTAGTAATCAAAGTACAGTGGAAACACACTCAAAGAGAAGTAGCAGTGTCAAGTCAACTGACTATGTTGTACTCATGTCACCTGGGAATTGCTACCCGACGATAGGTATAATACCCACCGGCAGTTCCCGACGAGTCATGTCCAGTGTACTCATAACCTAATAAGCATATGCATACTATCTCCAGTACGACGTACTAATAGCTATGGGACAGACCATCTCCCATGCTGAGATGAGAAGTGTATACACTAGTCTACTCTGGAGTATCGATGCCCCGTCTCGATAATCCTACGACTCGGGACCTGTATAAGGATGTGCTTATAGACTACCCAGTCCTTACTAGTGTGACTGTCATCACAATGCTGGTAATCAAGCAAAGATCCTAAGGGCTCTACCAATATGTATAAGCGATATGCTAAAAATACACATGCACATATCGAGGTAGAAACAATCGGGTAGCATACTACCATTTTGAGCAAGACTGTTACTATATCCGTGTATATCCCAAGCTTCCATTATGTAATATACAAACCAGTATGATACAATAATGGCCTCTAGGGCATATATCACTAAAAATCTCCCACTTGCACTATGGCCAGAAATTGGCGTATCGCAGACCAATGATCTCGAATAGCCCTCGAACAGTGTCTGTGAGATGGCCTGTTGTGAGTGGATTTGCAGTGTTGTTCTCTGAATCTACTCTCCTCACCTCGATCTCCCGCAGATCAACTATCTCCCTGATCAGGTGGTACGTCTTAAAGATTTGTCTGGATCTCTGATGGGACCTGGGTTCCTTCCTTAAAGCTATAGCGCCATTTGTTGTCAATACTAAAGTATAGGACCAACAATGGAAGGAACCACCTGAAGTTCAGTTAAGAACTTCCTTATCCAGACTACCTCTTTTGCGGCGTCTCAAGCTGCGAAATACTCCGTTTCCATCGTTGACTCTGCAACGGTGTCCTGCTTGGAGCTCTTCCAACAGACCGCCCCTCCATTGAGGGTAAAGCATAACCCGATATGGACTTGGAGTCATCCTTATCACTCTGGAAGCTGGAGTTAGCAATGGCCTCGAACTGGAGGTCCTATCTGCCGTACACCAAGAACATCTCCTTAGTCCTTCTTGGGTACTTGAGGATGTTCATTACCGCTTTCCAGTGCTTCTCCCCTGGGTTTGACTGATACCGGCTTACCACGCAGAGTGTGTAAGAAACATCTGGTCTGGTACACAACATCGCATACATTATAAAGCCTACCGCAGAAGCGTAGGGTATGATCGATATGTGAGCCCTTTCCAAATCAGTCTTGAGAGACATCACTTTGGAAAGGGTGATTCCGTGACAAGCCGGTAGACTACCGCGCTTAGAATTGTCCATACTAAATATTTTCAGTATGGTGTTGATGTACCTTGACTGTGAAAGTCCCACTATCCTCTTTGATCTATCACGATAGATCTGGATCCTCAGAATGTAGTTGGCATCACCCAGGTCTTTCATGGAGAACCTTAGTGACAAGAATCCTTTGACTAATTGTAGTATAGGAGTGTCATTTCCTATCAAGATAAAGTCATCCATGTACTAGACGAGGAATCCCACAGTTCTCCCTACAATCTTATTATAGGTGTATGGTTCATCTGGATCTTTGATAAAGTCGAATTCTTTGATCGTCTCATCAAAACAGATGTTCCATCTCCGCGATGCCTGCTTTAGTCCACAGATGGACTTAAGCAACTTGCACACTTTCCTGCTGCTCCCACTCTGATTGAAACCCTCTGGTTGATACATATAGATGCACACTTCCAAATATCCATTTAGAAAAACCATCGATACGTCCATCTGCCAAAACTTAAAATCATGGAAGGCAGCAATGGCAAGTAGGATCCGAATGAATTTGAGCATAGCCACTGGAGAAAAGGTTTCATCATAGTCCAAACTAGGTCTTTGACGAAAAACCTTTTGCAACAAGCCTAGCCTTATAGGTTTTAACCTGTCCATCTACACCAATCTTCCTTCTAAAGATCCATTTGCAGCCTTCGGGTTTTACCCCTTCTGGAGCAAAGTCCAAAGTGCATACTTTGTTGGTGTTAGATGGACTCCATTTCGGTCCACAATGCATCCAACCATTTTACCGAGTCTCTGCTCTAAATGGATCGATGGAAGCTAGTTGGCTCATCATATTGTAGAGTTACATAGCACAACAGCAAGGTTTCGAGGGCATCGTCCATGCCATTTTCAAATTTTTGTCATGCTACTTAACTCTAACCCTAGAATCTTAACTTGAGATTTAGACAATACGATATGTAAACAACTTTACAACTATGTGAATGCGGAATACAACCATTGTAGACCGGTCCTTCAGTTCAAATGCTCCGTATAGAAGTCCCTTCGCTGCGAGGAATGATCTCCCGGACTCTTGAGAGGCTCCACAAGGTGAAAGATGCAAACCTTCTTGAAGTCTTCAAAGCCGAAGATGATCTACGTCGAGGAGACACCGACTCAAGCTATCTCTTCACTAATTAGGGATTAGTGAAGGTAACACCCTAAACTAAATGGCTAATCTAGAAGAGGATGATGAAGTACGAATTTTGCTCACTTTAGAATTTAATATCTCACTATTTTTCTTCTCTTTTTCAAAAGCAAGAGAGAGCTTGAAGGAGATGAATGAAGAAGATGAAGTGAATGAGAGTGAGGTTAGAAATGCAACCATAGGTGAGTTTATGTTATGCACTAACCCATGTAGAGAATTGACCATGGCTAAGTGATAAGGGTTAGGTTAAAAAATATCTTAGGTAAAAATAAAATTGGTGGACTAAGTCAATGGTTCTATAAGCTTCATCCAAGCTCAACCATGACAAATATCCAAGCAATTTTGAATTACTTAAGATAATAAAAACACACCATTATCACATAGCATGGTGTAAGTCTCATACACCCAAGTTTCATGTATAACCTAGTATGTCACAATAATATATATCACATATATATTATTTATGTAACAAAAGAAAATAATACATTAAACATATATCACATATATGTTAAATGTATCAAAAGTGAGAAAAAGAAATACTTAAGTGAGCATATATTAGTTAATGTAATTTAATATATCAAATATATAATTATACATTAAATTATTAAATCAACACTTGATTTAATAATCCGGCTATATTACATATAACCGACTAATATAATATGTATCATTTTATCGAATCAACACTTGATCCGATAACCCGGTAATTCGTATGTCAAAAACTATTTCTAAACCGCAATCAAGAACGGCGTCGCATGTAGCTAGCCGGTGAATACGGGTCGGTCCACAGGGATTTTGTGAATCTCCTAGTCGCGCTTACGAGTTAATTCCGAAGGGTGTTCGGATTAATTATTAAATCTAAAAACCTAATTAACCTAGGGCAATTATCTTGATCTACTCTTGCTAGGGCTAGGTTTAGAGATGGTTTGGAAATGAAATTAAATCTCACCGCTTTCAATACCCGAATGAAGATCTATGAGGAGTTATGGTAATTATCAATAAAGTGGATTAGATCCGTTCGGGAAGGTGTTCCTTGCTATAGGTTCTTGTCCTTCCTTTAGAGATCCTTACCGTAACCTCCATGGAAAACACGTGCAACCGGTCCTTTACACTATGGTGTCATCGTTACCTCGAGGGGTAGGATGCCGTAGGGCACGGTATGTGCGTGTATGCATGGAGTCCTATTGTAAAAAATTGGTGGGTAAGAAAGGGATGGGAGATCTCATCTCTCAAAATCCTTCCTCAAAGCTAAACCCTAAACAAGTTCCTAGGGCAAGGAATTGAAATCTACACTAGGGCAAGAAATTAAATTACTTACAGATGGCTCTCTCCAAACATCAAAGCAGGGTTGTCAGATCTGAATTCATGAAGTGAAAAGAGGCACCGATGCTCTCCAAAAGATTTCTAAATTTATTCATTAAAGGGAGGCATAAAGAATTACAATGATTTAGAGTTCTATTTATAGGAAATAGAAACCCTAGGTTACATTTGATTCGCATATCTGCTATTACAAAAATACCCCTAAGAAAAGACCTAGTCAACAATACACGCGCAGCCAAAAAAACATCGTGCCGACACGGGCACTACATGGCCGCGGTTCTGTGGCCAAAGGCATGCTTTGGCCGCGGTTCCGCGGCCAAAGTATGGTCTTGATGCATGAATCTTTCTGTACTGCTCCTTGTGGTCTTTTTCTTCTTGTTTATATGGTTCTTTTATTCATTTGGCTTCCAGGTCTTCTCCAGATCTTCCAGTGAACATTGTTGTGGACTTCTAACCGTGTGCCTTGACATTTTGGGATCTTACGTTGCCTTGTTAATTGCGAACTGTCTTTCGATATAAGCTTGACTGAGATCCTCCCATTTGTTGGTTAAAAGTCCATATTTTCATCGTCTTACATCGTTTTCACTGTTTCCTGTCCAAGAACCTGTAACCTGTAACATATAGCAGACATGCGTCAAAAGCACCCGTTTATTTATAAATAGAATAAGAATGGGGAATATAATAATGCAATATTATGATCTGAACAAATACCCCCAAACTTATCTTTTGCTCGTCCTCGAGCAAACTTATTTTTATTCACTAAAATCCTAACCACACTTTCGCAGGGAAACGCGATTGCACTGAGCTCGTGCAATAAGCCGTTAAACCTCTAGGTGTCCCTAGTAGGAGGAGTGTTGTCTCCTGAGGGTTTTCAGCGGATACTACCCACAAAATCCTATCAACTCGGCCCATTGACTTTTGTTCTCTAATTAAGTTTTCCAACAAGGAATTCTATTATCTTTTACTTGTAAATTATCCACCCACATTCTTCACACTTCCTCATTATTTAACTTAAGATTATATATATCCTGTGGACTTACTTAGTTTTCGGCATCTCTTAAGTTTTCCTTCTAGGGTTTCATCTCCACCTAGGAATTTCTATCAACTCTATTAAAGTTACAAGTTCTATTCTTCATTCCTCCCTCTTATCTAAATTCCAATCACATACCCCTACGTGTGTGTATAGATCACCCCTACACTTGGAAATTCAAATCAAGCAATCATGCCCTTGTCCGTTGTCCAATGTACTTATCAGTAGGAGAATTTTTAATTGAATTTTGCTTACACATCCTTCATGCGACCGTTAATACTTCTTGAGGTACCAACAACCGATTACAAGATGTGTTTGCACATTAAAGCGTAATTCCTAGTCTTGCAACACCCAAGGTTTTTAGCAGTGACTCCCAAACCAGTTGGTCTAAGGCACTAGGTGATGAAGCACCCTCGCTAAATATTTTTCTATTTTTTCAGCCTTAAGTAATCACAAAAACCAGTGTCCATTTTTTTTATTCTTTATTCACTTTTTTTCCTTTTATTTCATCGTACTAAGGACTTTAGACAAGAACATTTCAAGGTCTTTTCTACTATTCCAAGTTTCAAGGTGCGTGATTGTGCAAATTGTAGGGTATACGTTTTCAGAATCTAGACTTAAGCTAGGAAACTATTTTTCAAACTTATACTCTAATAAGAACATCAATACTCTTCCCTTGTTTAGACATAGCCCAAGAAGTGAACCCAAAATTTGCCTATTTCAAAATAAACTACAAGGCATATACATTCTACCGTTAAACTTTAAGGAATGTTATTTTTAGGGTTTTTAATTCACTAAGTCTAAGATCTAGTTGTTCCCAGCTAGTTAACCTATCTGTCAAACTCAAATCAAATATGACCAAAATTGAATACAATAATTTTTATAATTTTTGAAATTTTTCAAATTTTTATGGGTTTTCATATAAGTATGCAAATGCAAAAATATGTACAAATGAATGCGTAGGAAGAAGACGTACCGAGCATACCCCCAAACTTGAACTTGACAGTGTTGGAGATAGTGCCCTCAGAGTCAATTATTGGATCACAGGCACGTGATTGCAATGATTGAGGGAGAACCTGTCCCAGTAAGACAGTCTTACTCGAGATGATAGTATGCTATCTGGTTTATCTTTATCATCGTGTACTGCTTTAGGTGACCTGACATGTCGCTATTACACGTTGATAGAGCCCCTAGGATTCTTGCTTGACCACCAGCAGTATGAGGGCGATCATATAAGTGGGAGCTGGGGTCTATAAGCACATCCTTAAAAGGTCCCTAGTCGTGGGAGTTTCGAGACAGGGCATCGATACTCCAGAGTAGACTAGTGTATACAGTCGAGACCCCGACGAGGGGCGGTGGCCGGTCTCACAAGCCATTGGTGTCAGTTAGATCACCTAAGATGTATACAGGTGCTCATTGGGTTATGAGTACACCGGACAGGACTAGCCGGGAACATGCTAGTTGGTCTTATACCTGATGTCAGATAGCAGTTCCCTGGTGACATGTGTACAGGTTAGTTCATCGACCTGAGGATCATCATTTGTCTCGTGTGAGTTCCCACTGTACTTTGATTACTACCCTACCACGCTCAAAGGAGCCGTGCAAACAGGTTTTAGTTGGGTACAGTCCCGAGCCACATGGAGGCAGTGAGCGTATCTTCAGGCGTTCGTCTCTCCCGGTATTGGGGGTGAGGTCACGCTGTGTCCAGGAGAGCCATTACACATAGCCCTCGGCCGAGGCAGGAGATTTACTGGTAGGTATTCTAGTAGTATCTCAAGGTGTTCTGGGCTACACTCCGACACGACTTGTACCGCTTTTGGGGGTCTGACTTTTACCAACCCCCTAGGCCCGCCATGCGATGCTCATAGACGAACGGACCGGACTGTACGGATATTGTCACTGACAGGCTCAGTAGGGTTGTCAGGCTGAGTTCGCTCACAGACGTCCCTTTTGGTCAATACCTAGTAGCCCGTTACGTATTGGCTTATACCTCTGACGTGCTAGTGGTTAAATCCACAACCAAGGTGTTGACGAGTCTTTAGAGACCCCCACATTCAGTTACTCAAGTTTAGGGCGAAAAGCTGTAGAGGCCGTATGGAGATATGGCAAGGTCCGATCAGATACGTGCGGTATTGCACGGATCAGGATCAGACAGTTTGTACTACAGGCCGTATGGAGATATGGCAGGGTTCGATCAGATACGTGCGGTATTGCACGGATCAGGATCGAACAGATTATACTAGCCGACTTTGGTTTAAGCCGGATCCTAGTATAGTACAGTGTAGTTTTTTGTCTCATTGCATTTGTATTTCGGTCGGAATACAAATGCGGGTGTGTATGCACAGTAGCGGGGTTTTCCTGTAATTTATTACGGGACCAGTTTTCTGGAGTTGCTAGTTTTCTTTCCGTTTCGGCCAATTTCCTTTGTATCTTTCATTGGCCGAAGATTGGTGGAGGAGGGCTTATTTGCATTGTGCAAATAAGCTTTTGTGGAGGGGGTCTTTGCATATTATTGTATCATGATGGTGCACCATCCATTGACCTTGCTTGACTTCTATCTTCATGATGGCATGGCTTTTGGAAGTGATGATTAGCTTGTTGGAGTGTTGGTTTTGGTGCTATCATGGTTGTTGATGATTGATTAGTGGAGTATGGATTTGTTTGTGATGATTGTTTCTTTTGGCCATTCTTTTCTCTCTTGGATTATGATAGTGGTTCTATCATCCATACACCTCTCACTCACTCCCTCATTGATCTCACTCTCATTCTCTCCATTCCATTGTCATGGCCGACCACATAGAGGGAAGGGGGCTGTCCCAATTTGTTGGGGTGGGATTTTTGTTCTTCGAGCTTTGTAAAATCCCACATGTTCCATCTCCACAAGCTGATATCATTTCCTCCACCAATAAGGCAATTCCATAAACCCCAAAATGAGACTTGAGCACTACACATTCTACAGCAAATCTTGGGCACGTCGACTAGCCAGCTTCGCCAGCTTCGTGCCCGAGTTGCCTCGGTATTGAGGTGGGAGCCCGTAAAAGATGCAGACGATGTGGTGCCCTTCCGGCAAGGAGGCGACGACCGGAGTTTCCGCGGGAGATCGGGACGATGACGAGAAGACCGGAGGACTCGGATCAGTCGGTATATCTCTATTCCCCATCTTGTAGTTAGCTAGGACTAGTTAACGGTTCGATCCGGGTGTTTAGTGCGCGGTGGTGCCGGTTTGCTAGTTTGCAAAATTAAAGTTAACCATCGCTTCCGCATTTGGCCTCGGGATGGAGGCCGGGGCGCCGCCGTGCACTTACAGACAGTGTCCTCACTGTCATGCTAAACCAAGAGGGTCAAAATACCGGCACTCCCCTGTTTATTTATTTATAATTTTTTTATATATTTTTTAATGTTTTGAATATTTTTTTAATTTTTTTATAGAAAACGAAAACAAAAAATATATACATATATACATAAGGTTCCCCCCAAACTTAAGCTTGGCCTTACACAAGCCAAAGGTTAGCACCAACCATTCAAAAATCTTATCGTGGAAATGGTATAGTTGGTGCAAGAAAATGAGAAGCAGGCGAGACCGTGTGGAAAGAAGAATGGTAGAATATGGTCTCGGTGGGGGAGAAGAATGGCGAAAAGAAGAAGGAAGTGGAGTACGATCTTGAGGGTGTAGATTGAGTGAATAAATTAGCGCAATATGTGATGACCGATATGTTATAAGCGATTGTGCTAACCTATCTACTCGTCGAGAAATGGGATCAAATCCCTCAAGATTCGCAAGAAAACATGGGTGTGCCGAACTTGTTATCGGAGATGAAAGCGTAACGGTCATTTGTACGGTCGGGACATTAGGAGAGACGAAAGGGAGTGAATTAGGGATAGTATCTTTCTCACCGTAGTAAACTGTTTCGAACTTGAAAGATTCCATTAATGGTTCGAAACTACTATAATCAACCGAGTCTGATGGCTCATCTGAAAATGTAAAGGACTCAAACTCGGGCGGTGAGTCATCAACATCGTCCGAAAAAGTGAAACACTCGTAAGTGTTATTATCTGTGAGAACAGTATCTGATTCAAAGGAAAATCTTTCAAGCTCACAGTCTTCAAGCGGGGTCGGAACGATGGGAAGGAGGGAGGGTGATATAACAAGGTTCAGGAGGTTGAATTGGAAAATCAGACACATCAAACAAAAATGATTCAACCTCAATATTATCCTCAAGACTCTTCTCGATACTATCCTCAATATTCAACTCATCCATGCCATTATCATCAAAATCTAGACGCATATGAGATTCGGGAGAAACATTTAATAACTCAGGATGATGATTTGAACATAAAATTTCAAGAAAATCAACAGGTTGATCATCCGACATATTCCCGGCGTCTATATCCTCAATCAAGTGAAAATCAATTTCTTTAGACACCTCATCAAAAGCATGGATATCTATCAATTTAGGTTCTAGAGTGGAGGTGTAATGATCGAAAGGATTAGGTGTGGTTTCACTCGAAAGGGGTTCCTCACAATCTGGCAAATCAAACACTACAAAATCACACAACTCATTTTTATTTTCAACAGGTGAACTATTTAGGGCAATCGATGGGTAAGGGTAGGTTTGATTTGAAAATCCTCTTTCATTCTCACTCTGTCCAACTGCCGCCTCATACATTGAAAAATTTGGAGCTAGCGGGACACTAGCTACCAGTTCACTAGGTTGCATAAGGGCGGCCATGGACGCTTCCACATTCCTCATCAATTTATTTGTTGCAGCAATATATGCCTCCAACGACTCTTCCAAACTAGACTTGGGTGGTAAAGGGGTTTCGGTAAAAGATTCGGAATCGTGTGGATATGCAAAATTCCCTAATGGCAATGTAGAAATAGTGTCTAGTGAGGGTAGTAAGGTCGGGTAGGACTGGTAGGAAGTGGGTGGTACGACAGGGGTAGGGTCTACATGTGGATAAAAATGTGAATAATCTTGTGGATCCCTAGAACTAGATGTGTGGAGAGGGGTGAAAGATCGGCTGCGAGATTGAGGAATGTGCTCAGCAATGGACATCGGCCTAGGAGTGACAGAAGGACTTGAAGAAGTGGTATCAACATATGTAGGTGGTAAAGGTTGACTCGATTGACACAAAGTGGGTTGAAAATTCAAACTATTTCTCCTAGATGCCTCTATTTGATCTTTCAACGAAATTTTTGGCAAGGAAGGATCGTTTTTAAATTGACCGAACAAATTGACGTACGACGCAAAATTAGGTTCGGGATACCAAAGTTCGGCTAATGATTTATTGTGTGGGGTACCCATGTTAGAAGAAGAAAGGTGACAAGAAGGAAGGTTGGGTAGTGCAAGGATTTATTTGGGGCTAAAAAATTTTGCAAGTTCTATAAAATATTTGTCCTTTTTATTTTCATTTTTCATTAATTTTTTTCTTTCTCTTTATTTGGAAAAATTTTGTTGCAAAAAGATTTTACAGAAAAGCTATGCAACAGCAAAATAATTTATACAAAATATATGCAACAGCAAAATATTACTTGCAATCTATTTTATTTCAAGCGGGGCCCAAAATTCCTGCACAAGACTGTTATATGGAAGGGAATATATTTTTAAAGCGCACAAAATCTTGCAGGCAGTTTTCAGAAAATAAATTTCAAAATATACAGAAAAGAGACAGTGGGGCTTACAGAAAAATTTGCATAAGATGTTGCCACTATACCGCCGCCTTTCCGCGGTAACTTCGAGTCCCCAAAAAAATTCTGCCGCACTGATTCCACTAGAAGGCCGCGGTTACGCGGCCTAAGGTGGGTTTTGGCCGCGGAATCGCGGCGGGTTGGGGGAGTTGGGTCTCTAAAATTTTTGTGCTTCTTTATTTTTCAAAATCCCTTCTGTTGCGATATCTCTTTTTCCGTTTCGCTTTCTGGAAATTTCCAGATCCGAATTTGTATATCCTGCAAAAATTTAAACAACAAAGTATCCCTTCCAAAAATAACAAATTATATTTTTTTTGATTTTTCAAATTTTTATGATTTTTTTAAATTTTATGATTAACCCGAAATTGCGAAAAGGAAAGTTCTACGCCATCCCTGGCAACGGCGCCATTTGATTCGTATGTCAAAAACTATTTCAAAATCGCAATCAAGAACGGCGTCACATGTAGCTAGCCGGTGAATACGGGTCGGTCCACAGGGATTTTGTGAATCTCCTATTCGCGCTTACGAGTTAATTCCGAAGGGTGTTCGGATTAATTATTAAATCTAAAAACCTAATTAACCTTGGGCAATTATCTAGATCTACTCTTGTTAGAGCTAGGTTTAGGGATGGTTTGGAAATGTAATTAAATCTCACCGCTTTCAATACCCAAATGAAGATCTATGAGGAGTTATGGTAATTATCAATAAAGTGGATTAGATCCTTTCAGGAAGGTGTTCCTTCCTCCAGGTTCTTTTCCTTCCTTTAGAGATCCTTACCCTAACCTCCATGGAAAACACGCGCAACCGGTCCTTTACACTACGGTGTCATCGTTAGCTCGAGGGGTAGGATGCCGTAGGGCACGGTATGTGCATGTATGCATGGAGTCCTATTGTAAATATTTGGTAGGTAAGAAAGGGATGAGAGATCTCATCTCTCAAAATCCTTCCTCAAAGCTAAACCCTAAACAAGTTCCTAGGGCAAGGAATTGAAATCTACACTAGGGCAAGAAATTAAATTACTTACAGATGGCTCTCTCCAAATATCAAAGCAGGGTTGTCAGATCTGAATTCATGAAGTGAAAAGAGGCACCGATGCTCTCCAAAAGATTTCTAAATTTTATTCATTAAAGGGAGGCATAAAGAATTACAATGATTTAGATTTCTATTTATAGGAAATAGAAACCCTAGGTTATATTTGATTCGCACATCTGCTATTACAAAAATACCCCTATGAAAAGACCTAGTCAACAATACGCGCGCAGCCAAAAAAACTTCGTGCCGACACGGGCACTACATAGCCGCGGTTCCGCGGCCGAAGTATGGTCTTGATGCATGTATCTTTCTGTACTGCTCCTTGTGGTCTTTTTCTTCTTGTTTATATGGTTCTTTTATTCATTTGGCTTCTAGGTCTTCTCCAGATCTTCCAGTGAACATTGTTGTGGACTTCTAACCGTGTGCCTTGACATTTTGGGATCTTACGTTGCCTTGTTAATTGCGAACTGTCTTTCGATATAGGCTTGACTGAGATCCTCCCATTTGTTGGTCAAAAGTCCATTTTTTCATCGTCTTACATCGTTTTCACTGTTTCCAGTCCAAGAACCTGTAACCTGTAACATATAGCAGACATGCGTCAAAAGCACCCGTTTATTTATAAAAAGAATAAGAATGGGGAATATAATAATGCAATATTATGATCTGAATGTTAGTTATATGTATGCCCTAGAGGCCATTACGGTACATTGGATGTATATTGTAGTGGATGCTTGGACATATATAGGGAGGACTTTCTTGCTCGACACGATAGTATGCTATCTGGTTGATCTTTACCTTAACGTGTACACTGATTGTCTCTCTGTTACATGTTGGTAAAGCCCTTAGGATGTGTACTTGACTACCTGGACTATGATGCGGATCATACTAGTGGGGACATGGTAGTCCATAAGTACATCCTTCAAAGTCCCTAGTCGTGGGTGTATCGAGACGGGGCATCGATATACCAGAGTAGACTAGCGTATACCTTCTCGACCCATACAGATGGGCGATGGATGATCCCATATCCATTGGTGTTTGACATCGGAGATGACATACGGGTGCTCAGTGGAGACTGGGTACACTGGACGGACTCGCCGAGAACTCCCGGATGGTATTATACCTTACGTCAGATGACAGTTCTCTGGTGACACTGGTACAGAGTAGTCTGTTGACCCGAGATCGTCATAGAGTCTTGTGTGGTTCCCACTGTGCTTTGATTTCCATCTTACCACTTCTAAGAGGGCATGCAAAACGGTGGTTTTTGGGTACAGTCCCGAATCACATGGAGGCAATGAGCAATAGGAAGGGATTCGTCTCTCCCGGTATAGGGAGTTGATGTTGTGCTGTGTTCGATTGGCTATAACCAGAAATCCCTGGCCAGGGTTGCTGAGATTTTCTGGTAAGTGTTACCTGTAGTTTCTCGAACTGTTATAGGCCTTATATCGACACGACTTATCGAGCTATTGGGGTCTGACGTTAACCACCCCTAGGTGAGATATGCGACATATCAGACGAACAGACCGGACTGTACGGTAAGTGTTACTGGTTGGATTCACAGGAGTGTGAGCGGGCTTGCTCGTCGATCTTCTGATCGCTCAATACCTGGGTGGCCGTTACGTTTAGCAGACCGCTTGCGGCTTGTGGGTGCTTGATATGATCATCATCTGCGACCGGCGTATTGACGAGTCTTTAGAGTCCTACACAGAGGTTTCCTGGCTCAAGCGAAACGAAATAGGAGCGCATATGAGATATGTACGGGACCGAGAATAATGCGTGTATGTGATACCGTATTCTATTCTCACGATGAATGTATCGAATGGTTGTATGCGATATAACCTAGTTATCGATTCAAGCGTTGATTCGATAAGTCGATACATTGAATACTAGTCGGTTATGTTCGACATGACCGGACCATTGAATCAAGTGCTGATTTAATGATTTAATGTATAATTATATATTTGATATATTACTTTACATTAACTAGTATTGGTTCACTTTAAATGTATTTTCTCACTTGATTTGTGCAAGTTGTATATGTGATATACTTTTGTGCACATGATTGTATCATGTTTGATGATACATGCTTTTTTGGTTAAGTGTAAAGAACTAAACCATGGTTAAAATAATGATTAGGGTTTTGCTTATTCATTCTTTTATTTGTTTATTCATTTTGGAAATGATAAGAAAAGAATGGTGGCTTTATTTGTTGTTTTGTTGAAGCTTCATGAAGCTTTGACCTAATCCACCATTCTTGTCTCTTGCTTAACCCTAACCATCATAACTAACCATGGTCTATTCTCTACACCTAACTAAGGTTATGATATGATAAGTATTCATTTTTATTATTCCTTTTAATTAACTTATCATATTATCATCTTCATCTTCTTCTTCTTCTTCAAGAATGAAACTATGCCACCATCAATGGCAACTTGAGAATATGAGTGAGAAATCCAATTCTAAAGTGAACCCACTTCCTATTTCTTCATCCTCTACCTCTTGCCAAGTAGTAGAGTGTGTTCTCTTCACAAGTATCATGACTTGGTGAAGTGGGAGCTTGATCTAGTGATGCCCTGACGTAGATCATCTTCGGCACGAAGTCGACGACCTTGCCCGCCCATTTCTCCGATGAAGCCGACGCTAGAGCCCGGGTTTCCATTTGGACAGCGAGGAGACTTCATTGCGGAGCTATGGAGGTGGAGGACCGGAGCTACAAAGGTTGTATTTCCGTTCTTTTAGTTTAGTTGTAAACTAGTTGCTTTTGTCGCCTAAACTTATAGCTCTGATACCACTGTAGGGTTCCTAGGCACTCTCAAGAGGTCTCGCAAGGCATCAACCATGCCATTTTCAAAAATTACGGTGCCGAGAAACCCGACTACGTAAAAACCTGTCGTAGCCCTCCGTCATTTCAGATAAGTACTGGTTAGTATTCGTGCTGCGTTTGTTGACCTCTGTCAAGGCGTAGTGTGCGGTAGCTGATTAGTGCTTATCTGTATAAGCATATGATGTGATTGATTTAGGGTAGTCGTGCGACCTTGTTGACCTCTGTCAAGGGTCGTGCGGGTGGGTTTACTTCAATCAAGAAATGACGGGTTGAACTTGACTGGCAGCCTATAGTTTGTTGACCTCTGACAAGGTCATAGGACGCTTGGGGCAAAAAATTATCGGGAATTTCAAGTGTTGAAATTTGCAATGAGATTGCATACCTTCTATGAGATAGTTGGATCCCGATACCCGCTGCGAGTAATTGTTACTCCTGGGAGAGTTTTACACATTACAATTAGCCGGTCAAGTAGGTGTCTAGAAAGGTGTCAATGGGGTTACGCCTCTGGGAAAACGAGGTTTACATTAATTAGGTTCGTGCTAAAGCACGGGGGACCTCCCTCAAAGTACCGACACTGGCCTGGCTGAAAGATTGGCGAACTTGTAGTGTGTAATTAATCCCGGCTAGTCTTTCCTTTTAGGGTTTGAAGGAAGATTTGATAAAAAGCAGTGGGAGCCATCCTGATTAGATAAAATAATAACCAATCTATTCTTGCAAGAGCGCACGCTGAGTGTTTTCTTCTCTCTCTCTCCAGGTAGCGACCATATCACGCCTTAATCAAGATAATAATACGGATAATTGACCAAACCCGCTTGTTATACTGAGCTGGGGAACGTTGGTCCCGCTCCAACTTATAAATGTTATAAGACAGAGCAGGAAATTGGGGATTACCAGAATTCCCATGCCGCCCAAACGAAGAAAGTGCACACTGATGCATCATCTTCGGGTGTGTTCATTACAGAGAACAGTTTCTCAGTATCCTTTACGTCCTGGGTATGTGATACCAGATCAGGATCCCAGATATGTAATCTGTTACATGGGCTACAGATAGGTAAAGAAATGAGAACGGGTGATAAGTTTCATGAGGCAGAAAACGGGGCAAGTGTTGCAGCCAAGTCTGTTGGTCATTGTCACCTTGTATTACAAATACATTGATTCTGAACGAATGTTATTAGATACCGAACCTGATATACAAAATCATATCAGTCTCTTTATTAGTAAAGAAAGGATATAATTTTGTATTGATGGATAATGTTTTGAACATTTACTATATCAGAAGTTGATAAGATCAGGCACGTTATCTAAATGCATTAATGTTCTAAATCAAACTACAGTTCTTAGTATACGGAACACACACAAGAGGAAGAATTCAGAAATGAACGGATCCTTCTTGAGGTATTGTAGACTAGGTCAGATCAATCTGACCCGACTAGCTAAAGTTACATTTAGATGCATATTTAAATCAGTTTGAATTTACATATTGTGAAACTTGCCAGTCATGACACAAAGATAAGATGACTATAGCTCTGTTAACTGGAAACAGAGAAAGAGTTAGTGAACTCTTGGGATGATACATGTTGATGTATGTAAGGTCCCCTGTCTGCATATGCCAGGACAGGTTCTTTGTACTTCGTTACATTCTCTGATAATCTCTCAAGATTCAGACATATGTTCCTGTTGAAACACAAGTCCGAACCTTTTGAGATATTCACAGAATATAAGTTATAAGTAGAGAACCAAATACGGGTAAAAGTATTATGTCCTATGATGAGATCAAGGAGGAGAATACTTGAGCACGAAATTCTTGGACTTTTCTAAAGGAGAATGAGATTCTCTCTCAGCATTACTCCTCCGAATACACCATAGCACGATGGTATATCGGGATGGAGCAATCACACCCTATATGATAAGGTGTGCTCTATGATGAGTACTACTGAGTTACCTATTTCCTTTTTGGGAGTTATGCACTTGAGAAGCTGCATACCTATTGAATAGGGTTCAAATTAAATCAGTTGCCTACCACTTCATATTTGATATGATAAGGGAAGAGCCCATCTCTTAAGATAGCTAAGATTTGGGGTTGTCCAGCCTATGTCTGAAAAGCAAAATCCGGACAAGCTCGAGGCAAGATCTGTTATGTAGAACTGGAAAGGTTCCAGCTATACAAAACTGCAGCTGATGATTTGACAGAACCAAAGGATTCAATAGTTACCAACGAACCTCAGCCTCTCCGCCGATCTAGTAGGGTTCCTCACCCACCTGAGAGATACTTCGGTTTCTCTATGACAGTGGGAGCGAGGATTGCATCATGTGATGATGACGCAACTAGTTTCGAGCTGGCCATCAGGACTGGGACTCTGTAAGAATGGCTGGATGCTTAGTGATCTGAGATGGAATCCTTATACACCAACAAAGTATGAACTTTAGTTGCTTTATCTGAAGAGTTAAATCCCCATCAGGAGCAAGTATATCTTGAGAAGATTACTTGGTGTAGATGGAAAAGTTGAGACTTTCAAAGCTGGACTTGTTAAAGGTTTTCGTCATCAACCAGATATGGATTATGTTGAAACCTTTTCTAAGGATCTATGCTTAAGTCCATCCAGATCCTACTTGCCACGGCTACATACCATGACTACGATATCTGGTGGTTGGGTGTCATGACAGCTTTTCTAAATAATGTTTTAGAAGAGAACGTCTGTAAGTACACAGCCAGAGGGCTTCGTAAACAGTGGGAGCAGCGGAAACGTGTGCAAGTTGCTTTACATATTAAAGCAGCCATCGCGGAGTTGGAACATCTGTTTTGATGGATTAGTCAAAGAGTTTGACATCATCAAAATGGTAGATGAACCTTGTATAAACAAAAAGGTAGTAGGGAGTATGGTGACGATCCTCGTAGAGTACGTGGATGACATACTCTTGATAGGGAAGGAGTTTCCTATGCTACGCTCGATCAATCTCCGCTTATCACAATGATTCTCCATAAAGGATCAAAGTGATACCTCCTAAATCTTGGGTTTTGGATCTATGAGATAGATCTAATTGGATGTTAGGATTCTCACTAGTTGTAGTGAGATGGTATCAACCGATCCTGGGGAGAATCACTGGAAGGGTTCCAGGGTGATAAAGACGACTGAATGTCAGTCACAGGCATTGTCTTTATCCTCAGTAAAGGGACGGTATGTTGGAAGAGTTCCAAGCTAGATACCGTGGCATACTAGACGATAAAGGCAGGATACATCGCTACTTAAGATGCTACCAAAGAGACTGTTTGGGTGTATATTGGTTCATGAAATGAACTACGTTCCTCCCATTGTGTGACAATGGAGTTGTGGCTTATGCCAAGGAACACCCGTCCCATCAGTGATCCAGACATATTCTGAGGCAGCATCACCTAATCATGGAGATAGTTGATCTCCAGGGTGATCGAGGTTAGGAGAGTAGACTCAGAGGACAACACGGCGGATCCACTCACAAAGGCCTTTTCCCAGAGAGAGACATTTATGGGATGGTTGAGTATGAGATACTACAACCACTGCTACAGATGGCCCTAGTGCAAGTGGGAGATTGTTAGTTATATGTATGCCATAGAGGCCATTACTGTACATTGGATGTATATTGTAGTGGATGCTTGGACATATGTAGGGAGGACTTTCTTGCTCGACACGATAGTATGCTATCTGGTTGATCTTTACCTTAACGTGTACACTGATTGTCTCTCTGTTACATGTTGGTAAAGCCCTTAGGATATGTACTTGACTACCTGGACTATGATGCGGATCATACTAGTGGGGACATGGTAGTCCATAAGTACATCCTTCAAAGTCCCTAGTCGTGGGTGTATCGAGACGGGGCATCGATATACCAGAGTAGACTAGCGTATACCTTCTCGACCCATACAGATGGGCGATGGATGATCCCATATCCATTGGTGTTTGACATCGGAGATGATATACGGGTGCTCAGTGGAGACTGGGTACACTGGACGGACTCGCCGAGAACTCCCAGATGGTATTATACCTTACGTCAGATGGCAGTTCTCTGGTGACACTGGTACAGAGTAGTCTGTTGACCCGAGATAGTCATAGAGTCTTGTGTGGTTCCCACTGTGCTTTGATTTCCACCTTACCACATCCAAGAGGGCGTACAAAATGGTGGTTTTTGGGTACAGTCCCGAATCACATGGAGGCAATGAGCGATAGGAGGGGATTCGTCTCTCTCGGTATAGGGAGTTGATGTTGTACTGTGTTCGATTGGCTATAACCAGAAATCCCTGACCAGGGTTGCTGAGATTTTCTGGTAAGTGTTACCTGTATTTTCTTGAACTGTTATAGGCCTCATATCGACACGACTTATCGAGCTATTGGGGTCTGACGTTAACCACCCCTAGGTGAGATATGCGACATATCAGACAAACAGACCGGACTGTACGGTAAGTGTTACTGGTTGGATTCACAGGAGTGTGAGCGGGCTTGCTCGTCGATCTTCTGATCGCTCAATACCCGGGTGGCCGTTACGTTTAGCAGACCGCTTGCGGCTTGTGGGTGCTTGATATGATCATCATCTGCTACCGGCGTATTGACGAGTCTTTAGAGTCCTACACAGAGGTTTCCTGGCTCAAGCGAAACGAAATAGGAGCACATATGAGATATGTGCGGGACCGAGAATAATGCGTGTATGTGATACCATATTCTATTCTCGCGATGAATGTATCGAATGGTTGTATGCGATATAACCTAGTTATCGATTCAAGCGTTGATTCGATAAGTCGATACATTGAATACTAGTCGGTTATGTTCGACATGACCGGATCATTGAATCAAGTGTTGATTTAATGATTTAATGTATAATTATATATTTGATATATTACTTTACATTAACTAGTATTGGTTCACTTTAAATGGATTTTCTCACTTGATTTGTGCAAGTTGTATATGTGATAAACTTTTGTGCACATGATTGTATCATGTTTGATGATACATGCTTTTTTGGTTAAGTGTAAAGAACTAAACCATGGTTAAAATGATGATTAGGGTTTTGCTTATTCATTCTTTTATTTGTTTATTCATTTTGGAAATGATAAGAAAAGAATGGTGGCTTTATTTGTTGTTTTGTTGAAGCTTCATGAAGCTTTGACCTAATCCACCATTCTTGTCTCTTGCTTAACCCTAACCATCATAACTAACCATGGTCTATTCTCTAAACCTAACTAAGGTTATGATATGATAAGTATTCATTTTTATTATTCCTTTTAATTAATATATCATATTATCATCTTCATCTTCTTCTTCTTCTTCAAGAATGAAACTATGCCACCATCAATGGCAACTTGAGAATATGAGTGAGAAATCCAATTCTAAAGTGAACCCACTTCCTATTTCTTCATCCTCTACCTCTTGCCAAGTAGTAGAGTGTGTTCTCTTCACAAGTATCATGACTTGGTGAAGTGCGAGCTTGATCTAGTGATGCCTCGACGTAGATCATCTTCGGCACAAAGTCGACGACCTTGCCCGCCCATTTCTCCGATGAAGCCGACGCTAGAGCCCGGGTTTCCATTTGGACAGCGAGGAGACTTCATTGCGGAGCTATGGAGGTGGAGGACCGGATCTACAAAGGTTGTATTTCCGTTCTTTTAGTTTAGTTGTAAACTAGTTGCTTTTGTCGCCTAAACTTCTAGCCAACGATCCGTAGTCGGGTTTCTCGCCACCGTAATTTTTGAAATGGGCATGGTTGATGCCTTCCGAGACCTCTTGAGAGTGCCTAGGAACCCTACACTGAAACCCGGCTATATCACAGATAACCAGCCGATATCACATATCGCAAGAATAGAATACGGTATCACATACGCGTATTAATCTCGGTCCCGCACATATCACATATATGCTCCTACTTCGTTTCGCCCGAGACAAGAAACCTCTGTGTGGGACTCTAAAGACTCCTCAATACGCCAGCAGTAGGTGATGATCATATCAAGCACCCACAAGCCGTCAGCGGTACTAGCTGGACGTAACGGCTACTCGGGTATTGAGCGATCTGAAGATCAACAAGCAAGCCTGCTCATTCTCCTGTAAAGCCTGTCAGTAACACTACTGTACAGTCCGGTCTCTTCGTCTGATATGCCGCATATCCAGTCTAGGGCAAGTAAACGTCAGACCCCAGTAACCGATAAGTCGTGCCGATGCGAGGCTCATAACGGGTCGAGAAACTACTGATAACACTTACCAGTAGATCTTCATATCAGCCCTGGGCAGGGACTTCCAGTTATAGCCAATCGAGCACAACGCAACATCAACCCCCAATACCGGGAGAGACGAAACCTCTCCAATCGCTCATTTCCTCCATGTGATTCGGGACTGTACCCAAAAGCCACCATTTTGCATGTGCTCTTGAACGTGGTAAGGTGGAAATCAAAGCACAGTGGGAATAACACAAGACTCTATGACGATCTCGGGTCTACAGACTAACCTATATCTGTGTCACCAGAAAACTACTATCTGACGATAGGTATAATACCAACTAGGAGTTCTCGGCGAGTCTGTTCAGTGTACCCAGTCTCCATGGAGCACCCGTATACCATCATTGATGTCAAACACCAATGGATGTGGGATCATCCATCGCCCATCATATGGGTCAAGAAGCATATACGCTAGTCTACTCTGGAATATCGATGCCCTGTCTCGATACACCCTCGACTAAGAACAATTATAGGATGTACTTGTGGACTACCCTGGCCACACTAGTATGATCTCCATCATAGTCCTGGTAATAAAGTACACATCCTAAGGGCTTCGTCAAATGTGAGAGCAAGACAGTATCACAATACAAGTCTACATGTTAAAACAAAGAGCAACCAGATAGCATACTATCATGTCGAGCAAGAAAGTCCTCTCTATATATGTCTAAGCATCCATAATATTATACATCATATGTACAACAATGGCCTCTAGGGCATATGCATAACTAAAATTCTCCCACTTGCACTAAGGCCAGTTGTTGTAGTATCTCATACCCAACATCCCGAAGAGTCTCTCAAATTGTATCTGGGGTATGGCTTTCGTGAGTCGATCCGCAGTGTTGTTCTTCATGTCAACTCTCCCGCCCTCGATCTTCCGGCGATCAACAATCTCCCAGATCAGGTGATACCGCCTCAGAATATGCATGGATCTCTAATGGGACCTGGGTTCCTTGGCCAAAGCCACCGCTCCATTGTTATCACAATACAAAGATATTGGATGCTCGATGGACGGAACCACTCCATGTTCGTTTATGAACTTCTTCATCCAGACAGCCTCTTTGGCAGCATCGTTGGCAGCGATGTATTCAGCCTCCATCGTCGAGTCTGCCACGGTTTCTTGTTTGGAACTCTTCCAACAAACCGCCCCTCCATTGATGGTAAAAACAAATCCCGAGACCGACTTAGAGTCGTCCTTATCACTCTGGAAGCTCGAATCGGTAAAATACTCCACTTGGAGTTCTCCATTACCATACACCAAGAACATCTCTTTAGTCATTCTCAAGTACTTGAGAATGTTCTTCACAGCTGTCCAGTGACTCTCTCCAGGATCTGCTTGATACCTACACTTAGTGAGTATGCTACATCGGGTCTAGTACATAGCATCGCGTATAAGATAGAGCCTACTGCCGAAGCATAGGGTACCCCTTGTATGCGAGCTCTCTCCAAATCAGTCTTGGAAGACATCTCTTTGGAGAGAGTGAGTCCTGTGATCGTGGGTAAATTCCCACGCTTGGATTCTTCCATACTAAACCTCTTTAGTATGGTGTCAATGTACCTGGATTGGAACAATCCCAGTATCTTTTTTGATCTATCTCTATAGATCTTAATTCCCAAGATGTAGGAGGCATCACCTAGATCTTTCATTGAGAATCTTTGTGATAAGAAGAGCTTGACCGAGTGCAGCATAGGGACATCATTTCCTATCAAGAGTATGTCATCTACGTACAATACGAGGAAGACAACCTTACTCTCTGCCATCTTCTTGTATATACAAGGTTCATCTACGTTTTTGATGAAGTCAAACTCTTTGACTACCACATCAAAACAGATGTTCCAACTCCGCGAAGCCTGCTTTAACCCGTAGATGGATTTAAGCAGCTTGCACACCTTCCCGCTGCTCCCACTGTCTACGAAGCCCTCTGGCTGAGTCATGTATACGCACTCTTTTTAAATCACCATTTAGAAAGGCGGTCTTAACATCCATTTGCCAGATTTCGTAGTCATGATATGCAGCAAAAACAAGTATGATCCGGATGGACTTAAGCATAGCCACTGGAGAAAAGGTTTCATCATAGTCCACACCTGGTCGTTGATGAAAACCTTCTGCAACAAGTCTATCTTTGAAAGTCTCATCTTTTCCATCTACACCATGTTTCTTCTTAAAGATCCATTTGCTCCCAATGGGTTTTACCCCTTCAGGAGCAACTTCCAAAGTCCATACTTTGTTGGTGTACATGGATTCCATCTCAAATCGCATTGCATCCAGCCATTTCACAGAGTCTCCACTCGTGATGGCCTGCTCGAAGCTAGTTGGGTCATCATCTTCCATGATGCAATCCTCGCTCCCACCATCAATAAGAAAACCGTAGTATATCTCAGGTCGATGAGAACCCTATTAGATCGGCAGAGAGGTTGAGGTTCGTTGGGAGCTATCGAATCCTCTGGTTCCACTAAATCTTCAGTTGCAGTTTGTGTAGCCGGAATTTTTTCCAGTTCTACCTGGTTTCCACTAATTTCATTTGAAAGAAATTCCTTCTCTAAAAAGGTGCATGTCGAGAAACAAACACCTTTTGTTCCTCGCCGTGGTAGAAAAGATATCCATGTTAATGTTTGGGATATCCCACAAACATGCAAAGAACTGACCGTGCCTCGAGTTTGTCCGGATTTTGCCTTTTGACATAGGACAGAAAACCCCGTATCTTAACCCGTTTACGACATGGTCTCTTCCCACTCCATATCTCATATGGTGTTATAAGTACAGATTTAGACAGAACTTGATTCAATAGGTATGCTGCTGTCTTAAGCGCATAACCCCAAAAGGAAATAGGCAACTCAGCGGTGCTCATCATAGAGCGCACCATATCTAATAGGTGCGATTCCTCCGTTCCGATACACCGTTGTGTTGTGGTGTATACGGAGTAGTAAGCTGAGAGAGAATCCCATTCTCTTTTAGATAGTCCAGGAACTCATTGCTCAAGTATTCTCCTCCTCGATCAGATTGAAGGATCTTAATACTTTTACCCGTTTGGTTCTGGACTTCGTGCTTATATTCTTTGAATTTCTCAAAAGCTTTAGACTTGTGTTTCAACAGGAACACATGTCCGTATCTTGAGAGATCGTCAATGAATGTAATGAAGTACGAGGAACCATTCCTGGCATGTGTAGACATGGGTCCGGATACATCACTATGTATCAGTCCCAAGAGTTCCGTAACTCTTTCTCCGTGTCCACTAAACGGAGTTTTGGTCATCTTCCCTTTGAGACATGACTGACAAGAGTCATAAGATGAAAATTTGGACGGATTCAAATATCCATCCTTATGCAACTTAGCTAGTCTTGTCGCATTGATATGACCCAGTCTACAATGCCACAAGAAAGATTCGTTCATCTCTGAACGCTTTCTCTTGTGTGTGTTTTGTATATTAAGAACCGTGGTTTGATTTAGAACGTATATGCCATTATTTAACGAGCCTGATCCAATCAACTTTTGATTCAGAAAGATGTTCATAACATTATTCTGTACTACAAAATTATATCCTTCTTTACTTAATAAAGAAACTGATATAAGATTTCATATCAGGTTCGGTATATAATTGCATTCGTTCAGAATCAATGTATTACCATTTGGTAATACAATGTGATATTCGCCAACTGCTTTGGCTGCAACATTTGCACCATTTCCTACTCTTACGGAATGATCACTCATTCCCAGTTCTCTACCTTTCCTTAGCCCATGCAACATATTACATATGTGGGATCCTGATCCGGTATCTAATGCCCAGGACGTAGAGTGTACTGAGAAACAGTTCTCGATAACTAACACACCCGAAGAAGATGCATCAACATGCTTATTCTTCGTTTGGGTGGCATGGGAATCCGGATATTCCCCTATTTCCTGCTCTGTCTTATAACAATTATAGGAAAGAACGGAACCAACGTTCCCCTACTCAGTATAACAAGCGGGTTCAGTCAATACATCTATATTATTATCTTGATTAAGGCCTGACATGGTCGCTGCCTGGAAAGAGAGAGAAGAAAACACTTAGCGTATGCTCTTGCAAGATTAGATTGGTTATTATCTTACTTAATCAGGATGGCTCCCACTGGTTTTATCAAATCTTCTTTCAAACCCTAAAAGGTAAGATTAGCCGGGATTAATTACACCCTACAAGTTTGCCAATCTTTCAGCCAGGCCAGTGTCGGTACTTTGAAGGAGGTTCCCCATGCTTTCGCACGGACCTAATTAAAATAAACCTCTTTTTCCCAGGGGCGTAACCCCATTAGCACATATCTAGACACATACTTGATTGGCTAATTGTGATGTGTAAAACTCTCCCAGGAGTAACTCTTGCTCGCAGTGAGTATCGGGATCCAACTATCTCATAGAAGGTATGCAATCTCATTGCAAATTTCCGATAATCTTTTGCCCCTAACCTCCTATGACCTTGACAAAGGCCAACAAACCATAGGATGCTAGTCAAGTTCAACCCATCATTTCATGATTGAATTAAACCCACCCGTATGACCCTTGACAAAGGCCAACAAGGTCGTACGACTACCCTAATCCAATCGCATCATATGCATAAGAAGATAAGCACTAGTCAGCTACCGTACACTACGCCAAGGCAAAGGCCAACAAACGCAGCACGAATACTAAATAGTTTTTATCTGAAATGACGGAGGGCTACAAAAGGTTTTTATGAAAATCTTTTGCGTAATTAACTTGATATCGTTGTAGAAACAAGTGATTTTGAAAAGAGTGTTTTTGAGGCTTTTACTAGTTTCGGTAAAGAGGTCACTCCCGGTGAAGGGATCTCGGCTCTTTCCTTATCGAATAAGGTGCAGGATATTTCACAAATACCACTATGCAAAGCATTACTATAGAAGCAATCAAAAACAAAACCGAGTGAGTTGTGGCATCTGCTAGTTTTGCTAAAGAGGTCACTCCCCGTGAAGGGATCTCGGCTCTTTCCTTATCGAATAAGGTGCTGGATATTTTACAAGGAATACCGCTATGCAATGCAAAAACTAGAGCTACCCTTTTTGAAAATTTGATTCTACAATATCTTTTAGGTTTTTTTCTTTCATTAATCTCATTAATGAAGTCCCATCATTTATTCTTCCTAAGCATCATAAATGAAACAAAAATACAACGTACGCTTATGCCATCCGCATTCACCACAGTGTACCGTTATGCACCGTTAGATCACTTAACTAACGGCATAGCGGGGCGGGACTAGCGCGGGTGCAAAACATAAGCAACGTTTATTATATATCATATATATAATAATAAAGCATTCGTCTCAAGCATATAAAGTGATCACATCACAGAATATCAGCAGCAGAAGATAACATATGAAATATTGGATATTCTAGGAGGTCCGTATTTTGTATTTAGCCAACAATAGAAAATACGGATTCCACGGTCGTGATGAATAGCCAAACCCACATCCCTAGACCCCTATGAGAGCGGCAAGCAACCCTACTAATTCTAGAGTTAGGAGACTCGGACTCGACTCCTCGAGATGGTTTCCTACTGGACTCTAAAACCCGGTTACTTGTGCTCCCCACCTTGGGTCTATCCTAATGCAGAAAATAAATAATATACATCGATGGTGACATCATCCTCAACCCGGAAGTGCCCCAATAAAAGAATATTACATACAATGAATTTTACATGATTGAAAATAAAAACAGTCATCTCACATAAAACCCCCGGCTATTCAAAACACAACGATCCAATATAATATATCACAGCAACACATAACATCACATACCATCAACGTAAATAAATATGCGTATCCTAATTGTCGTTGACATATAGCAACAAAACCGGTGATACACCACATATTACACTTACAGTCGCAGAAAAGAAAATGTCAAACTACAACATTTGGAATCCACAATTACCTTAGACATCATAAACCCGAAATATCATAAACTTCACATTTCATGCCTAACAATATGAATTCCAAATATTGTATCACATTCCACAAATAGTTAGACGATGTTAAACATTCCGATTGAATCAACAAACACCCAAAATTTCCAAAAATGCTCAACACTTGAGCGTAGTTTAAAAGTACCCATCACATGCCACAGTACCTATGGACCAACTGTAGAAGGGTCAACCCTTGCCTCACCTATGGCACCGCGGAACTACCGCAAACCTTAAAGTTTGGCGGCGGTTCTTACGGTCACAGAATCGAGTTAGGGTTTCGTTCTTCCAGAGGGTCCATCTAATCACTTGCATGATATTTGAATGTTTCAAACTTTGAAAAAATCCAACTCTTGGAAAATTTTCCGGCGAGGGTTAAAGTGGGTATTTGATATCCGTTCGAACTTTTAACGTCGTCTAAATAACCCGAAAACATGTTACAATTACGACTACGAAACACTCTGAATTGCCTTAATAGAAAATTAACATCTCATGCAATTATAGAAAAAAACAAGCAACACCTGAAACACCAAAACCCAGAGTCCAGAACACAGAACAAAAATGAACCCCAGAATGCACTATATGACCGACCTGCTCGGTTTTTGTGGTTATGTGCTCGGGTCAAATCCGGCCAAATGTGTTCGTTTTTGTTCAGTGTTCATGTTACATCTCATATAACATTCTGCAGTTGCTAAAAAAAAAAATTTCGACGACTTTAAAATTTTAACAGAAACTGGGTTATAGCGTTTCAAGTTTCGGAGTTGTTTCGTTTTTGTAATCTAACAAACATCATCTAAATCTCTAACTTGGCTCTGATACCACTGTAGGGCTACTCAGCACAACAACAAGGTTTCGGGGGGGTATCGTCCATGCCACTTTCAAATTTTTGCCATGCTACTTAACCCTAACCCTAGAATCTTAACTTGAGATTTAGACAATATGATATGTAAACAACTTTACAACTAAGTGAATGCGGAATACAACCTTTATAGACCGATCCTTCACTTCAAATGCTCCGTGTAGAAGTCCCTTCGCTGCGAGTAATGATCTCCCGAACTCTTGAGAGTCTCCACAAGGTGAAAGATGCAAACTTGCTTGAAGTCTTCAAAGCCGAAGATGATCTACGTCGAGGAGACACCGACTCAAGCTATCTCTTTACTAATTAGGGATTAGTGAAGGTAACACCCTAAACTAAATGGCTAATCTAGTAAAGGATGATGAAGTAGGAATTTTGCTCACTTTAGAATTTAATTTCTCACTATTTTTCTTCAATTTCCCAAAAGCAAGAGAGAGCTTGAAGGAGATGAATGAAGAAGATGAAGTGAATGAGAGTGAGGTTAGAAATGCAACCATGGGTGAGTTTATGTCATGCACTAACCCATGTAGACAATTGGCCATGGCTAAGTGATAAGGGTTAGGTTAAAAAATATCTTAGGTAAAAACAAAATTGGTGGACTAAGTCAATGGTTCTACAAGCTTCATCCAAGCTCAACCATGACAAATATCCAAGCAATTTTGAATTACTTAAGATAAATAAAAACACACCATTATCATATAGCATGGTGTAAGTCTCATACACCCAAGTTTCATGTATAACCTAGCATGTCACAATAATATATATCACATATATATTATTTATGTAACAAAAGAAAATTATACAATAAACATATATCACATATATGTTAAATGTATCAAAAGTGAGAAAAAGAAATACTTAAGTGAGCATATATTAGTTAATGTAATTTAATATATCAAATATATAATTATACATTAAATTATTAAATCAACACTTGATTTAATAATCCAGCTATATCACATATAACCGACTAATATAATATGTATCATTTTATCGAATCAACACTTGATCCGATAACCCGGCTATATCACATATAACCAGCCGATATCACATATCGCAAGAATAGATTACGGTATCACTTACGCGTATTAATCTCGGTCCCGCACATATCGCATATGTGCTCCTACTTCGTTTCGCCTAAGCCAGGAAACCTCTGTGTGGGACTCTAAAGACTCATCAATACGCCGGCAATAGGTGATGATCATATCAAGGACCCACAAGCCGTCAGCGGTACAAGCTGGACGTAACGGCTACCCGGGTATTGAGCGATCAGAAGATCAACAAGCAAGCCTTCTCATTCTCCTGTAAAGCATGTCAGTAACACTACCGTACAGTCTGGTCTCTTCGTCTGATATGTCGCATATCCAGTCTAGGAGTAGTAAACGTCAGACTCCAGTAACCGATAAGTCGTGCCAATGTGAGGCTCATAACGGGTCGAGAAACTACTGATAACACTTACCAGTAGATCTCCATATCAGCCCTGGCCAGGGACTTCCAGTTATATCCAATCGAGCACAGCGCAACATCAACCCCCAATACCGGGAGAGACGAAACCTCTTCAATCGCTCATTGCCTCCATGTGATTCGGGACTGTAGCTAAAATACACCATTTTGCACGTTCTCTTGAACGTGGTAAGGTGGAAATCAAAGCACAGTGGGAATCACACAAGACACTATGACGATCTCGGGTCTACAGACTAACCTATACCAGTGTCACCAGAGAACTGCTATCTGACGATAGGTATAATACCAACAAGGAGTTCTCGGCGAGTCCGTTCAGTGTACCTAGTCTCCACTGAGCACCCGTATACCATCTTTGATGTTAAACACCAATGGATGTGGGTTCATCCATCGCCCATCATATGGGTCAAGAAGCGTATACGCTTGTCTACTCTGGAATATCGATGCCCTGTCTCGATACACCCTCGACTACAAACAATTATAGGATGTACTTGTGGACTACCCTGGCCTCATTAGTATATGATCTCCATCATAGTCCTGGTAATCAAGTACACATCCTTAGGGCTTCGTCAACATGTGAGAGCAAGACAGTATCACAATACAAGTCTACATGTTAAGACAAACAGCAACCTGATAGCATACTATCTGTCGAGCAAGAAAGTCCTCTTTTTATATGTCCAAACATCCACTATAATATACATCATATGTACAACAATGGCCTGTAGGGCATATACATAACTAACACATATACAATGATGCAATCCTCTCGATCCCCATCTATGAGAAAACTGTTGTATCTCTCGGGCGGATGAAACTTCTTGCTACTCCTGAGAAGTGGCGTGGGGATGTCCGGTTCTTCTGAAACCTCTGCTTCTACTATGCTCTCAATAATAGTTTGTGGTTCTGGAATTTCTTCCAGTTCCACTGCGCTCCCACTATCCTGTTTCCAAAAAATGATTTTCTAAAAAGTGGGCATGACGAGAAACAAAAAAACCATTTGTTCCTCTGCGTGATAGAAAAGATACCCCCTGGAGTTCTTTGGGTATCCAAACCTACATAGTACTGAGCGTGCCTCGAACTTGTCCGTATATTGCTTTATCACGAAAGCTGGACATCCCTATATCTTCAAGTACCGAAGATATGGTTTCTTCCCACTCCACATCTGATATAGTGTGGTAGGCACAGTCTTGGTATGAAGCTTTTTCAAAAGATATGCAGCTGATTCTTGTGCATAACCATAGAAGGATCTCAGGAACTCGGTGTTTACTCATCACGGAACGAACCATAACCAATAGGGTTCGATTCCGCCTTTCCGATACACCGTTGTGTTGTTGTGTGTATGGAAGAGTAAGCTGAGAGAGAATTCCATTCTCTTTTAAGTAATCCACGAACTCGGCACTTAAGTATTCATCACGTCGATCAGATCTCAGTGTCTTGATACTTTATGCATGTTTGTCTTTCCATTTCATTCTTATATTCTTGGAATTTCTCAAAAAGGCCTCGGATCTATGTTTCAACAAGAAAACATGTCCATACCTAGAGAAATTATTCGTAAAAGTAATGAAATAAGAATAACCAATTCATGCATATGTAGCATTGGACCACGCACCTCGTTGTGTATGAGTCCTAAGAGCTCGCTCGCTCTTACTCCGTGCCCAGTGAACGGAGACTTTGTCATCTTTCCTATGAGACATGATTGACAAGTTGCATAAGACTGATATTAGAACGGATCCAAATATCCCTCTCTATGTAACTTCGTCAACCGTGTTTCATTGATGTGACCCTGTCTATGATGCCATAAGAAAGCCATATTTAATTCTAGAGACTTTCTTTTATGTGTGTTCTGGACGTTGAAAACCTAAGCTTGATTTATACGTATATATTGTCCTCTAGTATACCTTACCCAATCAAACTTTGATTTAGGTGGATGTAGACCACATCGCTTACAAACTAGACTAGGTACACACAAACAGTTACGTAAAATCAATATCTGCCCACTTATCAATTCTAGGTGATATACCCTACGGATTCAGCGTCCATGCTCATTCCGTTAGCAACCCAGAGAGCCATATCACCTGCCTTGATAACTCTACGGTTTCTCAAAGCCTGTAAAGAATTACATATATGAGATCCTGATCCGGTATCTAGTACCCAGGAAGTAGAGTTAATTGACAGTCTGTTTTCAATCACAAACACACCCGAAGTCGAAACCACAACATGCTTCGGATCTTGGATTCTGGATTTCCAAGCCCTGCATTCCTTCTTCTAATGCCCTTTCCCGTGATAATAGGAGCCACCCTCCTTCCTTACTGTTAGCCCAAAACTATTGCCCTTCCCTTTTCCTCTACCTTACTGACACCGCCTATCGGCTTTGTGGAGGTCTTCTTCTTCATCGTTGGCTTTTGCCTTGGATCCAGAAGAGGAAAATTCCCCAAGAAGTAGAGCGGGTGTCTTCTTGGTTTCCTTCAGGGTGCCCTCAACTGGAAGTGTAACTTCTTCCTTTGGGCATAAGTAGAAGGTAGGGACAGTAGAATTAAGTCAGCATATGACTCGTTCTCTAACGTGGTCTCCAGGTACATGAGCTGTTTAATACAGTTGATCATTGTAGAGACGTGGTCCCCTACAGATGACCCGACAGCCAACCTCGCTTTGAAGCAATTCGTTCGAGGTCTCGTATCTTGCGATACGAGATTGCTCTCCATATAAATCTTGTTATGGAGGAAGATGGAAGATAAGTGCATCTTCTCATGTTGCCTCTGGTATACACCATCAACTGAGGCCAACACGAGACACTTGGCATTCCCACAGTCTTTTTCTCCTGTCTTACGAATATCATCCGAGATGGTGGAATCTGGACCTGGGACGACGGGGCTTTAAGTAGTAAGAAGGTGGTCCAGCTTGTCGTAGGTAATGGACATCTGGACAAACCTTTGCCAGTCAATATAGTAAAACTCAGTCATAGATATTATCTAAAAGTAACTTAATCTGGTCACCTTGTCGCTGTAAGTAGGAGAGAGAGAGAAGAAAACACTCAGCATGATGCTCTTGCAGGTTTAGATTGGTTTTTAGTTTATCTAAACAGGATGGCTCCCACTGTTTCTCGAATCCTTCCTTAAACCATAAAAGAAGAATTAGTCAGGATTAATCTCACCCTACAATACTTGCTTAACCTTTCATCCCCGCTGGTGTTGGTACTTCGAGGGAGGTTTTCCAACGCTTTTGCGAAGTTCCTTAATTATATAACCTCTTTTTCCTAGAGGCGTAGCCCTGCTAATACCGTTCTAGACACCTACTTGGTTTATAGCATTGATCGTGTTTAGTGAAGAAATCTCCCGAGGAGTAGCGAATACTCACAGTAGGATCGGGATCCAAATATAATTGTGTGATAAAACTGAAGGAATTCTACCAAAATTATCACACTCCAAATGGTATGCAGCACTAGCAAGTTTCAGATTCTTTAGAAACTCCCGATGTGGATTTTTGCCCCATGCTCTTATGACCTTAACGAAGGACAACATATCATAAGTCACATGTCAAGTTCTTCGCGTCATTGTCCAGGTTAATTTGAACCCACCCGTACATACCCTTGATGAAGGCCAACATAGTAGTACGACTGTCCCAAACCAACGCATCTATCTATGCTACATATGAATACCCATCAGTTACCAATCACTATGCCTTAACGAAGGCCAACAAACATAGCTTGAATAATACTAAATATTCATATGAAATGACGGAGGGCTACGAATGGTTTTGGCGAAACCGTGAACGTAGTGAACTTGATATAATCGAAGGAACCTAATAGCTTTTAAAAGGAGTGGTTTAAGCTCCGCATTTAAAAGTCTCCTGTTTTAAAATAACCGATTGGTTTTAAAATTTGTTCCAATGATTAAACTTTGGTTTGTTTTCTTTGCATTAATAATGCAGTCCCATCATTTACACCTATCATTATAGAAAGAAACGAAAATATGACGTACGCTTATGCCATCCGCATTCGCCACAGGGCCCCGTCTAACACCGTTAGGTTACTTAACTAACGCCAAAGCGGGGGCAGGACTAGCGCGGATGCAAAACATAAGCAACGTCTAATATATAGCATATATATATATATATAATTATTCGTCTCACACAATAATATGCATTCCAGATCACAGATGAACATATCAGATATACTAGGAATTCCACGTTTCGTTTAAGTCTGTAATGAAAGACGAATTCCACGGTCGTGATGAATAGCCAAACCCCACCCCAGACCCCTACCGGTATGACAAACTACCTGCCAAATTCCCGAAGTGAAGCAACCACCCTCAGCAAAGTGAGTAGGCCACTCGGCACTTCATGTAAGTCGATGTTCAACACCCCAAAAATATATGGGGAGGCGGAAATATGAATTACAATCTTGTTTTATTGTTAAACATCGAACAACCGTATGAATCGTTTGCTAAACAAGTTTTAATAAAAGCTATAGAGTTCTAAACTACTATGTTAAGAGATTATACCAAACGTTTCTAGTCCTTCGTCTTTATGTTATCTATGGCCTCTTTGGATCTCCACGTCCTCCTCGGCTTCCTTCCGTGATAGACGATCCACCCGAAAACCCTAATCCAAGCTATAACCTCTAAACTTGAGGTTACTTAGTTTCTCTAGTTGCTAAATAGAGTAGCTAAGGTGATGTAGAGATGGGTTATGGAGTAATTAGTCTTTCCTAATCCTTGTTCTCAACTCATGAGGGGTAGGATTAGGCTTTGGTGAAGGAGAGAGAGCTTGAAGAGAGAGAGTGAGAAGATGATAATGATAATCATAATAATAATGAAATAGCTTCTCACTTGATATATGAAACATAATGAATAAAAAGAAATGAATAATATGAGATTATTCATCATGTTTCATAAATGCAAGTGGGTGATTCATTATGTGAGTCATTAAGCATTTAATAATGCATTAATGACATGATGAATCACTCACAATGAGTCACTAAATCATTAAATGAAAATGCCACCTCTCCCTCCATGTCACATTCTTCTAGAAGCTTCTCGGAAAATTACGAGAACGCCCCTCTCATCCGTGAAAACACGGAAAAACTTTAGACTGTATAAATCCAATAACCTGATACTAGAATCTGGCTTAAACCAAAGCCAGCTAGTAAAAACTGTCCGAATGTCGCACGTGCGTTTAAACACGTACGCGTTCGAACCTTTGTCGTAAAACCATACGACCTCTATATCTTTTCGCCTGGGTTTGGGAAATCTCTGTATGGGACTCTAAAGATTCGACTACTACGCTGGCAGTGGGTTTAACCACAGACCGCAAGCGGCACTAGCTGTACGTAACGGTCCCCAGGTAGTTGTCGATAAGAAAGCTGATGAGGTAACCCATCTGAAATCCTACTGAGCCTGTCTGTGACAATATCCGTGCAGTCCGGTCTGTTCGTCTAAGAGTATCGCATGTATGGTCTAGGGAGGTGGTGGAAGTCAGACCCCTAATTACCGTACAAGTCGTGTCGGTATGGCTCAAGACCACCCGAGAATCTACTGATCAATCTATCAGTAATTCTCAATCAGCCCTGGCCAGGGACTTATGGTAATGACCAACCGATCACAGTGCGATATCAACTCCCTATACCGGGAGAGACAAATCCCTAACAGTCGCTCACTGCCTCCACGTGGCTCGGGACTGTGCCCAACTAAAAGCTGTTTGCACGACTCCTTTGAATCGTGGTAGGGTAATAATCAAAGCACAGTGGGAACTCACACGAGACAAATGATGACCTTAAGTCAATGGACTATCTGCACACATGTCACTTGAAAACTGCTATCTGACGTTAGGTATAATACCATCCAGTCAGTTCTCGGCGAGTCCTGTCCGGTGTACTCACACCCAGTGAGCATCTGTATACAATCTTAGGTGAACACCACCAATGATTGCGGGACCAATCCATCGCCCCTCGTCAGGGTCTAGATATGTATACATTAGTCTACTCCGGAGTATCGATGCCCAATCTCGATACTCCTGCGATAAGGGACATCTAAGGGTGTGCCTATTGACTATCCAGCTCCCACTAGTATGACTGCCATCACAACGCCGGTAGTCAGACAAACACCCTAAGGGCTTTATCAACATATATATATAAGTACCAAGTAAAATATATCATACGTTAAGACAAAGTCAAACCAAATAGCGTACTATCATATCAAGCAAGACTGTTATGTACATACATATCCCAAGCATCCTATACAATGTAGGCCTCTAGGGCATATATATCAAACAATCTCCCACTTGCACTAAGGCCTATAATTGGCGCAATGAGTACCCACTGTCTCTACCAGATCCAGTTGCTTGCGTACCGCATGCCCAACATCTCAAATAACCTCTCGAACTGTACTTGAGGAATGGCCTTGGTGAATGGATCTGCCGTATTGTCTTTTGTGTCCACTCTCCGTATCTCGATCTCCCGACGATCCACGATCTCCCTGATCAGGTGAAACCGCCTTAAGATATGCCTGGATTTCTGATGGGACCTTGGTTCCTTCGCTAAAGCTACAGTGCCATTGTTATCGCAATACAAAGGTATTGGATTGGCAATGGACGGAACCACCTGAAGTTCAGAAATGAACTTCCTCATCCAGACAACCTCTTTTGCGGCTTCACTAGCAGCTATATACTCAGCTTCCATAGTTGAGTCTGCGACGGCATCTTGTTTGGAACTCTTCCAACATACCGCCCCTCCATTGAGGGTAAACACAAAACCCGAAATGGATTTAGAATCATCCTTGTCACTTTGGAAGCCGGAGTCGGTAAAAGCCTCTACCTGGAGGTCCCCATTACCGTAAATCAAGAACATCTCCTTAGTCCATCTCAGGTACTTGAGAATGTTCTTCACCGCTCTCCAATGTTTCTCACCTGGGTCAGACTGATACCTGCTTACTACACTAAGTGCGTAAGCTACATCCGGTCTGGTACATAACATCGCATACATTATTGATCCCACCGCCGAAGCGTAGGGTATAATGCCCATGCGAGCCCTCTCTTCATCAGTCTTTGGAGACATCTCTTTGGAGAGGGTGATTTCATGACAAGCGGGCATACTGCCTCGCTTGGAATCTTCCATACTAAATCTCTTTAGTATAGTGTCTATATACCTGGACTGTGAAAGTCCCAATGTTCTATTAGATCTATCACGATAGATCTTAATGCCCAGAATGTATGATGCATCTCCCAAGTCTTTCATGGAGAATTTCTGTGACAAGAAGAGCTTTACTGATTGTAGTATAGGGATATTATTCCCTATCAGTAGTATGTCGTCGACGTATAAAACGAGGAAGACTACTGCTCCTTCTACAATCTTCCTATAAATACATGGTTCATCTACATTTTTGATAAAGTCAAATTCCTTGACTGTTTTATCAAAGCAGATGTTCCAACTCCTCGATGCTTGCTTTAACCCATAAATGGATTTAAGCAATTTGCACACTCTTCCGCTGCTTCCACTGTCTAAGAAACCTTCTGGTTGATCCATGTAAACACTCTCTTCTAGATCTCCATTTAGAAAAGCTGTTTTTACATCCATTTGCCAGATTTCATAGTCATGGAAGGCAGCAATGGCAAGCATGATCCGAATGGATTTAAGCATAGCTACTGGTGAAAAAGTTTCATCATAGTCCAATCCTGGTCTTTGACGAAAACCTTTTGCTACTAGTCTAGCTTTGTAGGTTTCCACTTGACCAAATGTACCAATCTTCTTTTTGAAGATCCATTTGCACCCAACTGGTTTTACCCCAGGAGGAGCAACTTCTAAAGTCCATACTTTATTGGTGTACATGGATTCCATTTTGGATCTCATAGCATCCAGCCACTTCACTGAGTCGCTACTCGTGATAGCCTGCTGAAAACTAGTAGGCTCATCATCATCGATGATGCAATCCTCTCGATCCCCATCAAGAAGAAAACCATAGTATCTTTCAGGAGGATGAGAAAGCCTACTAGATCTGCGGAGTGGCGTTGGTTCGTCATGTTCTATTGAAATCTGAGATTCTTCTAAGTCCTCGGTTGCAGTTTGAGGTTCTGGAATTTCTTCCAGTTCTACCGCACTCCCACTAATTTCTTTTGCAAGAAATTCGCTTTCTAAGAAGAGAATGTGGCGAGTGACAAACACCTTTTGTTCTTCAGTGTGGTAGACCATATACCCCCTTGAATGCTTGGGGTATCCTACAAACTTGCACAAAACCGATCGTGCCTCGAGCTTGTCCGGATTATGCTTCTTAACATATACCGGACACCCCCATATCTTGATATACTTGAGATATGGTCTCTTCCCACACCACATTTCATATAGAGTGGTAGGTACAGACTTAGTTGGAACTCTATTCAATAGGTATGCGGCTGATTCTAGAGCAAATCCCCAGAAGGAAAGTGGCAACTCAGCACTACTCATCATTGAACGCACCATATCTAATAGAGTGCGATTCCTCCTTTCTGATACACCATTATGCTGAGGTGTATAAGGCGGAGTAAGCTGAGAGAGAATTCCATTCTCTTTTAAGTATTCAAGAAAACCGGTACTTAAGTATTCTCCACCTCGATCAGATCGAAGTGTCGTGATGCTTTTACCAGTCTGTTTCTCTACTTCATTTTTATACTCTTTAAACTTCTCAAAGGCCTCGGATTTATGTTTCATTAAGAATATATGTCCATACCTAGAGAAGTCATCAGTAAAAGTTATGAAGTAGGAGTTACCGCTTCGTGCATGCGTAGACATCGGACCACATACATCACTGTGTACTAGTCCTAAGAGTTCAGTGGCTCTTTCTCCGTGTCCGGTGAATGGAGATTTGGTCATTTTTCCTTTGATACATGATTGACAAGTTGCATATGATGAATATTCAAACGGATCTAGATATCCATCTTTATGTAACTTAGTCAACCTTGTTTCATTTATATGACCAAGTCTACAATGCCATAGGAAGGCTTGATTCGAATCTGGAGCCTTTCTTTTACGCGTGTTTTGAATATTGAAAATTTGAGGTTGATTAAGTATGTATATGCCGTTTTCCAGTGTGCCAAATCCAATCAGTTCTTGATTTAGGAGAATGTTCATGACATTTCTTTCAAGCACAAAATTATATCCTTTATTAGACAACAAAGATACTGATATAATATTACACAACATACTGGGAATACAAAAACAGCTGTACAGTACCAAAATGTGTCCACTATTCAACCCTAGGTGATATTCCCCTATTGCAACTGCATCTACATGCATTCCATTACCCATCCGGAGAGTCATATCACTTGCCCCCAGTACTCTACTATTTCTCAGATCCTGCAAAGAATTACAGATGTGAGAACCAGAACCGGTATCAAGTACCCATGAAGTAGAGTTTACTGAAAGACAATTTTCGATTACGAACACACCTGAAGCAGAAGCAACAGCTTGCTTCATGTCCTTGGCTTTAAAGGCCAAACAGTCCTTCCAGTGCCCTTTCTTGTGACAATAGAAGCACTCGTTCTTTTCTGCCTTCACCCTTCCTGCCTTGTTCGTTCCCTGCACCTTCTTGACCCCACCCTTCGGTTTGGTGGCTTTCATCTTCTTCTTCCCTTTAGCTTTCGCTTTAGATTTAGAAGAAGATGATTGGCCAACATACAGAACGGGGGTCTTCTCCTTTTTCAAGGAGGTCTCTGCTACCCTCAACATATTGAGGAGCTTTGGAAGATCCGCTTCCATTTCGTGCATGTTGAAGTTCAGCACGAACTGAGAGAAGGTGTGGGGAAGGGACTGCAAAATCAAGTCGATATACAAATCATTCTCTAGCACGCATCCCAGGTTTGCGTGTTCCTCAATGAGGGTGATCATTTTGAGGACGTGCTCTCCAACAGGCGATCCTGGAGCTAACCTCATCTGGAAGAGTTTCTTTGAGGTTTCGTACCTCACGATACGGGAGTGTTCACCATACAATTCCTTGCAATGGAGGAATATAGATACAATATCCATACTCTCGTGCTGTTTCTGGAGTTCATTATTCATGGACGCCAGCACGATACACTTAGCTCGCTCACAGTCTAGATCCCAGGTTTTGCGAACTTCCTTGTCCATAACTGAGGAATCTGGTCCTGGGATAAGGGGAGGAACAGCGGTGGTAACATATGCAACTTTGTCATAAGTCAGTGCAATATTGACGTTCCTTAGCCAATCTTTATAGTTCTGCCCGGTCAGTATATTCTTTTCAAGTAATAGTTTTAGTCCAGTCATGGTAGCTGCCAGAGAGAGAGAAAAGAAACACTCAGCATATGCTCTTGCAAGTTTAGATTGGTTTATTAATTTATCTAAACAGGATGGCTCCCACTGTTTCCTCAAATCCTTCTTCAAAACCTAAAAGAAGAACTAGTCAGGATTTAATCACACGTTACAATTCTTTCTTTAACCTTTCAGCCAGGCTGGTGTTGGTACTTCGAGGGAGGTTTTCCAACGCTTTCGCGAAGTTCCTTAATTAAAGAACCTCTTTTTCCTGGAGGCGTAGCCCCTCTAACACCTTTCTAGGCACCTACTTGGTTTATAGCATTGATTGTTAAGTTAGAGAAATTCCCGAGAGTAATCCTACTCATCAGTGGGATCGGGATCCAACTATCATTGCATGATGCCCTAGATGGAAGCCACTCTAGTCACCACACTCTAGAAGGTAAGCTAAATCTGCAAGTTTCCTTTATGTTTGAAACTCCCGATGTGATTTTTACCCCAAGCTCTTATAGACCTTGACGTAGGCCAACAAGTCATAAGACGCAAGTCAAGTTCTACCCGTCATTGTCCTGATCAATTTAAATACATCGTACAAGCCCTTGACGTAGGCCAACAAGGTGTACGTCTGTATTAAACTAATGCATCTATCTATGCAACAAATAGGCACACACACTGCTACCATACACTATGCCTTGACGTAGGCCAACAAGCATAGGATGAATACGATGTGCTGTCTATCTGAAACGACGGAGGGTTACGGCTGGTTTTTGGCAAAATACCGTTAACGTAGTGAACTTGATTTGATCGAAGGAACTAAGATAGCTTTTATTAAAAGGAGTGGTTTAAGCTCCGCATTTAAAATTTGCTTTTTCAAGAAAACCGAGTGGTTTTTAGAAATTGTTCCAACGATTCAGTTTAGGTTTTATTTTCTTTGCATTAATAATAATGCGTCCCATCTTTAACCTATCATTACAGATAACAACGAAAATACAACGTCCTCTTATGCCATCCGCATTCGCCCCGGGATCCCGTAATCACCCGTTAGGTTACTTAACTAACGACAGAGCGGGGGCTGGGCTAGCGCGGGTGTAAAACATAAGCGACGTATAAATAGCTATCATATATAGATATTGTACATTCGTCAGACGCAATAATAGGCATTCCAGATCACAGATAAACAATATTGGATTTGCAAGCAATCCGCATTTCTTTTGAGCCTGCAATGAAAGACGGATTACACAGTTGTGATGAATAGCCATTTTCCCACCGCAGACCCCTACGGGTACGGCAAACTACCCGCCAAGTATCAGAAGTGAAGCGTTCTGCCCCAACACTTCAAAATACCCGGTAGTTTGTGCACCCCACCTTGGGTCTATCCTAGGAGCAAAAACAGTAAAAAGAAATAGTACAACGGTGGTTACAACCGCAACCTGGATGTGCCCCGCAAAATAATATTACAACTTATTACATTTACATCAAATGAATTAATACAAAAACCCATCACTTAACCCGGCTAAACACCACAACAGTCCAATACAGTTTATATACACAAACAGTTATATATAACATCACAGATATGTGCAACCCCCTGCCAACCGACATACTAGCAGTTAGGGGAGGTTTACGAACACATAAAACATTTCACAGATATAATCAAACAAGCAAATACCGTATAATTTCGATCGATTAAACACATTTAATTTTGCTCCAATACTTCTCTGTAAATCTGAAACCTGAGCAAAAATAAAAATTACCAGAAAACACCAAATATCACAGAGAATCAACACAAGAAACTTGGGATGATGAATTGTCCAAAGCGCGGCGGAATCGCGGCGGATCGGTGGGATCGGCCGCGGTTCCGCGGCGCTATGGCCGATTCATGAGCCCAATTTTCTTGGGTGTTCTAATACATTCATTTAGGTCAATCTGAAGGTCCCTGAAAAATTTTTGGACCTCATTTAAAATTCGACAGAAAGTACATGATATCGGGGTTTTTCCGGTTTGTTTTTCCGTTCGAACTTCATACAAATTTGCAAGTGTGTTAAATACTGTTTAGCTAGGCTCTGATACCACTGTAAGTCGATGTTCAACACCCTAATAATATATGGGGAGGCGGAAATATGAATAACAATCTTGTTCTATTGTTAAACATCGAACAACCGTATGAATCGTTTGCTAAACAAGTTTTAACAAAAGCTATAGAGTTCTAAACTACTATGTTAAGAGATTATACCAAACGTTTCTAGTCCTTCGTCTTTATGTTATCTATGGCCTCTTTGGATCTCCACGTCCTCCTCGGCTTCCTTCCGTGATAGACGATCCACCCGAGAACCCTAATCCAAGCTATAACCTCTAAACTTGAGGTTACTTAGTTTCTCTAGATGCTAAATAGAGTAGCTAAGGTGATGTAGAGATGGGTTATGGAGTAATTAGTCTTTCCTAATCCTTGTTCTCAACTCATGAGGGGTAGGATTAGGCTTTGGTGAAGGAGAGAGAGCTTGAAGAGAGAGAGTGAGAAGATGATAATGATAATCATAATAATAATGAAATAGCTTCTCACTTGATGTATGAAACATAATGAATAAAAAGAAATGAATAATATGAGATTATTCATCATGTTTCATAAATGCAAGTGGGTGATTCATTATGTGAGTCATTAAGCATTTAATAATGCATTAATGATATGATGAATCACTCACAATGAGTCACTAAATCATTAAATGAAAATGCCACCTCTCCCTCCATGTCACATCCTTCTAGAAGCTTCTCGGAAAATTACGAGAACGCCCCTCTCATCCGTGAAAACACGGAAAAACTTTAGACTGTATAAATTCAATAACCCGATACTAGAATCTGGCTTAAACCAAAGCCAGCTAGTAAAAACTGTCCGAATGTCGCACGTGCGTTTAAACACGTACGCGTTCGAACCTTTGTCGTAAAACCATACGACCTCTATATCTTTTCGCCTGGGTTTGGAAAATCTCTGTGTGGGACTCTAAAGACTCGACTACTACGCTGGCAGTGGGTTTAAGCACAGACCGCAAGCGGCACTAGTTGTACGTAACGGTCCCCAGGTAGTTGTCGATAAGAAAGCTGATGAGGTAACCCATCTGAAATCCTACTGAGCCAGTCTGTGACAATATCCGTGCAGTCCGGTCTGTTCGTCTAAAAGTATCGCATGTATGGTCTAGGGAGGTGGTGGACGTCAGACCCCTAATAACCGTACAAGTCGTGTCGGTATGGCTCAAGACCACCCGAGAATCTACTGATCAATCTATCAGTAATTCTCAATCAGCCCTGGCCAGGGACTTATGGTAATGACCAACCGATCACAGTGCGATATCAACTCCCTATACCGGGAGAGACGAATCCCTAACAGTCGCTCACTGTCTCCACGTGGCACGGGACTGTGCCCAACTAAAACCTGTTTGCACGACTCCATTGAATCGTGGTAGGGTAATAATCAAAGCACAGTGGGAACTCACACGAGACAAATGATGACCTTAAGTCAACGGACTATCTGCACACATGTCACCTGAGAACTGCTATCTGACGTTAGGTATAATACCATCCAGTCAGTTCTCGGCGTGTCCTGTCTGGTGTACTCACACCCAGTGAGCATCTGTATACAATCTTAGGTGAACACCACCAATGGTTGCGGGACCAATCCATCGCCCCTCGTCAGGGTCTAGATATGTATACACTAGTCTACTCCGGAGTATCGATGCCCAATCTCGATACTCCTGCGACCAGGGACATCTAAGGGTGTGCCTATTGACGATCCAGCTCCTACTAGTATGACTGCCATCACAACGCCGGTAGTCAGACAAACACCCTAAGGGCTTTATCAACATATATATATAAGTACCAAGTAAAATATATCATACGTTAAGACAAAGTCAAACCAAATAGCGTACTATCATATCAAGCAAGACTGTTATGTACATACATATCCCAAGCATCCTATACAATGTAGGCCTCTAGGGCATATAAATCCAACACTTCAAAGAACCCGGTAGTTTGTGTACCCCACCTTGGGTCTATCCTAGAAGCAGAAAACTGTAAAAAGAATTAATACAACGGTGGCTACAAGCTCAACCCGGATGTGCCCCGCAAAATAATATTACATCAAATTACAATTTACATTGAATGAAAGAAAAACAACTCTCTTCTCACATCCCCGGCTATTCATCCACGACGATCCAACAAGTTCATATACACAAACCAATATAACATCATCACAGATATGCGCAACCCCGACTAATCGACGTATAGAAATTAGTCGGCGTTTCCAAACACATATACACATCACAAAGCTTGTAAAGTAACTACGACATTAGAATTCCGCACGCAATTAGCAAACTAAACCAATTTTTCCAAAACCTGAAAAATCCAGTGAGCTAAAGTTCCAAAAACGATCGTTTTAAGCCAATCCGAGAGTCGAAACGAACTCAAAACCCGCCCGAATCTTTGCGGATGTGAAGATACCAAAATTAACTTTCAAATTGGGGGCCTCGGGGGGGTACCCACCCCAGGGGGCCACCATGAAGTGGCCCCTAGGGGAAGGCAGACCCGAGAGCACCATTCTTGGGTGCTCTCGGGTCACCACCCCTAAGGCCACCTTATGGGGGTCTTGGGGGGTGGGCCCGGCCTTTGGTCCTCCCCAGGATGTTCCCGGGGTGTGCATGCTCCACCCCGCGGCTTCTCGAATCAAACCGTGAGCCCGTGGGGTTGCAAACAACTCAGAACATCATTTTTTGAAACTGTTTTTGTCAGCAGTTTTTGCGCGACCAAAACGGAGGATTTCTAACGTCGCTACAAGCTATCGAAGGTTTATGAGAGGCTCTGATACCACTGTAAGTCGATGTCGCACACCCTACGTGTTCGCGGGGAGGCGGAAATTGCAATAAAAGATTTTTACGGTCTTCGCAACACCGACTTGAACCAAGGATCGATCATAAACCCTAGCTAGCAAACATTTCTGAGGTTAACTACAAGTACAAAAGTTTATACCTCACGTTACATGTCCTTCGGGTCTTCTTTTCTCGTTGTCCTCCACCTCGTCATAGGCTCGATGGATCGTTTGGATCGGCGCTTCCTCGTCGTCCTCCTCAAATTGAAGGCAATCCACCCGAGAGTATGTTTATCGATCTCCTACCTCAACTGAAGAAACTAGGGCACCAAGTTCGCTACACTTGATGTCGTAGGCGGTGTAGAGTATGAAGATGGAATGCAATGTCTCTTTTTACCCTAGGTTACTCAACACATGAGTGGTGTAGGGTTTGAGGTGGATGAAGATGGCTTGAGGAAAGGTTAGTGAAGAAGTACCATGAGAATGGAGAGTGAGCTCCTATATTGCAAACTGAACCCACCATGTGTCAAATTAGGTTCAATTTACAACAAATGAGTCATGGCTTTAAAACCCACCATGTGTCACATGAAGCCATGCTCCAAATCATGCATTTTCCACCTCATTTCCTCAATTACATAATGTATTATTTATTTAACCTAAAATGAATAATACAATTATGATATGTCATATTCAAAAAACATCTTTGAACAAATTACAAAAATGCCCCTCGTCCGTATATACATACTTGTATCCGTATTCCGAAAAATATGAATACAAAAGAGACGAAAATAATCCATCAGTACAATACTAGGATCAGGCTTAAACCAAAGCCCACTAGTATTGTCCGTCCGAATCATCATGCGTGCACAAGTACAACAAGTACACGCACGTGATCGAACCCTGTCATAAAGCCATACGACCTCTACATCTTTTGATCGATACAGGGAAACCCTCTGTGCGGGACTCTAAAGACTTGACACTACGTTGGCAGTGGGTTTAACCACAGGCCGCGAGCGGTACTAGCTGCACGTAACGACCCCAGGTATATGTCAAGATTCGCAAGAAAACATGGGTACGCCGAACTTGGTATCGGAGATGAAAGCGTAACGGTCATTTGTACGGTCGGGACATTAGGAGAGACGAAAGGGAGTGAATTAGGGATAGTATCTTTCTCACCGTAGTAAACTGTTTCGAACTTGAAAGATTCCATTAATGGTTCGAAACTACTATAATCAACCGAGTCTGATGGCTCATCTGAAAATGTAAAGGACTCAAACTCAGGCGGTGAGTCATCAACATCGTCCAAAAAAGTGAAACACTCGTAAGTGTTATTATCGGTGAGAACAGTATCTGATTCAAAGGAAAATCTTTCAAGCTCACAGTCTTCAAGCGGGGTCGGAACGATGGGAAAGAGGGAGGGTGATATAACAAGGTTCAGGAGGATGAATTGGAAAATCAGACACATCAAACAAAAATGATTCAACCTCAATATTATCCTCAAGACTCTTCTCGATACTATCCTCAATATTCAACTCATCCATGCCATTATCATCAAAATCTAGACGCTTATGAGATTCGGGAGAAACATTTGATAACTCAGGATGATGATTTGAACATAAAATTTCAAGCAAATCAATAGGTTCATCATCCGACATATTCCCGGCATCTATATCCTCAATCAAGTGAAAATCAATTTCTTTAGACACCTCATCAAAAGCATGGATATCTATCGATTTAGGTTCTAGAGTGGAGGTGTAAAGATCGAAAGGATTAGGTGCGGTTTCACTCGAAAGGGGTTCCTCACAATCTGGCAAATCAAACACTACAAAATCACACAACTCATTTTTATTTTCAACAGGTGAACTATTTAGGGCAATCGATGGGTAAGGGTAGGTTTGATTTGAAAATCCTCTCTCATTCTCACTCTGTCCAACTGCCGCTTCATACATTGAAAAATTTGGAGCTAGCGGGACACTAGCTACCGGTTCACTAGGTTGCATAAGGGCGGCCATGGACGCTTCCACATTCCTCATCATTTTATTTGTTGCAGCAATATATGCCTCCAACGACTCTTCCAAACTAGACTTGGGTGGTAAAGGGATTTCGGTAAAAGATTCGGAATCGTGTGGATATGCAAAACTCCCTAATGGCTGTGTAGAAATAGTGTCTAGTGAGGGTAGTAAGGTCGGGTTGGACTGGTAGGAAGTGGGTGGTACGACAGGGGTAGGGTCTACATGTGGATAAAAATGTGAATAATCTTGTGGATCCCTAGAACTAGATGTGTGGAGATGGGTGAAAGATCGGCTGCGAGATTGAGCAATGTGCTCAGCAATGGACATCGGCCTAGGAGTGACAGAAGGACTTGAAGAAGTGGTATCAACATATGTAGGTGGTAAAGGTTGACTTGGTTGACACAAAGTGGGTAGAAAAGTCAAACTGTTTCTCCTAGACGCCTCTATTTGATCTTTCAACGAAATTTTTGGCAAGGAAGGATCGTTTTTAAATTGACCGAACAAATTGACGTACGACGCAAAATTAGGTTCGGGATATCAAAGTTCGGCTAATGATTTATTGTGTGGGGTACCCATGTTAGAAGAAGAAAGGTGACAAGAAGGAAGGTTGGGTAGTGCAAGGATTTATTTGGGGCTAAAAAATTTTGCAAGTTCTATAAAATATTTGTCCTTTTTATTTTCATTTTTCATTGATTTTTTTCTTTCTCTTTATTTGGAAAAATTTTGTTGCAAAAAGATTTTAGAGAAAAGATATGCAACAGCAAAATATTTTATAGAAAAGATATGCAACAGCAAAATATTACTTGCAATCTATTTTATTTCAAGCGGGGCCCAAAAATCCTGCACAAGACTGTTATATGGAAGGGAATATATTTTTAAAGCGCACAAAATCTTACAGGCAGTTTTCAGAATATAAATTTCAAATATACAGAAAAGAGACAGTGGGGCTTACAGAAAAATTTGCATAAGATGTTGTCACTGTACCGCCGCCTTTCCGCGGTAAAAACGCGTTTGTGCCACGTTTTCGCGGCGAGATCGAAGGCTCGAGTCCCCAAAAAAATTCTGCCGCTCTGATTCCACTAGAAGGCCGCGGTTCCACGACCTAAGTATGGTTTTGGCCGCAGAATCGCTGCGGGTTGGGGGAGTTGGGTCTCCAAAATTTTTGTTCTTCTTTATTTTTCAAAATCCCTTCTGTTGTGATATCTCTTTTTCCGTTTCGCTTTCTGGAAATTTCCAGATCCGAATTTGTAAATCCTGCAAAAATTTAAACAACAAAGTATCCCTTCTAAAAATAACAAATTATATATTTTTATATTTTTTTTTATTTTTCAGATTTTTAAGATTTTTTTTAAATTTTATGATTAACCCGAAATTGCGAAAAGGAAAGTTCTACGCCATCCCCGGCAACGGCGCCATTTGATTCGTATGTTAAAAACTATTTCTAAACCGCAATCAAGAACGGCGTCGCTTGTAGCTAGCCGGTGAATACGGGTCGGTCCACAGGGATTTTGGGAATCTCCTAGTCGCGCTTACGAGTTAATTCCGAAGGGAGTTCGGATTAATTATTAAATCTAAAAACCTAATTAACCTAGGGCAATTATCTAGATCTACTCTTGCTAGGGCTAGTTTTAGGGATGGTTTGGAAATGTAATTAAATCTCACCGTTTTCAATACCCAAATGAAGATCTATGAGGAGTTATGGTAATTATCAATAAAGTGGATTAGATCCATTCGGGAAGGTGTTCCTTCCTCTAGGTTCTTGTCCTTCTTTTAGAGATCCTTACCCTAACCTCCATGGAAAACACGCGCAACCGGTCATTTACACTACGGTGTCATCGTTACCTCGAGGGGTAGTATGCCGTAGGGCACGGTATGTGCGTGTATGCATGGAGTCTTATTGTAAATATTTGGTGGGTAAGAAAGGGATGAGAGATCTCATCTCTCAAAATCCTTCCTCAAAACTAAACCCTAAACAAGTTCCTAGGGCAAGGAATTGAAATCTACACTAGGGCAAGAAATCAAATTACTTACAGATGGCACTCTCCAAACATCAAAGCAGGGTTGTCAGATCTGAATTCATGAAGTGAAAAGAGGCACCGATGCTCTCCAAAAGATTTCTAAATTTTATTCATTAAAGGGAGGCATAAAGAATTACAATGATTTAGATTTCTATTTATAGGAAATAGAAACCATAGGTTACATTTGATTCGCACATCTGCTATTACAAAAATACCCCTAAGAAAAGACCTAGTCAACAATACGCGCGCAGCCAAAAAAACTTCGTGCCGACACGGGCACTACATGGCCGCGGTTCCACAGCCAAAGGCATGCTTTTGCCGCGGTTCCTCGGCCAAAGTATGGTCTTGATGCATGAATCTTTCTGTACTGCTCCTTGTGGTCTTTTTCTTCTTGTTTATATGGTTCTTTTATTCATTTGGCTTCTAGGTCTTCTCCAGATCTTCCAGTGAACATTGTTGTGGACTTCTAACCGTGTGCCTTGACATTTTGGGATCTTACGTTGCCTTGTTAATTGCGAACTGTCTTTCGATATAGGCTTGACTGAGATCCTCCCATTTGTTGGTCAAAAGTCCATATTTTCATCGTCTTACATCGTTTTCACTGTTTCCTGTCCAAGAACCTGTAACCTGTAACATATAGCAGACATGCGTCAAAAGCACCCATTTATTTATAAAAAGAATAAGAATGGGGAATATAATAATGCAATATTATGATCTGAACACCTGGCTATATCACAGATAACCAGCCGATATCACATATCGCAAGAATAGAATATGGTATCACATACGCGTATTAATCTCGGTCCCGCACATATCACATATATGCTCCTACTTCGTTTCTCCTGAGACAAGAAACCTCTATGTGGGACTCTAAAGACTCCTCAATACGCCGGCAGTAGGTGATGATCATATCAAGCACCCACAAGCCGTCAGCGGTACTAGCTGGACGTAACGGCTACTCAGGTATTGAGCGATCTGAAGATCAACAAGCAAGCCTGCTCATTCTCCTGTAAAGCCTGTCAGTAACACTACCGTACAGTCCGGTCTCTTCGTCTGATATGCCGCATATCCAGTCTAGGGCTGGTAAACGTCAGACCCCAGTAACCGATAAGTCGTGCCGATGCGAGGCTCATAACGGGTCGAGAAACTATTGATAACACTTACCAGTAGATCTCCATATCAGCCCTGGGCAGGGACTTCCAGTTATAGCCAATCGAGCACAACGCAACATCAACCCCTAATACCGGGAGAGACGAAACCTCTCCTATCGCTCATTGCCTCCATGTGATTCGGGACTGTACCCAAAAGCCACCATTTTGCATGTTCTCTTGAACGTGGTAAGGTCGAAATCAAAGCACAGTGGGAATAACACAAGACTCTATGACGATCTCGGGTCTACAGACTAACCTATACCAGTGTCACCAGAGAACTGCTATCTGACGATAGGTATAATACCAACTAGGAGTTCTCGGCGAGTCCGTTCAATATACCCAGTCTCCACGGAGCACCCGTATACCATCTTTGATGTCAAACACCAATGGATGTGGGATCATCCATCGCCCATCATATGGGTCAAGAAGCATATACGCTAGTCTACTCTGGAATATCGATGCCCTGTCTCGATACACCCTTGACTAAGAACAATTATAGGATGTACTTGTGGACTACCCTGGCCACACTAGTATGATCTCCATCATAGTCCTAGTAATAAAGTACACATCCTAAGGGCTTCGTCAAATGTGAGAGCAAGACAGTATCACAATACAAGTCTACATGTTAAGACAAAGAGCAACCAGATAGCATACTATCATGTCGAGCAAGAAAGTCCTCTCTATATATGTCTAAGCATCCACTATAATATACATCATATGTACAACAATGGCCTCTAGGGCATATGCATAACTAACAATCTCCCACTTGCACTAAGGCCAGTTGTTGTAGTATCTCATACCCAACATCCTGTTCATATCAGATTTTTGCATTTTCATACCGCCCAATTTTTATCACATTGCATATCCGTAGATACTCTTGAGCCGTGTTTGCTAGTCAATTGCAGGATACAGGTTCTCGGTTCCAAAACGGTGAAATTCATGGAAAACACGAAAAATCCGGGTTCTTGCAGACCACAGATAAAACACGGTCTCCGTCCTTCATCCGTATGCTACCAGATAAGTTTAGGAAGACAAAATGTCAAATCTATATCGTTTTCAGGCACAAGGCTCAATGGTAGCACAAGATCCAAGAGATCTACGCGGCGCTCGAGACAATCATGACAAAATCTTAACAAAAAGTCCACCTTTCCTTCAACAGAAATTCTGGAAAAATCGTGAAAACAAATGGAGAAAATACATATGCCAGAATAAAGTACTCAGAAAACCAGGCTACCAGAAAAAGGCCCAAAGCCCAGCTCCACAATACGGCCGCGGAAGAGCGGCCAAAGGGGGGTCTTGGCCGCGCTTCCGCGGCCGTTCTGGCGCCAGACAGTTAGGGTTTTTAAGGGGTGTTTGGTAATTTCATATGGGCCAGTATTTTTGCCCTAGTTTCTCATTCTCCAGCCTATAAATACCCCAGAATTCTGTGAAGGAAGGGGTCCAATTCTTGTATTTCTTTTGCTAGGTTTTAGTTACATGTTCTTCTTCCTCTTCTCACCTCTTCTCCATTAAACTTGTAAGTGAGCTTTTGAGTGAAGAGTGATGAATAAAGAAGACCATTTTTATTATCATGCTTGTCTCTTTCTTTACTTGTTATAATTGTTGTAATTTTAATTGTTAAGTAGTTGTTGTTATTTCCTTGTTGTTTGTTTCTTCTCTCTTTTTCTTTATCCTTACATACGACAATGATACTTACGCTTGATCCTCGCCAAGGTGAGGTCGCAAACAGTTAGTCGTATTCTTCTAATCTCCTTCTTTCTATCTTCCTCTTTTGTGTTGTTTTATTTTTCCGTATTATGAAGTGTGAGTAGTTCTATACTTGTTAGGGTAGGATAAGGGAAGTTTGAGAGAAGGAAATCTCTCTCACTCTTTCCTTGCCCAACATCTTAAATCAACTCCCGTTAACCCAACCACAATCCGCTCCTTACGGCACCCTATCCTACATGATAGCGGTGATTCCGTAGTGAGACCGGTTGTGGTTGAATTAACCGGAGGTTATGGATAAGAGCCAAGAACGGACGGACAAGCACCAAAAGGAAGGACTATGCATTGGAAAGCCTAGCTTATACTCGCAAGTTCCTTCCTAGTCGTGCTAATCCCCGTTGTTGCCGATTACCGTAACACCGATATTAAGTAGGGCAACGAAAGATGTGGAGACTCCTAACTCAAACTAACCTAATCCTAACCCTAACATGCTCTCTTTAAATATCAACTCAACACTTAGATAACTACAAACAAAATCTGAACAACCGGACTTAACTCGTCGAAAAACACATAGAAAAAGACTCCCATCTCCCTGCGGACGACCCGTACTCAACTGGCTAGCTACGTGCGAAACCGTCTTGATTGCGGTATTTAAACTTAAACTTGAACACGCTCGTACCCTAACAATCAAATGGCGCCGTTGCCGGGGAGACGGTAGTTTATTTCCTTGTGTAATTTCGGGTTAATTTGTGAATATAAAAACAACCAAAAAAAATATATACTTTGTAAAAGAAACCATCTTGTTATTCTTGATTGGTTTTTGTGCAAGTGTGCAGGAAATACGAAGCTCAAGATCGACGCCAAGGACGTTGGAAATACGGAGTTCAAGTACAGTGCCAAAGACGTGGGAAGATAGACCCACATTTTCGCGGCTACACCGCGACGGACGAAAACGAAGCATCCGGTCTACTGTACAAATCTGGAGCTGTTCCAGTGAGCAAATCCAATTTCAGGACATCAAGACAACCAGAGGAGACACAGAAAGGCATCTTCACAAAATTTCAAGGCCCAATCCCTCTATACAGCCGCGGAAGCGCGGCCTTATCACCTGTTTGGCCGCGCTTGCGCGGTCGTTTGGTGGGGTCAGGGTGTTATTTTCTCTCTGTAAGTCTCTCTCCTTCTTCCCACTCCTCTGAGCTCCAATAAATTGTGTTTTCTGCAGCCTTCTTTGCGCAAATTCTTCTCCCCCTTCCAATAAACTGTTCTTGTGCAGGATTCTTTGCGCCGCAAAATAAAAATTGTTTGCTGTTGATATTGTTACTGTTTTGCATTCTTTTAATACGGACTTAAGGGGCTTGAAACCAATCCAGATTGGGTGGGGATTTCATCACCCTTCCCAGGACCCCGGAAATCACTAAAGCATATGCATTGTCCATTGTAAATTAAAAAATACTAGACTTCAGCCCTAAGGACTTCGCGCTCATTAGGAGAAGATAAACCTTGTTTAGAACCTTGCTTAACCGTATATTGTTTACGGGGTGTCTAGGAAAGTGTTAAAGGCGCAACCGCCGAAAGAGAAAGGGTTATTTAATTAAGGAACTTCGCGAAAGCATTGGACAACCTCCCCTTATCTCTGCACTTACCTGGCCTCGTGATCAGTGTATTTTTAAGCCTGTTTCTCGACACTGTTTAACTTCGACAATCAAGTTCAGGAGCAGGTCTAGTAGACCTAGGTTACCCTAGATCTAGGTGTGATTGTGCATATCTTGTTTGTGATTGCTTAAGCCGTATTTCCGTACATACTTCTGTAAATCTCTTTCTAAAAACAAAAAAAAAAAGAAAAAATCAAAAACTTTTATAAAAACTTTCCCTTTTGTCGCCAAATCCATTTTCACCCAACACCCATCGCCTTTCTTCATTGACGTTTTCTTACCCTCACCTTCTTCGCTTTGACTATACTAAACTCGTTTAGTGTATGTCCGCTTGGACTCGGGACACTAGCGCCCGTCTAGTCCGTGTTACGTTAGTCGCGACCGACTACGCGATCGACTCCGAAGTCGATACTCCGTCCACTCCTCTTTCACCCCTTCCTTTGCCGGCCAACTCCGACGTTGACCGGAATTCTGTTCATACATCTTCACCTTCACCTTCACCTTCACCAAACTCTTCTTCCGCGATGTCGGGATTTAATCCGAACATCTCGTTGACCACCCCTGGATTGGCTCCACCTCCTATGGAGACCAATCTCCCACCACCTCCGCCTGTTGTAGCGCCGCAGCGAATTGCGCTCCAGGATCGTTTCTACCCTACCCGTTCTGCACTTCCCACCTGCCTTTCTCTTCCTCCGGCCAATGGGGACAACTTTGAAATTAAGCCCCATTTCATCAACATGCTTCCACGTTTTCATGGGCTTGAATCTGAAGATGCCTATATCTTCATAAACAAATTTCAAAACGTCTGTGCCATGATGAAAACCACCCAGCTGTCAGACGATGCTATACGTCTACGGGTCATTCCGTTCACTCTATGCGATCTCGCTGAAAAATGGCTGTATAGCACTGCTTCCCACTCAATCACCAGCTGGGATGAGTTTGTTAAAGCGTTTCTGAAAAAATTCTACCCAAATCATAAGACCGCAAGAATTCGAAATGAGATCAACCAATTCTCCCAGCTTCCTTCTGAACCCTTTTGGAAGTGCTTTGACCGATACAAAGACCTTCTTGTTCAGTGTCCTCACCACGGTATAGAGAAATGGCAACTCTGCCAAACCTTATACGAGGGACTGAACCCAGCAACGAAGCAGTTGCTGGAAACCATCTGTCAGGGCCACTTCCTATCCAAATCTGACGAGGAAGCGTGGCAGTTCTTTGACGATCTTGCGGAGCAAACGCTACAGTGGGAGAGCACCAGACCGACTCCTTCTTCTTCTTCTACCTCCACTTCTACCGGTCAGTCTAGGGTAGGAATTCACCAGCTCGATGTCTCTATTGCGATGAGAGCTGAAATGGCTGCAATAACAAAAAAGCTTGAAGCAATAGAGAGCAAATTTTCTTCTCCTACTCCTGCCCCTGTTCTCCCCCTTCGTACCATCTGCGCTTGTTGTTCCGATCCGTCCCACTTGACCGAAGAGTGTCCTTACAATCCACCCTCGCAAGGACAGGATCAGGTTAATGCATTCCAGCAAAGACCGAGGAATGATCCATACTCTTCCACCTACAATCCCGGTTGGAGGAACCACCCCAATTTCGCCTGGAATCAGAATCAGAATCAATTCCAGGGCAACAATTTCCAAAGGGGCCCTCCACCGCAACAACAAGCGCAACAACAAACTCAGTATCAGCAGCCCTTCCAACCCCAACCTTACCAAAACCAGACGAACAACTTTGCACCGAACAATTCCTTTCCACCAAACAACTTTGTTCCGTCAAACAACGATAAGGTTTCCTCGCTCGAGCGAAGTCTGGATGCGTTTGTTAAACAATCGACTCAATCCACCGCCAACATCCAGTCTTCGATCCAATCTTTAGTGCAACACACCGCCGCACACGGGCAGAGTATCAAGACCATCGAGGCCCAGATTGCACAGCTGAACGCGGCCTTGAGCGAGCGAGAGAAGGGGAAGCTCCCGTCCCAGCCACTTCCAAATCCCGGCCACCCACATAATGCACATGTTGCTCTTGAACAACAAAACCATAATGTGAGTGCCGTGACCACACTGAGATCGGGGAGGGTGCTGCAAAACAACATTGGCAGACGGATCAACAATGACACCCCGGCCGCTGTTTCTTCTTCTTCTTCTTCTGCTTCTTCTTCTTCTTCTTCGTCTTCCGAGCCTATTCTCCGTTCTTCACAAGGCTCTCCCTCTTCTTCTTCTGCTCTGAACGGACCCACTTCTCACTCCACGAAAACACCTATTCTGGGATCTGTTCCAACTCCAAAATCTCCTCCTCCAGCTTTAGACTCAACCAATTTTCAAAATGTTCCATTTCCAAACCGGTTGAGGTCTAACAAACAAAATCCACAAATGGAGAAGATTTTGGAGTTATTCAAGCAAGTTAACATTAACATTCCTCTTTTAGATGCTGTCCAACAAGTCCCTTCTTACGCGAAAATCTTAAAGGACTTGTGCACGAAAAAGAGGAAGTCTCAGGTACCCAAGAAAGTTTTCTTGGCTAGTGCTGTGAGTGATGCCCTTACCCAATCTTTACCACAAAAACGGAAGGACCCTGGCTGTCCTACGATTTCAATTACTATTGGGGATAAGAACATCAACCGCGCACTATTAGATCTTGGTGCCAGTGTTAACTTGCTTCCGTATTCAGTATACGAGCAATTAGGCGTCGGAGAGCTGAAACCCACACACTGCACTCTCCAGATGGCCGACCGATCAATCACCCATCCTAGGGGTGAGCTAGAGGATGTGTTAATCAAAGTCGGGGACTTCATATTCCCCGTCGACTTCATTGTCTTAGATACACAGCCTGTAGCTAACCCCCGGAATCAAATTCCGGTGATACTCGGTCGCCCATTTCTCGCAACCTCAAATGCTGTGATCAATTGTCGCAATGGTTCAATGAACCTCTCTTTCGGAAATATGACAATTGAACTCAACATTTTTAGGTTGGGGAATCAGCCCGCCGAACCTAATGCTCATATATTGGATGTTTGCTCGATCCAGGAGATCACCCCCGAAGAGTGTGAATTCGAGGAGTTTCTATTTGAACACGATAATCTTGACGCCACTAGTGCGTTTCTCTTCGAACCTGCTGCTGCTTCTGCGCCCGACAACGAATACGAGTGTTTCACATTCTTGAACGATCTTAGCCACGCACAACCCGAGTTTGAATCTTTCGACTTTCCGGATGAGTTACCTGAACCATCCAACTCGGTTGCCTACACTCGCTTTGAACCTTTGCTGGAGTCCTTTGAGTTCGAGACCTTTACACCAGTCTTGCCTTCCATCATTTCACCTCCAACGCTCGAACTCAAGCCGTTGCCGTCTCACCTTAAGTATGCTTACTTAGGTGAGAACGAGACCCTCCCTGTCATCATCTCGGCTTCTCTAGCTCCCGAGCAAGAGAAAGCCCTTCTCGCGGTCTTGCACGGCAACAGGCAAGCTTTTGGCTGGTCCATGGCGGACATCAAGGGGATTAGTCCCCTCATCGTTGAGCATCACATTCATCTGATGGATGATGCCAAACCAGCCCGGGATCCACAAAGACGTCTTAATCCAGTCATGAAGGAGGCTGTGAAGAAGGAGATCGTCAAATGTCTAGATAGTGGTATCATTTACCCTATCTCTGATAGCCAGTGGGTTAGCCCCATTCACGTTGTCCCCAAGAAGTCGGGCATCACGGTCATAACCAACGAGGCGAATGAGTTAATCCCTACTCGCACCCAAACTGGGTGGCGAGTTTGCATTGATTACAGAAAACTCAACGCCGTAACGCGGAAAGACCACTTTTCGCTACCTTTTATTGACCAGATGCTCGAACGATTGGCCGGACATGAGTACTATTGCTTTCTTGATGGCTACTCTGGCTACAATCAAATTCCCATCGCCGAAAAAGACCAGGACAAGACCACTTTCACTTGTCCTTTCGGCACGTTTGCATATCGACGCCTGCCCTTTGGGTTATGCAATGCGCCCGCTACCTTCCAGTGGTGTATGATGGGGATTTTCTCAGACATGGTGGAGAAATTTCTGGAGATTTTCATGGATGACTTCTCCATTTTCGGCGACTCCTTTGACGAGTGTTTGCTGCATCTTGACGCTGTCCTTACCCGATGTAAGGACAAGAATCTCACTTTGAACTGGGAGAAATTCCACTTCATGGTGCGTGAAGGTATTGTCTTAGGACATATCATCTCGCAAAATGGCATAGAGGTCGACAAAGCAAAGATTGAGGTCATTTCCAATCTGCCTCCTCCCCGATGCGTCAGAGATATCCGAGCCTTCCTTGGCCATGTCGGTTTCTATAGACGGTTTATCAACGACTTTAGCAAGATTGCTAGGCCCTTGACACTTTTACTGGCCAAGGACACGCCTTTCGACTACAATTCGAGCTGTGTGACTGCATTCGAGTCACTGAAACGCTCACTCACTTCTGCTCCCGTTCTCTGTTCCCCTGACTGGACGCACCCAGTCGAGATTATGTGCGATGCATCCGACTTTGCCATCGGTGTTGTCCTTGGACAGCACATCAACAAGATGCCGCACGTAATCTATTACGCGAGCCGGACCCTGAACGACGCCCAACTTAACTATACAACAACTGAGAAGGAATTCTTAGCTGTTGTATTTGCCTTAGAAAAGTTCAGGCCCTACCTCATCGGCTCCCCAGTCATTGTCTACACTGACCACTCAGCTCTGCGCCATCTTTTTGCGAAGAAAGATGCCAAATCTCGGTTAATCCGTTGGATCCTCTTGCTTCAAGAGTTTGACCTTGTCATTAAGGACAAACGAGGATGTGAAAACGTGGTTGCCGACCATCTCTCGCGACTTCCTTCTTCGCCTTCGCTTCCAATTCCGATAAACGACGTTTTCCCGGATGAACAACTCTTGACAGTATCTTGCGAACCCTGGTTCGCAGATATTGTGAACTATTTGGCCACGGGATTGCTACCGACCGAATGGTCGAGTTAGGACAGACTTCGCTTCTTATCCCAAGTAAAACACTTTTACTGGGACGAACCCTACTTGTTCAAGTACTGTCCCGACCAGATTATTCGTCGGTGTGTCCCAGATGAGGAATTCAAGAGTGTGCTGTCATTTTGCCACGACCAAGCATGTGGCGGGCATTTTGGGCCCAGAAAGACAGCTGAGAAGGTCTTGCAATGTGGTTTCTACTGGCCACAACTTTTCAAAGACGCTCACGACTATTGCAAGACTTGCTCCCGGTGCCAACACATGGGCCGGATATCCCGGAGAAACGAGATGCCGCTCCAACCAATCTTGGTTGTGGAGATTTTCGATGTTTGGGGGATAGACTTCATGGGGCCGTTTCCCAGCTCTTTTGGTAACTTGTACATCCTTCTAGCTGTTGATTACGTCTCTAAATGGGTCGAGGCTGTGCCCAGCCGAACTAACGACAACAAGGTTGTCGTTAGGTTCCTTAAAGAAAACATTTTCTCACGGTTTGGGCACCCCCGAGCGATCATTAGCGACAATGGAAGTCATTTCTGCAATAGGACTTTCGAGGCCTTGATGCGGAAATACTCCATTAATCATAAGCTTTCTACGCCCTACCACCCCCAAACCTGCGGGCAGGCCGAAGTTTCAAATCGGCAAATCAAGCAGATACTGGAGAAGACGGTTTCCAAGAACCGTAAGGATTGGTCTTTGAAACTCACTGATGCCCTTTGGGCATTTAGAACCGCTTATAAGACCGACCTTGGCATGTCTCCCTATCGGCTTGTGTACGGAAAAGCCTGCCACCTTCCTGTCGAAATCGAGCATCGCGCGTTTTGGGCGATAAAAGAGCTGAATCTGTCTCTGGAGGACGCGGGCAGCCATCGGAATCTGCAGCTGAACGAACTGAACGAGCTTAGGGATGAGGCTTACGACAACGCGGTTGTCGTTAAGAATCGAACGAAGGTGTTTCATGATAAACACCTTGTGCGCAAAACCTTCGTACCTGGTCAGCAGGTACTTCTTTACGACACCCGACTTCACTTCCATCCTGGAAAGCTCCGATCTCGCTGGAAAGGGCCGTATTTTGTGCGGACTGTGTATCCGCAGGGCGCTGTGGATTTGGAAAATCCAAAGGACGGTTCACTCTTCAAAGTGAACGGACACCGATGCAAACTGTACCTTAGCGCCGAACCAACAGAGGAGCTCCTGTTTTTACAGGAGCCGGTTTACCTTGCTTGATCTTCCTCTGCCTACCTCCAAACTTCGGTTATCCAGCCAAGAACAGTGGACACTGTTCCAAATAAGTTTGGGGGTATGTACAAACCATTTTGTTTATATTTGTGTATATTCTTTTTCTTTTCTTTAAAAGCAAAAACAAATAAAAATTTGTGTATCACTAACCGACAATTTTGAACCTTCCAACTGCTCTCTTCATGCAACGACAGTGAGGACACTGTCCAGTTTAAGTTTGGGGGTACGCTCGGTACGTATTTCTTACCTTCGCATACATATGTATATTTTGCATCTGCATATTAATAAAATCCATAAAAATTTGAAAATTTTCTAAAAAATATAAAAACTTTTTTGTCAAGTTAGCTTGTGGAAGAACTCTGATTCAATATTCGACGGTTTTTGTTTGAAAAAATAGGAATAACTAGATCTTATGTTTGGATTTTGAAAACCTGAAAGATAACTCTCCTTTGAAGTTAACTATAGCTGATATACATCTTTACATCACACTACACATGTCGTAAGATTTTGGGAATTAGATGACAAGTCTTTCATGTTTGAACTTTTAAACAGATAAATGATTTTCTGAGGATCAAATAGGTTTGTTCTGAAATAAGTAATGTCAAGAATAGTTTATGAAGTAAAGCGAATATGAAGGAATATTATTGATGCCGTAATAGGAGCTAAGTCTGAAAAATAACCCGTCTGAAACTTGATTGGAATGATTACACACCAAACCCACTAAACACGTCTTTTATCCAAAAAAATAATGGAACTGCCGGTTATATCTCCGTTCGTATTAAATCATCTGATTTTCACGCCATCTGTCTTTTGTTTTTAGACCTAGGTAACTTGAGTAATTAAGTCCGCTGGGGTGTTTCTACACCTAATGCCCTAAAACCAACTGGTTTGGGTGCATTGGCCCAAAGCTCGCTAAGAAGCCTAGAAAGTCCAGATAAAAACAAAGTCAAGCAAGTGTTCTCTCCGAGTTAAAATTCCTAACGGTTCTTTGTGTGAGAATAATCTTGATAAAAGACAAGCTTTTATAAAAAAATTTAACGGAGATATGAAGGTTTTACTCTTTGATAAAGACTATTGCACGTTCACAGTGGTGTGTATGAAATGAAAACAAGAAAAAGGTGGAGTGAAAAATACGACTTAGTTTCCTATTAAGGAAGATAGAAATTCTGAAGTTGAAACCTTACTGCAAAACGAAACTTGAAAAATGCTTAACTCGTTATAAAACTTATGTGATCCTTTTAAAATTGTTATCTGGGCTTTATTGTGCGACATGATGACTTTAATCGATCCTTCTGGAACTTAACAACACTATTTGCACTGCACGTAAAGACATATAAAATCTGTAGTTAAATAAGAAGCGAGGTGTGAAAAATAAAGGTTCGATAGTCTAGACTTGGGATTATAGAATTGTTATTTTCTAAAACAAAACTTTAGGGTTTGAAACTTAGTTATTTTTTACAAACCAACTTGACCGGATTTTGTGGGTAGTATCCGCTGAAAACCCTCAGGAGACAACACTCCTCCTAGTAGGGACACCTAGAGGTTTAACGGCTTGTTGCACATGCTCAGTGCAATCGCGTTCCCTGCGAAAGTGAGGTTAGGAAATTTTTTTGTGAATAAATGGACTTTGCTCGGGACGAGCAAATGATAAGTTTGGGGGTATTTGTTCATATCAGATTTTTGCATTTTCATACCGCCCAATTTTTATCACATTGCATATCCGTAGATACTCTTGAGCCGTGTTTGCTAGTCAATTGCAGGATACAGGTTCTCGGTTCCAAAACGGTGAAATTCATGGAAAACACGAAAAATCCGGGTTCTTGCAGACCACAGATAAAACACGGTCTCCGTCCTTCATCCGTATGCTACCAGATAAGTTTAGGAAGACAAAATGTCAAATCAATGTCGTTTTCAGGCACAAGGCTCAATGGTAGCACAAGATCCAAGAGATCTACGCGGCGCTCGAGACAATCATGACAAAATCTTAACAAAAAGTCCACCTTTCCTTCAACAGAAATTCTGGAAAAATCGTGAAAACAAATGGAGAAAATACATATGCCAGAATAAAGTACTCAGAAAACCAGGCTACCAGAAAAAGGCCCAAAGCCCAACTCCACAATACGGCCGTGGAAGAGCGGCCAAAGGGGGGTCTTGGCCGCGCTTCCGCGGCCGTTCTGGCGCCAGACAGTTAGGGTTTTTAAGGGGTGTTTGGTAATTTCATATGGGCCAGTATTTTTGCCCTAGTTTCTCATTCTCCAGCCTATAAATACCCCAGAATTCTGTGAAGGAAGGGGTCCAATTCTTGTATTTCTTTTGCTAGGTTTTACTTACATGTTCTTCTTCCTCTTCTCACCTCTTCTCCATTAAACTTGTAAGTGAGCTTTTGAGTGAAGAGTGATGAATAAAGAAGACCATTTTTATTATCATGCTTGTCTCTTTCTTTACTTGTTATAATTGTTGTAATTTTAATTGTTAAGTAGTTGTTGTTATTTCCTTGTTGTTTGTTTCTTCTCTCTTTTTCTTTATCCTTACATACGACAATAATACTTACGCTTGATCCTCGCCAAGGTGAGGTCGCAAACAGTTAGTCGTATTCTTCTAATCTCCTTCTTTCTATCTTCCTCTTTTGTGTTGTTTTATTTTTCCGTATTATGAAGTGTGAGTAGTTCTATACTTGTTAGGGTAGGATAAGGGAAGTTTGAGAGAAGGAAATCTCTCTCACTCTTTCCTTGCCCAACAACTTAAATCAACTCCCGTTAACCCAACCACAATCCGCTCCTTACGGCACCCTATCCTACATGATAGCGGTGATTCCGTAGTGAGACCGGTTGTGGTTGAATTAACCGGAGGTTATGGATAAGAGCCAAGAACGGACGGACAAGCGCCAAAAGGAAGGACTATGCGTTGGAAAGCCTAGCTTATACTCGCAAGTTCCTTCCTAGTCGTGCTAATCCCCGTTGTTGCCGATTACCGTAACACCGATATTAAGTAGGGCAACGAAAGATGTGGAGACTCCTAACTCAAACTAACCTAATCCTAACCCTAACATGCTCTCTTTAAATATCAACTCAACACTTAGATAACTACAAACAAAATCTGAACAACCGGACTTAACTCGTCGAAAAACACATAGAAAAAGACTCCCATCTCCCTGCGGACGACCCGTACTCAACCGGCTAGCTACGTGCGAAACCGTCTTGATTGCGGTATTTAAACTTAAACTTGAACACGCTCGTACCCTAACAATCACATCCCGAAGAGTCTCTCAAATTGTATCTGGGGTATGGCCTTCGTGAGTGGATCCGCAGTGTTGTTCTTCGTGTCAACTCTCTTGACCTCGATCTCCCGGCGATCAACTATCTCCCAGATCAGGTGATACCGCCTCAGAATATGCCTGGATCTCTAATGGGACCTGGGTTCCTTGGCCAAAGCCACCGCTCCATTGTTATCACAATACAAAGATATCGGATGCTCGATGGACGGAACCACTCCATGTTCGTTTATGAACTTCTTCATCCAGATAGCCTCTTTGGCAGCATCGTTGGCAGCGATGTATTCAGCCTCCATCATCGAGTCTGCCACGGTTTCTTGTTTGGAACTCTTCCAACAAACCGCCCCTCCATTGATGGTAAAAACAAATCCCGAGACCGACTTAGAGTCGTCCTTATCACTCTGGAAGCTCGAATCGGTAAAGTACTCCACTTGGAGTTCTCCATTACCATACACCAAGAACATCTCTTTAGTCATTCTCAAGTACTTGAGAATGTTCTTCACAGCTGTCCAGTGACTCTCTCCAGGATCTGCTTGTTACCTACACTTAGTGAGTATGCTACATCGGGTCTAGTACATAGCATCGCGTACAAGATAGAGCCTACTGCCGAAGCATAGGGTATCCCTTGCGAGCTCTCTCCAAATCAGTCTTGGAAGACATCTCTTTGGAGAGAGTGAGTCCTGTGATCGTGGGTAAATTCCCACGCTTGGATTCTTCCATACTAAACCTCTTTAGTATGGTGTCAATGTACCTGGATTGTGACAATCCCAGTATCTTTTTTGATCTATCTCTATAGATCTTAATTCCCAAGATGTAGGAGGCATCACCTAGATCTTTCATTGAGAATCTTTGTGATAAGAAGAGCTTGACCGAGTGCAGCATAGGGACATCACATCCTATCAAGAGTATGTCATCTACGTACAATACGAGGAAGACAACCTTACTCTCTGCCATCTTCTTGTATATACAAGGTACATCTACGTTTTTGATGAAGTCAAAATCTTTGACTACCACATCAAAACAGATGTTCCCACTCCGCGATGCCTGCTTTAACCCGTAGGTGGATTTAAGCAGCTTGCACACCTTCCCGCTGCTCCCACTGTCTACGAAGCCCTCTGGCTGAGTCATGTATACACACTCTTTTTAAATCACCATTTAGAAAGGCGGTCTTAACATCCATTTGCCAGATTTCGTAGTCATGATATGCAGCAATGACAAGTATGATCTGGATGGACTTAAGCATAGCCACTGGAGAAAAGGTTTCATCATAGTCCACACCTGGTCATTGACGAAAACCTTTTGCAACAAGTCTATCTTTGAAAGTCTCATCTTTTCCATCTACACCAAGTTTCTTCTTAAAGATCCATTTGCTCCCAATGGGTTTTAGCCCTTCAGGAGCAACTTCCAAAGTCCATACTTTGTTGGTGTACATGGATTCCATCTCAAATCGCATTGCATCCAGCCATTTCACAGAGTCTCCACTCGTGATGGCCTGCTCGAAGCTAGTTGGGTCATCATCTTCCATGATGCAATCCTCTCTCCCACCATCAATAAGAAAACTGTAGTATATCTCAGGTGGATGAGAACCCTACTAGATCGGCAGAGAGGTTGAGGTTCGTTGGGAGCTATCGAATCCTCTGGTTCCACTAAATCTTCAGTTGCAGTTTGTGTAGCCGGAATTTTTTCCAGTTCTACCTGGTTGCCACTAATTTCATTTGCAAGAAATTCCTTTTCTAAAAAGGTGGCATGTCGAGAAACAAACACCTTTTGTTCCTCGCCGTGGTAGAAAAGATATCCATGTGAATGTTTGGGATATCCCACAAACTTGCAAAGAACTGACAGTGCCTCGAGTTTGTCCGGATTTTGCCTTTTGACATAGGACGGAAAACCCCATATCTTAACTCGTTTACGACATGGTCTCTTCCCACTCCATATCTCATATGGTGTTATAGGTACAGATTTAGACAGAACTTGATTCAATAGGTATGCTGCTGTCTTAAGCGCATAACCCCAAAAGGAAATAGGCAACTCAGCGGTGCTCATCATAGAGCGCACCATATCTAATAGGGTGCGATTCCTCCGTTCCGATACACCGTTGTGTTGTGGTGTATACGGAGTAGTAAGCTGAGAGAGAATCCCATTCTCTTTTAGATAGTCCAGGAACTTATTGCTCAAGTATTCTCCTCCTCGATCAGATTGAAGGATCTGAATACTTTTACCCGTTTGGTTCTCGACTTCGTGCTTATATTCTTTGAATTTCTCAAAAGCTTTAGACTTGTGTTTCAACAGGAACACATGTCCGTATCTTGAGAGATCGTCAATGAATGTAATGAAGTACGAGGAACCATTTCTGGCATGTGTAGACATGGGTCCGCATACATCACTGTGTATCAGTCCCAAGAGTTCCGTAACTCTTTCTCCGTGTCCACTAAATGGAGTTCTGGTCATCTTCCCTTTGAGACATGACTGACAAGTGTCATAAGATGAAAATTTGGACGGATTCAAATATCCATCCTTATGCAACTTAGCTAGTCTTGTCGCATTGATATGACCCAGTCTACAATGCCACAAGAAAGATTCGTTCATCACTGAACTCTTTCTCTTGTGTGTGTTTTGTAAATTAAGAACCGTGGTTTGATTTAGAACGTATATGCCATTATTTAACGAGCCTGATGCAATCAACTTTTGATTCAGAAAGATGTTCATAACATTATTCTGTACTACAAAATTATATCCTTCTTTACTTAATAAAGAAACTGATATAAGATTTCATATCAGGTTCGGTATGTAATTGCATTCGTTCAGAATCAATGTATTACCATTTGGTAATACAATGTGATATTCGCCAACTGCTTTGGCTGCAACATTTGCACCATTCCCTACTCTTACGGAATGATCACTCATTTCCAGTTCTCTACCTTTCCTTAGCCCATGCAATATATTACATATGTGGGATCCTGATCCGGTATCTAATGCCCAGGACGTAGAGTGTACTGAGAAACAGTTCTCGATAACTAACACACCCGAAGAAGATGCATCAACATGCTTATTCTTCGTTTGGGTGGCGTGGGAATCCGGATATTCCCCTATTTCCTGCTCTGTCTTATAACAATTATAGGAAAGAACGGAACCAACGTTCCCCTACTCAGTATAACAAGCGGGTTCAGTCAATACATCTATATTATTATTTTGATTAAGGCCTGACATGGTCGCTGCCTGGAAAGAGAGAGAAGAAAACACTTAGCGTATGCTCTTGCAAGATTAGATTGGTTATTATCTTACTTAATCAGGATGGCTCCCACTGGTTTTATCAAATCTTCTTTCAAACCCTAAAAGGTAAGATTGGCCGGGATTAATTACACCCTACAAGTTTGCCAATCTTTCAGCCAGGCCAGTGTCGGTATTTTGAAAGAGGTTCCCCATGCTTTCGCACGGACCTAATTAAAATAAACCTCTTTTTCCCAGGGGCGTAACCCCATTAACACATTTCTAGACACCTACTTGATTGGCTAATTGTGATGTGTAAAACTCTCCCAGGAGTAACTCTTGCTCGCAGTGAGTATCGGGATCCAACTATCTCATAGAAGGTATGCAATCTCATTGCAAATTTCCGATAATCTTTTGCCCCTAACCTCCTATGACCTTGACAAAGGCCAACAAACCATAGGATGCTAGTCAAGTTCAACCCATCATTTCATGATTGAATTAAACCCACCCGTATGACCCTTGACAAAGGCCAACAAGGTCGTACGACTACCCTAATCCAATCGCATCATATGCATAAGCAGATAAGCACTAGTCAGCTACCGCACACTACGCCAAGGCAAAGGCCAACAAACGCAGCACGAATACTAAATAGTTTTTATCTGAAATGACGGAGGGCTACAAAAGGTTTTTATGAAAATCTTTTGCGTAATTAACTTGATATCGTTGTAGAAACAAGTGATTTTGAAAAGTGTGTTTTTGAGGCTTTTACTAGTTTCGGTAAAGAGGTCACTCCCGGTGAAGGGATCTCGGCTCTTTCCTTATCGAATAAGGTGCAGGATATTTCACAAATACCACTATGCAAAGCATTACTATAGAAGCAATCAAAAACAAAACCGAGTGAGTTGTGGCATCTGCTAGTTTCGCTAAAGAGGTCACTCCCCGTGAGGGGATCTCGGCTCTTTCCGTATCGAATAAGGTGCTGGATATTTTACAAGGAATACCGCTATGCAATGCAAAAACTAGAGCTACCCTTTTTGAAAATTTGATTCTACAATATCTTTTAGGTTTTTTTCTTTCATTAATCTCATTAATGAAGTCCCATCATTTATTCTTCCTAAGCATCATAAATGAAACAAAAATACAACGTACGCTTATGCCATCTGCATTCACCACAGTGTCCCGTTATGCACCGTTAGATTACTTAACTAACGGCATAGCGGGGCGGGACTAGCGCGGGTGCAAAACATAAGCAACGTTTATTATATATCATATATATAATAATAAAGCATTCGTCTCAAGCATATAAAGTGATCACATCACAGAATATCAGCAGCAGAAGATAACATATGAAATATTGGATATTCTAGGAGGTCCGTATTTTGTATTTAGCCAACAATAGAAAATACGGATTCCACGGTCGTGATGAATAGCCAAACCCACATCCCTAGACCCCTACGAGAGCGGCAAGCAACCCTACTAATTCTAGAGTTAGGAGACTCGGACTCGACTCCTCGAGATGGTTTCCTACTGGACTCTAAAACCCGGTTACTTGTGCTCCCCACCTTGGGTCTATCCTAATGCAGAAAATAAATAATATACATTGATGGTGACATCATCCTCAACCCGGAAGTGCCCCAATAAAAGAATATTACATACAATGAATTTTACATGATTGCAAATAAAAACAGTCATCTCACATAAAACCCCCGGCTATTCAAAACACAACGATCCAATATAATTTATCACAGCAACACATAACATCACATACCATCAACGTAAATAAATATGCGTATCCCAATTGTCGTTGACATATAGCAACAAAACTGGTGATACACCACATATTACACTTACAGTCGCAGAAAAGAAAATGTCAAACTACAACATTTGGAATCCGCAATTACCTTAGACATCATAAACCCGAAATATCATAAACTTCACATTTCATGCCTAACAATATGAATTCCAAATATTGTATCACATTCCACAAATAGTTAGACGATGTTAAACATTCCGATCGAATCAACAAACACCCAAAATTTCCAAAAATGCTCAACACTTGAGCGTAGTTTAAAAGTACCCATCACATGCCACAGTACCTATGGACCAACCGTAGAAGGGTCAACCCTTGCCTCACCTATGGCGCCGCAGAACTACCGCAAACCATAAAGCTTGGCGGCGGTTCTTACGGTCACAGAATCGAGTTAGGGTTTCGTTCTTCCAGAGGGTCCATCTAATCACTTGCATGATATTTGAATGTTTCAAACTTTGAAAAAATCCAACTCTTGAAAAATTTTCCGGCGAGGGTTAAAGTGGGTATTTGATATCCGTTCGAACCTTTTAACGTCGTCTAAATAACCCGAAAACATGTTACAATTACGACTACGAAACACTCTGAATTGCCTTAATAGAAAATTAACATGTCATGCAATTATAGAAAAAAACAAGCAACACCTGAAACACCAAAACCCAGAGTCCAGAACACAGAACAAAAATGAACCCCAGAATGCACTATACGGCCGACCTGCTCGGTTTTTGTGGTTATGTGCTCGGGTCAAATCCGGCCAAATGTGTTCGTTTTTGTTCAGTGTTCATGTTACATCTCATATAACATTCTGCAGTTGCTAAAAAAAAAATTTCGACGACTTTAAAATTTTAACAGAAACTGGGTTATAGCGTTTCAAGTTTCGGAGTTGTTTCGTTTTTGTAATCTAACAAACATCATCTAAATCTCTAACTTGGCTCTGATACCACTGTAGGGCTACTCAGCACAACAACAAGGTTTCGGGGGGTATCGTCCATGCCACTTTCAAATTTTTGCCATGCTACTTAACCCTAACCCTAGAATCTTAACTTGAGATTTAGACAATATGATATGCAAACAACTTTACAACTAAGTGAATGCGGAATACAACCTTTATAGACCGATCCTTCACTTCAAATGCTCCGTGTAGAAGTCCCTTCGCTGCGAGTAATGATCTCCCGAACTCTTGAGAGTCTCCACAAGGTGAAAGATGCAAACTTGCTTGAAGTCTTCAAAGCCGAAGATGATCTACGTCGAGGAGACACCGACTCAAGCTATCTCTTTACTAATTAGAGATTAGTGAAGGTAACACCCTAAACTAAATGGCTAATCTAGTAAAGGATGATGAAGTAGGAATTTTGCTCACTTTAAAATTTAATTTCTCACTATTTTTCTTCAATTTCTTAAAAGCAAGAGAGAGCTTGAAGGAGATGAATGAAGAAGATGAAGTGAATGAGAGTGAGGTTAGAAATGCAACCATGGGTGAGTTTATGTCATGCACTAACCCATGTAGACAATTGGCCATGGCTAAGTGATAAGGGTTAGGTTAAAAAATATCTTAGGTAAAAAAAAAATTGGTGGACTAAGTCAATGGTTCTACAAGCTTCATCCAAGCTCAACCATGACAAATATCCAAGCAATTTTGAATTACTTAAGATAATTAAAAACACACCATTATCCTATAGCATGGTGTAAGTCTCATACACCCAAGTTTCAAGTATAACCTAGCATGTCACAATAATATATATCACATATATATTATTTATGTAAGAAAAGAAAATAATACAACAAACATATATCACATATATGTTAAATGTATCAAAAGTGAGAAAAAGAAATACTTAAGTGAGCATATATTAGTTAATGTAATTTAATATATCAAATGTATAATTATACATTAAATTATTAAATCAACACTTGATTTAATAATCCAGCTATATCACATATAACCGACTAATATAATATGTATCATTTTATCGAATCAACACTTGATCCGATAACCCGGCTATATCACATATAACCAGCCGGTATCACATATCGCAAGAATAGAATACGGTATCACTTACGCGTATTAATCTCGATCCCGCACATATCACATATGTGCTCCTACTTCGTTTCTCCTAAGCCAGGAAACCTCTGTGTGGGACTCTAAAGACTCATCAATACGCCGGCAGTAGGTGATGATCATATCAAGGACCCACAAGCCGTCAGCGGTGCTAGCTGGACGTAACGGCTACCCGGGTATTGAGCGATCAGAAGATCAACAAGCAAGCCTTATCATTCTCCTGTAAAGCCTGTCAGTAACACTACCGTACAGTCTGGTCTCTTCGTCTGATATGTCGCATATCCAGTCTAGGAGTGGTAAACGTCAGACCCCAGTAACCGATAAGTCGTGCCAATGTGACGCTCATAACGGGTCAAGAAACTACTGATAACACTTACCAGTAGATCTCCATATCAGCCCTGGCCAGGGACTTCCAGTTATAGCCAATCGAGCACAGCGCAACATCAACCCCCAATACCGGGAGAGAAGAAACCTCTTCTATCGCTCATTGCCTCCATGTGATTCGGGACTGTACCCAAAATCCACCATTTTGCATGTTCTCTTGAACGTGGTAAGGTGGAAATCAAAGCACAGTGGGAATCACACAAGACTCTATGACGATCTCGGGTCTACAGACTAACCTATACCAGTGTCACCAGAGAACTGCTATCTGACGATAGGTATAATACCAACTAGGAGTTCTCGGTGAGTCCGTTCAGTGTACCTCGTCTCCACTGAGCACCCGTATAACACCAATGGATGTGGGTTCATCCATTGCCCATCATACGGGTCAAGATGCGTATACGCTAGTCTACTCTGGAATATCGATGCCCTGTCTCGATACACCCTCGACTAGAAACAATTATAGGATGTACTTGTGGACAACCCTGGCCTCATTAGTATGATCTCCATCATAGTCGTGGTAATCAAGTACACATCCTAAGGGCTTCGCCAATATGTGAGAGCAAGACAGTATCACAATACAAGTCTACATGTTAAGACAAACAGCAACCAGATAGCATACTATCTGTCGAGCAAGAAAGTCCTCCTTTTATATGTCCAAGCATCCACTACAATATACATCATATATACAACAATGGCCTCTAGGGCATATACATAACCAACACATATACAATAATGCAATCCTCTCGATCCCCATCTATGAGAAAACTGTAGTATCTCTCGGGCGGATGAGACTTCCTGCTACTCCTGAGGAGTGGCGTGGGGATGTCCGGTTCTTCTGAAACCTCTGCTTCTACTATGCTCTCAATAATAGTTTGTGGTTCTGGAATTTCTTCCAGTTCCATTGCGCTCCCACTATCGTTTTTCCAAAAAATGATTTTCTAAAAAGTTGGCATGGCGAGAAACAAAAAAACCATTTGTCCATCTGCGTGATAGAAAAGATACCCCATGGAGTTCTTTGGGTATCCAAACCTACACAGTACTGAGCGTGCCTCGAACTTGTCCGTATATTGTTTTATCACGAAAGCTGGACATCCATATATCTTCAGGTATCGAAGATATGGTTTCTTCCCACTCCACATCTGATATAGTGTGGTAGGCACAGTCTTGGTATGAAGCTTTTTCAAAAGATATGCAGCTGTTTCTTGTGCATAACCTTAGAAGGATCACAGGAACTCGGTGTTTACTCATCATGGAACGAACCATAACCAATAGGGTTCAATTCCGCCTTTCCGATATACTGTTGTGTTGTGGTGTGTATGTAAGAGTAAGCTGAGAGAGAATTCCATTCTCTTTTAAGTAATCCACGAACTCGGCACTTAAGTATTCATCACGTCGATCAGATCTCAGTGTCTTGATACTTTATGCCTGTTTGTCTTTCCATTTCATTCTTATATTCTCGGAATTTCTCAAAAAGGCCTCGGATCTATGTTTCAATAAGAAAACATGTCCATACCTAGAGAAATTATCCGTAAAAGTAATGAAATAAGAATAACCACTTCGTGCATATGTAGCATTGGACCACACACCTCGTTGTGTATGAGTCCCAAGAGCTCGCTCGCTCTTACTCCGTGCCCAGTGAACGGAGACTTTGTCAGCTTTCCTATGAGACTGAATGACAAGTTGCATAAGACTGATATTAGAACGGATCCAAATATCCCTCTCTATGTAACTTCGTCAACCGTGTTTCATTGATGTGACCCTGTCTATGATGCCATAAGAAAGCCATATTTAATTCTAGAGACTTTCTTTTAAGTGTGTTCTGGACGTTGAAAACCTAAGCTTGATTTATAAGTATATATTGTCCTCTAGTATACCTTACCAAATCAAACTTTGATTTAGGTGGATATAGACCACATCGCTTACAAACTAGACTAGGTACACAAAAATAGTTACGTAAAATCAATATCTGCCCACTTATCAATTCTAGGTGATATACCCTATGGATACAGCGTCCATGCTCATTCCGTTAGCAACCCAGAGAGCCATATCACCTGCCTTGATAACTCTACGGTTTCTCAAAGCCTGTAAAGAATTACAGATATGAGATCCTGATCCGGTATCTAGTACACAGGAAGTAGAGTTAATTGACAGTCTGTTTTCAATCACAAACACACCCGAAGTCGAAACCATAACATGCTTCGGATCCTGGATTCTGGATTTCCAAGCCCTGCATTCCTTCTTCTAATGCCCTTTCCCGTGATAATAGGAGCCACCCTCCTTCCTTACTGTTAGCCCAAAACTATTGCCCTTCCCTTTTCCTCTACCTTACTGACACCGCCTATCGGCTTTGTGGAGGTCTTCTTCTTCATCGTTGGCTTTTGCATTGGATCCAGAAGAGGAAAATTCCACAATAAGTAGAGCGGGTGTCTTCTTGGTTTCCTTCAGGGTGCCCTCAACTGGAAGTGTAACTTTCTTCCTTTGGGCATAAGTAGAAGGTAGGGACGGTAGAATTAAGTCAGCATATGACTCGTTCTCCAACGTGGTCTCCAGGTCCATGAACTGTTTAATACAGTTGATCATTGTAGTGACGTGGTCCCCTACAGATGACCCGACAGCCAACCTCGCTTTGAAGCAATTCGTTCGAGGTCTCGTATCTTGCGATACAAGATTGCTCTCCATATAAATCTTGTTATGGAAGAAGATGGAAGATAAGTCCATCTTCTCATGTTGCCACAGGTATACACCATCAACTGAGGCCAACACGAGACACTTGGCATTCCCACAGTCTTTTTCTCCTGTCTTACGGATATCATCCGAGATGGTGGAATCTGGACCTGGGACGACGGGGCTTTAAGTAGTAAGAAGGTGGTCCAGCTTGTCGTAGGTAATGGACATCTGGACAAACCTTTGCCAGTCAATATAGTAAAATTCAGTCATAGATATTATCTAACAGTAACTTAATCTGGTCACCTTGTCGCTGTAAGTAAGAGAGAGAGAAGAAAACACTCAGCATGATGCTCTTGCAAGTTTAGATTGGTTTTTAGTTTATCTAAACAGGATGGCTCCCACTGTTTCTCGAATCCTTCCTTAAACCATAAAAGAAGAATTAGTCAGGATTAATCTCACCCTACAATACTTGCTTAACCTTTCATCCCCGCTGGTGTTGGTACTTCGAGGGAGGTTTTCCAACGCTTTTGCGAAGTTCCTTAATTATATAACCTCTTTTGCCTAGAGGCGTAGCCCTGCTAATACCGTTCTAGACACCTACTTGGTTTATAGCATTGATCGTGTTTAGTGAAGAAATCTCCCGAGGAGTAGCGGATACTCATAGTAGGATCGGGATCCAAATATAATTGTGTGATAAAACTGAAGGAATTCTACCAAAATTATCACACTCCAAATGGTATGCAGCACTAGCAAGTTTCAGATTCTTTAGAAACTCCCGATGTGGATTTTTGCCCCATGCTCTTATGACCTTAACGAAGGACAACATATCATAAGTCACATGTCAAGTTCTTCGCGTCATTGTCCCGGTTAATTTGAACCCACCCGTACATACCCTTGATGAAGGCGAACATAGTAGTACGACTGTCCCAAACCAACGCATCTATCTATGCTACATATGAATACCCATCAGTTACCAATCACTATGCCTTAATGAAGGCCAACAAACATAGCTTGAATAATACTAAATATTCATATGAAACGGCGGAGGGCTATGAATGGTTTTGGCGAAACCGTGAACGTAGTGAACTTGATATAATCGAAGGAACCTAATAGCTTTTAAAAGGAGTGGTTTAAGCTCCGCATTTAAAAGTCTCCTGTTTTAAAATAACCGATTGGTTTTAAAATTTGTTCCAATGATTAAACTTTGGTTTGTTTTCTTTGCATTAATAATGCAGTCCCATCATTTACACCTATCATTATAGAAAGAAACGAAAATATGACGTACGCTTATGCCATCCGCATTCGCCATAGGGCCCCGTCTAACACCGTTAGGTTACTTAACTAACGCCAGAGCGGGGGCAGGACTAGCGCGGATGCAAAACATAAGCAACGTCTAATATATAGCATATATATATATAATCATTCGTCTCACACAATAATATGCATTCCAGATCACAGATGAACATATCAGATATACTAGGAATTCCACGTTTCGTTTAAGCCTGTAACGAAAGACGGATTCCACGGTCGTGATGAATAGCCAAACCCCACCCCAGACCCCTACCGGTATGACAAACTACCTGCCAAATTCCCGAAGTGAAGCAACCACCCTCAGCAAAGTGAGTAGGCCACTCGGCACTTCAAAGAACCCGGAAGTTTGTGTTCCCCACCTTGGGTCTATCCTAGAAGCAGAAAACAGTAAAAAGAATTAATACAACGGTGGCTGCAACCTCAACCCGGATGTGCCCCGCAAAATAATATTACATCAAATTACAATTTACATTGAATGAAAGAAAAACAACTCTCTTCTCACATCCCCGGCTATTCATCCACGACGATCCAACAAGTTCATATACACAAACCAATATAACATCATCACAGATATGCGCAACCCCGACTAATCGATGTATAGCAATTATTCGGCGTTTCCAAACACATATACACATCAAAAAGCTTGTAAAGTAACTGCGACATTAGAATTCCGCACGCAATTAGCAAACTAAACCAATTTTTCCAAAACCTGAAAAATCCAGTGAGCTAAAGTTCCAAAAACGATCGTTTTAAGCCAATCCGAGAGTCGAAACGAACTCAAAACCCGCCCGAATCTTCGCGGAGGTGAAGATACCAAAATTAACTGTCAAATGGAGGGCCTCGGAGGTGTACCCACCCCGGGGGGCCACCATGAAGTGGCCCCTAGGGGAAGGCAGACCCGAGAGCACCATTCTTGGGTGCTCTCCGGTCACCACCCCCAAGGCCACCTTATGGGGGTCTTGGGGGGTGGGCCCGGCCTTTGGTCCCCCCCGGGATGTCTCCGGGGTGCGCACGCTCCACCCCGCGGCTTCTCGAATCAAACCGTGAGCCCGCGGGGTTGCAAACAACTCAAAACATCATTTTTTGAAACTGTTTTTGTCAGTAGTTTTTGCGCGACCAAAACGGCGGATTTCTAACGTCGCTACAAGCTATCTAAGGTTTATGAGAGGCTCTGATACCACTGTAAGTCGATGACGCACACCCTACGTGTTCGCGGGGAGGCGAAAATTGCAATATAAGATTTTTACGGGCTTCGCAACACCGACTTGAACCAAGGATCGATCATAAACCCTAGCTAGCAAACATTTCTGAGGTTAACTACAAGTACAAAAGTTTATACCTCACGTTACATTTCCTTCGGGTCTTCTTTTCTCGTTTTCCTCCACCTCGTCATAGGCTCGATGGATCGTTTGGATCGGCGCTTCCTCGTCGTCCTCCTCAAATTGAAGGCGATCCACCCGAGAGTATGTTTATCGAGCTCCTACCTCAACTGAAGAAACTAGGGCACCAAGTTCGCTACACTTGATGTCGTAGGCGATGTAGAGTATGAAGATGGAATGCAATGTCTCTTTTTACCCTAGGTTACTCAACACATGAGTGGTGTAGGGTTTGAGGTGGATGAAGATGGCTTGAGGAAAGGTTAGTGAAGAAGTAGCATGAGAATGGAGAGTGAGCTCCTATATTGCAAACTGAACCCACCATGTGTCAAATTAGGTTCAATTTACAACAAATGAGTCACGGCTTTAAAACCGACCATGTGTCACATGAAGCCATGCTCAAAATCATGCATTTTCCTCCTCATTTCCTCAATTACATAATGAATTATTTATTTAACCTAAAATGAATAATACAAATATGATATGTCATCTTCAAAACACATCTTTAAACAAATTACAAAAATGCCCCTCGTCCGTATATACATACCTGTATCCGTATTCCGAAAAATATGAATACAAAAGAGACGAAAATAATCCATCAGTACAATACTAGGATCTGGCTTAGACCAAAGCCCACTAGTATTGTCCGTCCGAATCATCATGCGTACACAAGTACACGCACGTGATCGAACCCTGTCGTAAAGCCATACGACCTCTACATCTTTTGATCGATGCAGGAAAACCCTCTGTGCGGGACTCTAAAGACTCGACACTACGTTGGCAGTGGGTTTAACCACAGGCCGCAAGCGGTACTAGCTGCACGTAACGACCCCAGGTATATGTCGATGAGAAGGCCGATGAGAATAACTCATCCGAACTCCAACTGAGCCTATCTGTGACAATCTTCATACAGTCCGGTCTGTTCATCTAGGAGTATCGCATATCGGACCTAGGAGGGCGGTAATCGTCAGACCCCTAATAGCGCAATAAGTCGTGTCAGAGAGTAGCCCAAAACTCCCTGAGAAACTACTGGAGTACCTACCAGTAAATCTCACTTGCCTTGGCCAAGGGCTTTGTGTAATGGCCTTCCGAACACAGCGCGACATCAACCCCCAATACCAGGAGAGACGAATCCTATCTAACCGCCACTGCCTCCAAGTGCTTCAGGACTGCACCCAACTACTACCTGTTTGCATGACTCCTTTGAGCCATGGTAGGGTAGTAATCAAAGTGCAGTGGGAACACACTCGAGGCGAAGTAGCAGTGTCAAGTCAACTGACTATGCTATACTCATGTCACCTGGGAACTGCTACCCGACGATAGCTATAATACCCACCAGCAGTTCCCGACGAGTCTTGTACTGTGTACCCATAACCTAATGATCACCTGTATACTATCTCCAGTACGACGTACTAATGGCTATGGGACAGACCATATCCCTTGCTGGGATGAGAAGCATATACACTAGTCTACTCTGGAGTATCGATGCCCCGTCTCGATAATCCTACGACTAGGGACCTGTATAAGGATATGCTTATAGACTACCCAGCCCCCACTAGTGTGACTGCCACCACAATGCTGGTAATCAAGCAATGATCCTAAGGGCTCTACCAATATGTATAAGCAATATGCTAAAAATACATGTGCACATATTGAGGTCGAAACAAACCAGGTAGCATACTACCATTTTGAGCAAGACTGTAACTATATCCGTGTATATCCCTAGCTTCCATTAACTAATATAGAAACCAGTATGATACAATAATGTCCTCTAGGGCATATATCACTAACAAGTATCACTCCGGGCCTACCATGAACCCGCAGACGGTGTCTCCTCGCTCCTCGAATCGGGTAAACTTATATGCTCAGAACCGAGAAATATCATGGTGGACACCACACATCATATCATGAGAAACCGCATTTTTCTTTTAAATTGAGCTTAAGTTTTCAAATTCACATGCGGTTTGCCAAATCCAGAAATCTCATGAAAAACCGAAATCTCATAATCATGAGTCAATAAGGAAACAATGAATACCGGCATATAGCCAAATGATTAGTACATAACTAGAATGTATGTATATGAATGCAGGTGGCATCTAAGTAAGAAATACATTGTCTAAACTAGCATATAAGATCATGAATGCTAAAACAATACTATTAAGCTACAATTTATCAGGTTTTACGAATGAAGTAACGGTTTTCTAATGTGTACGTGGCATGGCAATTACCGATGATGATGTGTGTGAGCCGGAAAGCAAGTGTACGTGCAACATACGCATCATTGGTAATGGTGCATGTGCCCTAGCAGACGAGATCATAACAGCTAATGGAAACACATGTATATTTACAATGCAAATGAGAATAACATGAGCATAGAAAAAAAGTGAACAGTAAAAGCAACAATAAGATATATAAATCTATAACATTTTCCAAGTCGATATATCTAGTAGTCGGCGATCCAGCCTCATAGCATCACGTACGGTATAGTCCACCGTACGGCATCCTCGAGTCAAGAGTGCGGATCAATCATCATATAATTATATCTCATACGGTAAAATCTGTCGTACGACATCCTCAAAATCGAGGATACGGGTCACATAGCATATATATATCATATAGTTCGTACGGTATCATCCGTCATACGATATCATAATCAAGGGTACGGATCTAAGGTCACGTACATTCTATTATATCATTAAGTCACATGTTATCATATGTTATGTGTATTTCGCCCAAAGATCCTTTAATATATATCATAACGTATACGATGTCTCAAACTCAAATCGTATATCATAATCTCTTGACATCATATCCGATCATATCGACTCAAACGATATAACATATCATATCTTCATCTAATGTGTGTGTGTGTGTGTATATATATATATATATATCAACACATCCATATATACACACACACACATATACACACATATCATATCAAGTGTGTGTGCGCGCGCGCGTGCGAAAATGTAAAACCGAAGACTCACGACTAAGGAACTAAAACAAAGAGTAAACCATCCTACAAGTACGCTTAATCTAACCTATAGTCTCCTAGAAACCCTATTTGCTAGGTATCCAAGTCTCGCATTGACATATATATATAATACAAAAATCCTATTCTACGGTTGCGGGGTTGCTATATGCCATCCACCCGACTTCCCCCATATATATACATCTAACCACCTTCGATCCTCGCTTGTCGAAGTCGATGACGCCTTGCTCTCCCTTGTCGTCCCGAAGTCCATGCGAAGGTACCTACAGTTAAACAAGTCGTATCGTAAACATGAATCGAATACGAAAACCAAAGCGGCACACGAAACACACATAGGTTAGAACCTATGGTCCACGCATGCAATAATAACCAAACAACTCTCGACATTGACGTACGAACGTCAATCGGTCAAGATAAAACACAAATACCAAAACCCAAGTCATTAAAAGTCATAAAACGAAAACAGAAACTTTGAAAAACACTTCCAGATTTTGCCTCAGATGAAATTTGGATATTTTCCTTATGGGATAGGTCTAATTATCTGATAAAGAAGCCATGGAACAAACCTGGAGCCCACCTAACTATCCCAGGCCGCAATTTGCAGCCAAATGAGGTAAATTGGTGGCCAGGAAAGGGAGTTGGGGTCTCGGGTCTCTAGGGTATACTCCAAATCACCTGCACACCTCATTATGATCGCTAAAAATATTTCAGGGTCTCCGGGTCATAGCAGATCCTAATAAGTCATTACAATTCCCACAAAAACCCGATATCGGCAAATTCAAGTTCTTGTCTTGGGGTTCTACACTCTGTTTGGTCCATGTTTCTAGCACTAGAAGGGTTGTAGTCACTATCTAGTCCTCACGCACACCTTCACAATTCATAAAATCCCCTAAACCTCATTTTGGAATTTTCAAACATCACTAAACCATAATAGTTTAACTCTAAACTACAATAGGAGGTAAGGAAACTCAATTTCTAAACTAAGGGTGTAGGATTTACCTCATATATCAAATGAAGAAAATTCTTAGGTTGCCCAAAGTGGTCAAAATCTCCACTTGATTCTACCATGGGGTTTAGGATGAGGTCGTGGTCACTTTTTGTGAAGGGAGTATGAGGTTTGGTGGTGGTTTTCAGGGTGGCCATGGGTGGCAGAGGAGGTGGAGGGATGAGGATGAAGGAGATGAGAAGACTAAAGAAGAGGAATGAAGTGAAAGAAAAAGATAATAAGCCATGAGACTTCCCCACCCTCTCTTTCTTCCCCCTCAACCACGACACAAGTCACCTCACCCTCTCTCTCAACAAAATATCTTCTCTTTTCTTTTCTTTTTATTTTTAAAACAAAAACCATAAACCATATAATTACAAATGAAGACATGGTTCAAATAATATGTAACAAGTGTTGCATGATATAATACATAAACAAGATTAATGCATAATTAGTAAATATTAATCAAGTTTAGTATTAACTTGCATACAATTAATTGTATAATAATTTATAAAATGTCCAAATCACATAAATTCTTCCAAAATCAATAATTCATATTAATTTTCCAATTATTTTCCAAACTATAAATATATAATCAGACTACCTTTAACGTTTCAAAATAATAAAATATTATTTTTGGGAATTTTTATAATTTAATATTATTTTAATGAATATTTTAATATTCCGGTATAATTAAATACAAATAAATGGGGGAAAATTATGGAAAATTCTAAAATAGGGTATTTTATGGAATTTTGCCATTTTTAAGTTTGTATGATTAGTTATATGCTAATTTAGTGCTAATCGCGATTAAAAATCGCTAATCTGATTTTTGGCATTTTTGTGCAAAAATGTGCACATATCATTTTCCACACTTGTTACATGTTTTGGGGATATGGTTGCTTAGGGCTTGCCATTGAGTGAGAAGGAAAGGAGAAAAGAAAAAGAAAAGAAAAGAAAAGGTTTCATGATGAGAGAGAGAGACTAGGTCAACCTTCACTTTTTGAACCATACCCCCATCATTTCCCTTCTCATTTTCTCTCCCCTCTTCAAGAAGAGCTGCTGCTGCTCCTGCTCCCTCTTCTTCCTCCTCCCTTTTCAACCTAGGTCCACCATGAATACAACCCCAAAACCCTATACCCATTTCACAAAAAGTGTTCCCGTGCTCACTAGCTACACCTTGAACCTAGGAAGATTGGATTTAGAGGACTTTGAGCAACACAAGAATTTTCTTGAGTTGCTAAAGGAGGTAAATTCTGGACCTATTAGAGTAGTATTTCATTTCTTGTGCATCAATTCTAGTTTCATGTCGATATGGTGTCGTTTGGTGGATTTGTGAAACTTCATGTTAGGGTTTAGGTGAGATCTGAAACTAAAGATGAAATTGAGAATTGTGGTGACTTTAGAACCCCTGATGTGATGATATTCTGGATCAAACTAGAGACTAGAACACAGAATACAGATGTATGAGACGAAATCGGGGGAAAAACTGTGAATCTGTGATCGTATTTAAGAATCTGCAATAACCCCGAAACCCTAAAAATAAAACTGAGTTGACAGTGAGATGTGCCGGCACCATGGAACCACCACACCAAGCCCTAGCCCCTAATTCCCTCTTGAGGCCCCAGATTTAATCCATCTGGCCGCTGTTAGTTATATGTATGCCCTAGAGGCCATTACTATACATAGGATGTATATTGCAGTGGATGCTTGGACATATATAGGGATGACTTTCTTGCTCGATATGATAATATGCTATCTGGTTACTCTTTACCTTAACGTACACACTGATTGTCTCTCTGTTACATGTTGGTAAAGCCCTTAGGATGTGTACTTGACTACCTGGACTATGATGCGGATCATACTAGTGGGGACATGGTAGTCCATAAGTACATCCTTCAAGGTCCCTAGTCGTGGGTGTATCGAGACGGGGCATCGATATACCAGAGTAGACTAGCGTGTAGCTTCTCGACCCATATAGATGGGCAATGGATGATCCCATATCCATTGGTGTTTGACATCAGAGATGATATACGGGTGCACAGTGGAGACTGGGTACACTGGACGGACTCGCCGAGAACTCCCAGATGGTATTATACCTTACGTAAGATGGCAGTTCTCTGGTGACACTGGTACAGGTTAGTCTGTAGACCCGAGATCGTCATAGAGTCTTGTGTGATTCCCACCGTGCTTTGATTTCCATCATACCACGTCCAAGAGGGCGTGCAAAAAGGTGGCTTTTGGGTACAGTCCCGAATCACATGGAGGCAATGAGCGATAGGAGGGGTTTCGTCTCTCCTGGTATAAGGAGTTGATGTTGCGCTGTGCTCGATTGGCTATAACAGGAAGTCCTTGGCCAAGGCTACTTTAAGGATTTACTGGTAAGTGTTACCAGTAGTTTCTCGACCCGTTATGAGCCTCATATCGAGTTATTGGGGTCTGACGTTTACCACCCCTAGGCGAGATATGCGACATATCAGACGAACAGACCGGACTGTACGGTAAGTGTTACTGGTTAGATTCACAGGAGTGTGAGCGGGCTTGCTCGTTGATCTTCAGATCGCTTAATACCCGGGTGGTCGTTACGTTTAGCAGACCGCTTGCGGCTTGTGGGTGTTTGATATGATCATCACCTACTGCCGGCGTATTGACGAGTCTTTAGAGTCCTACACAGAGGTTTCCTGGCTCAAGCGAAACAAAATAGGAGCGCATATGAGATATGTGCTGGACCGAGAATAATACCAGTATATGATACTGTATTCTATTCTCGCGATTTGTATCATCAGTCGGTTATATGTGATATGGCCGGGTTACCGAATCAAATGTTGATTCGATATGTTGATAAACTTGATATTAGTCGGTTATATGCAGTACGACCGGATCATTAAATCAAGTGTTGATTTAATGATTTAATGTATAATTATATATTTGATATATTACTTTACATTAACTAGTATTTGTTCACTTAAGATTGATTTTCTCACTTGATGTGCACAAGTTGTATATGTGATATATTTTTGTGCACTAGTTTGTATCATGTTTGATGATACATGCAAACTTGGGTGTGTGTATGGATTATACCAAGTTTAGGTTAAAGGTTTAGTTTTTATCTAATTTATTTGATTTATGTAAAATAAAATGGTGGCTTACTTTGTCTTTGCTTGAAGCTTCATGAAGCTTTCAAGTATCTTTGACAAAGTCCACCATTTTGTTTTACATAAGACTTTCCTTAACCTAACATTTAACTTAAACTTGAGTTTAGTCTCTACAAAGGTTAATCTCACCCATGGTTGCAAGATGATAACTTCACTTGATTATTCTTTTCACACAATTCTATTTCCATTGTTTTCTTCTTCTTCTTCATGAAGAAAAGAAAACCTTGCTAGAAAATTCCAAGTGTTGAAATCAAGTGAGAAATCCAAATCCAAAGTGAACCCACTTCTTGTTTCTTCATCCTCTACAACTTGCCATGTTGTATAGGGTGTTTTCTTCACAAGTTTCATGACCTAGTAAAGATGGAGCTTGAGTTTGAGTCGCCTCGACGTAGATCATATTCGGCATCGAAGTCAACGACCTAGCCCGATCATTTCTCCGACGAAACCATCGCTAGAGTCCAGGATTCCGATGATCGCAGCGGAGGGATGTCATCACGGAGCTTTAGAAGTGAAGGACCGGATCTACAAAGGTTGTAATCCCTTTCACTTACTAGCAAAGTAGTTTGCTTGCATAGTTTTCACCTAATCTCTAGTTAACGATCTTACATAGAGTTGTTAGGCACATAAAAATTTGAATTTGGCATGGTAGATGCCTTCTGGAACCTCTTGAGTGTGTCTAGGAACCCTACAATGGTATCAGAGCCTAGCTAGAGCTTTAGGCGAAGTGTAGACGAAATTAGAGATCCGATTGAACCCCGAAACCCCGATCAAAACCCTTCTCTGTACATTTTTTCAAACTGTGGATTTTTGTGAATTAAAAATGCTTAGAAAATTAAGCAGGAAAATATAAGAATTACTGTGAAGTACGGACCCCTAACTAAAAAATTTGACCGCGGAACCGCGGCCAAACCAAGGGTTTGGCGGCGGTTCCGCGGCCCAAATTGTGAATTAGTCCCTCAAACTTCACATATTTATTCTCAGGTCCTTTCTTGTCATTTTTTTCTGGGAATTTTTTAATTCCACTCAAGTGTTGAGTTTTCTAGGGTTTTATTGGGGACTCGTTAATTCGATCAGATAATTTAACTTCGTTTATTTTTTTCCGGATATTTTAGAAACTGTTAAAATGTTCGACCGGATATAAATACTCATTTTTTCCCCTGCCGGGAAATTTCCAAGTGTTGGATTTTTCCGTAGTTTAAGAACGTTCTAAGTAGTGCAAGTAACGCGATGGACCCTCTAATAGACAACAAACCTTAACTCGATTATGTGACCGTCTTGAACTGCCCTTTGAACCTTAGGGTTTGGGGCAGTACGGCGTGCCACATGTGAGGCGTTGGCTTGACCCTTCTATGACTGGACCGTTGGTACTGTGGCATGAAGTGGATGTTTTTAAACTTATTTCATGTGTTGAGCTTTTCGGGAAAACTTGGGTGTTTGATTATTCGATCGGAAAGTTTAACATTGTCTATTTATCTGGAATGTGATACAATATTTGGAATCCACAAGTAATTATGAGATAACTGAATGAATGTTATAAATCTAGCACTTTAGTCTCACTTGATCGGTTGCCACGGAATTTTGATATGATCAAAAGTCAGTCGCAATCACGTTGCGTACGCGGATACTCGCCGGGTAAACTTAATAGACAGCCACGCCCCATAGCCCCGACCAAGTGACTGTAGGAGAACCCCGTCGCCGAAAGCATCCGTTAGGGTGCTCGCGGCAGCGGTGTTCCGCCTTGGTGCACTTCGTCGACGGCAACCGGGGGTGCGGTCGTCTACTAAAGTTTGCGACGAGCATTCGATCATGATGTCGGGAATCTTGCTGAATGCCCGACTTGATATTGAAAAGAGTTTTCGATAATGAGACTAAAATGCGGGGTTTATAATTGTTAGGCATGCGATGTCTAAGGAATTCATTTGGTTAGGCATGCGATGTCTAAAAGGGTTGCGGATTCCAACTGTTGTAGTTTTACACTTTCTTTTCTGTGACCGTAAGTGTAATATGTGATATCGCCGGTTTCGTTGCTATATGTCAACGACAATTGGGATGCGCACATTTACTTACGTTGATGACATGTGATGTTATGTGTTGCTGGATATGTTATATTGGATCATCGCGTTTTGAATAGCCGGGGTTTTATGTGAGATGAGAGTTTTTATTTTCATTCATGTAAAATTTATTGTATGTAATATTCTTTTATTGGGGCACTTCCGGGTTGAGTTTGATGTCACCATTTGTATATTATTTACTTTTCCGCACTAGGATAGACCCAAGGAGGAGAGCACAAGTAACCGGGTTCTAGAGTCCAGTGGGAGACCAACTCGAGGAGTCGAGTCCGGGTCTCCTAACTCTAGAATTGGTAGGGTTGCATGCCGCTCTCGTAGGGGTCTAGGGGTGTGGGTTTGGCTATTCATCACGAACGTGGAATCCGTTTTTTATACAGGATCGTATTGAAAACACGGACGTCCTAGTATATCCAATGTTTCATATGTTTCTTCTGCTGCGATATCTGTGATGTGATCATTTGATATGTTGTGATGGATACTGTATATAGTATATATGATATATTATATAGACGTTACTTATGTTTTGCACTCGCGCTAGCCCTGCCCTGCTCTGTCGTTAGTTACCTAACCTAACAGTGCACGAGGGGACATCGAGGCGAATGCGGATGGCATAAGTGTACGTCGTATTTATCTGTGATGTTTAGGTGATTTAAATGATGGGACTTCATTAATATGATTAATGAAAGAAAAGAAACCTAAAAGATGTTGTGGAATCGAATTTTCAAAAATAGGTAGCTACAGTTCTTGCTTTGCATCGCGGTGTTCCTTGTAGAACATCCTGCACCTTATTCGATAAGGAAAGGGCCGAGATCCCTTCACCGGGAGTGACCCCTTTAGCAATAACTGGCAGATGCTACAACCCTCGGTTTGTCTTTTGATTGCTCCTATAGTTCTTACTTTGCACAGCGGTATATATGATATATCCTGCACCTTATTCAATGAGGAAAGTGCCGACGATCTCTTCACCGGGAGTGACCCCTTTAGCAAAACTAGAAAAGCCTCAAAACACTCCATTTCAAAATCATTTGATTCTGCAACGATATCAAGTTCATTACGCAATAGGTTTTCAAAAAAAAAAAACCTGTCGTTGCCCTCCGTCATTTCAGATAAGTCCTACTTAGTATTCGTGCTACGTTTGTTGACCTCCGTCAAGGCGTAGTGTGCGGTAGCTAACTAGTATTTATCTGTTTATGCATATGATGCAGATTGGATTAGGGTAGTCGTACGACCTTGTTAACCTCCCTCAAGGGTCATGCGGTTGGGTTTGATTCAATCAAGAAATGACGGGTTGAACTTGACTAGTAGCCTATGGTTTGTTGACCTCCGTCATGGTCATAGGATGCTAGGGGCAAAATTATCGGGAATTTCAAGTGTTGAAATTTGCAATGAGATTGCATACCTTCTATGAGATAGTTGGATCCCGATACCCACTGCGAGTAATTGTTACTCCTGGGAGAGTTTTACACATTACAATTAGCCGATCAAGTAGGTGTCTAGAAAGGTGTCAACGGGGTTACGCCTCTGGGAAAACGAGGTTTACTTTAATTAGATCCGTGTGAAAGCACGAGGAACCTCCCTCAAAGTACCGACACTGGCCTGGCTGAAAGATTGGCGAACTTGTAGCGTGTAATTAATCCTGGTTAGTCTTTCTTTTTAAGGTTTGAAGGAAGATTTGATAAAAACAGTGGGAGTCATCCTGATTAGATAAAATAATAACCAATCTGATCTTGCAAGAGCGCACGCAAAGTGTTTTCTTCTCTCTCTCACCAGGTAGCGACTATGTCACGCCTTAATCAAGATAATAATATGGATGTATTGACCGAACTCGCTTGTTATACTGAGCTGGGGAACGTTGGTCCCACTCCAACTTATAATTGTTATAAGACCGAGCAGGAATTAGGGGAATACCAGGATTCCCATGCCGACCAAACGAAGAAAGTGCATGAGATGCATCTCCTTCGGGTGTGTTCATTATAAAGAACTGTTTCTCAGTATCCTTTGCATCCCGGGTATTTGATACCGGATCAGGATCCCAGATATGTAATCAGTTACATAGGGCTACAGAAAGGTAGAGAACTGAGAACGGGTGATAAGTTTCATGAGACAGAAAACGGTGCAAGTGTTGCAGCTAAGTCTGTTGGTCACTGTCACCCTGTATTACCAGAATACATTGATTCTGAACAAATGTTATTAGATACCGAACCTGATATACAAAATCATATCAGTCTCTTTATTTAGATAAAGAAGGATATAATTTTTTGTTGTTGGATAATGTTTTGAACATTTCCTAAATCAAGAGTTGATCGGTTCAGGCATGTTATCTAAAAGCATTAACGTTCTAAATCAAACTACAGTTCTTAGTATATACAACACACTCAAGAGGAAGAGTTCAGAAATGAACGAATCCTTCTTGAGGCATTGTAGACTAGGTCATATCAAAGCAACCCGACTGGCTAAGTTACATTAAGATGCATATTTAAATTAGTTTGAATTTACATCTTGTGAAACTTGCTAGTCATGTCATAAAGATAAGATGACCATAGCTCTGTTTATTGGAAACAGAGAAAGAGTTAGTAAACTCTTGGGATTGATACATGCTGATGTATGAAGGTCCCCTGTCTACACGTGCCAAGACCGGTTCTTTGTACTTCATTACCTTCTGTGATGATCTCTCAAGATTCAGACATATGTTCCTGTTGAAACACAAGTCCGAAGCTTTTGAGATATTCACAGAATATAAGTTAGAAGTAGAGAACCAACAACGGGTATAAGTATTATTTCTTTTGATGTGATCAGAGAGGAGAATACTTGAGCACGGGATTCCTGGACTATTCTAAGTATAAGATTCTCTCTTAGTATTACTCCTCCGTATACACCGTAGCACGATGGTATATCGGGACGGAGTAATAGCACCCTATGTGATATGGTGTGCTCTTTGATGAGTACTACTGAGTTTCCTATTTCCTTTTAGGGAGTTATGGACTTATGAAGTTGCATACCTATTGAATAGGGTTTCGATAAAATCAGATGCCTACCATTTCATATAAGATATGGAAAGGGAAGAGCCCATCTCTTAAGTCAGTTAAGATTTGGGGTTGCCCGGCCTATGTCTAAAAGGCAAAATCCGGACAAGCTGGAGGCAAAGTCAGTACTGTAGAAGTTTGTTGGATATCCCAAGCATACGCAAGGGAATATCTTCTACCTAACCGAGGAACAAAAGATGTTTTGTTACTCAGCATGCCACCTTTATGAAAGGGAATTTCTTATGAAGAAATTTGTGGACATGAGGTAGAACTGGAAAGAGTTCCAGCTATACAAACTGCAGCTGATGATTTGGTAGAACCAAAGGATTCAATAGCAACCAACGAACTTCAGCCTCTCCGTCGATCTAGTAGGGTTCCTCACCCATCTGAGAGATACTTCGGTTTCTCTATGACAGTGGGAGCAAGGATTGCATCATGAGATGATGACCTAACTAGTTTCGGGCTGGCCATCAGGAGTAGGACTCTGTAAGAATGGCTGGATGCTTATCGATCTGAGATGGAATCCTTATACACCAACAAAGTATGGACTTTGGTTGCTTTATCTGAAGGGTTAAATCCTCATCAGGAGCAAGTATATCTTGAGAAGATTACTTGGTGCACATGGAAAAGTTAAGACTTTCAAAGCTAGACTTGTTAAAGGATTTGCATCATTGACCAGGTATGGATTATAATGAAACCTTTTCTAAGTAACTATGCTTAAATCCATCCAGATCCTACTTGCCACGGCTACATACCATGACTACGATATCTGGCGGTTGGGTGTCATGACTGCTTTTCTAAATGATGTTTTAGAAGAGAGAGTCTATAAGAACACAGTCAGAGGGCTTCGTAGACAGTGGGAGCAGCGGAAACGTGTGCAAGATGTTTTATGTGATAAAGCAGGCATCGCGGAGTTGGAACATCTGTTTCGATGAGTTAGTCAAAGAGTTTGACATCATCAAAATGGTAGATGAACCTTGTATATACAAAAAGGTAGTAGGGAGTATGCTGGTGATCCTCGTAAAGTACGTGGATGACATACTCTTGATAGGGAAGGAGTTTCCTATACTACGCTCGGTCAATCTCCGCTTATCACAAGGATTCTCCATAGAGGATCAAAGTGATACCTACTAAATCCTGGGTTTTGCATCTATGAGATAGATCTAATTGGATGTTAGGATACTCACTAGTTGTAGTGAGTTGGTATCAATCGATCCTGGGGAGAATCACTGGAAAGGTTCCAGGGTGATAAGGACGACTGAATGTCAGTCGCAGGCATTGTCTTTACCCTCAGTGGAGGGACGGTATGTTGGAAGAGTTCCAAGCTAGATACCGTGACATACTAAACGATTAAAGCCAAGATACATCGTTACCAAAGATGCTACCAAAGAGGAAGTCTGGGTGTATATTAGTTCATGAGATGAACTTCGTTCCGACCACTGTGAGACAATGGAGTTGTGGCTTATGCCTAGGAACGCCTGTCCCATCAGTGATTCGGACATATTCTGAGGCAGCATCACCTGATCATGGAGATAGTTGATCTCCAGGGGGATCAAGGTTTAGAGAGAAGACTCAGAGGAAAACACGGCGGATCCACTCACAAAGGCCTTTTCCCAGAGAGAGACTTTTATGGGATGGTTGAGTATGAGATACTACAACCACTGCTATCAGATGGCCTAGTGCAAGTGGGAGATTGTTAGTTATATCTATGCCCTAGAGGCCATTACTATACATAGGATGTATATTGTAGTGGATGCTTGGACATATATAGGGATGACTTTCTTGCTCGATATGATAGTATGCTATCTGGTTACTCTTTACCTTAACGTGCACACTGATTGTCTCTCTGTTACATGTTGGTAAAGCCCTTAGGATGTGTACTTGACTACCTGGACTATGATGCGGATCATACTAGTGGGGACATGGTAGTCCATAAGTACATCCTTCAAGGTCCCTAGTCGTGGGTGTATCGAGACGGGGCATCGATATACCAGAGTAGACTAGCGTGTAGCTTCTCGACCCATATAGATGGGCGATGGATGATCCCATATCCATTGGTGTTTGACATCAGAGATGATATACGGCTGCTCAGTGGAGACTAGGTACACTGGACGGACTCGCCGAGAACTCCCAGATGGTATTACACCATACGTCAGATGGCAGTTCTCTGGTGACACTGGTACAGGTTAGTCTGTAGACCCGAGATCATCATAGAGTCTTGTGTGATTCCCACTGTACTTTGATTTCCATCATACCACGTCCAAGAGGGCGTGCAAAAAGGTGGCTTTTGGGTACAGTCCCGAATCATATGGAGGCAATGAGCGATAGAAGGGGTTTCGTCTCTCCCGGTATAGGGAGTTGATGTTGTACTGTGCTCGATTGGCTATAACAGGAAGTCCTTGGCCAAGGCTGCTTTAGGGATTTTCTGGTAAGTGTTACCAGTAGTTTCTCGACCCGTTATGAGCCTCATATCGACATGACTTATCGAGTTGTTGGGGTCTGACGTTTACCACCCCTAGGCGAGATATGCGACATATCAGACGAACAGACCGGACTGTACTGTATGTTTTATTAGTTGGATTCACAGGAGTGTGAGCGGGTTTGCTCATTGATCTTCTGATCGCTCAATACCCGGGTGGTAGTTACGTTTAGCAGACCGCTTGCGGCTTTAGAGTCCTACACAGAGGTTTCCTGGCTCAAGCGAAACAAAATAGGAGCGCATATGAGATATGTGCTGGACCGAGAATAATACCAGTATATGATACTGTATTCTATTCTCGCGATTTGTATCATCAGTCGGTTATATGTGATATGGCCGGGTTACCGAATCAAGTGTTGATTCGATATATTGATACACTTGATATTAGTCGGTTATATGCAGTATGACCGGATCATTAAATCAAGTGTTGATTTAATTATTTAATGTATAACTATATATTTGATATATTACTTTACATTAACTAGTATTTGTTCACTTAAGATTGATTTTCTCACTTGATGTGCACAAGTTGTATATGTGATATATTTTTGTGCACTAGTTTGTATTATGTTTGATGATACATGCAAACTTGGGTGTGTGTATGGATTATACCATGTTTAGGTTAAAGGTTTAGTTTTTATTTAATTTATTTGATTTATGTAAAATAAAATGGTGGCTTACTTTGTCTTTGCTTGAAGCTTCATGAAGCTTTCAAGCATCTTTGACAAAGTCCACCATTTTGTTTTACATAAGATTTTCCTTAACCTAACATTTAACTTAAACTTGAGTTTAGTCTCTACAAAGGTTAATCTCACCCATGGTTGCAAGATGATAACTTCACTTGATTATTCTTTTCATACAATTCTTTTTCCATTCTTTTCTTCTTCTTCTTCATGAAGAAAAGAAAACCTTGCTAGAAAATTCCAAGTGTTGAAATCAAGTGAGAAATCCAAATCCAAAGTGAACCCACTTCCTATTTCTTCATCTTCTACCACTTGCCATGTTGTATAGGGTGTTTTCTTCACAAGTTTCATGACCTAGTGAAGATGGAGCATGAGTTTGAGTCGCCTCGACGTAGATCATCTTCGGCATCGAAGTCAACGACCTAGCCCGATCATTTCTCCGACGAAACCATCGCTAGAGTCTGGGATTCCGATGATCGCAGCGGAGGGATGTCATCACGGAGCTTTAGAAGTGAAGGACTGGATCTACAAAGGTTGTAATCCCTTTCACTTACTAGCAAAGTAGTTTGCTTGCATAGTTTTCGCATAATCTCTAGTTAACGATCTTACATAGAGTTGTTAGGCACATAAAAATTTGAATTTGGCATGGTAGATGCCTTCTGGAACCTCTTGAGTGTGCCTAGGAACCCTACAGCCGCAAATTGCGGCCAGAGCAGGTTGGAACCCCTTCGTTTTTGTTCTTTGGCCCTATTTCCAGTAGTCTTGACCCATGGCATGTGCAATTTTGCCTGATTCCATCTAGGGTAAAATCTGGGTTGATTTTCCTATGCTGGCGCATGAATTACGACTTGTTTTAGCATGGATTTTGATATTTGGTGATTCGTTCTGTCGGGTGGCGTTTGGACGTCAACGACAAGTGGATATTGATCGTGTTTACATGCGAGACAATAGGTTTTTACCTATGCAAGTAGCGTGTGCTGTTTTGGTTTTTCGATGTGATTTTCATGTGCTTTAGCGTTTGTGATTTACTTGTAGGTACCCTACGTGATGTTGAGGCGAAGATGATGAAAATGGCGACATTGGCATCGGCACACGAGAAGCAAGGTCAGTAGATTTATATCTACGGGGAGAAGTCGGGTGGATGGCGTATAGCACCCCCGCAGTCCGTGGTGATGTATACGAATACGGATATATACGTAGGGGCGAAAAAATACCCCGTAGGTGCAAAGGCCGCAGGTGCAAGTTGAGGCCCTGAACTTGCCCCTACGGTTAAATTTTTGCCCCTACAGATATATGTGTAGGTCCATTTGCCCCTACGGATTAAGCCGTAGGGTATAAGATTTTATATTATTTACGGTTTATTTTAATAAATTACTTGGACCTACGGATATGCCCGTAGGGGCATGTACTACCCCCTACGGATATATGCGTAGGTACGTTTCCGTAGGGGCACAAATTCAGGATTCCTGATATTTTTCCCCTACGGATAACGCCGTAGGGGAGAGGCAGTGGCCCCTACGGATATATCCGTAGGGGCTTTCCCAACCCCCTGGCACTGAGATCAGGGGGAAATATCAGTTACTGCTGATATTTTGCCCCTACGGACATATCCGTAGGGGTAACTTGTGTGCCTACGGATTAATCCGTAGGTACATATTGTCTGTAAAAATTTTTTAAAAATGGGCTGCTTGATTTTTTCCCGCCCTGTGCATAATAATATATACATCAATCAAATCATATATTGAAGTATTCATAATCACATCTCACGCATATATATAATATACAAAAGAAACACAAAAACTGAATATGATATAAATACAAACCAATATCAATATGGTTTCAAAATGTAGTACAATGTGTATGATATAAATAAATACATGTTTCAAAAAATAAGAACCAAAGATCTACCCTAGCTCGGTCCAGCTCCACCTCTGAATAACGATAGAATAACGCGCGCCTGCTCCTCGGTCAATAAACTCTGCAATTCGTCGCGAGCGGGAGTCTGAGCGGCATGTGAAGCCGGCGATGTGGTCCGCGCAGCCGCCGTCGAGGTAGTCGCTTGCGGAGCCGGGGCTGCGGGAGTCTGAGTGGGCGGTGGAGCTACAGGAGCTGTCTGCGGAACCGCAGCCGAAGGAGATGCATGTGGAGGCTCGGCCGATCTACCCTGTCGCGTTTGGATATAACGTGTGTAAGAAGCGTGTAAGAACTGTTTATTATTCGAATTCGTATCATTATTAAGTTATTTCGAAACCCTGTTTGGATATCTAGTTTGGAAAAGCGTTGTTTATTTCAATTACATATGTATGTATGATTAATCAAACTTAAGTCTAAAACCAAATAAGCTCAAGCTACGTACTAATTATGGATATGTTGATATGTATATAATATGAAATGATATTTTACTATAAAGTAGTATACATACCAGCATCTCCTTCAACTCCTGAACGCTGGCCCTCAAAATATCCAGTTCATGATGGACATGCCGGTCACTGGAGACGGAGGAAGTAACCGCCGGGGTGGAGTCCAACCTCATATGGGCCCTGCTAGGGCCCAATCCCCGGCCTCTCCCAACCTCCGTGGTGCCCTCCGTGTGCGGCGTCCAGAACTGGGGTCAGCAGCCTCGGATCGTTCTGTCCGGTAAAATCGATCCCCGAGGCCTGGGCCTGCTCAACCACCCGCTCCTACACCCACATTCGAATTCTTATCATTATCGAGTTATTTCGAAACCCCATTTGGATATCTAGTTTGGAAAACTGTAGTTTATTTTAATTAGATATGTACGTGTATGATTAATAAAACATAAGTCTACAACCAAATAAGCTCAGGCTATGTACTGATATTGGATATGTTGATATCTATAATATGACATTATATTTTACTATTAAGTAGTATACATACCAGCATCTCATTCAACTCCTGAACGGTGGCCTTCAAGCTCTCCAGTTCCTGCTGGATACGTCGCTCACAGGAGACGGAGGAAGTAACCACCGGGGTGGAGTCCAACCTCATATGGGCCCTGCTAGAGCCCAGTCCTCGGCCTCTCTCCCAACCTCCGTGGTGCCGTCCGTGTGCGGCGTCCAGGACTGGGGTCAGCAGCCTCGAATGCTGCCTTCCCCCTAGCAACTGTCAGAACATTATATTTAGCACATACTGGTCTATAAAATTGACAAGAAATACCAAAATCAACAAATTCAAAGCCTTACCTACAGAGATAGAAGATGTGCTCCTCTGGTATCTGCATGTATCAAAATTTGAATAATATTAATTAATTTCAGTACATACATACTAACAAGGTAAACTCGCATATAGCGCTGCTTACATATATGACAGGGAGTGAACAAGCTCTTGTAGATCATCAGGCGCAAATCTAATCTCATCAAGCAGCCCATGATAATGAGTTGGACGACTAAGAGCAAAAGGAATGTGTGTATATTTATGATATAGCATTCTAAATCAATATACATGCCCTAAATAATATATAAACATACCTGGAGGAACGGGAGTAGCCTCTGTCCCTGATATGGACGCATCACCAACAACTAGACAATCAAACATTGACAATATAAGTAATTTTGACATAAACAGGCATGGATATCTATAATATTACATTCAAAATGGATATTAGAGAGCGCACCTGCAGTGAGAAATGATAAAAGTATCACCCAACAAGAGTGTAATTTACAGAATCAGTTGAGACTCTTGAAAGTTATAGAAGAACCTGACCTGCACAAATCTGATGTATGCTTTCCATTGGACACTAAGAAGTCTCTAAAGGGAAAAGCCTATGTGAAAGCCATCATTAGTTCATATCAGAAGATTGATGCTGAAACAGAGAACAAGGAATGTCATTTTTTTCTTCTTCTGCCACATTACTGTCTTCTCCTTCTTCTTCTGCCACATTACTGTCTTCTACTTCTTATTATGTGCGCGTGCAAATTCAATGACTATATTGAGAATATGGATTAATAGTGGGTAGGAAAAGTATTTCTCAAATGGCTTTTGCGTCTAAAAACCATAAACTACTAAGTAATAGCATACATAATTTTTTTAGTATAAAGGTTGTTATTTTAAGTTTTACCTTATAGAGATATGATCTAACTGCATCTATAAACTATAAGTGTGCAGAAAATTATGATAAGAAACCATAAGAAAGGGTCGTAGCCATGCATAACCTTGAATCTACATACCAAATCATGCAAAAGCATGCACTTATTGTCACCTTGCCTTGGAATATAAAATATCTTGGAAGACTATAAGCGAGCAATTAAATCTTGATAGCTTTTGACTTCAACATATATTTTTCTCAAGTACCATGAAATATACTTCCTCCGTATAAACCGTTTTCAGGAAGATGGATTAATAATGACAAATTATCCATTGTGGCTCACTAGGTTAGTATTTTCTCTTCTATTGACCATCTTACTAATCTGCTTGGTAAATTTATTCGGAACCGGCTGCGAATCATTAAAATACATGCATAAGAAAGAAAGCTAAAATACAGATATATAGCATACCGATACATCGAAAATTCATAGTTGCGATGACAATCCAGAGATATTTATTTCTACACACGTGGTGTGCATGCGAATGCGTCAGGCATCATGGACAAATATTTCAGAACATGGAAAGTATTATTCGTATAAAGTAATTAAAACTTTTAAACACCTTGGGTAGATATTTTCTTAGTTGATGCAATCATATCATGAGGACTAAATTTAAGCTATTATACATATGCATATGTATTTTTCTAACCTAATATATCACACACACACACACACACACACAGAGAGAACACCAGGTAGGTAGAGAAATCAGGTAGCAGGATCCTGAAGAAATGGAGTCCATAGTATTGCTCATCATCATCATCCATGATCCCTTTGATAATATTTTTTCAAAGGGATCATGGATGATGATGATGAGCAATGCTATGGACTCCATTTCTTCAGGGTCCTGCTAGCTGATTTCTCTACCAAACTGGTGTTCTCTGTGTGTGTGTGTGTGTGTGTGTGTGTGAGATATTAGGTTAGAAAAATACATATGCATATGTATAATAGCTTAAATTTAGTCCTCATGATATGATTGCATCAACTAAGAAAATAACTACCCAAGGTGTTTAAAAGTTTTAATTACTTTATACGAATAATACTTTCCATGTTCTGAAATATTTGTCCGTGATGCCTGACTCATTCGCACGCGCACCACGTATGTAGAAATAAATATCTCTGGATTGCCATCGCAATTTTGAAGTTTCGATGTATCGGTATGCTATATATCTGTATTTTCGCTTTCTTTCTTATGCATGTATTTTAATGATTCGCAGCTGGTTCCGAATAAATTTACCAAGCAGATTAGTAAGATGGTCAATAGAAGAGAAAATACTAACCTAGTGAGCCACAATGGATAATTTGTCATTATTAATCCATCTTCCTGAAAACGGTTTATACGGAGGAAGTATATTTCATGGTACTTGAGAAAAATATATGTTGAAGTCAAAAGCTATCAAGATTTAAATGCTCGCTTATAGTCTTCCAAGATATTTTATATTCCAAGGCAAGGTGACAATAAGTGCATGCTTTTGCATGATTTGGTATGTAGATTCAAGGTTATGCATGGCTACGACCCTTTCTTATGGTTTCTTATCATAATTTTCTGAACACTTATAGTTTATAGATGCAGTTAGATCATATCTCTATAAGCGAAAACTTAAAATAACAACCTTTATACTAAAAAAATTATGTATGCCATTACTTAGTAGTTTATGGTTTTTAGACGCAAATGCCATTTGAGAAATACTTTTCCTACTCACTATTAATCCATATTCTCAATATAGTCATTGAATTTGCACGCACACATAATAAGAAGGAGAAGACAGTAATGTGGCAGAAGAAGAAAAAAATGACATTCCCTGTTCTCTGTTTCAGCATCAATCTTCTGATATGAACTAATGATGGCTTTCACATAGGCTTTTCCCTTTAGAGACTTCTTAGTGTCCAATGGAAAGCATACATCAGATTTGTGCAGGTCAGGTTCTTCTATGACTTTCAAGAGTCTCAACTGATTTTGTAAATTACACTCTTGTTGGGTGATACTTTTATCACTTCTCACTGCAGGTGCGCTCTCTAATATCCATTTTGAATATCGATAATATTACATTCAAAATGGATATTAGAGAGCGCACCTGCAGTGAGAAGTGGTAAAAGTATCACCCAACTAGGGTGTAATTTACAGAATCAGTTGAGACTCTTGAAAGTCATAGAAGAACCTGACCTGCACAAATCTGATGTATACTTTCTATTGGACACTAAGAAGTCTCTAAAGGGAAAAGCCTATGTGAAAGCCATCATTAGTTCATATCAGAAGATTGATGCTGAAATAGAGAACAAGGAATGTCATTTTTTTCTTCTTCTGCCACATTACTGTCTTCTCCTTCTTCTTCTGCCACATTACTGTCTTCTCCTTCTTATTATGTGCGCGTGCAAATTCAATGACTATATTGAGAATATGGATTAATAGTGGGTAGGAAAAGTATTTCTCAAATGGCTTTTGCGTCTAAAAACCATAAACTACTAAGTAATGGCATACATAATTTTTTAGTATAAAGGTTGTTATTTTAAGTGCGTGTGCAAATTCAATGAAAGCGGAAACTCCAGTGACAAACTTAGGTTGCATACGTTGTTGCCAATTCACATACATCCAGTCCATAACCCTGACGTACTCATGGGCCATGTTTGACTGTATCATATAAATTGTAGGTTATGATGACTATATTGAGAAATCTAAGAACGTGATGGTTACTGACAAAGGAGAAAATCCGTGTATATGCTTTGTGTGTGCGTTTATCGTTGAAAAAAATAAATTATCGATAATTAAAGTTAGATTTGAGGATACCCATGTATGAGTTGTATTCTATATATGTGTGTTTCGATTTATGATTTCGCTTAAGTGTAGGGTTGTTTTTACTTAAAGAAGTATCACCATCTACTATATATAAAAAAATGTAGCAAACTAGGACTAGAACTCATTTAACATTATCAACTAGTGAGATTTCAATGTCGAAAACTCCCTAAAAAGGAAAATTACTAAAAGGAAAAGACTCTTTGAACAAAACGCATCCACTAGCAATAATATGGAACTGAGACTCGATCAAGATTCTCTGGACTAAAAAATTCCAAGGAATTGCTATTTGAATTACGTTAATTTGGAACAAGATCGTTGTAAGTTGTACTTTCCAGACTTGTGCCATGCCCATGAGCACACAGACTTCTCCCCAATCACAAATCCCAGTCCAGATTGGTATTCAAAATTTATTTAATTAGTTTGTGATCCACATCATTTGATTCGTTGCTTGAGGCATCAATGTAGGCACAAATATCACTGAAGCAGCCTAAATCACCATATGAACCGGTTATCGGTTTCAATTCCACCAGAATTAGAATTTCATCCGAACAACTTTCACACAGTAATCGGAACCTGGTCAACAAATTTGTCATGCCCGTTGTGGTTTTACTTATGTACAGTACTTCCACAAAATACGTGCTGTCATTTCTAAATGGAAGTTTCTCAGTGCCACCATAGTAGCAGAAGATGGAATTGTTTATCACAACTAGATTATGCTAAGCCTCGGATAGATTAGGCAAACATGATCTAGAAGAATATAATTAGCAGAGGAAAAATATAATAAAACAAAACAAAGCGTAGCAAATAAGATAAAATAAAATAAAGATATATAAAATAAAAGATACATAAGTTTTCGAGAGGAGAGGTGCAAGATATCATGTGCCACGAAGAAAAGGAGGGCAAAAACAGTGTTGGCATTCATAAGAGGAAAGCTAGACTAACAAGAAGAAACATTACAAATATTACTATGTTTATGAATTATCACAGAAAATCAACCCAGAATCTGCAAGAAAATCAAAAGTATGGCTCAAATATGAGACGGACAAATATCTTTTCCTCTCTTATCTTTTCTTTTTGAAAACAAATACCAGAAGATGTTGACTTTCTGGATAGATAGGAGTGGATATGATAAAAACATGTAAAGGGTGCATGGAAGTGCTAATAGAGACTCTTTGTTGCAACTTTATAGTAAACGGAACAATAACTGGCATATTCAAGTTAAAAGAATTGAAAGAATAATGAACATGGCTTACAAACTTGGGTGAGAACGATGTGACACTCAGGAAAACATCTAAAAGACAAATTCATAAATGCGGTTAGGCCAAAACCAGACTAAATCCTACCATGCGACTGATATTCCTTGATGTAGAAGTAAATATAACTGTGGCGCACACGCACACATGCACACAAAAACTATGGCACAAACAAGTGGAAATATGCAAATAAACATGCATGCATGCAGACATTAAAAGATTAATATAACAGAGATGTCTACTGATGATTTGTAAGATGTTATCGCAGGTAGGACAACTGCCAATTCTATGGCTTGTGGCCACCAGCGACTGCTTTCTCACCACAGTAAAAATAATGAGGGACTATAACATATCATGAATTCGATATGCACCGTGATTTCATAGCATATGTCTATTAACCTATAATGTACAAGTTCTCGGCGTTGATTGCAGAGGTGCATACAGTCTGAACTAGTAAATATACGTAAGAAGGAAAAAGAAGAAACGATTCATAAATATGGTTAGGCCAGAAACAGACTTAGTCACTGGATGACATATAACTGATATTCTTTGATCTAGAAGTCAATACACCTTTGATAACAAACTCATTCTTTTTTGGGAGATATATGAATAACCGACTCTGACCCTCAGCATTCCATTGAACACATGGAAATCCATCGTATCTCATATCCAGCAACCTCACTTCACCGATCCTATGATCGCCCTCTGGAGGACGCACAGCCCTAGCCGCAGCCCCAGCCCCAGCCCCAACCCTAGCCCTAGCCGCAGCCCCGCCCTAGCCCCAGCCCGCAGCCCCAGCCGCACCCCCAATAAAAAATTTGATAAATTGACCCTTCCCCGACCCCGACCCCGACCCTAACCCTACCCCGACCCCGAACCCGACCCCGCAGCCCAGCCCCTGCCCCAACCCTAACCCGACCCCGACCGCGACTGCGACCCCAGCCCAACCCCGACTCGCGCGCCATGAACCCTAAGCCCAAAATAATCCGATAAATTCTTTAACTTACCTCGAGATTTACTCACCTGAACGGCTGCTGGGGCTGGGGCGACGACTTGAACGGCGGTGGCGACGACCTGAACCGCGGTGGCGACGAGAACTGCAGTGGCGACGAAACCGGCTGTGGCGACGAGGAGAACAACCTTGGCGGCGTCGGCGTGGCGATTTGGGGCTTATTTTCGCGCAGCGATCGAGAGAGAGAGGGAAGTGAGCGTAGACGATCGATCTGGGGTTTTGTTAAATCGATATTTACTTGCCCCTACGGACATATCCGTAGGTCCTTTGTTTGCGGCTCCGTAGGGGCAAAGACCTAATTAAGAATTAATATTTTTTCCTTGGACGTCTTTGCCCGTAGGGGCAACCTTTTAGCCCTACGGATTAATCCGTAGGGCCAAGTTATTTCTGCCCCTACGGATTACAATATCCGTAGGGGCAACCCCCTATTTTACTAGTGACACACACATATACACACATATCATATCAAGTGTGTGTGCGCGCGCGCGTGCGAAAATGTAAAACCGAAGACTCACGACTAAGGAACTAAAACTAAGAGTAAATCATCCTACAAGTACGCTTAATCTAACCTATAGTCTCCTAGAAACCCTATTTGCTAGGTATCGAAGTCTCGCATTGACATATATATATAATAAAAAAATCCTATTCTACGGTTGCGGGGTTGCTATAAGCCATCCACCCGACTTCCCCCATATATATACATCTAACCACCTTCGATCCTCGCTTGTCGAAGTCGATGACGCCTTGCTCTCCCTTGTCGTCCCGAAGTCCATGCGAAGGTACCTACAGTTAAACAAGTCGTATCGTAAACATGAATCGAATACGAAAACCAAAGCGGCACACGAAACACACATAGGTTAGAACCTATGGTCCACGCATGCAATAATAACCAAACAACTCTCGACATTGACGTACGAACGTCAATCGGTCAAGATAAAACACAAATACCAAAACCCAAGTCATTAAAAGTCATAAAACGAAAACAGAAACTTTGAAAAACACTTCCAGATTTTGCCTCAGATGAAATTTGGATATTTTCCTTATGGGATAGGTCTAATTATCTGATAAAGAAGCCATGGAACAAACCTGGAGCCCACCTAACTATCCCAGGCCGCAATTTGCAGCCAAATGAGGTAAATTGGTGGCCAGGAAAGGGAGTTGGGGTCTCGGGTCTCTAGGGTATACTCCAAATCACCTGCACACCTCATTGTGATCGCTAAAAATATTTCAGGGTCTCCGGGTCATAGCAGATCCTAATAAGTCATTACAATTCCCACAAAAACCCGATAACGGCAAATTCAAGTTCTTGTCTTGGGGTTCTACACTCTGTTTGGTCCATGTTTCTAGCACTAGAAGGGTTGTAGTCACTATCTAGTCCTCACGCACACCTTCACAATTCATAAAATCCCCTAAACCTCATTTTGGAATTTTCAAACATCACTAAACCATAATAGTTTAACTCTAAACTACAATAGGAGGTAAGGAAACTCAATTTCTAAACGAAGGGTGTAGGATTTACCTCATATATCAACTGAAGAAAATTCTTAGGTTGCCCAAAGTGGTCAAAATCTCCACTTGATTCTACCATGGGGTTTAGGATGAGGTCGTGGTCACTTTTTGTGAAGGGAGTATGAGGTTTGGTGGTGGTTTTTAGGGTGTCCATGGGTGGCAGAGGAGGTGGAGGGATGAGGATGAAGGAGATGAAAAGACTAAAGAAGAGGAATGAAGTGAAAGAAAAAGATAATAAGCCATGAGACTTCCCCACCCTCTCTTTCTTCCTCCTCAACCACGACACAAGTCACCTCACCCTCTCTCTCATCAAAATATCTTCTCTTTTCTTTTCTTTTTATTTTTAAAACAAAAACAAAAAACCATATAATTACAAATGAGGACATGGTTCAAATAATATGTAACAAGTGTTGCAACAAGCCATGTTGCATGATATAATACATAAACAAGATTAATGCATAATTAGTAAATATTAATCAAGTTTAGTATTAACTTGCATACAATTAATTGTATAATAATTTATAAAATGTCCAAATCACATAAATTCTTTCAAAATCAATAATTCATATTAATTTTCCAATTATTTTCCAAACTATAAATATATAATCAGACTACCTGTAACGTTTCAAAATAATAAAATATTATTTTTGGGAATTTTTATAATTTAATATTATTTTAATGAATATTTTAATATTCCGGTATAATTAAATACAAATAAATGGAGGAAAATTATGGAAAATTCTAAAATATGGTATTTTACGGAATTTTTCCATTTTTTAGTTTGTATGATTAGTTATATGCTAATTTAGTGCTAATCGCGATTAAAAATCGCTAATCGGATTTTTGGCATTTTTGTGCAAAAATGTGCACATATCATTTTCCACACTTGTTACATGTTTTGGGGATATGGTTGCTTAGGGCTTGCCATTGAGTGAGAAGGAAAGGAGAAAAGAAAAAGAAAAGAAAAGAAAATGTTTCATGATGAGAGAGAGAGACTAGGCCAACCTTCACTTTTTGAACCATACCCCCATCATTTCCCTTCTCATTTTCTCTCCCCTCTTCAAGAAGAGCTGCTGCTGCTCCTGCTCCCTCTTCTTCCTCCTCCCTTTTCAACCTAGGTCCACCATGAATACAACCCCAAAACCCTATACCCATTTCACAAAAAGTGTTCCCGAGCTCACTAGCTACACCTTGAACCTAGCAAGATTGGATTTAGAGGACTTTGAGCAACACAAGAATTTTCTTGAGTTGCTAAAGGAGGTAAATTCTGGACCTATTAGAGTAGTATTTCATTTCTTGTGCATCAATTCTAGTTTCATGTCGATATGGTGTCGTTTGGTGGATTTGTGAAACTTCAAGTTAGGGTTTAGGTGAGATCTGAAACTAAAGATGAAATTGAGAATTGTGGTGACTTTAGAACCCCTGATGTGATGATATTCTGGATCAAACTAGAGACTAGAACACAGAATACAGATGTATGAGACAAAGTCGGGGGAAAAACTGTGAATCTGTGATCGTATTTAAGAATCTGCAATAACCCCGAAACCCTAAAAATAAAACTGAATTGACAGTGAGATGTGCCGGCACCATGGAACCACCACACCAAGCCCTAGCCCCTAATTCCCTCTTGAGGCCACAGATTTAATCCATCTGGCCGCTGTTAGTTATATGTATGCCCTAGAGGCCATTACTATACATAGGATGTATATTGCAGTGGATGCTTGGACATATATAGGGATGACTTTCTTGCTCGATATGATAATATGCTATCTGGTTACTCTTTACCTTAACGTGCACACTGATTGTCTCTCTGTTACATGTTGGTAAAGCCCTTAGGATGTGTACTTGACTACCAGGACTATGATGCGGATCATACTAGTGGGGACATGGTAGTCCATAAGTACATCCTTCAAGGTCCCTAGTCGTGGGTGTATCGAGACGGGGCATCGATATACCAGAGTAGACTAGCGTGTAGCTTCTCGACCCATATAGATGGGCAATGGACGATCCCATATCCATTGGTGTTTGACATCAGAGATGATATACGGGTGCTCAGTGGAGACTGGGTACACTGGACGGACTCGCCGAGAACTCCCAGATGGTATTATACCTTACGTAAGATGGCAGTTCTCTGGTGACACTGGTACAGGTTAGTCTGTAGACCCGAGATCGTCATAGAGTCTTCTGTGATTCCTACCGTGCTTTGATTTCCATCATACCACGTCCAAGAGGGGGTGCAAAAAGGTGGCTTTTGGGTACAGTCCCGAATCACATGGAGGCAATGAGCGATAGGAGGGGTTTCGTCTCTCCCGGTATAAGGAGTTGATGTTGCGCTGTGCTCGATTGGCTATAACAGGAAGTCCTTGGCCAAGTCTACTTTAGGGATTTACTGGTAAGTGTTACCAGTAGTTTCTTGACCCGTTATGAGCCTCATATCGACACGACTTATCGAGTTATTGGGGTCTGACGTTTACCACCCCTAGGCGAGATATGCGACATATCAGACGAACAGACCGGACTGTACGGTAAGTGTTACTGGTTAGATTCACAGGAGTGTGAGCGGGCTTGCTCGTTGATCTTCTGATCGCTTAATACCTGGGTGGTCGTTACGTTTAGCAGACTGCTTGCGGCTTGTGGGTGTTTGATATGATCATCACCTACTGCCGGCGTATTGACGAGTCTTTAGAGTCCTACACAGAGGTTTCCTGGCTCAAGCGAAACGAAATAGGAGCGCATATGAGATATGTGCTGGACCGAGAATAATACCAGTATATGATACTGTATTCTATTCTCGCGATTTGTATCATCAGTCGGTTATATGTGATATGGCCGGGTTACCGAATCAAGTGTTGATTCGATATATTGATAAACTTGATATTAGTCGGTTATATGCAGTACGACCGGATCATTAAATCAAGTGTTGATTTAATGATTTAATGTATAATTATATATTTGATATATTACTTTACATTAACTAGTATTTGTTCACTTAAGATTGATTTTCTCACTTGATGTGCACAAGTTGTATATGTGATATATTTTTGTGTACTAGTTTGTATCATGTTTGATGATACATGCAAACTTGGGTGTGTGTATGGATTATACCAAGTTTAGGTTGAAGGTTTAGTTTTTATTTAATTTATTTGATTTATGTAAAATAAAATGGTGGCTTACTTTGTCTTTGCTTGAAGCTTCATGAAGCTTTCAATTATCTTTGACAAAGTCCACCATTTTGTTTCACATAAGACTTTCCTTAACCTAACATTTAACTTAAACTTGAGTTTAGTCTCTACAAAGGTTAATCACACCCATGGTTGCAAGATGATAACTTCACTTGATTATTCTTTTCACACAATTCTATTTCCATTCTTTTCTTCTTTTTCTTCATGAAGAAAAGAAAACCTTGCTAGAAAATTCCAAGTGTTGAAATCAAGTGAGAAATCCAAATCCAAAGTGAACCCACTTCCTATTTCTTCATCCTCTACAACTTGCCATGTTGTATAGGGTGTTTTCTTCACAAGTTTCATGACCTAGTAAAGATGGAGCTTGAGTTTGAGTCGCCTCGACGTAGATCATATTCGGCATCGAAGTCAACGACCTAGCCCGATCATTTCTCCGACGAAACCATCGCTAGAGTCCAGGATTCCGATGATCGCAGCGGAGGGATATCATCACGGAGCTTTAGAAGTGAAGGACCGGATCTAAAAAGGTTGTAATCCCTTTCACTTACTAGCAAAGTAGTTTGCTTGCATAGTTTTCACCTAATCTCTAGTTAACGATCTTACATAAAGTTGTTAGGCACATAAAAATTTGAATTTGGCATGGTAGATGCCTTCTGGAATCTCTTGAGTGTGCCTAGGAACCCTACAGTGGTATCAGAGCCCAGCTAGAGCTTTAGGCGAAGTGTAGACGAAATTAGAGATCCGATTGAACCCCGAAACCCCGATCAAAACCCTTCTCTGTACATTTTTTCAAACTGTGGATTTTTGTGAATTAAAAATGCTTAGAAAATTAAGCAGGAAAATATAAGAATTACTGTGAAGTACGGACCCCTAACTAAAAAATTTGACCGCGGAACCGCGGCAAAACCAAGGGTTTGGCGGCGGTTCCGCGGCCCAAATTGTGAATTAGTCCCTCAAACTTCACATATTTATTCTCAGGTCTTTTCTTGTCATTTTTTTCTTTGAATTTTTTAATTCCACTCAAGTGTTGAGTTTTCTAGGGTTTTATTGGGGAGTCGTTAATTCGATAGGATAATTTAACTTCGTTTATGTTTTTCCGGATATTTTAGAAACTGTTAAAAAGTTCGACCGGATATAAATACCCATTTTTTCCCCTGCCGGGAAATTTCCAAGTGTTGGATTTTTCCGTAGTTTAAGAACGTTCTAAGTAGTGCAAGTAACGCGATGGACCCTCTAGAAGACAACAAACCTTAACTCGATTATGTGACCGTCTTGAACTGCCCTTTGAACCTTAGGGTTTGGGGCAGTACGGCGTGCCACATATGAGGCGTTGGCTTGACCCTTCTATGACTGGACCGTTGGTACTGTGGCATGAAGTGGATGTTTTTAAACTTATTTCATGTGTTGAGCTTTTCGGGAAAACTTGGGTGTTTGATTATTCGATCGGAAAGTTTAACATTGTCTATTTATCTGGAATGTGATACAATATTTGGAATCCACAAGTAATTATGAGATAATTGAATGAATGTTATAAATCTAGCACTTTAGTCTCACTTGATCGGTTGCCACGGAATTTTGATGTGATCAAAAGTCAGTCGCAATCACGTTGCGTACGCGGATACTCGCCGGGTAAACTTAATAGACAGCCACGCCCTATAGCCCCGACCAAGTGACTGTAGGAGAACCCCATCACCGAAAGCATCCGTTCGGGTGCTCACGGCAGCGGTGTTCCGTCTTGGTGCACTTCGTCGACGGCAACCGGGGGTGCGGTCGTCTACTAAAGTTTGCGACGAGCATTCGATCAGTATGTCGGGAATCTAGCTGAATGCCCGACTTGATATTGAAAAGAGTTTTCGATAATGAGACTAAAATGCGGGGTTTATAATTGTTAGGCATGCGATGTCTAAGGAATTCATTTGGTTAGGCATGCGATGTCTAAAAGGGTTGCGGATTCCAACTGTTGTAGTTTTACACTTTCTTTTCTGTAACCGTAAGTGTAATATGTGATATCGCCGGTTTCGTTGCTATATGTCAACGACAATTGAGATGCGCACATTTACTTACGTTGATGACATGTGATGTTATGTGTTGCTGGATATGTTATATTGGATCATCGCGTTTTGAATAGCCGGGGGTTTTATGTGAGATGAGAGTTTTTATTTTCATTCATGTAAAATTTATTGTATGTAATATTCTTTTATTGGGGCACTTCCGGGTTGAGTTTGATGTCACCATTTGTATATTATTTACTTTTCCGCACTAGGATAGACCCAAGGAGGAGAGCACAAGTAACCGGGTTCTAGAGTCCAGTGGGAGACTAACTCGAGGAGTCGAGTCCGGGTCTCCTAACTCTAGAATTGGTAGGGTTGCTTGCCGCTCTCGTAGGGGTCTAGGGGTGTGGGTTTGGCTATTCATCATGAACGTGGAATCCATTTTTTATACAGGATCGTATTGAAAACACGGACGTCCTAGTATATCCAATGTTTCATATGTTTCTTCTGCTGCGATATCTGTGATGTGATCATTTGATATGTTGTGATGGATACTGTATATAGTATATATGATATATTATATAGACGTTACTTATGTTTTGCAGTCGCGCTAGCCCTGCCCCGCTCCGTCGTTAGTTACCTAACCTAACAGTGCACGAGGGGACATCGAGGCGAATGCGGATGGCATAAGTGTACGTCGTATTTATCTGTGATGTTTAGGTGATTTAAATAATGGGACTTCATTAATATGATTAATGAAAGAAAAGAAACCTAAAAGATGTTGTGGAATCGAATTTTCAAAAATAGGTAGCTACAGTTCTTTCTTTGCATCGCGGTGTTCCTTGTAGAACATCCTGCACCTTATTCGATAAGGAAAGGGCCGAGATCCCTTCACCGGGAGTGACCCCTTTAGCAATAACTGGCAGATGCTACAACCCTCGGTTTTTATTTTGATTGCTCCTATAGTTCATACTTTGCACAGCGGTATATATGATATATCCTGCACCTTATTCGATGAGGAAAGGGCCGACGATCTCTTCACCGGGAGTGACCCCTTTAGCAAAACTAGAAAAGCCTCAAAACACTCCATTTCAAAATCATTTGATTCTGCAACGATATCAAGTTCATTACGCAATAGGTTTTCAAAAAAAAAAACCTGTCGTTGCCCTCCGTCATTTCAGATAAGTCCTACTTAGTATTCGTGCTACGTTTGTTGACCTCCGTCAAGGCGTAGTGTGCGGTAGCTAACTAGTATTTATCTGTTTATGCATATGATGCAGATTGGATTAGGGTAGTCGTACGACCTTGTTAACCTCCGTCAAGGGTCGTGCGGTTGGGTTTGATTCAATCAAGAAATGACGGGTTGAACTTGACTAGTAGCCTATGGTTTGTTGACCTCCGTCAAGGTCATAGGATGCTAGGGGAAAATTTTTCGGGAATTTCAAGTGTTGAAATTTGCAATGAGATTGCATACCTTCTATGAGATAGTTGGATCCCGATACCCACTGCGAGTAATTGTTACTCCTGGGAGAGTTTTACACATTACAATTAGCCGATCAAGTAGGTGTCTAGAAAGGTGTCAACGGGGTTACGCCTCTGGGAAAACGAGGTTTACTTTAATTAGATCCGTGTGAAAGCACGGGGAACCTCCCTCAAAGTACCGACACTGGCCTGGCTTAAAGATTGGCGAACTTATAGCGTGTAATTAATCCCGGCTAGTCTTTCTTTTTAAGGTTTGAAGGAAGATTTGATAAAAACAGTGGGAGCCATCCTGATTAGATAAAATAATAACCAATCTGATCTTGCAAGAGCGCACGCAAAGTGTTTTCTTCTCTCTCTCACCAGGTAGCGACCATGTCACGCCTTAATCAAGATAATAATATGGATGTATTGACCGAACCCGCTTGTTATACTGAGCTGGGGAACGTTGGTCCCACTCTAACTTATAATTGTTATAAGACCGAGCAGGAATTAGAGGAATACCAGGATTCCCATGCCGCCCAAACGAAGAAAGTGCATGAGATGCATCTCCTTCGGGTGTGTTCATTATAAAGAACTGTTTCTCAGTATCCTTTGCGTCCTAGGTATTTGATACCGGATCAGGATCCCAGATATGTAATCAGTTACATAGGGCTACAGAAAGGTAGAGAACTGAGAACGGGTGATAAGTTTCATGAGACAGAAAACGGTGCAAGTGTTGCAGCCAAGTCTGTTGGTCACTGTCACCCTGTATTACCAGAATACATTGATTCTGAATAAATGTTATTAGATACCGAACCTGATATACAAAATCATATCAGTCTCTTTATTTAGATAAAGAAGGATATAATTTTGTGTTGTTGGATAATGTTTTGAACATTTCCTAAATCAAGAGTTGATCGGTTCAGGCATGTTATCTAAAAGCATTAACGTTCTAAATCAAACTACAGTTCTTAGTATACACAACACACTCAAGAGGAAGAGTTCAGAAATGAACGAATCCTTCTTGAGGCATTGTAGACTAGGTCATATCAAAGCGACCCGACTGGCTAAGTTACATTAAGATGCATATTTAAATTAGTTTGAATTTACATCTTGTGAAACTTGCTAGTCATGTCCCAAAGATAAGATGACCATAGCTCTGTTTATTGGAAACAGAGAAAGAGTTAGTAAACTCTTGGGATTGATACATGCTGATGTATGAAGGTCCCCTGTCTACACGTGCCAAGACCGGTTCTTTGTACTTCATTACCTTCTGTGATGATCTCTCAAGATTCAGACATATGTTCCTGTTGAAACACAAGTCCGAAGCTTTTGAGATATTCACAGAATATAAGTTAGAAGTAGAGAACCAACAACGGGTATAAGTATTATTTCCTTTGATGTGATCAGGGAGGAGAATACTTGAGCACGGGATTCCTGGACTATTCTAAGTATAAGATTCTCTCTCAGCATTACTCCTCCGTATACACCATAGCATGATGGTATATCGGGGCGGAGTAATAGCACCCTATGTGATATGGTGTGCTCTATGATGAGTACTACTGAGTTTCCTATTTCCTTTTAGGGAGTTATGGACTTATGAAGTTGCATACCTATTGAATAGGGTTCCGATCAAATCAGATGCCTACCATTTCATATGAGATATGGAAAGGGAAGAGCCCATCTCTTAAGTCAGTTAAGATTTGGGGTTGCCCGGCCTATGTCTAAAAGGCAAAATCCGGACAAGCTGGAGGCAAAGTCAGTACTGTAGAAGTTTGTTGGATATCCCAAGCATACGCAAGGGAATATCTTCTACCTAACCGAGGAACAAAAGATGTTTTGTTACTCAGCATGCCACCTTTGTGAAAGGGAATTTCTTATGAAGAAATTTGTGGACATGAGGTAGAACTGGAAAGAGTTCCAGCTATACAAACTGCAGCTGATGATTTGGTAGAACCAAAGGATTCAATAGCAACCAACGAACTTCAGCCTCTCCGTCGATCTAGTAGGGTTCCTCACCCATCTGAGAGATACTTCGGTTTCTCTATGACAGTGGGAGCAAGGATTGCATCATGAGATGATGACCTAACTAGTTTCGGGCTGGCCATCAGGAGTAGGACTCTGTAAGAATGGCTGGATGCTTATCGATCTGAGATGGAATCCTTATACACCAACAAAGTATGGACTTTGGTTGATTTATCTGAAGGGTTAAATCCTCATCAGGAGCAAGTATATCTTGAGAAGATTACTTGGTGCACATGGAAAAGTTAAGACTTTCAAAGCTAGACTTGTTAAAGGATTTGCATCATTGACCAGGTATGGATTATAATGAAACCTTTTCTAAGTAACTATGCTTAAATCCATCCAGATCCTAGTTGCCACGGCTACATACCATGACTACGATATCTGGCGGTTGGGTGTCATGACTGCTTTTCTAAATGATGTTTTAGAAGAGAGAGTCTATAAGAACATAGTCAGAGGGCTTCGTAGACAGTGGGAGCAGCGAAAACGTGTGCAAGATGTTTTATGTGATAAAGCAGGCATCGCGGAGTTGGAACATCTGTTTTGATGAGTTAGTCAAAGAGTTTGACATCATCAAAATGGTAGATGAACCTTGTATATACAAAAAGGTAATAGGGAGTATGCTGGTGATCCTCGTAGAGTACGTGGATGACATACTCTTGATAGGGAAGGAGTTTCCTAGGCTACGCTCGGTCAATCTCCGCTTATCACAAGGATTCTCCATAGAGGATCAAAGTGATACCTACTAAATCCTGGGTTTTGCATCTATGAGATAGATCTAATTGGATGTTAGGATACTCACTAGTTGTAGTGAGTTGGTATCAATCGATCCTGGGGAGAATCACTGGAAAGGTTCCAGGGTGATAAGGACGACTGCAACACCCCAATACTTGTGGGGAGGCGGAATTTTCAAAAACGAACTTGTTTAGTGAACAAACATCGACTAACCGCTTGAATCGAAGCTAATTAAACGATAACTAACCAAACACATAGTTGTTCTAAACTACTATGCTTAGGGATTATACCTATCGAACCAAGTCCTTCGGCTTTACGATCTCCTCGTCCTCCTCGGCCTTCTCGATGTAGTAGATGATCCACCCGAGAGCAAAACTCCAAGCTTAGCCTCTAAACTTGAGGCAACTAACCTTCTTGGATTGCTAATCAAAGAAGATAGATGAGATAGAGTGAGGGTTATGGATTGTTTAGTCTAACTAATCCTTGTTCTCAACACATGAGAGGTGAGGATTAGGGTTTGAAGAGAGTGAGCTTGAGGAGAGAGAATGTGAAATGATATTATGAAGTGAGAATAGTAAGTTATCATAATATATATGAAACTTTAAAATTCATCAACAAAAGAAAAACAAAATGATGAATAATCAAGTTTCATAAATATCTAATGGTGATTCATAACCATGACTCATTAATCATTTATTGTGCATTAATGATATGGATGAATCACTCTCATGACTCACTAAACTCATTCAATGCATATGACACCTAAACCTCCTTAGTCACCATCTTCTAGAAGCTTCTCGCACAATTACGAGAACGCCCCTCCAATCTGCAAAAATACGGAAAAACTTTAGACTGTATAAATCCAATAAACGGATAACAGTAACTGGCTTATACCAAAGCCGACTGGTAAAAACTGTCCGAAAGTCGTACGTGCGTAAACACACGTATGCGTCCGAACCCTTTGTCGTAAAACCATACGACCTCTATATCGTTTCGCCTGGAGTAGGAAACTCTCTGTGTGGGACTCTAGAGACTCGACTACTACGCTGGCAGTGGGTTTAACCACAGACCGTAAGCGGCACTAGCTGTACGTAACGGTCCCCAGGTAGTTGTCGATAAGAAGGCCGATGAGGAAACCCATCCGAACTCCTACTGAGCCTGCTGTGACAATCTCCAGACAGTCCGGTCCGTTCGTCTTAGACTATCGCATATTGGGCCTAGGGGGGCGGCAAGCGTCAGTCCCCTAATAGCGGTATAAGTCGTGTCGGAGCGAAGCCCATTACACCCTGAGAAACTACTGGAACCTACCAGCAAATCTCGCTTGCCCTGGCCAGGGACTTTGCGTAATGGCTCTCTGACACAGCGCGATATCAACTCCTAATACCGGGAGAGACGAATCCAGTCTAACCGCCACTGCCTCCAAGTGCTCAGGACTGCACCCAACTGCTACCTGTTTGCATGACTCCTTTGAGCCGTGGTAGGGTAGCAATCTAAGAACAGTGGGACACACTCGAGGCGAAGTAGCAGTGTCAAGTCTGCGGACTATGCTGTATTCATGTCACCTGGGAACTGTTCACTGACGACTGGTATAAAACCAACCAACAGTTCCCTGTGAGTCCTGTCCGGTGTACCCGTAACCTAACGAGCACCTGCATACTATCTCCAGTACGACGTACTGACGGCTGTGGGACAGACCATCTCCCCAACTGGGATGAGAAGCGTACACACTAGTCTACTCCGGAGTATCGATGCTCTGTCTCGATAATCCAACGACCAGGGACCTGAATAAGGATGTGCTTGTAGACTACCCAGCCCCCACTAGTGTGACTGCTATCACAATGCTGGTAGACAAGCAAGATCCTAAGAGCTCTATCAATACGTACACTCACATATTAAGATAGAAAAACCAAGTAGCATACTACCATGTTTAGCAAGACTGTTATATACATGTGAATATCCCAAGATTCCATTAAGTAATATACAAACTAGTATGATACAGTAATGGCCTTCTAGGGCATAAACACTAACAATCTCCCACTTGCACTAGGGCCATGTACTGGCATATCGTAGACCGATGATCTCGAGTAGCCTCTCGAACTGAATCTGAGGAAGGGCCTTCGTGAATGGATCATCAATGTTCTCTTCAGAAGCAACTCTCCGAACCTCGATCTCCTGACGATCAATTGTCTCCCTGATCAGGTGATACCGCCTTAAGATGTGTCTGGACTTCTGATGGGACCTTGGTTCCTTCGCTAAAGCTATAGCTCCGTTGTTGTCGCAATACAGAGGTATTGGATCAACTATGGTAGGAACCACCTGAAGTTCTGTTAGGAACTTCTTCATCCAGACTGCTTCTTTTGCGGCATCGCAAGCAGCTATATACTCCGCTTCCATCGTCGAGTCAGCAACGGTGTCCTGCTTGGAGCTCTTCCAGCACACCGCCCCTCCATTGAGGGTAAAGACATAACCTGACATGGACTTGGAATCGTCCTTATCACTCTGGAAGCCGGAATCAGCAAAGGCCTCCAACCTGAGGTCTTTTCCGCCGTAAACCAAGAACATCTCCTTAGTCCTTCTCAGGTACTTGAGAATGTTCTTTACTGCTATCCAGTGCTTCTCCACTGGGTCTGACTGATACCGGCTTACCACACTCAGTGCGTAAGCTACATCTGGTCTGGTGCACAACATCGCATACATTATAGAGCCTACCGCAGAAGCGTAGGGTATAATAGACATGTGTTCCCTTTCCAAATCAGTCTTGGGAGACATCTCTTTGGAGAGGGTGATTCCGTGACAAGCCGGTAGATTACCGTGCTTAGAATCTTCCATACTGAATCTTTTCAGTACAGTGTCGATATACCTGGACTGCGAAAGTCCCAACATCCTCTTGGATCTATCACGATAGATCCGGATCCCCAGAATGTAAGAGGCATCACCCAGGTCTTTCATGGAGAACCTGTGTGACAGGAATCCTTTGACAGATTGTAGCATAGGAATGTCATTTCCTATCAATAGAATGTCATCCACGTACAAGACGAGGAATACGACACTTCTGGCTACAACTTTACTATATATGCACGGTTCATCTGGATTTTTGATAAAGTCATATTCTTTGACTGTCTCATCAAAATAGATGTTCCAACTCCGCGATGCCTGCTTTAGTCCATAAATGGACTTAAGCAGCTTGCATACTTTCCCGCTGCTCCCACTCTGATTGAAACCCTCTGGCTGATCCATATAGACGCTCTCTTCTAAATTTCCATTCAGAAAAGCCGTCTTTACGTCCATCTGCCAGATTTCATAATCATGGAAGGCAGCAATAGCAAGAAGGACCCGAATGGATTTGAGCATAGCCACTGGAGAAAAAGTTTCGTCATAGTCCAAACCAGGTCTTTGACGAAAACCCTTTGCAACAAGTCTAGCCTTATAGGTTTCCACCTGTCCATCTACACCAATCTTTTTCTTGAAGATCCATTTGCATCCTATGGGTTTTACCCCATCTGGAGCAAAGTCCAAAGTCCATACTTTGTTGGTGTACATGGACTCCATTTCGGTCCGCATTGCATCTAGCCATCGTACCGAGTCGCCGCTCTGGATGGCCTGCTGGAAGTCAGTAGGTTCATCATCATCTATGATGCAATCCTCTCTATCCCCATCTATGAGAAAACCGTAGTATCTCTCAGGCGGATGAGACGGCCTACTACTCCTGCGGAGGAGTGCGGGAATGTCCTGTTCTTCTTGAACTCCTGGTTCTACCAAACTTTCAGTAGCAGTTTGTGGTTCTGGAAATTCTTCCAGTTCTATTTCGCTCCCACTTATTTCCTTTTCTAAAAACTGATTTTCCAGAAAATGGGCATTACGAGAAACAAAAACCTTTTGTTCCTCTGCGTAATAGAAATAATATCCCTTGGAGTTCTTTGGATATCCCATAAACATACATTTTACTGATCGTGCCTCGAGCTTGTCCACATGCTGCTTTTTAACAAAAGCTGGACATCCCCAAATCTTCATATGTTGAAGATGGGGTTTCTTCCCAGTCCACATCTAATATGGAGTGGTAGGCACAGTCTTGGTAGGAGCCCTGTTCAAAAGATATGCCGCTAATTCTAGCGCATAATCCCAGAAAGATCGCGGTAACTCAGCATTACTCATCATGGATCGTACCATATCCAATAGGGTTCGATTCCGTCTCTCCGATACACCGTTGTGCTGTGGAGTGTATGGAGGAGTAAGCTGAGAGAGAATTCCTTTCTCTTTTAGGTAACCTAGGAACTCGGCACTTAAGTATTCTCTACCTCGATCAGATCTTAGTGTCTTAATACTTTTGCCGGTTTGGTTTTCTACTTCATTCTTATACTCTTGGAATTTCTCAAAAGCCTCGGATTTATGTTTCATCAGATAAATGAATCCGTATCTTGAGTAATCATCGGTGAAAGTAATGAAATAGGAAAAACCACCTCTTGCATGTGTAGACATCGGACCGCATACATCGCTGTTTATGAGTCCTAAGAGCTCGCTCGCTCTTACTCCTTGTCCAGTAAATGGAGTCTTTGTCATCTTTCCTTTGAGACAGGATTGACAAGTGTCATAAGTTTGATATTCGAACGAGTCCAAATATCCTTCTCTATGCAACTTAGTCAACCTTCTCTCATTGATGTGACCCAGTCTACAATGCCATAAGAAAGCCTTATTTAAATCTGGAGACTTTCTTTTTAGTGTGTTCTGGACATTGAAAATTTGGAGTTGGTTTAAAACATATATACCGTTATTTAGAGTACCGGACCCAATCAAACCATGATTAAGGTGGATGTTAACAACATCTCTTACAAACGTGAAATCCTAACCTTTATTTGATAACAAGGAAACTGATATGATATTACACGTTAAGCTTGGTACAAAATAACAGTTATGTAAAACCAAAATGTGTCCACTCGTCAATCCTAGGTGATAATCCCCGACGGACGCAGCTCCCACGCTAGCTCCATTAGCAACCTTTAGGGTCATATCACCTTCCTTCAGCACTCTACGGTTTCTCAGTGCCTGCAATGAATTGCAAATATGAGATCCTGATCCGGTATCCAATACCCAGGAAGTAGAGTTGATCGACAGACAATTCTCAATTACAAACACACTTGAAGTCGAAGCCACAGCTTGCTTCGGTTCCTGGTTCTTGGCGTTCCACGCCTTGCAATCCTTCTTCCAGTGCCCTTTCCTGTGACAATGGAAGCACTCATCCTGGCCCACTACCGGTACCGCAAACTTTTTCTTTCCCTTCCCTCCCACCTTACTAACACCTCCTCTAGGTTTGGGGACGGCCTTCTTCTTCCTTCCTTTGGCCCTAGCCTTGGACCCGGAAGAAGATGAACCGCTAACAAACATAGCGGGTGTTTCCCTTGCCTTCTGCAAGGTGCCCTCTGCACTCCTTAACATGTTCAGGAGTTCTGCAAGTTCAACTTCTTTTCCTTGAAGGTTGAAGTTCAGGATAAACTGGGCGTAGGTGGGAGGAAGGGACTGGAGAATAAGGTCTGTATAGAGCTCATTATCCAAAGTCGTCCCAAGGTCTGCGAGCTCTTCAATATAGCCGATCATCTTTAGGACATGTTCTCCTACCGATGACCCGACAGCCAACCTCGCTCGAAACAAGTTCTTAGAGGTCTCGTATCTTGCTATACGAGATTGCTCTCCATAAAGTTCCTTTGTATGGAGAAATATGCCATCTAGGGTCATATGCTCGTGCCTCCTCTGATGTTCATTGTTCATTGAGGCAAGCACGATGCACTTGGCTTTCGCGCAATCTAAATCCCAGGTTTTGCGGATTTCCTTATCCGTATTGCTGGATTTGGGACCAGGGACAGCAGGTGCCGCAGCGGTGAGGATGTACCCCAATTTGTCATAGGTCAAAGCCATTTTGACATTCTGCAGCCAATCTTTATAGTTTGGCCCTGTCAGTATATTTTTCTCTAAAAGTAACTTAAGTCCAGTCATTTTCAGGGTCGCTGCAATTAGGAGAGAGAGAAGAAAACTCTTTAGCATGATGCTCTTGCAAGTTTAGTGTGGTTTTTAGTTTATCTAAACTGGATGGCTCCCACTGTTTCTCGAATCCTTCATCAAACCATAAAAGAAGAATTAGCCAGGACTATTCTCACTGTACAATACTTGCTTAACCGTTCAGCCAGGCTGGTGTCGGTACTTCGAGGGAGGTTTTCCAACGCTTTCGCGAAGTTCCTTAATTAAATAACCTCTTTTCTCTGGGGGCGTAACCCCGCTGACACTTTTCTGGACACCTACTTGGTTTATAGCATTGATCGTTAAGTGACGAATATCCTGATAAGTAGCATATACTCACAGTAGGATTGGGATCCAAATATCATCGTATGATAATGTTGACGGAGTGCTACCAACATTCATCAAACTCCAAATGGTATGCATCTCTTTGCAAATTTCAGTTTCTTTAGAAATTCCCGATATAAGTTTTTGCCCCATGCTCTTATGACCTTGGCTTTGGTCAAAATGTCATAAGTCACATGTCAAGTTCTACCCGTCATTATCTTGTCAATTTGAACCCATCCATATATACCCCTGACTTTGGTCAAATGGTAATACGACTGTCCCAAACCAACTCATCTATCTTATGCAACAAATGAAAACCCAGTAGCTACCAAACACTATGCCTTGACTTTGGCCAAAATGCATAGCTTGAATACTACTGAATACCCAAATGAAATGGCTACGAATGGTTTTGGCGAAACCGTGAACGTAGTGAACTTGATATAACCGAAGGAACCTGATAGCTTTTAAAAGGAGTGGTTAAGTCTCCGCATTTAAAAATATCTGTTTTAAAATTAACCGAGTGGTTTTTTTTAAATTGTTCCAACGATTTGAACTTTTGGTTTTTTTTCTTTGCATTATAGATAATGCGTCCCATCATTAACCTATCATTGCAGAAAACAACGAAAATACAACGTCCTCTTATGCCATCCGCATTTGCCACGGGGTCCCGTCATCACCCGTTAGGTTACTTAACTAACGACAGAGCGGGGGCTGGGCTAGCGCGGGTGTAAAACATAAGTGACGTCTAAATAGCTATCATATATATAGATATTTTACATTCGTCTGACGCAATGATATTCATTCCAGATCACAGATGAACTTAATTGGATTTGCAAGTAATCCGTGTTTGTTTTGAGCCTGCAACAAAAAGACGGATTACACAGTTGTTATGAATAGCCATTACCCCACCCTCGACCCCTACGGGTGCGGCAAACTACCCGCCCGGCAGTTTGTGCACCCCACCTTGGGTCAGTCCTAGGAGCAAAAACAGTAAAATGAAATAATACAACGGTGGCTACAACCGCAACCTGGATGTGCCCCGCAAAATAATATTACAACAAATTACATTTACATCAAATGAATTAAATGATAACCCATCACATAACCCCGGCTATACATCACAACATTCCAACACAGTTCATATACACAAACAGATAAAATCCATTTCAGAAATGTGCAACCCCCTGCCAACTGACATACTAGCAGTTATGGGAGGTTTACGAACACATTATACAATCACAGATATAATCCAACAAGCAAATACTGTATAATTTCGATCGATTAAACAATTTTAATATTGCTCCAATACTGCTCTGTAAACTTGAAACCTGAGCAAAATTAAAATATTCCAGAAAATCCCAAATATTACAGAGAACCAACACAAGAAAAATGGCTCCCTGAATCGTCAAAACGGCGGCGGAAGGGCGGCGGGATCTGTGTTAGCCGCCGCGGATCCGCGGCGCCGTAGGCGATTCAGGGGACCAAATTTTTTTTGTGTTCTACTACTGTCATTTTAAGCTTTCTGAACATCCCTGAAAAATTTTTGGACTTCATTTATAAATCGACAGAAACATGAGTTTTCGGGCTTTTCCGGTTTCGTTTTTTCCGTTCGAAATTCATACAAATTTGCAAAAAAGTTATTTATTGTTTAGCGAGGCTCTGATACCACTGTAAGTCGATGTACAACACCCCAATACTTGTGGGGAGGCGGAATTTTCAAAAATGAACTTGTTTAGTGAACAAACATCGACTAACCGCTTGAATCGAAGCTAAACGATAACTAACCAAACACATAGTTGTTCTAAACTACTATGCTTAGGGATTATACCTATCGAACCAAGTCCTTCGGCTTTACGATCTCCTCGTCCTCCTCGGCCTTCTTGATGTAGTAGATGATCCACCCGAGAGCAAAACTCCAAGCTTAGCCTCTAAACTTGAGGCAACTAACCTTCTTGGATTGCTAATCAAAGAAGATAGATGAGATAGAGTGAGGGTTATGGATTGTTTAGTCTAACTAATCCTTGTTCTCAACACATGAGAGGTGAGGATTAGGGTTTGAAGAGAGTGAGCTTGAGGAGAGAGAATGTGAAATGATATTATGAAGTGAGAATAGTAAGTTATCATAATATATATGAAACTTTAAAATTCATCAACAAAAGAAAAACAAAATGATGAATAATCAAGTTTCATAAATATCTAATGGTGATTCATAACCATGACTCATTAATCATTTATTGTGCATTAATGATATGGATGAATCACTCTCATGACTCACTAAACTCATTCAATGCATGTGACACCTAAACCTCCTTAGTCACCATCTTCTAGAAGCTTCTCGCACAATTATGAGAACGCCCCTCCAATCCGCAAAATACGGAAAAACTTTAGACTGTATAAATCCAATAACCAGATACCAGTAACTGGCTTATACCAAAGCCGACTGGTAAAAACTGCCCGAAAGTCGTACGTGCGTAAACACACGTATGCGTCCGAACCCTTTGTCGTAAAACCATACGACCTCTATATCGTTTCGCCTGGAGTAGGAAACTCTCTGTGTGGGACTCTAGAGACTCGACTACTACGCTGGCAGTGGGTTTAACCACAGACCGCAAGCGGCACTAGCTGTACGTAACGGTCCCCAGGTAGTTGTCGATAAGAAGGCCGATGAGGAAACCCATCCGAACTCCTACTGAGCCTGCTGTGAAAATCTCCATACAGTCCGGTCCGTTCTTCTTAGACTATCGCATATCGGGCCTAGGGGGGCGGCAAGCGTCAATCCCCTAATAGCGGTATAAGTCATGTCGGAGCGAAGCCCATTACACCCTGAGAAACTACTGGAACCTACCAGCAAATCTCGCTTGCCCTGGCCAGGGACTTTGCGTAATGGCTCTCTGACACAGCGCGATATCAACTCCCAATACCGGGAGAGACGAATCCTGTCTAACCGCTACTGCCTCCAAGTGCTCGGGACTGCACCCAACTGCTACCTGTTTGCACGACTCCTTTGAGCCGTGGTAGGGTAGCAATCTAAGAACAGTGGGACACACTCGAGGCGAAGTAGCAGTGTCAAGTCTGCGGACTATGCTGTACTCATGTCACCTGGGAACTGTTCACTGACGACTGGTATAAAACCAACCAACAGTTCCCTGTGAGTCCTGTCCGGTGTACCCGTAACCTAACGAGCACCTGCATACTATCTCCAGTACGACGTACTGACGGCTGTGGGACAGACCATCTCCCCAACTGGGATGAGAAGCGTACACACTAGTCTACTCCGGAGTATCGATGCTCTGTCTCGATAATCCAACGACCAGGGACCTGAATAAGGATGTGCTTGTAGACTACCCAGCCCCCACTAGTGTGACTGCCATCACAACGCTGGTAGACAAGCAAGATCCTAAGAGCTCTATCAATACGTACACTCACATATTAAGATAGAAAAACCAAGTAGCATACTACCATGTTTAGCAAGACTGTTATATACATGTGAATATCCCAAGCTTCCATTAAGTAATATACAAACTAGTATGATACAGTAATGGCCTTCTAGGGCATAAACACTAACAAGTCGCAGGCATTGTCTTTACCCTCAGTGGAGGGACGGTATGTTGGAAGAGTTCCAAGCTAGATACCGTGACATACTAGACGATTAAAGGCAAGATACATCGTTACCAAAGATGCTACCAAAGAGGAAGTCTAGGTGTATATTAGTTCATGAGATGAACTTCGTTCCTACCATTGTGAGACAATGGAGTTGTGGCTTATGCCTAGGAACGCCTGTCCCATCAGTGATTCGGACATATTCTGAGGCAGCATCACTTGATCATGGAGATAGTTGATCTCCAGGGGGATCAAGGTTTAGAGAGAAGACTCAGATGAAAACACGGCGGATCCACTCACAAAGGCCTTTTCCCAGAGAGAGACTTTTATGGGATGGTTGAGTATGAGATACTACAACCACTGCTATCAGATGGCCTAGTGCAAGTGGGAGATTGTTAGTTATATGTATGCCCTAGAGGCCATTACTATACATAGGATGTATATTGTAGTGGATGCTTGGACATATATAGGGATGGCTTTCTTGCTCGATATGATAGTATGCTATCTGGTTACTCTTTACCTTAACGTGCACACTGATTGTCTCTCTGTTACATGTTGGTAAAGCCCTTAGGATGTGTACTTGACTATCTGGACTATGATGCGGATCATACTAGTGGGGACATGGTAGTCCATAAGTACATCCTTCAAGGTCCCTAGTCGTGGGTGTGTCGAGACGGGGCATCGATATACCAGAGTAGACTAGCGTGTAGGTTCTCGACCCATATAGATGGGCGATGGATGATCCCATATCCATTGGTGTTTGACATCAGAGATGATATACGGCTGCTCAGTGGAGACTGGGTACACTGGACGGACTCGCCGAGAACTCCCAGATGCTATTACACCTTACGTCAGATGGCAGTTCTCTGGTGACACTGGTACAGGTTAGTCTGTAGACCCGAGATCATCATAGAGTCTAGTGTGATTCCCACTGTACTTTGATTTCCATCATACCACGTCCAAGAGGGCATGCAAAAAGGTGGCTTTTGGGTACAGTCCCGAATCACATGGAGGCAATGAGCGATAGAAGGGGTTTCGTCTCTCCCGGTATAGGGAGTTGATGTTGTGCTGTGCTCGATTGGCTATAACAGGAAGTCCTTGGCCAAGGCTGCTTTAGGGATTTACTGGTAAGTGTTACCAGTAGTTTCTCGACCCGTTATGAGCCACATATCGACACGACTTATCGAGTTATTGGGGTCTGACGTTTACCACCCCTAGGCGAGATATGCGACATATCAGACGAACAGACCGGACTGTATAGTATGTTTTATTAGTTGGATCACAGGAGTGTGAGCGGGCTTGCTCGTTGATCTTCTGATCGCTCAATACCCGGGTGGTAGTTACGTTTAGCAGACCGCTTGCGGCTTGTGGGTGTTTGATATGATCATCACCTACTGCCGGCGTATTGACGAGTCTTTAGAGTCCTACACAGAGGTTTCCTGGCTCAAGCGAAACGAAATAGGAGCGCATATGAGATATGTGCTGGACCGAGAATAATACCAGTATGTCATACTGTATTCTATTCTCGCGATTTGTATCATCAGTCGGTTATATGTGATATAGCCGGGTTACCGAATCAAGTGTTGATTCGATATATTGATACACTTGATATTAGTCAGTTATATGCAGTATGACCGGATCATTAAATCAAGTGTTGATTTAATTATTTAATGTATAATTATATATTTGACATATTACTTTCCATTAACTAGTATTTGTTCACTTAAGATTGATTTTCTCACTTGATGTGCACAAGTTGTATATGTGATATATTTTTGTGCACTAGTTTGTATCATGTTTGATGATACATGCAAACTTGGGTGTGTGTATGGATTATACCATGTTTAGGTTAAAGGTTTAGTTTTTATTTAATTTATTTGATTTATGTAAAATAAAATGGTGGCTTACTTTGTCTTTGCTTGAAGCTTCATGAAGCTTTCAAGCATCTTTGACAAAGTCCACCATTTTGTTTTACATAAGATTTTCCTTAACCTAACCTTTAACTTAAACTTGAGTTTAGTCTCTACAAAGGTTAATCTCACCCATGGTTGCAAGATGATAACTTCACTTGATTATTCTTTTCACACAATTCTTTTTCCATTCTTTTCTTCTTCTTCTTCATGAAGAAAAGAAAACCTTGCTAGAAAATTCCAAGTGTTGAAATCAAGTGAGAAATCCAAATCCAAAGTGAACCCACTTCCTATTTCTTCATCTTCTACCACTTGCCATGTTGTATAGGGTGTTTTCTTCACAAGTTTCATGACCTAGTGAAGATGGAGCTTGAGTTTGAGTCGCCTCGACGTAGATCATCTTCGGCATCGAAGTCAACGACCTAACCCGATCGTTTCTCCGACGAAACCATCGCTAGAGTCCGGGATTCCGATGATCGCAGCGGAGGGACGTCATCACGGAGCTTTAGAAGTGAAGGACCGGATCTACAAAGGTTGTAATCCCTTTCACTTACTAGCAAAGTAGTTTGCTTGCATAGTTTTCGCATAATCTCTAGTTAACGATCTTACATAGAGTTGTTAGGCACATAAAAATTTGAATTTGGCATGGTAGATGCCTTCTGGAAGCTCTTGAGTGTGCCTAGGAACCCTACAGCCGCAAATTGCGGCCAGAGCAGGTTGGAACCCCCTCTTTTTTGTTCTGTGGCCCTATTTCCAGTAGTCTTGACCCATGGCATGTGCAATTTTGCCTGATTCCATCTAGGGTAAAATCTGGGTTGATTTTCCTATGTTGGCGCATGAATTACGACTTGTTTTAGCATGGATTTTGATATTTGGTGATTCGTTCTGTCGGGTGGCGTTTGGACGTCAACGACAAGTGGATATTGATCGTGTTTACATGCGAGACAATAGGTTTTTACCTATGCAAGTAGCGTGTGCTGTTTTGGTTTTTCGATGTGATTTTCATGTGCTTTAGCGTTTGTGATATACTTGTAGGTACCCTACGTGATTATGAGGCGAAGATGATGAAAATGGCGACATTGGCATCGGCACACGAGAAGCAAGGTCAGTAGATTTATATCTACGGGGAGAAGTCGGGTGGATGGCGTATAGCACCCCCGCAGTCCATGGTGATGTATACGAATACGTATACACACATATATTTATTATGTGTTGTTTAGGATTATTGATGGTAATAATGGAATTATTGATGATAAGGATGTATTGGTTTAGTATAGTGTGAAGCCCTAGAGTAGTGGTTGCACCCGCACATACACGTACACATATACTTGCATACATTCTTTATTTTACCTGTGTGCACATGGAGGTGTGTATATCTACACATGGGTATGGGACTATGTGTTCATATACGGGATTGAGGATGATACGTGGGATTGAGATGAGTCGATGAGGTTTGATTGAGGCCATGAGATTCGGTGATATGGCAGAGTTCGTATTCGAGATACGACATGATGACTTAGCGGGTCCTTTGACGAAGTGTTTCATACCCATGCATGCATATATTGATGATGTCGTTTGTACTAGGCTTAGGTCAGTACCCCAGATTTGGGATGCCGTACGATGATTTACCGTACGAGCTTTGTATTGATGTTAGATCCGGACTCATGCCTCGAGGATGTTATATGATATACTGTATCGTACGTGATACTATTGTGGCGGGATCACCGACTATTGTATATATATGTATATATTGACTCAGATTTAAGTGGTTTTCATACCCCTCCCGATTGACTTGATTGTTGGGTCCGTAGTTGGCATAGTAGGCGTTAGACTAGACCCGAGTCATACCTATTTCAAAAATGACGAATCGGGGATATTTTAAAGATAGGAAAAAGGGATTCTACGGATATTTTCAAACGACACATCTTTTCTTAAAACACCGTAGCCCTTATTTTACCAAAAACCCTGATTCGTCTTATTTCAAAAGGCAAGGCTGCATGATATATTTATTGAGATAGGGTCTATACTGTTGCGTTGATTATTCGATTCCGCATACTCATGCTATTTGCGTTGCATTGATTGTGTTTATTGATATATTACAGTCATGCTGCTAGGACACCAGCACCATTATCGATGATGCGTATGTTCCACGTACACTTGTTTGCCTGCTCACACACTTCATCATCGATAATTGCCATGTCACTACACTGTAGTACTGTTGCATTCAGGATATGATTCTTGCATGACAGACTGATATGCTTACATTTCTTTTATATGTCACATACATCATGCTTTCTGATTATACGCATTGAGAGTTGCTGTTTCCATGATATTTCTGGATTTTGGGAACCGTGGGTATTTCAAAAGAGAATATGTCATTGCTTTAAAAACCTGGTTACCCTTGATATGATATTTTAGTGCGTCCACCATGTGTTTTCTCGGTGCTGAGAGCGACATGTGAAACCCGATTCGAGGAGTGGACGAGCCGATTGCGGGTACATGGTGGACCCGGTAAGGTTCCCCTTGGCAAGATGATCGAAGGACTTTGCCGATTGAGCCTGGAGGTGGGCGAGTACCTACCGGTGGTTAGACCTGGCGGTTATTCGGAGGATACCGACCAGAGTCGATAGATGGATATGGGCGTACTGCTGGGGCCGAGGGCCGATTCCGCAGACGGAGCCCGATATATGAGGATTTACGTGCCGATGCTGGGCACAGTTTTCATGATGTTTTTGAGTGTCGATGCTGGACACTTCGGTTCCATGATTTTGACGTGTCGCGAGGGACACAGGTGGTTTATATCCTCATATTTCCATGCATATGATGATGATATTTTCATGCATGATGGTTATTGTCATTGGGTGACGAGTGGACGGGATCCACGTACATGCAGATACATTGATCATACCTCATATTTATGATATGCTATTACCTGAGGCACTGGCACGAGCACTTGGTACTACACTCATGTATAGAGATTACACTGCCAGTTTAGCATGCTTCAGACTTATTCATATTGAGGTTTATTTATATATGATTGTATTGACCTAGGATATGTCATACATTCGATCTCAGCTTGTAGATATTTTCTATTCACGAGTTGGCAACTCACCCCTATTGTGCCACAGTTCTTGCAGGTTTTTGCCGTACAGATTTCATAGCGGCTTTTCTGGCACACTGCTTCCATACGGGTGACTTGCTTTGGTAGGTGGGTTCTTTTGCATCAGAACAACCCTTGTACATATACTTTTCAGTTGTATCTAGAAATTCCATCAACCAAAACTTGTATATTATTTCAGACTTAGACACGGTGATGTATTATTTTGACCTTACAGTCGCGCTTGTAGTATTATGGTTTTCTGGCTGTTTTGAGTTTATTTTTAGGTTTTGATCCTCGCCCTTTGGCGTTGTATATTATTATTGCTTGCGTGGTTGTGACCGTCGATTGACGAAGAGCTAGCTCCCGCTTGGGGATGCCTTTTATCATTTCATATATATTATTCTTGTTGTACCCCGTTCGGGGCCAGTTTTAACAAAGGAAACTCTGCCGAAATTTCCATAAAAGACTACACATTTTAAAAATACATTTTCGGCTTAGTTATTTGAAAAACTTTGATTTCAAACATGCTTTCTTTACTTATAAAAAACCAGTTCCTTTATTTACTCTTTAAATGGTTTTAGATTTCTGGGCTTTTGGCTTACTTGGATCAGATGGAGTCCTATAGACTTCATATGGTTCAAGGGCCAGTCACGTGCTCTTTCGAGTTGTGACACTACCTCATCAAAACCAATTTCTATACCTTTATAATATCCACAAAATTTATTATTTTATTTATTTAAATTCCAAAAATAATATTTTATTTTACTGAAATGTTACAATCTTCCCCCCTTAAATAAATTCGGTCCCCGAATTTAAATTTAAACCCCCCAATTACTTAAAACATTTCAGCAAAACAATTAAGTCGTCGGATATCCGAAATCATGAATACATAAGAAGTGTCATTGCACAATGCGTGCGCATGAAAACGAGTGCAAAACTCACAATCGTAACCCCGTCAAGAATCATGCAATCATCGGAGTTATAACAAAAATACAAATGTCAAAATCCATTACGAAAATTAATTACGACATAATTAGGACTATAACATAGATATAGTACGCATCTTTATGAAATTATCAAACAACAAATTAAAGTGTATGCAAAATCCCTTTCAAATCGTCGTGCGATGCGCATATCACGGCATAAGTAGCGGACGAGCATTTTAAAGAAAATAGCTATATATATATATATATATATCTTTTGTTTAACATATACGTCCCACCTTTTGAAAATGATTTAAAACGGTTTTCTTCATAAAGTTTCGTGTCATCATGGACACGTAGAAAAATATTGAGACTATAGCTATTTTGAAAATCCCTTCGGTAAATATCGATGCATGCAAAAATACTCAGGTACTGTCCTCAGACTAGTCCTGCCCTGTTACTACACTGTATAGTATATATCATGAAAACATGATGCTCGAAAGAAATCAATCTCAAATAGGGTACATAAAAATAACACATGCATCTGGTGCGCACGGAAATCGAAATCAATACAGGTGCCACGAATGTGCACAGAAACAAAAACTAAGTGCAACGGGTGTGCATGAAAACATCTGTCAAGTGCAACGGGTGTGCCTGACAACAATTCCGGGTGCATCTAATGAACACGAAGAATCTCGATTAAGTGCATTCGGTGTGCACAAAATCACATCAAGTGCGCCAAGTGCGCGCAAGAATCTCAATCAAGTGCACGAGGTGCACAAAACATAAATCCAGTGCACTAGGGTGCACGAAAATAAATATCGAATATCAAAATCGATGTCAACGGTATACGACATACGCCAAATCAAATTAAGTATACCGCGGTATATAAACTCGTAAACATGTGCATCTGTGCGCACAAAACTATATCAAAGTACTGAAAGTTGGTGTAAACTACACCGAATGCATAAGTCGAATCATGTGCATACTATATGCATGAAATCAAATCAATATCTCGGAATGCGTAAAAATCAAAATCAAGTGCAATGGGTATGCACAAAAACGAACATCAGTACAACTGATACATGATATACGAATCAAGTGCAACTGTGGTGCATATAGGAAATATCAATCATGAAACAAATCGCTAAAATATCAAAATCAAAATGATGAAAACGTGATATCCGAATCGCCATTGCGCAATTTACAATAACCGTCGTCGAGGTGCCCCTCCTTCAATGTCGAAAGGTGCCGGCACATTCAAGGCTGGCAGAGCAAGAAATCTACTTGCCTCTTGCCCACGGTCTGGTGTCTTTTGCTTTTAGGTCTTCTTTTCTCTCTGTAGAATGCCAGATACATGACTCCTCAGCTCGACAGCCCGATACGGAATAATGACGGAAACAGTTCCGCTCTGGCGCTTATTTGAAAATCTCCTAGCCAATTATCATGGTCACTCGTAACGTATCTCGTCAATGATGGTAATCACTGGGCCGCTGAGTGTGCGCGATATACTTGATCTTGGTCCCAGTCTTAATTGTGAAGTACTCTCGAAAGATCCTGTCGGGGACTCTTTCCAATCTCATCTCTGCCGGACTGCCCGGAAGTTGGCACTCTTTACTTAGTCCACTTCTTGTTCCAAGACAGTTGCATTTTCATCCCGTCTTTCCTCAAGAAATTTTCAATGTAAGCGGGTAAATTACCATGCTTAGAATATTCTATACTAAACCTCTTTAGCATGGTGTCAATATACCTGGATTGGGACAATCCCAGCATCCTTTTAGATCTATTCCTATAGATCTTTATCCCCAGGATGTATGAGGCATCACCCAGATCTTTCATGGAGAACTTTTGTGATAGGAAAAGTTGACCGAGTGTTGCATAGGAACATCATTTACTATCAAGAGTATGTCATCCACGTACAATACGTGTTGTTTTAGCGCACGTTGACCATATGTTCTAACCTATGTGCGCTTCGCGTGTCGTGTCGGTTTTTGAATATGATTTTGATGCGATACGATGTGTTTTGATTTGTAGGTATAAGCGCGTGGATTTTCGGGATGACGAAGGAGGGCAAGGCATCCGTTTGGATTGACTAGAACGAGGCATTGCAGGTGAGTAGATTTATATCTATGAGGGAAGTCGGGTGGATGGCGTATAGCACCCCGCAATCTTATAATGGAAAACCGATATATAGAATGTGATTTGGAGAAACCTATGCTATGAACTTATGGATAAGATCTAAAGATATGAGATGGTATTACTAATGCAAGATGACGTGAATTGAAATGTCAATATTATGATATAAGAGGAATGAGCGGATATGCTTGATATGAGGATGCGAGACGATGTAGATATTTATATACATATGCCTAGATATTAAATGAGATTGTTAATGAGAGGATATGAGATCGATAAAGATATGACATGATATATATATATATATATGTATGTATAGGTATATATGAGAATAAAAGATGATTTGCCGTACGAGACCATAGATCCGTACCCTTATCGATGAATATGACGATAGATCCTTAATCTAGATTGATGCTACCGTACGATGGATTACCGTACGCGATGAGTTATACCGGATGATTGATCCGCGCTCGTGATTTGAGGATGATGATCGAGGATATTGCCATATCGGATACTATAAGGTTGGATCGCCGACGTAAAAATGTCACCTGAACCATACTTATTTCCAACACTGACGAATCGTATGCACTTTTAAATGGAAACCTCAAGGGAAGCTACGAATTTTCAAATAGTGTCCTTTCCTCAAAAACAACATAGCCCCCACTTTCAAAACTACGATTCGTATCATTTAAATTGGTCGTACGGTTCATGTGTAGTTGTATACGTTATTATAGTTCATGTTATTGTTGGCTTATCCCTCGTGACATACGTGTTATGTTCCCGGTATTTACCGTTGTATGATATCATCCGTTAGTACACCTGCACAATTACTGATGGTGTGTATGTTCCACTCACACCGATTTGCCGGCTCACACACATTCATCATCGATAATTGCCATGCCATTTGCACAGTAGAATTGTCATATCATGATATTATTCTTAACTGTAAAGTACATTCATTGCTCAGCACTATCATAGGACATGCTTGCATGATATACTTGACATGCTCATATTACTGTTCTATGTTTTCATACATCGTACTTTATAGTTATATGCATTGAGATACTGTTTTCATGAGATCTCTGGATTTGGAAACCATGGTTATATTTCAAAGAAAATTGTGTATTGTTTTAAAAAACGCGGTTTTCCCTTGATATGAAAATTGTGTCCACCATGAGTTTTCTCGGTTCTAAGCTTTTTCGAGTACCGGATTCGAGGAGGTAGACGAACTGTCTGTGGGTACATGGTGGACCCGGTAAGGTACCCCAGGGCAAGAAGATCGTAGAGTTAGGCGATGAGTCAGGCAGGGGATGTACTACCTACCGGTGATAGTTTTGTAGGGTTCCTAGGCACCCTAATGAGGTCACACAAGGCATCGAACATGCCATATTAAAATTTTAACGGTGCCGAGAGACCCGACTACGGATCGTTTGCTAGAATTCTAGGCGAAACAAAAAGCTAGTTAACAGTTAAGGGCTCCGGAAATTAGGTGCCGAGAGACCCCACTGGGATACGGAAATTACAACCTTTGTAGATCCGGATATCCACCTCTACGGCTCCGCAAGGGCGTCCTCTCGCTGTACATCTTGAAGCTTGAACTCTCGTGACGGCTTCATCGGAGAAACGTGCGGAATAGGTCGTCGGCTTCGTGTCAAAGACGATCTACGTCGAGGTTGCACAAACTCAAGCTCCGACTTCACAAGCTTGTGAAACTTGTGAAGTAAACACCCAAAACAACTTGGCAAGAGGTAGAGGGTGAAGAAATAGGAGGTGGGTTCACTTTAGAATTGGATTTATCTCACTTTAACTCAAGTTGCCATTTTTGTAGCAAGCTTGAAGAAGAAGAAGAAGATGAGCTCAAGAAAAGAATATGATAAGTCTTGTGTAAAAATAAATTTTAAATCAAATACTTATCATAACTTGAACTAGGGTTAAGTGTAGAGAATTAACCATGGTCACTTGGATGGGTTAGGGTTAAGCATGAAGATAAGGATGGTTAGCAAAGTCAAAGCTTCATGAAGCTTCAACTTAAAACAAAAAGAGCCACCATTCTCATCATAATCCATTTCAAAAAAATAAATAAACAAATAAATAAATAAATGAATATACAAAACCCTAATTATCATATTAACCATGGATTAATTCTATACACTTAACGAAATGATCAAGTATCATCAAACATGATACAAAAAAGTGCACGAAAGCATATCACATATACAATGTGCATCAAGTGAGAAAAATCCGTTTAAAGTGAACCAATACTAGTTAATGCAATGCAATATATCAAATATATATTTATGCATTAAATCATTAAATCAACATTTGATTCAATGATCCGGTCATGTCGCACATAACCGACTAGAATCCAATGTATCGATTTATCGAATCAATGATTCGATAACTAGGTCATATCGAATATAACCATTCGAAACATATATCGCGAGAATGAAATGCGGTATCACATACACGCATTATTCTCGGTCCTGCACATATCTCATATGCGCTCCTATTTCGTTTCGCTTGAGCCAGGAAACCTCTGTGTAGGACTCTAAAGACTCGTCAATACGCCGGTAGAAGATGATGATCATATCAAGCACCCACAAGCCGCAAGCGGTCTGCTAAACGTAACGGCCATCCGGGTATTGAGCGATCAGAAGATCGACGAGCTAGCCCGCTCACACTCCTGCGAATCCGACCAGTAACACTTACCATACAGTCCGGTCTCTTCGTCTGATACGTCGCATATCAAGTCTAGGGGTGGTATACGTCAGACCCCAATAACCCGATAAGTCGTGCTGATGTGAGGCTCGTAACGGGTCGAGAAACTACTGGTAACACTTACCAGCAAATCTCTGATCAGCCCTGGCCAGGGACTTCCCTGTTACGGCCAATCGAGCACATCACAACATCAACCCCCAATACCGGGAGAGACAAAACCCCTCCTATCGCTCATTGCCTCCATGTGACTCGGGACTGTGCCCAAAGACCACCGTTTTGCATGCCCTCATGGACGTGGTAAGGTGGAGATCAAAGCACAGTGGGAATCACACAAGACTTTATGAAGATCTCGGGTCTACAGACTAACCTGTACAAGTGTCACCTGAGAACTGCCATCTGACGTGAGGTATAATACCATCTGGGAGTTCTCGGCGAGTCCGTCCAGTGTACCCAGTTTCCACTGAGCACCCGTATACCATCTCTGATGTCAAACACCAATGGATATGGGATCATCCATCGCCCATCACATGGGTCGAGAAGCGTATACGCTAGTCTACTCTGGTATATCGATGCCCCGTCTCGATACACCCACGACTAGGGACCTTGAAAGATGTACTTATGGACTACCATGTCCCCACTAGTATGATCTGCATCATAGTCCAGGTAGTCAAGTACAAATCCTAAGGGCTTTACCAACATGTAACTATAAGACTGTATAAAGAGACTAGTGTACATGTTAAGATAAATGGCAACCAGATAGCATACTATCATGTCGAGCAAGAAAGTCATCTCTATTTATGTCCAAGCATCCAATATAATATACATAATCTGTACAATACTGGCCTCTAGGGCATACATACAACTAACAATCTCCCACTTGCACTAGGGCCAGCTGCTGTAGTATCTCATACCGAGCATCCCGAAAAGTCTCTCAAACTGTATCTGGGGAATGGCCTTCGTGAGTGGATCCGCCGTGTTGTTCTTCGTGTCAACTCTCCTGACCTCGATCTCCCGGCGATCAACTATCTCCCAGACCAGGTGATACCGCCTCAGAATATGCCTGGACCGCTGATGGGACCTGGGTTCCTTGGCCAAAGCCACCGCTCCATTGTTATCGCAATACAAAGGTATTAGATGCTCAATGGATGGAACCACACCAAGTTCAGTAATGAACTTCTTGATCCAAACAGCTTCTTTAGCAGCATCGTTGGCAGCGATGTATTCAGCCTCCATCGTCGAGTTTGCCACGGTTTCCTGCTTGGAACTCTTCCAGCTAATCGCCCCTCCGTAAAGGGTAAAGACAAAGCCCGATTGCGACTTAGAGTCGTCCTTATCACTCTGGAAGCTCGAATCGGTAAAGGACTCCACTTGGAGTTCTCCGTTACCATACACCAAGAACATATCTCTAGTCCTTCGCAAGTACTTGAGAATGCTCTTCACAGCTGTCCAGTGACTCTCTCCAGGATCAGCTTGATACCTGCTCACTACACTTAGTGAGTATGCTACATCGGGTCTGGTACATAGCATCGCATACATGATAGAGCCTACTGCCGAAGCATAGGGTATCCCTTGCATGCGAGCTCTCTCCAAATCAGTCTTGGGAGACATCTTTTTAGAGAGAGTGACTCCAGAGATCGTGGGCATGTTCCCACGCTTGGACTCTTCCATACTAAACCTCTTTAGTATGGTGTCAATGTACCTGGATTGGGACAATCCCAAAATCCGTTTGGATCTATCTCTATAGATCCTGATTCCCAATATGCAGGAGGCATCACCAAGATCTTTCATTGAGAATCTTTGTGATAAGAAGAGCTTGACCGATTGCAGCATAGGAATATCATTTCCTATCAAGAGTATGTCGTCCACGTACAATACGAGGAAGACAACCTTACTCTCTGCCACCTTCTTGTAGATACAAGGTTCATCTGGATTTTTGACGAAGTCAAACTCTTTGATAACGACGTCAAAGCAGATGATCCAACTCCGCGATGCTTGCTTTAATCCATAAATGGATTTAAGCAGCTTGCACACCTTCCCGCTGCTCCCACTGTCTACGAAGCCCTCTGGCTGAGTCATGGACACGCACTCTTCTAAATCACCATTTAGAAAGGCGGTCTTAACATCCATTTGCCAGATTTCGTAGTCATGAAAGGCAGCAATGGCAAGCATGATTCGGATGGATTTAAGCATAGCCACTGGAGAAAAGGTCTCGTCATAGTCCACACCTGGTCTTTGACGAAAACCCTTTGCTACAAGTCTAGCTTTGAAAGTCTCCACTTTCCCATCTACACCAAGTTTCTTCTTAAAGATCCACTTGCTCCCAATGGGTTTTACCCCTTCAGGAGCAACTTCCAAAGTCCATACTTTGTTGGTGTACATGGAATCCATCTCGGACCGCATAGCATCCAGCCATTTCACTGAGTCCCTACTCGTGATGGCCTGCTCGAAGCTAGTTGGGTCATCATCCTCCATGATGCAATCCTCACTACCACCATCAATGAGAAAACCATAGTATCTCTCAGGTGGACGAGAAACCCTACTAGATCGGCGGAGAGGCTGGGGTTCGTCGGGAGCTACTGAATCCTCTGGTTCCACTAAATCTTCAGTTTGAGTTTGTGTTGCTGGAATTTCTTCCAGTTCTACCTCATCGCCACTAATTTCTTTTGCAAGAAATTCCTTTTCCAAAAAGGTGGCATGGCGAGAAACAAACACTTTTTGTTCCTCTGTATGGTAGAAAAGATATCCATGTGAATGTTTGGGATATCCCACAAACTTGCATAAAACTGACCGTGCCTCGAGTTTGTCCGGATTTTGCCTTTTGACATAGGCCGGGCAACCCCATATCTTAACTCGTTTAAGACATGGTCTCTTCCCACTCCATATCTCATATGGTGTGGTAGGTACAGATTTAGATGGAACTTGATTCAATAGGTATGCTGCTGTCTCCAGCGCATGACCCCAGAAGGAAATAGGTAACTCAGCTGTACTCATCATAGAGCGCACCATATCTAATAGGGTGCGGTTCCTCCGCTCCGATACACCGTTGTGCTGTGGTGTATATGGAGGAGTTAGCTGAGAGAGAATCCCATTCTCTTTTAGGAAGTCCAGGAATTCATTGCTCAAGTATTCACCTCCCCGATCTGATCGAAGGATTTTAATACTTTTTCCGGTTTGGTTCTCGACTTCTTGTTTATATTCTCTAAATTTCTCAAAAGCTTCTGATTTGTGTTTCATCAGGAACACATATCCGAATCTAGAGAGATCGTCAGTGAATGTAATGAAGTACGAAGAACCATCCCTGGCATGTGTAGACATGGGACCGCATACATCACTATGTATCAGTCCTAAGAGTTCGGTAACTCTTTCTCCGTGTCCCGTAAACGGAGTCTTGGTCATCTTGCCTTTGAGACATGACTGGCAAGTGTCATAGGATGAAAATTCAAACGGATTTAAATATCCATCCTTATGCAACTTAGCCAGTCGTGTCGCATTGATGTGACCCAGTCTACAATGCCACAAGAAGGATTCGTTGAGTTCAGAACTCTTCCTCTTGTGTGTGTTTGTTATGCTGAGGACTGTTGATTGGTTTAGAACATAAATGCCATTGCACAACGTGCCAGATCCAACCAACTTTTGGTTATGGAAAATGTTCATAACATTGTCCTGTAATACAAAATTATATCCCTCTTTACTTAATAAAGAAACCGATATAATGTTGCATATCAGGTTCGGCATGTAATAGCATTCGTTCAGAACCAATGTATTACCAGTTGGTAATACAAGGTGATATTCCCCGACAGTCTTAGCTGCAACAATTGCACCATTTCCGACTCTAATGTCTTTATCACCTTCTCCAAGTTCTCTACCTTTCCTAAGCCCATGTAACTGATTACATATATGGGATCCTGACCCGGTATCCAATACCCAGGACGTAGAGGAAATGGAGAAACAGTTCTCAGTAACGAACACACCCGAAGAAAATGCATCATCATGTACTTTCTTCATTCGGGTGGTATGGGAATCCTGGTATTCCCCTATATCCTTTCAGTCCTATAACTCTTATAGGAAAGAACGGAACCAACGTTCCCCAGCACAGTATAACATGCGGGTTCGGTCAATACATCCATTTTATTATCTTTATTAAGGCATGAAATGGTCGCTACCTGGAGAGAGAGAGAAGAAAACACTTTAGCGTAAGCTCGTGCAAGATCAGATTGGTTATTATCTTATCTAATCAGGATGGCTCCCACTGCTTTTTATCAAATCTTCCTCCAAACCCTAAAAGGAAAGACTAGCCGGGATTAATTACACACTACAAGTTCGCCAATCTTTCAGCCAGGCCAGTGTCGGTACTTTGAGGGAGGTCCCCCGTGCTTTCGCACGAACCTAATTAATGTAAACCTCGTTTTCCCAGAGGCGAAACCCCGTTGACACCTTTCTAGACACCTACTTGATCGGCTAATTGCAATGTGTAAAACTCTCCCAGGAGTAACTCTTACTCGCAGCGGGTATCGGGATCCAACTATCTCATAGAAGGTATGCAATCTCATTGCAAATTTCAACACTTGAAATTCCCGATAATATTTTGCCCCTAGTGTCCTATGACCTTGACAAAGGCCAACAAATCACAGGATGCTAGTCAAGTTCAACCCGTCATTTCTTGATTGAATCAAACCCACCCGCACGACCCTTGACAAAGGCCAACAAGGTCGTACGACTACCCTGAAACAATCTGCATCATATGCATAAACAGATAAGCACTATTCAGCTACCGCACACTACGCCTTGACAAAGGCCAACAAACGCAGCACGAATACTAAACAGTCTTTATCTGAAATGACGGAGGGCTATGCAGGTTTTTCATAAAAACCATGAGCGTAATGAACTTGATATCGTTGTAGAATCAAATGATGCTTTGAAATGGAGTGATTTTGAGGCTTTTCTAGTTTTGCTAAAGGAGTCACTCCCGGCGAAGGGATCTCGGTCCTTTCCTCGTCGAATGAGGTGCGGGATATATCATATATATCGCTGTGCAAAGCAAAAACGCAAAAGCAGTCAAAAGCAAACCGAGTGTGTAGCATCTGCCAGTTATTGCTAAAGGAGTCACTCCCGGTGAAGGGATCTCGGTCCTTTCCTCATCGAATAAGGTGCGGGGTATATCATATATACCACTGTGCAAAGCAAGAACTGTAGCTACCTGTTTTATTTTAAAATTCGATTCTACAACATCTTAGGTTTCTTATCTTTCATTAATCACATTAATGAAGTCCCATCATTTAAATACCTAAACATCACAGATAGATATGACGTACACTTATGCCATCCGCATTCGCCTCGATGTCCCCTAGTGCACCGTTAGGTTAGGTAACTAACGACAGAGCAGGGCAGGGCTAGCGCGGGTGTAAAACATAAGTAACGTCTATATAATATATCATATATACTATATACTATATCCATCACAGAATCACATCACAGATATCGCAGCAGAAAAAACATATGAAATATTGGATATACTAGGACGTCCGTGTTTTCAATACGAGCCAGTATAAAACACGGATTCCATGGTCGTGATGAATAGCCAATCCCACACCCCTAGACCCCTACGAGAGCGGCAAGCAACCCTGCCAATTCTAGGGTTAGGAGACCCGGACTCGACTCCTCGAGTTGGTCTCCCACTGGACCCCAGAACCCGGTTACTTGTGCTCCCCTCCTTGGGTCTATCCTAGTGCAGAAAAATAAATAATATACAAACGGTGACTACTTCCGCTACCTGGAAGTGCCCCAAATAAAAGAATATTACATACAAGTTTTTACATGAATGAAAATGAAAAACACTCATCTCACATAAAAACCCCCGGCTATTCAAACACGACGATCCAATATAACATATCCAGCAACACATAACATCACATGTCATCAACATAAGTAAGTATGCATACCCCAATTGTCGTTGACGTATAGCAACGAAACCGGCGATATGAACATACTACACTTACGGTCACATAAAAGAAAGTGTAAAACTACAACAATTGGAATCCGCAACTTCTTTAGACATCGCATGCCTAACAGATATAAATCCCGCATTTTAGTCTCATTATCGAAAACTCTTTTCAATATCATATGGGACTAAATTGCTAGATTTATAACATTCATTCAGTTATCTCATAACTACTTGTGAATTCCAATTATTGTATCACATTCCAGATAAAAAGAAAATGTTAAACTTTCCGATCGAACAATCGAACACCCAAGTTTTCCCAATACAGATCAACACATGAAATAAGTTTAACAACATTCAGTTCGTACCTCAGTACCAACGGTCCAGCCGTAGAAGGGTCAAGCCAACGCCTCACATGTGGCACGCCGTACTGCCCCAAACCCGAAGGTTCAAAGGGCAGTTCAAGACGGTCACATAATCGAGTTAAGGTTTGTTGTCTTCTAGAGGGACCATCGAGTTACTTGCACTACTTAGAACGTCGTTAAACTACGGAAAAATCCAACACTTGGAAATTTCCCGACAGGGGAAAAATTGGGTATTTATATCCGGTCGAACTTTTTAACATATTCTAAAATTTATCCGGAAAGCCAAATAGACAAAAATTTGATAATCCGATCGAGTCCATGAAATCCCAAAACAACCAAGAAAAAATCAACTCTGGAAAAAATACTAAAAATTTCCAGAAGACTCAGCACTACACTACATGAATTACTGTGCAAGCCACGTGCTGTAAATCAATACACTGGCCGCGGAAGCGCCGCGTTTTGTATAGAGGAGGCCGCGGATCTGCGCTTGGGTTGGCGAGTTATCAGCACGTGTTTCACAGTAACTCACTATATTCCCTGCTGAATTTTTTGGCAATTTTTAATATGGAAAAATCCACGTTTTTGGAAAAAGTACAGAGAGCATGTTTGTAATGGGTTTTCGGGTTCGTTCGGACTTCAAACTCCGTCTGGATTTCGCCTAAGGCTCTAGCTAGGCTCTGATACCACTGTAGGGTTCCTAGGCACCCTAATGAGGTCACACAAGGCATGGAACATGCCATATTAAAATTTTAACGGTGCCGAGAGACCCGACTACGGATCGTTTGCTAGAATTCTAGGCGAAACAAAAAGCTAGTTAACAGTTAACTACTGGGATACGGAAATTACAACCTTTGTAGATCCGGATATCCACCTCCACGGCTCCGCAAGGGCGTCCTCTCGCTGTCCATCTTGAAGCTTGAACTCTCGTGACGGCTTCATCGGAGAAACGTGCGGAATAGGTCGTCGGCTTCGTGTCAAAGACGATCTACGTCGAGGTTGCACAAACTCAAGCTCCGACTTCACAAACTTATGAAACTTGTGAAGTAAACACCCAAAACAACTTGGCAAGAGGTAGAGGGTGAAGAAATAGGAGGTGGGTTCACTTTAGAATTGGATTTATCTCACTTTAACTCAAGTTGCCATTTTTGTAGCAAGCTTGAAGAAGAAGAAGAAGATGAGCTCAAGAAAAGAATATGATAAGTCTTGTGTAAAAATAAATTTTAAATCAAATACTTATCATAACTTGAACTAGGGTTAAGTGTAGATAATTAACCATGGTCACTTGGATGGGTTAGGGTTAAGCATGAAGATAAGGATGGTTAGCAAAGTCAAAGCTTCATGAAGCTTCAACTTAAAACAAAAAGAGCCACCATTCTCATCATAATCCATTTCAAAAAAATAAATAAACAAATAAATAAATAAATGAATATACAAAACCCTAATTATCATATTAACCATGGATTAATTCTATACACTTAACGAAATGATCAAGTATCATCAAACATGATACAAAAAAGTGCACGAAAGCATATCACATATACAATGTGCATCAAGTGAGAAAAATCCGTTTAAAGTGAACCAATACTAGTTAATGCAATGCAATATATCAAATATATATTTATGCATTAAATCATTAAATCAACATTTGATTCAATGATCCGGTCATGTCGCACATAACCTACTAGAATCCAATGTATCGATTTATCGAATCAATGATTCGATAACTAGGTCATATCGAATATAACCATTCGAAACATATATCGCGAGAATGAAATGCGGTATCACATACACGCATTATTCTCGGTCCTGCACATATCTCATATGCGCTCCTATTTCATTTCGCTTGAGCCAGGAAACCTCTGTGTAGGACTCTAAAGACTCGTCAATACGCCGGTAGCAGATGATGATCATATCAAGCACCCACAAGCCGCAAGCGGTCTGCTAAACGTAACGGCCATCCGGGTATTGAGCGATCAGAAGATCGACGAGCTAGCCCGCTCACACTCCTGCGAATCCGACCAGTAACACTTACCATACAGTCCGGTCTTTTCGTCTGATACGTCGCATATCAAGTCTAGGGGTGGTATACGTCAGACCCCAATAACCCGATAAGTCGTGCTGATGTGAGGCTCGTAACGGGTCGAGAAACTACTGGTAACACTTACCAGCAAATCTCTAATCAGCCCTGGCCAGGGACTTCCCTGTTACGGCCAATCGAGCACAGCGCAACATCAACCCCCAATACCGGGAGAGACGAAACCCCTCCTATCGCTCATTGCCTCCATGTGACTCGGGACTGTGCCCAAAGACCACCGTTTTGCACGCCCTCATGGACGTGGTAAGGTGGAGATCAAAGCACAGTAGGAATCACACAAGACTCTATGACGATCTCGGGTCTACAGACTAACCTGTACAAGTGTCACCTGAGAACTGCCATCTGACGTGAGGTTAATACCATCTGGGAGTTCTCGGCGAGTCCATCCAGTGTACCCAGTTTCCACTGAGCACCCGTATACCATCTCTGATGTCAAACACCAATGGATATGGGATCATCCATCGCCCATCACATGGGTCGAGAAGCGTATACGCTAGTCTACTCTGGTATATCGATGCCCCGTCTCGATACACCCACGACTAGGGACCTTGAAGGATGTACTTATGGACTACCATGTCCCCACTAGTATGATCTGCATCATAGTCCAGGTAGTCAAGTACAAATCATAAGGGCTTTACCAACATGTAACTATAAGACAGTATAAAGAGACTAGTGTACATGTTAAGATAAATGGCAACCAGATAGCATACTATCATGTCGAGCAAGAAAGTCATCTCTATATATGTCCAAGCATCCAATATAATATACATAATCTGTACAATACTGGCCTCTAGGGCATACATACAACTAACAAGTTTGGACCCGACGGTTATCCGGAGGATACCGTCCGGTGTCGTGAGATTGATATGAGGGCCGATCTGAGGATGCGGCGCCTGGATATATGAAGATTTACATGTCGATACTTGACACGGGTTTCATGATGTTTTCAAGTGTCGATGTCGGATACTCAGGCTTCCATGATATTGATGTGTCGTTGATGGACATGTTAGTTATATGTATCCCTAGAGGCCATTACTATACATAGGATGTATATTGTAGTAGATGCTGGGACATATATAGGGAGGACTTTCTTGCTCGACATGATAGTATGCTATCTGGTTGCTCTTTATCTTAACATCTACACTGATTTTCTCTCTATTACATGTTGGTAAAGCCCTTAGGATGTGTACTTGACTACCTAGACTATGATGCAGATCATACTAGTGGGGACATGGTAGTCCATAAGTACATCCTTCAAGGTCCCTAGTCGTGGGTGTATCGATACGGGGCATCGATATACCAGAGTAGACTAGCGTATACCTTCTCGACCCATACAGTTGGGCGATGGATGATCCCATATCCATTGGTGTTTGACATCAGAGATGATATACGGGTGCTCAGTGGAGACTGGGTACACTGGACGGACTCGCCGAGAACTCCCAGATGGTATTATACCTTACGTCAGATGGCAGTTCTCTGGTGACACTGGTACAGGTTAGTCTGTAGACCCAAGATCGTCATAGAGTCTTGTGTGATTCCCACTGTGCTTTGATTTCCACCTTACCATGTCCAAGAGGGCGTGCAAAACGGTGGTTTTTGGGTACAGTCCTGAATCACATGGAGGCAATGAGCGATAGGAGGGGATTCGTCTCTCCCGGTATAGGGAGTTGATGTTGCGCTTGTTCGATTGGCTATAACCGGAAATCCCTGGCCAGGGTTCCTGAGATTTACTGGTAAGTGTTACCAGTAGTTTCTCGAACTGTTATAGACCTCATATCGACACGACTTATTGAGCTACTGGGGTCTGACGTTTACCACCCCTAGGCAAGAAATTGTTGGAGATAGTGCCCTCAGAGTCAATTATTGGATCACAGGCACGTGATTGCAATGATTGAGGGGAGCACCTATCCCAGTAGGACAGTCTTACTCGAGATGATAGTATGCTATCTAGTTTATCTTTATCATCGTGTACTGCTTTAGGTGACCTTACGAGTCGCTATTGCATGTTGATAGAGCCCCTAGGATTCTTGCTTGACTACCGGCAGTATGAGGGCGATCATATACGTGGGAGCTGGTGGTCTATAAGCACATCCTTAAAAGGTCCCTAGTCGTGGGAGTTTCGAGACAGGGCATCGATTCTCCAGAGTAGACTAGTGTATACAGTCGAGACCCCGACGAGGGGCGGTGGCCGGTCTCACAAGCCACTGGTGTCAGTTGGTTCACCTAAGATGTATACAGGTGCTCATTGGGTTATGAGTACACCGGACAGGACTCGTCGGGAACCTGCTAGTAGGGATTATACCAGACGTCAGATAGCAGTTCCCTGGTGACATGTGTACAGGTTAGTTCATCGACCTGAGATCGTCATTTGTCTCGTGTGAGTTCCCACTGTGCTTTGATTACTACCCTACCACGGCTCAAAGGAGTCGTGCAAACAGGTTTTAGTTGGGTACAGTCCCGAGCCACATGGAGGCAGTGAGCGGATCTGCAAGGGTTCGTCTCTCCCGGTATTGGGGGTGAGGTCGCGCTGTGTCTAGGAGAGCCAGAACATGAAAAGTCCTTGGCCAAGTCAGGAGATTTGCTGGTAGGTATTCCAGTAGTATCTCAGGGTGTTTTGGGCTATACTCCGACACGACTTGTACCGCTTTTGGGGGTCTGACTTTTACCAACCCCCTAGGCCCGCCATGCGATGCTCATAGACGAACGGACCGGACTGTACGGATATTGTCACTGACAGGCTCAGTAGGGTGTCAGGATGAGTTCGCTCGTCGACGTCCCTTTTGGTCAATACCTGGTAGCCCGTTACGTATTGGCTTATACCTCTGACGTGCTAGTGGTTAAATCCACACCCATAGTATTGACGAGTCTTTAGAGTCCACCACACTCAGTTACTTAGGTTTCGGGCGAAACGCTGTAGAGGCCGTATGGAGATATGGCAGGGTTCGATCAGATACGTGCGGTATTGCACGGATCGTGATCGGACGGTTTTTACTAGCCGGCTTTGTCTTAAGCCGGATTCTAGTATTAGATAGTGTAGTTTTGTCTCTTTGCATTTGTGTTCAGTGGGAATACAAATGCGGGCATGTATTTGCAGTCGCGGGGTTTTCCTGTAATTTATTACGGGATCGGTTTTCTGGGGTTGCCAGTTTGCATTCCGTTCCGGCCAGTTTTCCTTCATTCCTTCTCGGCCGGACTTTTCGTTGGAGGGGGTTAATTGCAAGTTTGCAATTAACTTATTTGTGAGGGGATTTCTTGCATTTGTGAATTATGATGGGACTAGCATCATGATGATATTCTTTTCTTGTCTATATCATTGCTTTTCATATGATGGTTGTAGGATTGATGAGTGAGATGAGAGTGACCATTTTCTATATTGTTTTTCCTTTTTTATTTTTGATTTATACTTGGAGATTAATTCTTTTTCTCTCTCCAATCTCATTCTAGAGAGAGGGGGCCGGCCACATCTAGTGAAGAGAGGGTTTTTCATTTGGGAGAGAAAAAATTGATTCATCTCATTTTCATGCTCCTTTGCTTGCAAAAATTCCAAGCTTCTCTCATTCATTCATTCTTGTCCTCACATCACTCCATCATGGCAACTCCCACAAACCCTAAAGAGACAACTCACTACACTATTCTATAGCATCTCTTGGACGCGTCGGCTAGCCAACTTCACGCCCGAGTTGCCTCGGTCAAGAGGCGGGAGCCCGTAAAAGATTCCGGCTATGTGGTGTCCTTTCCGACGAGACGATGATGGACGGAGAATCCGCGGGAGATCGGAGTGGAGACGAAGACCGAAGGACACGGATCGCTCGGTATACTTCTCTACTCTTTTCTATTTTGCTAGTTAGCTAGGTTAATGGCCCGATCCGGGTGAAAAGTCCGCGGTGGTGCCGGTTTGCAAAGTTCGCAAAGTTTTTGTTTCCGCGTTTCCGGCGTCGGATCGACGGCCGGGGCGCCCCAGCGGGCTTACATTGGTATCAGAGCCTCGCCATTAACTTCGTCTAGCTTTGTTTGATGTGTTTGCATTTCCGATTGACCAAAATTCCAAAAAACCACATTTTCCTCAAATCAGTTTTCTGTCGAATTTTTTCTGGCTCTAAAAATTTTTCAGGTTGTAGAAAACTGATGTACAAGAAGTTCTAAGAGTTCTGGGAAAATTCGAGACATTGATCTCTCAGGTAGAGCGCGGAAACGCGGCAAAACCCCCCTTATTGCCGCGGTTCCGCCGCCGTGTTGAGTGATCAATGCGTCAAAATTTTCCCATGGGCTGGTGGGCTGAAAATAGGGGTTTTGGAATATTAAAATTGGGCCCAGAATTTCTGTGAGTGCTACAGTATTGCTTGGGGGTCCACTTGTTAATTTTTGATCGATCGGATATTTTAAACACATTATTTCACAGTATTTACATTATATCTGCGACCGTGAATGTCACTCGATCGGTAAATCCAGTCTATCTGCTATAGCCCTTTTAGACGGATTTGCGAACGTGACATTCATGTTGATGTTCTGTGTTTTGCTGTGTTGTTGCGGATCGGTCGTGGGGATAGCCTGGTTGCAGTGGTAGTACAGTTCTGTTTTATATGTACATTTGTTATTGCGGGGCGAGCGTCCGACATGTGGACTGCCGTCACTGCCTGTTTGTATTATTCTTTTGGGGCACGACCAGGTTGCGGTCGATGTACCCATTGTATGTATATTTTACTTTCTGTACTAGGATTACCCCACGGAGGGGTGCACGGATAGCCGGGTTCTAGAGGGCAACAAGCCCGGATCTCATGGCATTGAGACGGAGGGGGCTTTACTCTAGAATTGGCGGGCTGTTCGCCGCACTCGTAGGGGGTATAGGGTTGACCCAGGAGGGGTGCCCAAGTTACCGGATTCCGTGAAGTGCTGGGTGGTCCATTCACGTTGCTGAAGGAGGCTGCCTCGCTTCAGGTTTTGGCGGGTAACTTGCCGCGCCCGTAGGGGTCTAGGATTTCATTGCACAGGCTATCCACACGACCAGGGGAACGTCGGGTTTCAGTAGCGGCTCTGTGAAACCCGGGGATCCCAGATATCTGTATTGATCTGTGTTGCTATACATTTCTGTGTTGCATTTTCTCACGCCTTGAGCGAAATACTATATATTGGTATATATATTAGTAGATGTTGTATATGTTTTGCATCCGCGCTAGTCCAGTCCCCGCTCTGTCGTTAGTTAGCTAACCTAACGGGTGATGACGGGACCCAGTGGCGAATGCGGATGGCATATACGTACGTCAGTATATTTTCGTTCTTTGTGGTGTGATCAATTGATGGGACTGCATTGATTCGGATCAATGCAAGTTAAAGAAACCTAATCTGATGTTGTTGGAACACTTTTTCAAAAAGCTGTTATTGCAAGGGCGTTCTCTTTTGTTTTGCACAGTGGTATTCAGTTGGAATATCCTGCTCCTCAGTCGACGAGGCAAGGGCCGAGATCCCTTCACCGGGAGTGACCCCTTGGACAAAAGTTTGCGTTAGGGCAGTAACTTCGCTATAGCCGATTACTTTTGCTTTGCATCGTGGTATTCATTTGGAATATCCTGCACCTCATTCTACGGGGAAAGAGTCGAGATCCCTTCACCGGGAGTGACCTCTTTAGCGAAGGTTTTCGTTACTATATTTTTCTAAAAAGCTATCCGTTCCTTCAACGATATCAAGTTCATTACGTTAAAGGTTTTCGCCAGAAACCATTCGTAGCCCTCCGTCGTTTCATATGGATAGTCAATAGTATTCAAGCTGTGTATGTTGGCCAAAGTCAAGGCACAGTGTTTGGTAGCTGTTGGGTATTCATATGCAGCAAAGATAGATGCGTTGGTTTGGGACAGTCGTACTGCCATTTTGGCCAAAGTCAAGGGTATGTACGGGTGGGTTCAAATTAACCAGGAAAATGACGGGTAGAACTTGACATGTGACTTATGATATGTTGGCCAAAGTCAAGGTCATAAGAGCATGGGGTAAAAATCCACATCGGGAGTTTCAAAAGTACTGAAACTTGCCAGATATGCGCATACCTTCTGGAGTGTGATAACGTGAGCGGATTCCGTCACGTTATCATGCGATGAGAGTTGGATCCCGATTCCCACTGATGAGTTGGTTTACTCCTCGGGTTATACCGGCTAATTCTTCTTTCAGGTTTGGGGAAGAATTTGACGTTACAGTAGGAGGTTTCCAGATTAGATAAATTGGTAACCATTCTGATCTAGGTTAGAGTGCACGCTGAGTGTTTCTTTTCTCTCTCTCTCTGGCAGCGACCATTGACCCGACCCTAGAGTAATGACTCAGTGACCAAGTTGACCGAACCTTCTTTACACTGGCTTTTGGATTGTCAGAGTTGCAAACCTCATTGCCACTCCTACTTTTACCCTTTTCTCCAGGACACCCCGTATTACTACGAACGTCCACTTCCATTGGACAAAACCATCGTATGGTTATATACGAACTCGAAGGACTTCGAGGATGGTTTCCGGTTCAGGAGAAAACGAATTGGACTATTCAGTTGTCTTTTCCTTTTACCTTCTCTCAGGTTGCGAGTACTCCTTGGTTTAGGAGATAGTACACCTATTACGCAAATTGGCCTGTCTTCTTCCAGACATTAGGCTGGTGCCGACCGGTAGGGAATGAAGAAAGCCAATTAGCCTAAACGGTGTACGGAAGGTATTAAGTTCAGACAAAGCAAGGGATTAGTAAGAGGGCAAAGTAAATTGCGACTGCTATTCACGACCAAACCAAGTATTTCTTCGTCAATCCTAAATCACCTATTTCTAAGGTTTATTCGGGTGTCTTTTATCTTCACCTTCTCTCGCGTTGTGAGTGCTCCTAGGATTAGGACAGTACACCCTTTATGCTTTTTGGATAGTCTTCTTCCAAACCATAGGCTGGTGCCGAACGGTAGGGAAGGAAGAAAACCATTTGGCCTAAAGGGGTGTACAGAAGGTAATGACTAAAGACATATAAAGGGATTTGGGGAAATGGCAAAGATTTATACGGTTACAGTTGTGAATCTGGATAATAGAAGAGGCATTACTATGAATACCAGGATACCCCATCGAAACATTTCAATGTTTCAGTTTCACTGTATACTGTTAAAAGAAAACTGATTTCCCGATTAGATACTTACTCCAGGGTATGTATTTACCAGGTATGATTCTCACATCTGTATGGTTTTACAGATGATGAGTGGGAGTAAGTTATTGGGAATTAGGTGACCATCCTCATTATATCGGGATTCGTTGTAATTGGTGATATTTGAGGAAGCCACCTGGGTTGTTTGCCGGTCGGCAAATATTTGGTTTTGAATATCCGTTGTTATGCACCAATTTCAAATTGATATATCTGTACATCTATTTTTATAGAGTGAGACATACCTTTTTGAAATTATGTCTATGACATTTACCTATATCAGTGGATAGTTAGGTAATGAGCATTGAACAGCGGTGTAATTCTTCTTAACCAAAAGTACAGTTTTCAACCTACGACACACAGTGAATGAGTCACTAGACTCAAGGGACTTATACAGAGTATCGTATATTGTCCAGTGTCCATTAGGACAGAGGGGTTGGTCCTCGTACTATATTCTGTTTACTTTTAACTTCTCTAGTTCTTAAACATGTGTTTCGTAGAAACACAGGGTTTAAGTTTTGAGAAGCTATAGGTATAAGAATAGAGTAGAGAACCAGGTATTGCAAGCATCGGGATTCTTTGAGATTATCGAAGATGTAGATACTTGAGTATGGTATTCAGATGATAGTAATGAAGACTTGCTTCTCTTTCAGGTTACTCATAATTGGAAGCACTCCTAAGTTGAGTAACGCTGATCGGCCTCTTTTCCACTTAGTTGACATGCACTGGAGACAGCTGCATGATTTGAATCTGGTTCAATTAAATCAGTGCCTCTGTTTCTTGGATATAGAACAGTTCATATCTTGACATTGTTAAGATACGGGGAGTTGTCCGGCTTATGCTTAAAACCAGACTCTGGACAACTCAAGGCACGTTTCAGTAATGGCTGTTTGTGGGTTGACCCGGGCTATGACGAGGGTTGATTTTCTACCATCTGGAGATCAATAGAGATACTGTTCTTGACTCGCCACAGTTTTATCAAAAATGGATTTTTTAAGAAAAACAGTAGTGGGAGTATGGTAGAACTGGAAGTGATTCCAGAACCGCAAACGATTACTGAAGATTTGATAAGAACCTAAAGATTCAATCTGGTTTGACATTCCATTGGCCACTCCACAGATATGGTGGGTAACCTCAGGCACTCGAGAGGTACTTCGGGATGCTCAAGGACGGTGGCAGGGAAGTTCTTGTTTACCCAGACTTACCATTGCTGTTGTTCCAGACTGTGAGACCCGGCAGGAGGATAAATATAGCGTCGTTCTAAACTGGCTTTAGAAGTGCACGTCTATATGACTCTGCCAGAGGGTTGTCGTAGTCAGTGGGAGCAGCGGAAGCATTGGAGGACATCAGGCTTATGTCTGTTTATAGACTAAAGCAGATATAGCGGAGATAGATCATCTATTTCTGATGTGACAGTCATAGGTTTGACTTCATCAGAATAGGGGATGGATCTGTTAAGAAGGTAGTAGGGTGTGATGTCCTGGTATTTGATGACATACACAGAGTAGGAAGTGATATTCCTATACTACAATCGGTTATACGTTGGTCGTCACATAGTGGTTTCTCCACATAGGATTTGGATATTATATCAGACATTCTGGTTACTAGATCTATAGTTTTAGATCTAGATTTGGGTGGTTTCCCAATCTGGGTACTTAGACAGCATTCTATGAGTATTTAGAATGAGTGACTCCTAGCATGGTGGTATACCTGCAGGTGATGGAGTCACCCTCTCTAAAGGTGTCTTACAGACTAAAGGGGAGAGGGATGTACATGATTGGCAGATCACTTGCTTAGGCAATTGAGTCAATCATGAGATGTCAAGTACCACACCAGATGTTGTTCTTGCAGTAGATGAAATAAGTTGATATTCATCCAAATCCTGGAGAAACAATTGGAAGCAGTTATAGAACATAAGTTGATGTTCTAGGGAATTGATAACGGCAGCCTCCTTTAGGAGACGGTTATCATTCCAGGCTTCCAAGGTGACCTGGATAGCAGAGTGGCTGTCAGAGTTATAGTTTTCCCTCTGACGAGGGGCAGTATTTTTGGACAGGTGGTCCAGGTGGATACTGAGGGAAGGCATGGCGCAGGATACTGATTAAGTTCAGTTGTCGATACAGTCTAAGAAGTTTGGATTTGGAGTTCATTTATGAGCTAGGTCCCATCAGACATCCAGACATTCTAAGACAGGTATTGCTCATTTCGGGAGATGGCTTTCTCCGCGAACATGGGATATAGAGAGATATAGAAAGAGACACCAGAGCGGATCCACTCACTGAGGCTATTCCTCGAACGCACTAGTTTCGCAAACGAGCTTTGTGAGACTGACTAGTAGAGGAGTTGGGTGTTCGGTATCACACGGGCTGTGAGTATGCGACATCGCAATAATTAGCCTTGAGTGAAAGTGGGAGATTGTTGGAGATAGTGCCCTCAGAGTCAATTATTGGATCACAGGCACGTGATTGCAATGATTGAGGGGAGGACCTATCCCAGTAGGACAGTCTTACTCGAGATGATAGTATGCTATCTGGTTTATCTTTATCATCGTGTACTGCTTTAGGTGACCTTACGAGTCGCTATTGCACGTTGATAGAGCCCCTAGGATTCTTGCTTGACTACCGGCAGTATGAGGGCGATCATATACGTGGGAGCTGGTGGTCTATAAGCACATCCTTAAAAGGTCCCTAGTCGTGGGAGTTTCGAGACAGGGCATCGATTCACCAGAGTAGACTAGTGTATACAGTCGAGACCCCGACGAGGGGCGGTGGCCGGTCTCACAAGCCACTGGTGTCAGTTGGTTCACCTAAGATGTATACAGGTGCTCATTGGGTTATGAGTACACCGGACAGGACTCGTCGGGAACCTGCTAGTAGGGATTATACCAGACGTCAGATAGCAGTTCCCTGGTGACATGTGTACAGGTTAGTTCATCGACCTGAGATCGTCATTTGTCTCGTGTGAGTTCCCACTGTGCTTTGATTACTACCCTACCACGGCTCAAAGGAGTCGTGCAAACAGGTTTTAGTTGGGTGCAGTCCCGAGCCACATGGAGGCAGTGAGCGGATCTGCAGGGGTTCGTCTCTCCCGGTATTGGGGGTGAGGTCGCGCTGTGTCTAGGAGAGCCAGAACATGAAAAGTCCTTGGCCAAGGCAGGAGATTTGCTGGTAGGTATTCCAGTAGTATCTCAGGGTGTTCTAGGCTATACTCCGACATGACTTGTACCGCTTTTGGGGGTCTGACTTTTACCAACCCCCTAGGCCCGCCATGCGATGCTCATAGACGAACGGACCGGACTGTACGGATATTGTCATTGACAGGCTCAGTAGGGTGTCAGGATGAGTTCGCTCGTCGACGTCCCTTTTGGTCAATACCTGGTAGCCCGTTACGTATTGGCTTATACCTCTGACGTGCTAGTGGTTAAATCCACACCCATAGTATTGACGAGTCTTTAGAGTCCACCACACTCAGTTACTTAGGTTTCGGGCGAAACGCTGTAGAGGCCGTATGGAGATATGGCAGGGTTCGATCAGATACGTGCGGTATTGCACGGATCGTGATCGGACGGTTTTTACTAGCCGGCTTTGGCTTAAGCCGGATTCTAGTATTAGATAGTGTAGTTTTGTCTCTTTGCATTTGTGTTCAGTGGGAATACAAATGCGGGCATGTATTTGCAGTCGCGGGGTTTTCCTGTAATTTATTACGTGGGGTTGCCAGTTTGCATTCCGTTCCGGCCAGTTTTCCTTCATTCCTTCTCGGCCGGACTTTTCGTTGGAGGGGGTTAATTGCAAGTTTGCAATTAACTTATTTGTGAGGGGCTTTCTTGCATTTGTGAATTATGATGGGACTAGCATCATGATGACATTCTTTTCTTGTCTATATCATTGCTTTTCATATGATGGTTGTAGGATTGATGAGTGAGATGAGAGTGACCATTTTCTATATTGTTTTTCCTTTTTTATTTTTGATTTATACTTGGAGATTAATTCTTTTTCTCTCTCCAATCTCATTCTAGAGAGAGGGGGCCGGCCACATCTAGTGAGGAGAGGGTTTTTCATTTGGGAGAGAAAAAATTGATTCATCTCATTTTCATGCTCCTTTGCTTGCAAAAATTCCAAGCTTCTCTCATTCATTCATTCTTCTCCTCACATCCCTCCATCATGGCAACTCCCACAAACCCTAAAGAGACAACTCACTACACTATTCTATAGCATCTCTTGGACGCGTCGGCTAGCCAACTTCGCGCCCGAGTTGCCTCGGTCAAGAGGCGGGAGCCCGTAAAAGATTCCGGCTATGTGGTGTCCTTTCCGACGAGACGATGATGGACGGAGAATCCGTGGGAGATCGGAGTGGAGACGAAGCCCGAAGGACACGGATCGCTCGGTATACTTCTCTACTCTTTTCTATTTTGCTAGTTAGCTAGGTTAATGGCCCGATCCGGGTGAAAAGTCCGCGGTGGTGCCGGTTTGCAAAGTTCGCAAAGTTTTTGTTTCCGCGTTTCCGGCGTCGGATCGACGGCCGGGGCGCCCCCGCGGGCTTACAGAAATGTGACATATTAGACGATCAGACCGGACTGTACGGTAAGTGTTACTGGTTGGATTCTCAGGAGTATGAGCGGTCTTGCTCGTTGATCTTCTGATCGCTCAATACCCGGGTGGCCGTTACGTTTAGCAGACCGCTTGCGGCTTGTGGGTGTTTGATATGATCATCACCTACTGCCGGCGTATTGACGAGTCTTTAGAGTCCTACACAGAGGTTTCCTGGCTCAAGCGAAACGAAATAGGAGCGCATATGAGATATGTGCGGGACCTAGAATAATACCAGTATGTGATACTGTATTCTATTCTCACGATCTGTATCATTGGACATTTATATGAGATATAGCCGGGTTACCGAATCAAGTGTTGATTCGATACATTGATACACTTGATATTAGTCGGTTATATGCAGTATGACCGGATCATTAAATCAAGTGTTGATTTAATGATTTAATGTATAATTATATATTTGATATATTACTTTACATTAACTAGTATTTGTTCACTTAAGATTGATTTTCTCACTTGATTGTGCACAGTGTATATATGATATATGTTTGTGCACTAGTTTGTATCATGTTTGATGATACATGCAAACTTGGGTGTGCATGCTTTAAACCATAGTTTAGGTTAATGGTTAAGGTATTATTTATTTATTTAATTTGGCAAGAAATAAAATGGTGGCTTGTTTTGTTTTATTCTTGAAGCTTCATGAAGCTTTGAAAGTCTTAACCATTTTGTTTCTTTCCTTAACCTAACCATTTACCTAAACCATAGTTTAGTCTCTACACAAGTTAACTCACCCATGGTTGCTAAATGATAAGCATCACTTGATTTTCTATTTTGGGGATTATTCATTTTATTCTTTTCTTTCTTCTTCTTCTTCAAGAAGAAAGAAAACCTTTGCTAGAAAATTTCAAGTGTTGGAATCAAGTGAGAAATCCAAATCCAAAGTGAACCCACTTCCTATTTCTTCATCCTCTACCACTTGCCATGTTGTATTGGGTGTTTTCTTCATAAGGTTCATGACCAAGTGATGATGGAGCTTGAGTTAAAGTTGCCTCGACGTAAATCATCTTCGGCATCGAAATCAACGACCTAGCCCGCTCATTTCTCCGACGAAACCATCGCTAGAGTCTGGGATCCCAGTGATCGCAGCGAAGGGACGTCATCATGGAGCTATTGAAGTGGAGGACCGGATCTACAAAGGTTGTATTTCCATTCACTTATTAGCAAAGTAGTTTTCTTGCTTTTCTTTTTCGCCTTACCTCTAGTAATCAATCTAGTTTAGGGTTTCTCGGAACCGCAAAATTTGAATTTGGCATGGTTGATGCCTTGTGGAACCTCTTGAGTGTGCCTAAGAACCGTACAGTTGTATCAGAGCCAAGCTAGAGCCTTAGGCGATGAGTAGACGAAATTAGAAGTCCGTTCGAACCCGAAATCCTAATCGAATACCCCTCTCTGTACAATTTTTGAAACTGTGGATTTTTCCAGATTAAAAATGCTTAAAAAATTCAGCAGGAAGTTTTAAGAAATACAGTGCAAAACGACAAAATGATGAGCCCAAAGCACCGCGGAACCGCGGCACAAACTTGGTTTATGCGGCGGTTCCGCGGCCAAATGATGACGTAATCCCTTACTTTTTGCACAGTAATTTCTTTCTGTACATGCTGTATTTTCTGGGAATTTTTAATGTTTACTCAAGAGTTGAGTTTTCTAGGTTGTATTGGGAGTTCGTAGATTCGATCGGATTGTCTAATTTTGTCTATGTGTTTTTCCGGGTAATTTTAGAATATGTTAAAAAGTTCGACCGGATATAAATACCCACTTTTTCCCCTGCTGGGAAATTTCCAAGTGTTGGATTTTTCCGAAGTTTAATAATGTTCTAAGTAGTGCAAGTAACGCGATGGTCCCTCTAGAAGACAACAAACCTTAACTCGATTATGTGACCGTCTTGAACTGCCCTTTGAACCTTAGGGTTTGGGGGAGTACGGCGTGCCACATGTGAGGCGTTGGCTTGACCCTTCTACGGCTGGACCGTTGGTACTGAGGCATGAAGTGAATGTTTTTAAACTTATTTCATGTGTTGAGCTGTTATCGGGAAAACATGGGTGTTTGATTGTTCGATCGGAAAGTTTAACATTTTCTGTTTATCTGGAATGTGATACAATATTTAGAATTCACAAGTAGTTATGAGATAACTAATATGAGTGTTATAAACATAGCACTTTAGTCTCACTTGATCGGTTGCCACGGAATTTTGATGCGATCAAAAGTCCGTTGCAATCATGTAGCGTACGCGGATACTCGCCGGATAAACTTAATAGACAGCTACACCCCTTAGCCCCGACCAAGTGACTGTAGGAGAACCCCGTCGCCGAAAGCATCCGTTCGGGTGCTCGCGGTAGCGGTGTTCCGCCTTGGTGCACTTCATCGACGGTATCGGGGGTGCGGCCGTCTACTAAAGTTTTCGACGAGCATTCGATCAGAATGTCGGGAATCCTGTTGAATTGCCCGACTTGATATTGAAAAGTGTTTTCGATAAATGAGACTAAAATGCGGGGTTTATAATTGTTAGGCATGTGATGTCTAAGGAATTCAGATGGTTAGGCATGCGATGTCTAAGGAGGTTGCGGATTCCAACTGTTGTAGTTTTACACTTTCTTTTCTATGACCGTAAGTGTAATATGTGATATCGCCGGTTTCGTTGCTATATGTCAACGACGATTGGGATGGGCATATTTACTTACGTTGATGACATGTGATGTTATGTGTTGCTGGATATGTCATATTGGATCGTCGTGTTTGAATAGCCGGGTTTTTTTTATGTGAGATGAGAGTTTTTATTTTCATTCATGTAAATTTAATTGTATGTAATATTCTTTTATTGGGGAACTTCCAGGTTGCAGAATATGTCACCGTTGATGTATAATATTTACTTTTCCGCATTAGGATAGACCCAAGGAGGGGAGCACAAGTAACCGGGTTCTAGGGTCCAGTGGGAGACCATCTCGAGGAGTCGAGTCCGGGTCTCCTAACCCTAGAATTGGTAGGGTTGCTTGCCGCTCTCGTAGGGGTCTAGGGGTGTGGGATTGGCTATTCATCATGACCGTGGAATCCGTGTTTTATACAGGCTCGTATTGAAAACACGGACGTCCTAGTATATCCAATATTTCATATGTTTCTTCTGCTGCGATATCTGTGATGTGATCATTTGATATGTTGTGATAGATACTATATATAGTATATTTGATATATTATATAGACGTTACTTATGTTTTACACCCACGCTAGCCCTGCCCCGCTCTGCTGTTAGTCACCTAACCAAACGGTGCACGAGGGGACATCGAGGCGAATACGGATGGCTTAAGTGTACGTCGTATTTATCTGTGATGTTTAGGTGACTAACATGATGGGACTTCATTAATGAGATTAATGAAATAAAAGAAACCTAATGATGTTGTGGAATCGAATTTTCAAAAACAGGTAGCTACAGTTCTTGCTTTGCATCGCCGTGTTCCTTGTAGAACATCCTGCACCTTATTCGATAAGGAAAGGGCCGAGATCTCTTCACCGGGAGTGACCCCTTTAGCAATAACTGGCAGATGCTACACCCTTCGGTTTGTCTTTTGATTGCTTCTATTGTTTTTGCTTTGCACAGCGGTATATATGATATATCCTGCACCTCATTCGACGAGGAAAGAGCCGACGATCCCTTCACCGGGAGTGACCACTTTAGCGAAACTTGTAAAAGCCTAAAAAACACACCATTTTAAAATCATTTGATTCGACAACGATATCAAGTTCATTACGCAATAGGTTTTCAGAAAAACCTATCGTAGCCCTTCGTCATTTCAGATAAGTCCTACTTAGTATTCGTGCTACGTTTGTTGACCTCCGTCAAGCCGTAGTGTGCGGTAGCTAACTAGTATTTATCTGCTTATGCATATGATGCAGATTGGGTTAGGGTAGTCGTACGGCCTTGTTGACCTCCGTCAAGGGTCGTGCGGGTGGGTTTGATTCAATCAAGAAATGACGGGTTGAACTTGACTAGTAGCCTGTGGTTTTTTGTCCTCCGTCAAGGACATAGGGTGCTAGGGGCAAAATTATCGGGAGTTTCAAGTGTTGAAATTTGCAATGAGATTGCTTACCTTCTATGAGATAGTTGGATCCCGATACCCGCTGCGAGTAAGAGTTACTCCTGGGAGAGTTTTATACATTACAATTAGCCGATCAAGTAGGTGTCTAGAAAGGTGTCAACGGGGTTACGCCTCTGGGAAAACGAGGTTTACATTAATTAGGTCCGTGCGAAAGCACGGGGTACCTCCCTCAAAGTACCGACACTGGCCTGGCTGAAAGATTGGCGAACTTGTAGCGTGTAATTAATCCCGGCTAGTCTCTCCTTTTAGGGTTTGAAGAAAGATTTGATAAAAACAGTGGGAGCCATCCTGGTTAGATAAAATAATAACAAATCTGATCTTGTAAGAGCATACGCTAAGTGTTTTCTTCTCTCTTTTTCTCCAGGTAGCGACCATATCACGCCTTAATCAAGATAATAATACGGATATATTGACCGAACCCGCTTGTTATACTGAGCTGGGGAACGTTGGTCCCGCTCCAACTTATAATTGTTATAAGACAGAGCAGGAAATAGGGGAATGCCAGAATTCCCATGCCGTCCAAACGAAGAAAGTGCATGCTGATGCATCATCTTCGGGTGTGTTCATTATAAAGAACTGTTTCTCAATGTCCTTTACGTCCTGGGTATATGATACCGGATCAGGATCCCAGATATGTAATCTGTTACATAGGGCTACAGAAAGGTAGAGAACTGAGAACGGGTGATAAGTTTCATGAGACAGAAAACGGTACAAGTGTTGCAGCCAAGTCTGTTGGTCACTGTCACCCTGTATTACCAGTACATTGATTCTGAACAAATGTTATTAGATACCGAACCTGATATACAAAATCATATCAGTCCCTTTATTAGTAAAGAAATGATAAAATTTTGTATTGTTGGATAATGTTTTGAACATTTCCTATATCAAAAGTTGATCGGTTCAGGAACGTTATCTAAAAGCATTGACGTTCTAAATCAAACTACAGTTCTTAGTATACAAAACACACAAAAGAGGAAGAGTTCAGAAATGAATGAATCCTTCTTGAAGTATTGTAGACTAGGTCATATCAATGCGACCCGACTAGCTGAAGTTACATTTAGATGCATATTTAAATCTGTTTGAATTTACATCTTTTGAAACTTGCCAGTCATGTCACAGAGATAAGATGACCATAGCTCTGTTTATTGGAAGCAGAGAAAGAGTTAGTGAACTCTTGGGATGATACATATTGATGTATGAAGGTCCCCTGTCTACACATGCTAAGACCGGTTCTTTGTACTTCATTACATTCTCTGATAATCTCTCAAGATTCAGACATATGTTCCTGTTGAAACACAAGTCCGAACCTTTTGAGATATTCACGGAATATAAGTTAGAAGTAGGGAACCTAAATACGGGTATAAGTATTATGTCCTTTGATGAGATCAAGGAGGAGAATACTTGAGCATGGAATTCCTGGAATATTCTAAAGGAGAATGAGATTCTCTCTCAGCATTACTCCTTCGTATACACCATAGCACGATGGTATATCGGGGCGGAGCAATAGCACCCTATGTGATATGGTGTGCTCTATGATGAGTACTACTAAGTTTCCTATTTCCTTTTTGGAGTTATGCACTTGAGAAGCTGCATACCTATTGAATAGGGTTCAAATCAAATCAATTGCCTACCACTTCATATGTGATATGGAAAGGGAAGAGCCCATATCTTAAAATGGTTAAGATTTGTGGTTGTCCGGACTATGTCTAAAAGCAAAATCCGAACAAGCTCGAGGCAAGGTCTGTTAAGTAGAACTGGAAAGGTTCCAGCTTTCCAAACTGCAGCTGATGATTTGGTAGAACCAAAGGATTCAATAGTAACCAACGAACCTCAGCCTCTCCGCCGATCTAGTAGGGTTCCTCACCCACCTGAGAGTTACTTCGGTTTCTCTATGACAGTGGGAGCGAGGATTGCATCATCAGATGATGACCCAACTAGTTTCGAGCAGGCCATCGAGAGTAGGGACTCTGTAAGAATGGCTGGATGCTTAGCGATCTAAGATGGAATCCATGTACACCAGCAAAGTATGGGCATTGGTTGCTTTATCTGAAGGGTTAAATCCCCATCAGGAGCAAGTATATCTTGAGAAGAATACTTGGTGTACATGGAAAGGATGAGACTTTCAAAGCTAGACTTGTTAAAGCTTTGCATCATTAACCAGGTATGGATTATGATGAAACCTTTTCTAAGTAGCTAAGCTTAAGTCCATCCAGATCCTACTTGCTACAGCTACATACCATTACAATGATATCTGGCGGTTGGGTGTCATGACTGCTTTTCTAAATGATGTTTTAGAAGAGAGCGTCTATAAGTACACAGCCAGAGGGCTTCGTAGACAGTGGGAGCAGCGGAAACGTGTGCAAGATGCTTTACAGAATAAAGCAGGCATCGCGGATTTGGAATGTCTGTTTTGATGTGTTGGTCAAAGAGTTTGACATCATCAAAATGGAAGATGAACCTTGTATATACAAAAAGGTAGTAGAGTGTATGGTGCTGATCCTCATAGAGTACGTGGATAACATACTCTTGATAGGGAAGTAGTTTCCTATGCTACGCTCGGTCAATCTCCGCTTATCACAAGGATTCTCTATATAGGATCAAGATGATACCTCCTAAATCCTGAGATTTGATCTATGAGATAGAAGTAATTGGATGTTAGGATTCTCACTAGTTGCAGTGAGATGGTATCAATCGATCCTGGGAAGAATCACTGGAAAGGTTCCAGAGTGATAAGAACGACTGAATGTCAGTCACAGGCATTGTCTATACCCTCAGTGGAGGGACGGTATGTTGGAAGAGTTTCAAGCTAGATGCCGTGGCTTACTAGGCGATAAAGGCTAGATACATCGCTACTTAAGATGCTACCAAAGAGGTTGTATGGGTGTATAATAGTTCATGAGATGAACTTAGTTCCTCCCATTGTGTGACAATGGAGTTGTGGCTTACGCCATGGAACGTCCGTCTCATCAGTGATCCAGACATATTCTGAGGCAGCGACACCTGATCATGGAAATAGTAGATCTCCAGGGTGATCGAGGTTAGGAGAGTAGACTCAGAGGACAACACGGCGGATCCACTCACAAAGGCCTTTTCCCAGAGAGAGACTTTTATTGGATGGTTGAGTATGAGATACTGCAACCACTGCTACAGATGGCCCAGTGCAAGTGGGAGAATGTTAGTGATATGTATACCCTAGAGGCCATTACTATACATAGGATGTATATTGTAGTGGATGCTGGGACATATATAGGGAGGACTTTCTTGCTCGACATGATAGTATGCTATCTGGTTGCCCTTTATCTTAACGTGTACACTGATTGTCTCTCTATTACATGATGGTAAAGCCCTTAGGATGTGTACTTGACTACCTGGACTATGATGCGGATTATACTAGTGGGGACATGGTAGTCCATAAGTACATCCTTCAAGGTCCCTAGTCGTGGGTGTATCGAGACGGGGCATCGATATTCCAGAGATTGTTGGAGATAGTGCCCTCAGAGTCAATTATTAGGTCACAGGTACGTGATTGTAATGATTGAGGGAGGACCTATCCCGGTAGGACAGTCTTACTCGAGATGATAGTATGCTATCTGGTTTACCTTTATCATCGTGTACTGTTTTAGGTGACCTGACATGTCGCTATTACACGTTGATAGAGCCCCTAGGATTCTTGCTTGACCACCAGCAGTATGAGGGCGATCATATAAGTGGGAGCTGGGGGTCTACAAGCATATCCTTAAAAGGTCCCTAGTCGTGGGAGTTTCGAGACCGGGCATCGATACTCCATTAGTAGACTAGTGTATACAGTCGAGACCCCGACGAGGGGCGGTGGCCGGTCTCACAAGCCACTGGTGTCAGTTGGATCACCTAAGATGTATACAGGTGCTCATTGGGTTATGAGTACACCGGACAGGACTCGCCGGGAACATGCTAGTTGGTCATATACCAGACGTCAGATGGCAGTTCCCTGGTGACATGTGTGCAGGTTAGTTCATCGACTTGGGGATCGTCATTTGTCTCGTGTGAGTTCCCACTGTACTTTGATTACTACCCTACCACGGCTCAAATGAGTCGTGCAAACAGGTTTTAGTTGGGTACAGTCCCGAGCCACATGGAGGCAGTGAGCGTATCTTCAGGGGTTCGTCTCTCCCGGTATTGGGGGTGAGGTCGTGCTGTGTCTAGGAGAGCCATTACACAAAGTCCTTGGCCAAGGCAAGGAGATTTACTGGTAGGTATTCCCGTAGTATCTCAGGGTGTTCTGGGCTACACTCCGACACGACTTGTACCGCTTTTGGGGGTCTGACTTTTACCAACCCCCTAGGCCCGCCATGCGATGCTCATAGACGAACGGACCGGACTACACGGATATTGTCACTGACAGGCTCAGTAGGGTGTCAGGATGAGTTCGCTCATCGACGTCCCTTTTGGTCAATAGCTGGTGGCCCGTTACGTATTGGCTTATACCTCTGACGGGCTAGTGGTTAAATCCACAGCCATTGTATTGACGAGTCTTTAGAGTCCCCCACACTTTCAGTTACTCAGCTTTCGGGCGAAACGCTGTAGAGGCCGTATGGAGATATGGCAAGGTCCGATCAGATACGTGCGGTATTGCACGGATCAGGATCGGACGGTTTGTACTAGTAGCCGTATAGGATTATGGCAGGGTTCGATCAGATACGTGCGGTATTGCACGGATCAGGATCGAACGGATAATACTAGCCGGCTTTGGTTTAAGCCGGTCCTAGTTTAGTACAGTGTAGATTTTGTCTCTTTGCATTTGTATCCGGACGGAATACAGATGCGGGTGTGTATGCACAGTATCGGGGTTTTCCTGTAATTTATTACGGGACCAGTTTTCTGGAGTTGCCAGTTTGCATTCTGTTCCGGCCGGTTTTCCTTTGTTCTTTCCCGGCCGGACTTTTCCGATGGAGGGGGTAATTTGCAGTTTTGCAAATTACATTTGTGGAGGGGTTTTATTGCAAAAGGGTTTGATATGATAAGAATCTTTTCTTTTGCACCATGCTTTTGTTTTAATATGATTTGATTGAATGAGGATGAGATTTGAAAGAGTATGGTGTGATTTGAAATGAAGTATGGTGTATGTTTCTTTGACCTTGGATGTGGTCACCATTTTTTTGATCCTACACTCACCTCCCTTTGTTTTTCCTTCCCACCAATTTCCTACTTGATTGGGCCGGCCACATTTTGGTGAGAGAGAGAGAGAATGGTTCATTTTTGTATGAGGAAATTTCATGATCTCATTTTTTATCTTGCACACAAAACCTTCTCACCTCTCCAAAGTTCTTCTTGATTCCTCCATCCAAAGGCAACAAACCCCAAAGAGACAAGTAGCCTCTACACTACACTTCCTACAGCAAATCTTGGACGCGTCGATTCGCCAGCTTCGCGCCCGAGTTGCCTCGGTATTGAGGTGGGAGCCCGTAAAAGCTACAGGCGATGTGGTGCCCTTTCCGACGAGGAGGAGACGGACGGAGATCCCGCGAGGAGATCGGAGTGGAGATGAAGACCGGAGGACTCGGATCAGTCGGTACATCTCTTCCCTTTCTTGTAGATGGTTTAGACTTGTTAATGGTTCGATCCGGAGTTTAGTGCGCGGTGGTGCCGGTTTGCTAAGTCCGCAAAAATTTAAGTTATTCACCGCTTCCGCATTCCGGCGTCGGATTGACGGCCGGGGCGCCGCCGTGCACTTACAGTGGTATCAGAGACTCACCATTAACTTAGTCTAGCTTTGTGTAATGTGTTTGCATTTCCGATCGATCAAAAAGTTCCAAAACTGCATTTTACCCACGACAGTTTCTGTTGAAATTTTTCAGTCTCGAAAAATTTTTCAGGTTGTAAAATATTGATGTACTGGAAAATCTAAGAGTTCTGTAAAAATTTGACGAAGTAACTCCACAGTTGGAGCGCGGAACAGCCGCGAAAACCACCTTTGTGCGGCCCTTCCGCCGCGCACTATTCACATCACTTCACCATTTTTTTACAGAGGCCTTCTGGGCTTAAAATATGGGCTTTGGAATATTAAAATTGGGCCAATTGTTTCTGTGAGTGCTACAGTTTTCTTTGGGGCCCACTTGTTAATTGTTTGATCAATCGGAAATTTTTTAAACACATTTTTCACAGTATTTACATTATATCTGCGACCGTGAATGTCACTCGATCGGTAAATCCGGTCTAACTGCTATAGCCCGGTTAGACGGATTTGCGAACGTGACTTTCACGTTGATGTTCTATGTATTTGCTGTGATGTTGCGGATCGGTCGCGGGGGATAGCCTGGATGCAATGCTAGTACAGTATTTTTGTATTATGTACATTTGATATTGCGGGGCGAGCGTCCGACATGTGGACTGCCGTCACTGCCTGTTTGTATTATTCTTTTGGGGCACGACCTGGTTGTGGTCGATGTACCCGGTGTATGTATATTTTACTTTCTGTACTAGGATTGCCCCGTGGAGGGGTGCACGGATAGCCGGGTTCTGGAGGGCAACAAGCCCGCATCTCATGGCATTGGGACGGAGGGGGCTTCACTCCAGGATTGGCGGACTATTCGCCGCACTCGTAGGGGGTACAGGTTGACCCAGGAGGGGTGCCCAAGTGACCGGATTCCGTGAAGTGCTGGGTGGTCCATTCACGGTGCTGAAGGGGGCTGCCTCGCTTCAGGTTTTGGCGGGTGACTTGCCGCACCCGTAGGGGTCTAGGTTTTCATTGCACAGGCTATCCACACGACCAGGGGAACGTCGGGTTTCAGCGGCTCTGTGAAACCCGGGGATCCCAGATATCTGTATTGTTTCTGTGATGCTGTTCATTCTCTGTGATGTTGCATTTTATTCACGCCTTGAGCGAATATAATATATTGGTATATATATTAGTAGATGTTGTATATGTTTTGCATCCGCGCTAGTCCAGTCCCCGCTCTGTCGTTAGTTAGCTAACCTAACGGGTAATGACGGGACCCAGTGGCGAATGCGCATGGCATATACGTACGTCAGTATATTTTCGTTCTTTGTGGTGTGATCAATTGATGGGACTGCGTTGATTCGGATCAATGCAAGTTAAAACAAACCTAATCTGATGTTGTTGGAACACTTTTCAAAAAGCTGTTATTGCAAGAACGTTCATTTCTGTTTTGCATCGTGGTATTCATTTGGAATATCCTGCTCCTCAGTCGACGAGGCAAGGGCCGAGATCCCTTCACCGGGAGTGACCCCTTGGACAGAAGTTTGCGTCAGGGCATTAACTTCACTATAGCCGATTACTTTTGCTTTGCACCGTGATATTCAGTTGGAATATCCTGCACCTCATTCTACGGGGAAAGAGCCGAGATCCCTTCACCGGGAGTGACCTCTTTAGTAAAGGTTTTCGTCACTATATTTTCTAAAAAGCTATCAGTTCCTTCAACGATATCAAGTTCATTACGTTAAAGGTTTTCGCCAGAAACCATTCGTAGCCCTCCGTCGTTTCATATGGGTAGTCAATAGTATTCAAGCTGTGTTTGTTGGCCAAAGTCAAGGCACAGTGTTTGGTAGCTGTTGGTTATTCATATGCAGCATAGATAGATGCGTTGGTTTGGAACAGTCGTACTGCCTTGTTGGCCAAAGTCAAGGGTATGTACGGGTGGATTCAAATTAACCTGGAGAATGACGGGCAGAACTTGACATGTGACTTATGATTTGTTGGCCAAAGTCAAGGTCATAAGAGCATGGGGCAGAAATCACATCGGGAGTTTCAAAAGTACTGAAACTTGCCAGATATGCGCATACCTTCTGGAGTGTGATACCGTGAGCGGATTCCGTCACGTTGTCATGCGATGAGAGTTGGATCCCGATTCCCACTGATGAGTTAGTTTACTCCTCGGGTAACCCCGACTAATTCTTCTTTCAGGTTTGGAGGAGAATTTGAGGTACAGTGGGATGATTCCAGATTAGATAAATTGGTAACCATTCTGATCTAGGTTAGAGTGCACGCTGAGTGTTTCTTCTCTCTCTCTCTCTGGCAGCGACCATTTGACCCGACCCTAAGACTTTGACTCAGTGACCAAGTTGACCGAACCTTCTTTAACACAGGCTTTTGGATTATCAGAGTTGCAGACCTCATTGCCACTCCTACTTTTACCCTTTTCTCCAGGACACCCCGTTTTACTACGAACGTCCACTTCCATTGGACAAAACCATCGTATGGTTAGATACGAACTCGAAAGAATTTATTCGAGGATGGTTTCCGGTTCTGGAGAAAACGGATAGGATTATTCAGTTGTCTTTTCCTTTTACCCTCTCTCAGGTTACGAGTACTCCTTGGTTTAGGGGTAGTACACCTATTACGCAAATTGGATTGTCTTCTTCCAAACCTTAGGCTGGTGCCGACCGGTAGGGAATGAAGAAAACCAATTAGCATAACGATGGTGTGCAGAAGGTATTAAGTTCAGACAAAGCAAGGGATTAGTAGGAGGGCAAAATAAATTGCAACAGATATTTCACGACCAAACCAAATATTTCGTTACCACTCCCACATCACCTTTGTATTTCTCCAGGACACTCCGTATCACTACGAAGATCCACAGTTTATTTGGATATTCCATCGTATGGTTATATACGAACTCGAAAGGAACTTGTTCCAGTTCGGGGATGGATCCTGGTTCAGGAGAAATAGGAATAAAGTACATTCAGGTGTCTTTTATCTTCACCTTCTCTCGTGTTGCGAGTGTTCCTAGGATTGGGACAGTACACCCATTATGCTTATTGGATAGTCTTCTTCCAAACCATAGGCTGGTGCCGAACGGTAGGGAAGGAAGAAAACCATTTGGCCTAAAAGGGTGTGCAGAAGGTAAAGACTAAAGACATATGAAGGGATTTGGAGAGGTGGCAAAGAACTATACGGTTACAGTCGTAAATCTGGAAGAGGCATTACTAGGAATACCAGAATACCCCATCGGAACATTTCGATGTTTCAGTTTCACTGTGTAATGTTAAAGGAAAACTGATTTCCCGATTAGATACTTACTCCAGGGTATGTATTTACCAGGTACGATTCTCACATCTGTATAGTTTTACAGATGATGAGTGGGAGTAAGTTATTGGGAATTGGGTGATCATCCTCATTATATCGGGATTCGTTGTAATCGGTGATATTTGAGGAAATCACCTGGGTTGTTTGCCGGTCGGCAAATATTTGGTTTTGAATATCCGCTGTTATGCACCAATTTCAAATTGATATATCTGTACGTCTATTTTCATAGAGTGAGATATACCTTTCTGAAATTATGTCTACGACATTTACCTATATCAGTGGATGGTTAGGTAAGGAGCATTAAACAGCGGTGTAATTCTTCTTAACCATAAGTACAGTTTTCAACCTACGACACACAGTGAATGAGTAATCAGACTCAAGGGACTTTTACAGAGTATTGTATGTTGTCCAGGGTCCATCAGGACAGAGGGGATGGTCCTCGTACTATATTCGGTTTACTTATGACTCCTCTATTTTTTAGACAGGTGTTTCGTGGAAACACAGGGTCCGAATTTGGAGAAGTTTTATGTATTTGAATAGAGTAGAGAACCAGGTATGGCGAGTATCGGGATTCTTCAAAGAGATCGAAGATGTAGATACTTGTGGTATTCAGTTGAAAATAATGATTAAGAGAACTTGCTTCTCTTTCAGGTTACTCATAATTGAAAGTGTTCCTAAGTTGAGTAACGCTGATCCGCCTCCTTCCATTTAGTTGACATGCACTGGAGACAGCTGCATGATTTGAATCTAGTTCAATTAAATCAGTGCCTCTGGTTCTATATTGGATATAGAACAGTTCATATCTTAACGATGTTAAGGTACGGGGAGTTGTCCGGTTTATGATTAAAACCAGACACTGGACAACTCAAGGCACGTTTCTGTAATGGCTGTTTGTGGGTTGACCCAGGCTATGACGAGGGTTGACTTTCTACCATCTGGATGAACAATAGCGATATTGTTCTAGACTCGCCACAGTTTTATTAAAAAATGGATTTTTTCAGAAAGCAGTAGTGGGAGTATGGTAGAACTGGAAGTGATTCCAGAACCACAAACGATTACTGAAGATTTGATAAGGAACCTAAAGATTCAATCTGGTTTGACATTCCATTGGCCACTCCGCAGATAAGGTGGGTAAATTCAGGCACCCGAGAGGCACTACGGTAGCCTCAAGGACGGTGACAGGGAAGTTCTTGTTTACCCACAATTGCCATTGCTGTTGTTCCAGGTTACGAGACCCGGCGGGAGGATGAGTATAGCGTCGTTCTAAACTAGTTTTAGAAGTGTACGTCTATATGACTCTGCCAGAGGGTTGTCGTAATCAGAGGGAGCAGCGGAAGCATTGGTGGACAGGGAGCTTATGTCTATTTATAGACTAGAGCAGATGTAGCGGAGATAGATCATCTATTTCTGATGTGACAGTCATGGGTTTGACTTCATCAGAATAGGGGATGGATCTGTTGAGAAGGTAGTAGGGTGTGATGTCCTGGTATCTGGATGACATACACAGAATAGGAAAAGAAACTCCTATACTACAATCGGTTGTACTTTGGTCGTCACACAGTTGTTTCTCCACATAGGAATTGGGTATTATATCAGACATACTGGTTACTAGATCTATGGTTTTAGATCTAGATTTGGGTGGTTTCCCAATCAGGGTACTTGACAGCATTCTAAGAGTATTTAGGGTGGACGACTCCTGGCACGGTAGTGTACCTGCAGGTAATGGAGTCACCCTCTCCAAAGGTGTCTTACAGACTAAAGGGGAGAGGGACGGGCATGATTGGCAGATCACTTGCTCAGGCAATTGAGTCAATCGTGAGATGTCAAGTACCACACCAGATGTTGTTCTTGCACTAGATGCAATAAGTTGACATTAATCCAATCCTGAAGAAACAGTCGGAAGCAGTTCTAGAACATAAGTGGATGTTCTAGGGAGATGATAACGACAGCCTCATTCAGGAGACAGTTATCATTCCAGGCTTCCAAGGTGACATGGACGACAAGGAGGTTGTCAGAGTTATAGTTTTCCTTCTGATGAGAGGCAGTATTTTGGACAGGTGGTCCAAGGCAATACTGAGGGAGGCATGGCGCGCAGGATACTGATTAAGTTCAGTTGACGATACAGTCTAAGAAATTTGGATTTGGAGTTCATTTATGAGCTATGTCCCATCAGACATCCAGACACATTCTAAGACAGGTATTGCTCATTTCGGGAGATGGGTTTCTCCGCGAACATGAGATATAGAGAGACATAGAAAGAAACTTCAAAGCGGATCCACTCACTGAGGCTATTCCTCGAACGCAATAGTTTCGCAAACGAGCTTTGTGAGACTGACTAGTAGAGGAGTTGGGTGTTCGGTATCACACGAGCTGTGAGTATGCGACATCGCAATAATTAGCCTTGAGTGCAAGTGGGAGATTGTTGGAGATAGTGCCCTCAGAGTCAATTATTAGGTCACAGGTACGTGATTGTAATGATTGAGGGAGGACCTATCCCGGTAGGACAGTCTTACTCGAGATGATAGTATGCTATCTGGTTTACCTTTATCATCGTGTACTGTTTTAGGTGACCTGACATGTCGCTATTACACGTTGATAGAGCCCCTAGGATTCTTGCTTGACCACCAGCAGTATGAGGGCGATCATATAAGTGGGAGCTGGGGGTCTACAAGCATATCCTTAAAAGGTCCCTAGTCGTGGGAGTTTCGAGACCGGGCATCGATACTCCATTAGTAGACTAGTGTATACAGTCGAGACCCCGACGAGGGGCGGTGGCCGGTCTCACAAGCCACTGGTGTCAGTTGGATCACCTAAGATGTATACAGGTGCTCATTGGGTTATGAGTACACCGGACAGGACTCGCCGGGAACATGCTAGTTGGTCATATACCAGACGTCAGATGGCAGTTCCCTGGTAACATGTGTGCAGGTTAGTTCATCGACTTGGGGATCGTCATTTGTCTCGTGTGAGTTCCCACTGTACTTTGATTACTACCCTACCACGGCTCAAAGGAGTCGTGCAAACAGGTTTTAGTTGGGTACAGTCCCGAGCCACATGGAGGCAGTGAGCGTATCTTCAGGGGTTCGTCTCTCCCGGTATTGGGGGTGAGGTCGTGCTGTGTCTAGGAGAGCCATTACACAAAGTCCTTGGCCAAGGCAAGGAGATTTACTGGTAGGTATTCCCGTAGTATCTCAGGGTGTTCTGGGCTACACTCCGACACGACTTGTACCGCTTTTGGGGGTCTGACTTTTACCAACCCCCTAGGCCCGCCATGCGATGCTCATAGACGAACGGACCGGACTACACGGATATTGTCACTGACAGGCTCAGTAGGGTGTCAGGATGAGTTCGCTCATCGACGTCCCTTTTGGTCAATAGCTGGTGGCCCGTTACGTATTGGCTTATACCTCTGACGGGCTAGTGGTTAAATCCACAGCCATTGTATTGACGAGTCTTTAGAGTCCCCCACACTTTCAGTTACTCAGCTTTCGGGCGAAACGCTGTAGAGGCCGTATGGAGATATGGCAAGGTCCGATCAGATACGTGCGGTATTGCACGGATCAGGATCGGACGGTTTGTACTAGTAGCCGTATAGGATTATGGCAGGGTTCGATCAGATACGTGCGGTATTGCACGGATCAGGATCGAACGGATAATACTAGCCGGCTTTGGTTTAAGCCGGTCCTAGTTTAGTACAGTGTAGATTTTGTCTCTTTGCATTTGTATCCGGACGGAATACAGATGCGGGTGTGTATGCACAGTATCGGGGTTTTCCTGTAATTTATTACGGGACCAGTTTTCTGAAGTTGCCAGTTTGCATTCTGTTCCGGCCGGTTTTCCTTTGTTCTTTCCCGGCCGGACTTTTCCGATGGAGGGGGTAATTTGCAGTTTTGCAAATTACATTTGTGGAGGGGTTTTATTGCAAAAGGGTTTGATATGATAAGAATCTTTTCTTTTGTACCATGCTTTTGTTTTAATATGATTTGATTGAATGAGGATGAGATTTGAAAGAGTATGGTGTGATTTGAAATGAAGTATGGTGTATGTTTCTTTGACCTTGGATGTGGTCACCATTTTTTTGATCCTACACTCACCTCCCTTTGTTTTTCCTTCCCACCAATTTCCTACTTGATTGGGCCGGCCACATTTTGGTGAGAGAGAGAGAGAATGGTTCATTTTTGTATGAGGAAATTTCATGATCTCATTTTTTATCTTGCACACAAAACCTTCTCACCTCTCCAAAGTTCTTCTTGATTCCTCCATCCAAAGGCAACAAACCCCAAAGAGACAAGTAGCCTCTACACTACACTTCCTACAGCAAATCTTGGACGCGTCGATTCGCCAGCTTCGCGCCCGAGTTGCCTCGGTATTGAGGTGGGAGCCCGTAAAAGCTACAGGCGATGTGGTGCCCTTTCCGACGAGGAGGAGACGGACGGAGATCCCGCGAGGAGATCGGAGTGGAGATGAAGACCGGAGGACTCGGATCAGTCGGTACATCTCTTCCCTTTCTTGTAGATGGTTTAGACTTGTTAATGGTTCGATCCGGAGTTTAGTGCGCGGTGGTGCCGGTTTGCTAAGTCCGCAAAAATTTAAGTTATTCACCGCTTCCGCATTCCGGCGTCGGATTGACGGCCGGGGCGCCGCCGTGCACTTACAGAGTAGACTAGCGTATACCTTCTCGACCCATACATATGGGCGATGGATGATCCCATATCCATTGGTGTTTGACATTAGAGATGATATACGGGTGCTCAGGGGAGACTGGGTACACTGGACGGACTCGCCGAGAACTCCCAGATGGTATAATACCTTACGTCAGATGGCAGTTCTCTGGTGACAATGGTACAGGTTAGTCTGTAGACCCGAGATCGTCATAGAGTCTTGTGTGATTCCCACTGTGCTTTGATTTCCACCTTACCACGTCCAAGAGGGCGTGCAAAACGGTAGTTTTTGGGTACAGTCCCGAATCACATGGAGGCAATGAGCGATAGGAGGGGATTCGTCTCTCCCGGTATAGGGAGTTGATGTTGCGCTGTGTTCGATTGGCTATAACCGGAAATCCCTGGCCAGGGTTGCTGAGATTTACTGGTAAGTGTTACCAGTAGTTTCTCGAACTGTTATAGACCTCATATCGACACGACTTATCGAGCTACTGAGGTCTGACTTTTACCACAACTAGGCAAGATATGCTACATATCAGACGATCAGACCGGACTGTACGGTAAATGTTACTGGTTGGATTCACAGGAGTGTGAGAGGGCTTGCTCGTTGATCTTCTGATCGCTCAATACCCAGGTGGCCGTTAGGTTTAGCAGACCTCTTGCGGCTTGTGGGTGTTTGATATGATCATCACATACTGCCGGCGTATTGACGAGTCTTTAGAGTCCTACACAGAGGTTTCCTGGCTCAAGCGAAACGAAATAGGAGCGCATATGAGATATGTGCGGGACCGAGAATAATACCAGTATGTGATACTGTATTCTATTCTCGTGATTTGTATCATTGGACGGTTATATGAGATATAGCCGGGTTACCGAATCAAGTGTTGATTTGATACATCGATATTAGTCGGTTATATGCAGTATGACCGTATCATTAAATCAAGTGTTGATTTAATGATTTAATGTATAATTATATATTTGATATATTACTTTACATTAACTAGTATTTGTTCACTTAAGATTGATTTTCTCACTTGATTGTGCACATTGTATATATGATATATGTTTGTGCACTAGTTTGTATCATGTTTGATGATACATGCAAACGTGGGTGTGCATGCTTTAAACCAAAGTTTAGGTTAATGGTTAAGGTATTATTTAATTATTTATTTATTTAATTTGGCAAGAAATAAAATGGTGGCTTGTTTTGTTTTATTCTTGAAGCTTCATGAAGCTTTGAAAGTCTTAACCATTTTGTTTCTTTCCTTAACCTAACCATTTACCTAAACCCTAGTTTAGTCTCTACACAAGTTAACTCACCCATGGTTGCTAAATGATAAGCATCACTTGATTTTCTATTTTGGGGATTATTCATTTTATTCTTTTCTTTCTTCTTCTTCTTCTTCAAGAAGAAAGAAAACCTTTGCTAGAAAATTTCAAGTGTTGAAATCAAGTGAGAAATCCAAATCCAAAGTGAACCCACTTCCTATTTCTTCATCCTCTACCGCTTGCCATGTTGTATTGGGTGTTTTCTGTTAGTTGTATGTATGTCCTAGAGGCCAGTATTGTACAGATGATGTATATTATATTGGATGGTTGGACATATATAGAGATGACTTTCTTGCTCGACATGATAGTATGCTATCTGGTTGCTATTTATCTTAACATGTACACTAGTCTCTTTATACTGTCTTATAGTTACATGTTGGTAAAGCCCTTAGGATTTGTACTTGACTACCTAGACTATGATGCAGATCATACTATTGGGGACATGGTAGTCCATAAGTACATCCTTCAAGGTCCCTAGTCATAGGTGTATCGAGACGGGGCATCGATATACCAGAGTAGACTAGCGTATACGCTTCTCAACCCATGTGATGGGCGATGGATGATCCCATATCCATTGGTGTTTGACATCAGAGATGGTGTACGGGTGCTCAGTGGTCACTGGGTACACTGGACGGACTCGCCGAGAACTCCCAGATGGTATTATACCTCACGTCAGATGGCAGTTCTCAGGTGACACTTGTACAGGTTAGTCTGTAGACCCGAGATCGTCATAGAGTCTTGTGTGATTCCCACTGTGCTTTGATCTCCACCTTACCACGTCCATGAGGGCGTGCAAAACGGTGGTCTTTGGGCACAGTCCCGAGTCACATGGAGGCAATGAGCGATAGGAGGGGTTTCGTCTCTCCCGGTATTGGGGGTTGATGTTGCGCTGTGCTCGATTGGCCGTAACAGGGAAGTCCCTGGCCAGGGCTGATCAGAGATTTGCTGGTAAGTGTTACCAGTAGTTTCTCGACCCGTTACGAGCCTCACATCTGCACGACTTATCGGGTTATTGGGGTCTGACGTATACCACCCCTAGACTTGATATGCGACGTATCAGACGAAGAGACTTGACTGTATGGTAAGTGTTACTGGTCGGATTCGCAGGAGTATGAGCGGGCTAGCTCGTCGATCTTCTGATCGCTCAATACCCGGGTGGCCGTTACGTTTAGCAGACCGCTTGCGGCTTGTGGGTGATTGATATGATCATCACCTGCTACCGGCGTATTGACGAGTCTTTAGAGTCCTACACAGAGGTTTCCTGGCTCAAGCGAAACGAAATAGGAGCGCATATGAGATATGTGCAGGACCGAGAATGATGCATGTATGTGATACCGCATTTCATTCTCGCGATATATGTTTCGATTGGTTATATTCGATATGACCTAGTTATCGAATCATTGATTCGATAAATTGATGCATTGAATACTTGTCGGTTATGTGCAACATGACCGGATCATTGAATCAAGTGTTGATTTAATGATTTAATGTATAATTATATATTTGATATATTGCTTTGAATTAACTAGTATTGGTTCACTTTAAATGGATTTTTCTCACTTGGATTGCACATTGTATATGTGATATGCTTTTGTGTACTTTTTGTATCATGTTTGATGATACTTGATCATTTAGTTAAGTGTATAAAATTAATCCATGGTTAATTTGATAATTAGGGTTTTGCATATTTGTTTATTTATTTATTTGTTTATTTATTTATTTTAAATAAGTTATGATAAGAATGGTGGCTAAGTTTGTTTTATATTGAAGCTTCATGAAGCTTTGACTTTGCTAACCATCCTTATCTTCATGCTTAACCCTAACCCATCTAAGTGACCATGGTTAATTCTCTACACTTAACCCTAGTTCAAGTTATGATAAGTATTTTGATTTATATTTATTTTTATCATAACACTTATGATAATTTTTTCTTGAGCTCATCTTCTTCTTCTTCTTCAAGCTTGCTACAAAAATGGCAAGTTGAGATCTAGTGAGTTAAATCCAAATCTAAAGTGAACCCACCTCCTATTTCTTCACCCTCTACCTCTTGCCAAGTTGTTTTGGGTGTTTACTTCACAAGTTTCACAAGTTTGTGAAGTCGGAGCTTGAGTTTGTGCAACCTCGACGTAGATCGTCTTTGACACAAAGCCGATGACCTATTCCGCTTGCTTTCCCGGTGAAGCCGATGATCGAGTCAAGGATTCATGATGGACAGCGAGGACATGACGTTGCGGAGCCGTGGAGGTGGATATCCGGATCTACAAAGGTTGTAATTTCCGTACCCTCTTAGTTAAGTGTTAACTAGCTTTCTATTTCGCCTAGACATCTAGTCTAAGATCCGTAGTCTAGGGTTTCTCGGCACCAAAAATATTAATTTGGCATGTTCGATGCCTTGTGAGAACCCACTAGGGTGCCTAGGAACCTTTCAATGGTATCAGAGCCTAGCTAGAGCTTTAGGCGAAGTCCCGACGCAGTTTGAAGTCCGAACGAACACGAAACCCAAATACTTTAGAGCTCTCTGGACTTTTTCATAAATCTGGGAATTTTTGATATTAAAAATGTCTAAAAAATTCAGCATAGAATTCTAAGCAATACTGTGCAAAACGTTTCCCTGAACTGTTCATTGTGCCGCGGAAGCGCGGCAGAATCATGCCTTCTGCCGCCCTTCCGCGGTCAAATGGTGACATCATCCCATTTTTTTTGCACAGTAATACCTGATAAATTCTGGTGAGTTTTATGGGTATTTTTAAATTTATTTAAAGGTTGAGTGCTCTGGAGTTATATTGGGAATCGATGAATTCGATCGGAATATCAAACTTTGTCTAAGTGTTTTTCCAGATAACTGTAGAATATGTTAAAGAGTTCGACCGTATACAAATACCCAGGTTTTCCCCTGCCGGAATAATTCCAAGTGTTGGATTTTTCTGTGGTTAAAAGACGTTCTGAGTAGTGCAAGTAACGCGATGGTCCCTCTAGAAGACACAAACCTTAACTCGATTATGTGACCGTCTTGAACTGCCCTTTGAACCTTCGGGTTTGGGGCAGTACGGCGTGCCACATGTGAGGCGTTGGCTTGACCCTTCTAAAGCTGGACCGTTGGTACTGAGGTATGAAGTGAATGTCTTTGAACCTATTTCATGTGTTGATCGGTGTCGGGAAAACTTGGGTGTTCGAATGTTCGATCGGAAAGTTTAATATATTCTATTTATCCGGAATTGGATACAATAATTGGAATTCACAAAAGGTTATGAGATAACTGGATGGATGTTATAAATCTAGCGGTTTAGTTTCATTGGATATCGAAAAGAGTTTTCGATAATGGGACTAAAATGCGGGGTTTATAACTGTTAGGCATGTGATGTCTAAAGAAGTTGCGGATTCCAATTGTTGTAGTTTTACACTTTCTTTTCTGTGACCGTAAGTGTAGTATGTTCATATCGCCGGTTTCGTTGCTATACATCAACGACAATTGGGGTATGCATACTTACTTACGTTGATGACATGTGATGTTATGTGTTGCTGGATATGTTATATTGGATCGTCGTGTTCGAATAGCCGGGGGTTTTTATGTGAGATGAGTATTTTTCATTTTCATTCATGTAAAAACTTGTATGTAATATTCTTTTATTCGGGGCACTTCCAGGATGCGGGAGTTGTCACCCTTTGTATATTATTTACTTTTCTGCACTAGGATAGACCCAAGGAGGGGAGCACAAGTAACCGGGTTCTGGGGTCCAGTGGGAGACCAACTCGAGGAGTCGAGTCCGGGTCTCCTAACCCTAGAATTGGCAGGGTTGCTTGCCGCTCTCGTAGGGGTCTAGGGGTGTGGGATTGGCTATTTATCACGACCGTGGAATCCGTGTTTTATACTGGCTCGTATCGAAAACACGGACGTCCTAGTATATCCAATATTTCATATGTTTATTCTGCTGCGATATCTGTGATGTGATTCTGTGATGGATATATTATATAGTATATATGATATATTATATAGACGTTACTTATGTTTTGCACCCGCACTAGCCATGCCCTGCTCTGTCGTTAGTTACCTAACCTAACGGTGCACGGGGGGACATCGAGGCGAATGCGGATGGCATAAGCGTACGTCATATCTATCTGTGATGTTTAGGTTTTTAAATGATGGGACTTCATTAATGTGATTAATGAAAGATAAGAAACCTAAGATGTTGTAGAATCGAATTTTAAAATAAAAAAAAAGGTAGCTACAGTTCTTGCTTTGCATAGCGGTATATATGATATACCCCGCAGCTTATTCGATGAGGAAAGGACCGAGATCCCTTCACCGGGAGTGACTCCTTTAGCAATAACTGGCAGATGCTACACACTCGGTTTGCTTTTGATTGCTTTTGAGTTTTTGCTTTGCACAGCGATATATATGATATATCCTGCACCTCATTCGACGAGGAAAGGACCGAGATCCCTTCACCGGGAGTGACTCCTTTAGCAAAACCAGAAAAGCCTCAAAATCACTCCATTTCAAAACTTCATTTTGATTCTACAACGATATCAAGTTCATTACGCTCATGGTTTTCAGAAAAACCTGCGTAGCCCTCCGTCATTTCAGATAAAGACTAGTTAGTATTCGTGCTGCGTTTGTTGACCTTAGCCAAGGCGTGGTGTACGGTAGCTAATTAGTATTTATCTGCTAAAACATGAGATGTGATTGAGTTAGGGTAGTCGTGCGACTTTGTTGACCTTAGCCAAGGGTCGTACGGGTGGGTTTAATTCAATCAGGAAATGACGGGTTGAACTTGACTAGCGCTTATGATTTGTTGACCTTAGCCAAGGTCATAAGTTGCTAGGGGCAAAAATATTATCGGGAATTTCAAGTGTTGAAATTTGCAATGAGATTGCATACCTTCTATGAGATAGTTGGATCCCGATACCCACTGCGAGTAAGAGTTACTCATGGGAGATTTTTACACAGTGCAATTAGCCGATCAAGTAGGTGTCTAGAAAGGTGTTAACGAGGTTACGCCTCTGGAAAAACGAGGTTTACATTAATTAGGTTCGTGCGAAAGCACGGGGGACCTCCCTCAAAGTACCGACACTGGCCTGGCTGAAAGATTGGCGAACTTGTAGTGTGTAATTAATCCCGGCTAGTCTTTCCTTTTAAGGTTTGAAGGAAGATTTGATAAAAAGCAGTGGGAGCCATCCTGATTAGATAAGATAATAACCAATCTGATCTTGCACGAGCATACGCTAAAGTGTTTTCTTCTCTCTCTCTCCAGGTAGCGACCATTTCATGCCCTAATAAAGATAATAATATGGATGTATTGACCGAACCCGCATGTTATACTGTGCTGGGGAACGTTGGTTCCGTTCATTCTTATAAGAGTTATAGGACTGAACAGGATATAGGGGAATACCAGGATTCCCATGCCACCCGAATGAAGAAAGTACATGCTGATGCATTTTCTTCGGGTGTGTTCGTTACTGAGAACTGTTTCTCTATTTGCTCCACGTCCTGGGTATTGGATACCGGGTCGGGATCCCATATATGTAATCAGTTACATGGGCTAAGGAAAGGTAGAGAACTTGGAGAAGGTGATAAAGACATTAGAGTCGGAAATGGTGCAATTGTTGCAGCTAAGACTGTCGGGGAATATCACCTTGTATTACCAACTGGTAATACATTGGTTCTGAACGAATGCTATTACATGCCGAACCTGATATGCAACATTATATCAGTTTCTTTATTAAGTAAAGAGGGATATAATTTTGTATTGCAGGACAATGTTATGAACATTTTCCATGACCAAAAGTTGGTTGGATCAGGCACGTTGTGCAATGGCATTTATGTTCTAAATCAATCAACAGTTCTGAGCATAACAAACACACACAAGAGGAAGAGTTCTGAACTCAACGAATCCTTCTTGTGGCATTGTAGACTGGGTCACATCAATGCGACACGACTAGCTAAGTTGCATAAGGATGGATATTTAAATCCGTTTGAATTTTCATCCTATGACACTTGCCAGTCATGTCTCAAAGGCAAGATGACCAAGACTCCGTTTACGGGACACGGAGAAAGAGTTACCGAACTCTTAGGACTGATACATAGTGATGTATGCGGTCCCATGTCTACACATGCCAGGGATGGTTCTTCATACTTCATTACATTCACTGACGATCTCTCTAGATTCGGATATGTGTTCCTGATGAAACACAAATCAGAAGCTTTTGAGAAATTTAGAGAATATAAACAAGAAGTCGAGAACCAAACCGGAAAAAGTATTAAAATCCTACGATCTGATCGAGGAGGGGAATACTTGAGCAATGAATTCCTGGACTTCCTAAAAGAGAATGGGATTCTCTCTCAGCTAACTCCTCTATATACACCACAGCACAACGGAGTATCGGAGCGGAGGAACCACACCCTATTAGATATGGTGCGCTCTATGATGAGCACAGCTGAGTTACCTATTTCCTTCTGGGGATATGCGCTGGAGACAGCCATATACCTATTTAATAGAGTTCCAACTAAATCTGTGCCTACCACTCCATATGAGATATGGAATGGAAAGAGACCATCTCTTAAAAGAGTTAAGATATGGGGTTGTCCGGCTTATGTTAAAAAGAAAAACCCGGACAAACTCGAGGCACGATCAGTTCTTTGTAAGTTTGTAGGATATCCAAGCAATTCGTATGGATATCTATTCTACCCCAGTGAACAACAAAAGGTGTTTGTTGCTCAACATGCCACCTTTTTAGAAAAGGAATTTCTTGCAAAAGAGATTAGTGGCTCTGAGGTAGAACTGGAAGAAGTTCCAGAAACACAAACTATAACTGAAGATTTAGTGGAACCAGAGGATTCAGTAGCTCCCAATGAACCTCAGCCTCTCCGCCGATCTAGTAGGGTTCCTCGCCAACCTAAGAGATACTACGGTTTTCTCATGGACGGTGGGAGCGAGGATTGCATCATGGAGGATGATGACCCAACTAGCTTCGAGCAGGCCATCACGAGTGGGGACTCAGTGAAATGGCTGGATGCTATGCGGTCCGAGATGGATTCCATGTAAACCAACAAAGTATGGACTTTGGAAGTTGCTCCTGAAGGGGTAAAACCCATTGGGAGCAAGTGGATCTTCAAGAAGAAACTTGGTGTAGATGGGAAAGTAGAGACTTTCAAAGCTAGACTTGTAGCAAAGGGTTTTCGTCAAAGACCAGGTGTGGACTATGACGAAACCTTTTCTCCAGTGGCTATGCTTAAATCCATCCGAATCATGCTTGCCATTGCTGCCTTTCATGACTACGAAATCTGGCAAATGGATGTTAAGACCGCCTTTCTAAATGGTGATTTAGAAGAATGCGTGTACATGACTCAGCCAGAGGGCTTCGTAGACAGTGGGAGCAGCGGGAAGGTGTGCAAGCTGCTTAAATCCATTTATGGATTAAAGCAAGCATCGCGGAGTTGGAACATCTGCTTTGACGTCGTTATCAAAGAGTTTGATTTCGTCAAAAATCCAGATGAACCTTGTATCTACAGGAAGGTGGCAGAGAGTAAGGTTGTCTTCCTCGTATTGTACGTGGACGACATACTCTTGATAGGAAATGATATTCCTATGCTGCAATCGGTAAAGCTCTTCTTATCATAAAGATTCTCAATGAAAGATCTTGGTGATGCCTCCTGCATATTGGGAATAAGGATCTATAGAGATAGATCCAAACGGATTTTGGGATTGTCCCAATCCAGGTACATTGACACCATACTAAAGAGGTTTAGTATGGAAGAGTCCAAGCGTGGGAACTTGCCCACGATCTCTGGAGTCACTCTCTCCAAAGAGATGTCTCCCAAGACTGATTTGGAGAGAGCTCGCATGCAAGGGATACCCTATGCTTCGGCAGTAGGCTCTATCATGTATGCGATGCTATGTACCAGACCCGATGTAGCATACTCACTAAGTGTAGTGAGCAGGTATCAAGCTGATCCTGGAGAGAGTCACTGGACAGCTGTGAAGAGCATTCTCAAGTACTTGCGAAGGACTAGAGATATGTTCTTGGTGTATGGTAACGGAGAACTCCAAGTGGAGTCCTTTACCGATTCCAGCTTCCAGAGTGATAAGGACGACTCTAAGTCGCAGTCGGGCTTTGTCTTTACCCTTTACGGAGGGGCGGTTAGCTGGAAGAGTTCCAAGCAGGAAACCGTGGCAGACTCGACGATGGAGGCTGAATACATCGCTGCCAACGATGCTGCTAAAGAAGCTGTCTGGATCAAGTAGTTCATTTCTGAACTTGGAGTGGTTCCATCCATTGAGTATCCAATACCTTTGTATTGCGATAACAATGGAGCGGTGGCTTTGGCCAAGGAACCCAGGTCCCATCAGCGGTCCAGGCATATTCTGAGGCGGTATCACCTGATCCGGGAGATAGTTGATCACCGGGAGATCGAGGTCAGGAGAGTTGACACGAAGAACAACACGGCGGATCCACTCACGAAGGCCATTCCCCAGATACAGTTTGAGAGACTCTTCGGGATGCTCGGTATAAGATACTACAGCAGCTGGCCCTAGTGCAAGTGGGAGATTTTTAGTTGTATGTATGCCCTAGAGGCCAGTGTTGTACAGATGATGTATATTATATTGGATGCTTGGACATATATAGAGATGACTTTCTTGCTCGACATGATAGTATGCTATCTGGTTGCTATTTATCTTAACATGTACACTAGTCTCTTTATACTGTCTTATAGTTACATGTTGGTAAAGCCCTTAGGATTTGTACTTGACTACCTAGACTATGATGCAGATCATACTATTGGGGACATGGTAGTCCATAAGTACATCCTTCAAGGTCCCTATTCGTAGGTGTATCGAGACGGGGCATCGATATACCAGAGTAGACTAGCGTATACGCTTCTCGACCCATGTGATGGGCGATGGATGATCCCATATCCATTGGTGTTTGACATCAGAGATGGTGTACGGGTGCTCAGTGGTCACTGGGTACACTGGATGGACTCGCCGAGAACTCCCAGATGGTATTATACCTCACGTCAGATGGCAGTTCTCAGGTGACACTTGTACAGGTTAGTCTGTAGACCCGAGATCGTCATAGAATCTTGTGTGATTCCCACTGTGCTTTGATCTCCTCCTTACCACGTCCATGAGGGCGTGCAAAACGGTGGTCTTTGGGCACAGTCCCGAGTCACATGGAGGCAATGAGCGATAGGAGGGGTTTCGTCTCTCCCGGTATTGGGGGTTGATGTTGCGCTGTGCTCGATTGGCCGTAACAGGGAAGTCCCTGGCCAGGGCTGATCAGAGATTTGCTGGTAAGTGTTACTAGTAGTTTCTCGACCCGTTACGAGCCTCACATCGGCACGACTTATCGGGTTATTGGCGTCTGACGTATACCACCCCTAGACTTGATATGCGACGTATCAGACGAAGAGACTTGACTGTATGGTAAGTGTTACTGGTCGGATTCGCAGGAGTATGAGCGGGCTAGCTCGTCGATCTTCTGATCGCTCAATACCCGGGTGGCCGTTACGTTTAGCAGACCGCTTGCGGCTTGTGGGTGCTTGATATGATCATCACCTGCTACCGGCGTATTGACGAGTCTTTAGAGTCCTACACAGAGGTTTCCTGGCTCAAGCGAAACGAAATAGGAGCGCATATGAGATATGTGCAGGACCGAGAATGATGCGTGTATGTGATACCGCATTTCATTCTCGCGATATATGTTTCGATTGGTTATATTCGATATGACCTAGTTATCGAATCATTGATTCGATAAATCGATGCATTGAATACTAGTCGGTTATGTGCGACATGACCTGATCATTGAATCAAGTGTTGATTTAATGATTTAATGTATAATTATATATTTGATATATTGCTTTGCATTAACTAGTATTGGTTCACTTTAAACGGATTTTTCTCACTTGGATTGCACATTGTATATGTGATATGCTTTTGTGCACTTTTTGTATCATGTTTGATGATACTTGATCATTTAGTTAAGTGTATAGAATTAATCCATGATTAATTTGATAATTAGGGTTTTGCATATTTGTTTATTTATTTATTTGTTTATTTATTTATTTGAAATAAGTTATGATAAGAATGGTGGCTAAGTTTGTTTTATATTGAAGCTTCATGAAGCTTTGACTTTGCTAACCATCCTTATCTTCATGCTTAACCCTAACCCATCTAAGTGACCATGGTTAATTCTCTACACTTAACCCTAGTTCAAGTTATGATAAGTATTTTGATTTATATTTATTTTTATCATAACACTTATGATAATTTTTTCTTGAGCTCATCTTCTTCTTCTTCTTCAAGCTTGCTACAAAAATGGCAAGTTGAGATCTAGTGAGTTAAATCCAAATCTAAAGTGAACCCACCTCCTATTTCTTCACCCTCTACCTCTTGCCAAGTTGTTTTGGGTGTTTACTTCATAAGTTTCACAAGTTTGTGAAGTCGGAGCTTGAGTTTGTGCAACCTCGACGTAGATCGTCTTTGACACAAAGCCGACGACCTATTCCGCTTGCTTTCCCGGTGAAGCCGATGATCGAGTCAAGGATTCATGATGGACAGCGAGGACATGACGTTGCGGAGCCGTGGAGGTGGATATCCGGATCTACAAAGGTTGTAATTTCCGTACCCTCTTAGTTAAGTGTTAACTAGCTTTCTATTTCGCCTAGACATCTAGTCTAAGATCCGTAGTCTAGGGTTTCTCGGCACCAAAAATTTTAATTTGGCATGTTCGATGCCTTGTGAGAACCCACTAGGGTGCCTAGGAACCTTTCATTTTCTTCATAAGGTTCATGACCAAGTGAAGATGGAGCTTGAGTTAAAGTTGCCTCGACGTAGATCATCTTCGGCATCGAAGTCAACGACCTAGCCCGCTCATTTCTCCGACGAAACTATCGCTAGAGTCCGGGATCCCGGTGATCGCAGCGAAGGGACGTCATCACGGAGCTAAAGAAGTGGAGGACCGGATCTATAAAGGTTGTATTTCCATTCACTTGTTAGAAAAGTAGTTTGCTTTCTTTTCTTTTTCGCCTTACCTCTAGTAATCGATCTAGTTTAGGGTTTCTCGGCACCGCAAAATTTGAATTTGGCATGGTTGATGCCTTGTGGAACCTCTTGAGTGTGCATAGGAACCCTACAGGACACACGTGTTAGTTATATGTATGCCCTAGAGGCCATTACTGTACATGTGATGTGTAAGTGCACGGCGGCGCCCCAGCCGTCAATCCGACGCCGGAATGCGGAAGCGATGCTTTTCTTTAAACTTTATAAAACCGGAACCACCGCGCACTATAAACCCGGATCGGGCCATTAAACTAGTCCTAGCTATCTAGAGAGGGGGTAGAGAGATATACCGAGCGATCCGTGTCCTTCGGTCTTGTCGTCGTCGTCCCGATCTCCCCGCGGAATCTCCGGTCTCCACCACTTTGCCGGAAGGGCACCACGTCGCCGGCTTCTTTTATGGGCTCCCGCCTCTGGACCGAGGCAACTCGGGCACGAAGCTGGCGAGTCGACGTGCCCAAGATTTGCTGTAGAATATAGTGTAGAAGCTATGTCTCTTTGGGGTAGTGGATGTTTCCTTTGGTGGAGGAAATGAACTTGAGGAATTTTGTGATGAACTTGGGGATTTTTGCATGCATGAGAGAACAAAAATCCCCCATACAAAAGTTGGGCAGCCCCCTCCCTCAATGTGGCCGGCCATGCATGGTGAAGGGAAGAGAGTGAGAGAATGTGGGAGAGTGTGTATCAAAAGAATGAGAGTCTCTCATAATCCAAGAGAGAGAAAATGTGATGATGTAAAGAAATGATCACAAGACAAAAACAACACTCCACCAACCTCATCATCTCATCACAAAGTCAAGCTATCATGAACCATCATGAACAAAGGAAATTCAAGGGTGGTAGAATCATCATGAAACAACAAGATGCAAATAACACCCTCCACAAATGCTTATTTGCACAAATGCAAATAAGCCCTCCTCCACCAAACTTCAGCCAATGAAAGATACAAAGAAATATGGCTGAAACGGAAAACAAACTGGCAACTCCAAAAAAAACTGATCCCGTAATAAATTACAGGAAAATCCCGCTACTGTATATACATACCCGCATTTGTATTCCGACCGAAATACAAATGCAATGAGACAAAAATCTACACTGTGCAATACTAGGATCCGGCTTAAACCAAAGCCCGCTAGTATTATCCATCCGATCTTGATCCGTGCAATACCGCACGTATCTGATCGAACCCTGCCATATCTCCATACGGCTTCTACAGCGTTTCGCCCGAAACTTGAGTAACTGTTTTGTGGGGGACTCTAAAGACTCGTCAATACTATGGCTGTGGATTTAACCACTAGCACGTTAGAGGTATTAGCCATATGTGACGGGCTACCAACTATTGACCAAAAGAGACGTCGATGAGAGAACTCATCCTGACACCCTACTGAGCCTGTCGATGACAATATCCGTACTGTTCAGTCCGTTCGTCTATGAGCATCGCATGGCGGGCCTAGGGGGTTGGTAAAAGTCAGACCCCCAAAAGCGGTACAAGTCGTGTCGGAGTGTAGCCCAGAACACCCTGAGATACTACTGGAATACCTACCAGTAAATCTCCTGCCTTGGCCAAGGACTTCGTGTAATGGCTCTCCTAGACACAGCGCGACCTTACCCCCAATACCGGGAGAGACGAACCCCTGAAGATCCGCTCACTGCCTCCATGTGGCTCGGGATTGTACCCAACTAAAACCTGTTTGCACGTCTCCTTTGAGCGTGGTAGGGTAGTAATCAAAGTACAGTGGGAACTCACACGAGACAAATGACGATCCTCACGTCGATGAACTAACATGTACACATGTCACCAGGAAACTGCTATCTGACGTCAGGTATAAGACCAACTAGCATTTTCCCGGCGAGTCCTGCCCTGTGTACTCATAACCCAATGAGCACCTGTATATGAACCAACTGACACCAGTGGCTTGTTAGATCGGCCACCGCCCCTCGTCGAGGTCTCGACTGTATACACTAGTCTACTCTGGAGTATCGATGCCCTGTCTCGAAACTCCCACGAGTAGGGACCTTTTAAGGATGTGCTTATAGACTACCAGCTCCCACGTATATGATCGCCCTCATACCGCTGGCAGTCAAGCATGAATCCTAGGAGCTCTACCAATGTGTAATAGTGACCTGTCAGGTCACCTAAAGCAGTACATGTAAGTCGATGTTCTACACCCCAATACTTGTGGGGAGGCGGAATTTTCAAAAACGAACTTGTTTAGTGAACAAACATCGACTAACCGCTTGAATCGAAGCTAAACGATAACTAACCAAACATATAGTTGTTCTAAACTACTATGCTTAGGGATTATACCTATCGAACCAAGTCCTTCATCTTTACGATCTCCTCGTCCTCCTCGGCCTTCTCTTTGTAGTAGACGATCCACCCGAGAGCAAAACTCCAAGCTTAGCCTCTAAACTTGAGGCAACTAACCTTCTTGGATTGCTAATCAAAGAAGATAGATGAGATAGAGTGAGGGTTATGGATTGTTTATTCTAGCTAATCCTAGTTCTCAACACATGAGAGGTGAGGATTAGGGTTTGAAGAGAGAGAGCTTGAGGAGAGAGAATGTGTAGATGATTATGATAAGAGAATAGTGAGTCAAGAAGATATATATCAAGCATTTCTTTTATGAAGAAAAGAATAAGAAAAGAATTTAGCAACCAGGCTTGAAAATATCTAGTGATGATTCATTATAATGACAAAAGACTTCTATGAATCATCAAGGTGACTCACTAATCACAATCATTTCATATGCCACCTTAACCTCCTTAGTCACCACCTTCTAGAAGCTTCCCGCAGAATTACGAGAACGCCCCTCCTTTCCGCAAAAATACGGAAAAACTTTAGACTGTAAAAATCCAATAACCGGATACCAGTAACTGGCTTAAACCAAAGCCGACTGGTAAAAACTGTCCAAACGACGTAAGTGTGTAAACACACATATGCGTCCGAACCCTTTGTCGTAAAACCATACGACCTCTATATCGTTTCGCCTGGAGTAGGAAACTCTCTGTGTGGGACTCTAGAGACTCGACTACTACGCTGGCAGTAGGTTTAACCACAGACCGCAAGCGGCACTAGCTGTACGTAACGGTCCCCAGGTAGTTGTCGATAAGAAGGCCGATGAGGAAACCCATCCGAACTCCTACTGAGCCTGCTGTGACAATCTCCATACAGTCCGGTCCGTTCGTCCAAGACTATCGCATATCGGGCCTAGGGGGCGGCAAGCGTCAGTCCCCTAATAGCGGTATAAGTCGTGTCGGAGCGAAGCCCATTACACCCTGAGAAACTACTGGAACCTACCAGCAAATCTCGCTTGCCCTGGCCAGGGACTTTGCGTAATGGCTCTCTGACACAGCGCGATATCTACTCCCAATACCGGGAGGGACGAATCCTGTCTAACCGCCACTGCCTCCAAGTGCTCGGGACTGCACCCAACTACTACCTGTTTGCACGACTCCTTTGAGCCGTGGTAGGGTAGCAATCTAAGAACAGTGGGACACACTCGAGGCGAAGTAGCAGTGTCAAGTCTGCGGACTATGCTGTACTCATGTCACCTGGGAACTGTTCACTGACGACTGGTATAAAACCAACCAACAGTTCCCTGTGAGTCCTGTCCGGTGTACCCGTAACCTAACGAGCACCTGCATACTATCTCCAGTACGACGTACTGACGGCTGTGGGACAGACCATCTCCCCAACTGGGATGAGAAGCATACACACTAGTCTACTCCGGAGTATCGATGCTCTGTCTCGATAATCCAACGACCAGGGACCTGAATAAGGATGTGCTTGTAGACTACCCAGCCCCCACTACTGTGACTGCCATCACAACGCTAGTAGACAAGCAAGATCCTTAGAGCTCTATCAATACGTACACTCACATATTAAGATAGAAAAACCAAGTAGCATACTACCATGTTTAGCAAGACTGTTATATACATGTGAATATCTCAAGCCTCCATTAAGTAATATACAAACTAGTATGATACAGTAATGGCCTTCTAGGGCATAAACACTAACAATCTCCCACTTGCACTAGGGCCATGTACTGGCATATCGTAGACCAATGATCTCGAGTAGCCTCTCGAACTGAATCTGGGGTAGGGCCTTCGTGAATGGATCAGCAATGTTCTCTTCAGAAGCAACTCTCCGAACCTCGATCTCCTGACGATCAATGATCTCCCTGATCAGGTGATACCGCCTCAAGATGTGTCTGGACTTCTGATGGGACCTTGGTTCCTTCGCTAAAGCTATAGCTCCGTTGTTGTCGCAATACAGAGGTATTGGATCAACTATGGTAGGAACCACCTGAAGTTCTGTTAGGAACTTCTTCATCCAGACTGCTTCTTTTGCGGCATCGCAAGCAGCTATATACTCCGCTTCCATCGTCGAGTCAGCAACGGTGTCCTGCTTGGAGCTCTTCCAGCACACCGCCCCTCCATTGAGGGTAAAGACATAACCCGACATGGACTTGGAATCGTCCTTATCACTCTGGAAGCCGGAATCAGCAAAGGCCTCCAACCTGAGGTCTTTTCCGCCGTAAACCAAAAACATCTCCTTAGTCCTTCTCAGGTACTTGAGAATGTTCTTTACTGCTATCCAGTGCTTCTCCCCTGGGTCTGACTGATACCGGATTACCACGCTCAGTGCGTAAGCTACATCTGGTCTGGTACACAACATCGCATACATTATAGAGCCTACCGCAGAAGCGTAGGGTATAATAGACATGCGTTCCCTTTCCAAATCAGTCTTGGGAGACATCTCTTTGGAGAGGGTGATTCCGTGACAAGCCGGTAGATTACCGCGCTTAGAATCTTCCATACTGAATCTTTTCAGTACAGTGTCGATATACCTGGACTGCGAAAGTCCCAACATCCTCTTGGATCTATCACGATAGATCCGGATCCCCAGAATGTAAGAGGCATCACCCAGGTCTTTCATGGAGAACCTGTGTGACAAGAATCCTTTGACAGATTGTAGCATAGGAATGTCATTTCCTATCAATAGAATGTCATCCACGTACAAGACAAGGAATACGACACTTCTGGCTACAACTTTACTATATATGCACGGTTCATCTAGATTTTTGAGAAAGTCATATTCTTTGACTGTCTCATCAAAACAGATGTTCCAACTCCGCGATGCCTGCTTTAGTCCATAAATGGACTTAAGCAGCTTGCATACTTTCCCGCTGCTCCCACTCTGATTGAAACCCTCTGGCTGATCCATATAGACGCTCTCTTCTAAATTTCCATTCAGAAAAGCCGTCTTTACGTCCATCTGCCAGATTTCATAATCATGGAAGGCAGCAATAGCAAGAAGGACCCGAATGGATTTGAGCATAGCCACTGGAGAAAAAGTTTCGTCATAGTCCAAACCAGGTCTTTGACGAAAACCCTTTGCAACAAGTCTAGCCTTATAGGTTTCCACCTGTCCATCTACACCAATCTTTTTCTTGAAGATCCATTTGCATCCTATGGGTTTTACCCCATCTGGAGCAAAGTCCAAAGTCCATACTTTGTTGGTGTACATGGACTCCATTTCGGTCCGCATTGCATCTAGCCATCGTACCGAGTCGCCGCTCTGGATGGCCTGCTGGAAGTCAGTAGGTTCATCATCATCTATGATGCAATCCTCTCTATCCCCATCTATGAGAAAACCGTAGTATCTCTCAGGCGGATGAGACGGCCTACTACTCCTGCGGAGGGGTGCGGGAATGTCCTGTTCTTCTTGAACTACCGGTTCTACCAAACTTTCAGTATTAGTTTGTGGTTCTGGAATTTCTTCCAGTTCTATTTCGCTCCCACTTGATTCCTTTTCTAAAAACCGATGTTCTAGAAAATGGGCATTACGAGAAACAAATACCTTTTGTTCCTCTGCGTAATAGAATAGATATCCCCTGGAGTTCTTTGGATATCCCACAAAACTACACTTTACTGATCGTGCCTCGAGCTTGTCCACATGCTGCTTTTTAACAAATGCTGGACATCCCCAAATCTTTATATACTGTAGATGGGGTTTCTTCCCGCTCCACATCTGATATGGAGTGGTAGGCACAGTCTTGGTAGGAACCATGTTCAAAAGATATGCCGCTGATTCTAGCGCATAACCCCAGAAAGATCGCGGTAACTCAACATTACTCATCATGGATCGTACCATATCCAATAGGGTTCGATTCCGTCTTTCCGATACACCGTTATGCTGTGGAGTGTATGGAGGAGTAAGTTGAGAGAGAATTCCTTTCTCTTTTAGGTAACCAAGAAACTCGGCACTCAAGTATTCACCACCTCGATCAGATCTAAGTGTCTTGATACTTTTGCCGGTTTGGTTTTCTACTTCATTCTTATACTCTCGGAATTTCTCAAAAGCCTCGGATTTATGTTTCATCAGATAAATGAATCCGTATCTTGAGTAATCATCCATGAAAGTAATTAAATAGGAAAAACCACCTCTTGCATGTGTAGATATCGGACCGCATACATCGCTGTGTATGAGTCCTAAGAGCTCGCTCGCTCTTACTCCTTGTCCAGTAAATGGAGTCTTTGTCATCTTTCCTTTGAGACAAGATTGACAAGTGTCATAAGTTTGATATTCGAACGAGTCCAAATATCCTTCTCTATGCAACTTAGTCAACCTTCTCTCATTGATGTGACCCAGTCTACAATGCCATAAGAAAGCTTTATTTAAATCTGGAGACTTTCTTTTTAGTCTGTTCTGGACATTGAAAATTTGGAGTTGGTTTAAAACATATATACCGTTATTTAGAGTACCGGACCCAATCAAACCATGATTTAGGTGGATGTTAACAACATCTCTAACAAACGTGAAATCATAACCTTTATTTGATAACGAAACTGATATGATATTACACGTTAAGCTTGGTACATAATAACAGTTATGTAAAACCAAAATGTGTCCACTCGTCAATCCTAGGTGATAATCCCCGACGGACGCAGCTCCTACGCTAGCTCCGTTAGCAACCTTTAGGGTCATATCACCTTCCTTCAGCACTCTACGGTTTCTCAGTGCCTGCAATGAATTGCAAATATGAGATCCTGATCCGGTATCCAATACCCAGGAAGTAGAGTTGATCAACAGACAATTCTCAATTACAAACACACCTGAGGTCGAAGCCACAGCTTGCTTCGGTTCCTGGTTCTTGGCGTTCCACGCCTTGCAATCCTTCTTCCAGTGCCCTTTCCTGTGACAATGGAAGCACTCATCCTGGCCTACTACCGGTACTGCAAACTTTTTCTTTCCCTTCCCTCCCACCTTACTAACACCTCCTCTAAGTTTGGGTGCGGCCTTCTTCTTCCTTCCTTTGGCCCTAGCCTTGGACCCGGAAGAAGATGCACCGCCAACAAACATAGCGGGTGTTTCCCTTGCCTTCTGCAAGGTGCCCTCTGCACTCCTTAACATGTTCAGGAGTTCCGCAAGTTCAACTTCTTTTCCTTGAAGGTTGAAGTTGAGGATAAACTGGGCGTAGGTAGGAGGAAGGGACTGGAGAATAAGGTCTGTATAGAGCTCATTATCCAAAGTCGTCCCAAGGTCTGCGAGCTCTTCAATATAGCCGATCATCTTTAGGACATGTTCACCTTCCGATGACCCGACAGCCAACCTCGCTCGAAACAAGTTCTTAGAGGTCTCGTATCTTGCTATACGAGATTGCTCTCCATAAAGTTCCTTTGTATGGAGAAATATGCCATCTAGGGACATATCCTCGTGCCTCCTCTGATGTTCATTGTTCATTGAGGCAAGCACGATGCACTTGGCTTTCGCGCAATCTAAATCCCAGGTTTTGCGGATTTCCTTATCCGCATTGCTGGATTTGGGACCAGGGACAGCAGGTGCCGTAGCGGTGAGGATGTACCCCAATCTGTCATAGGTCAAAGCCATTTTGACATTCCGCAGCCAATCTTTATAGTTTGGCCCTGTCAGTATATTTTTCTCTAAAAGTAACTTAAGTCCAGTCATTTTCAGGGTCGCTGCAATTAGGAGAGAAAGAAGAAAACTCTTTAGCATGATGCTCTTGCAAGTTTAGAGTGGTTTTTAGTTTATCTAAACTGGATGGCTCCCACTGTTTCTCGAATCCTTCCTCAAACCATAAAAGAAGAATTAGCCAGGACTATTCTCACCGTACAATACTTGCTTAACCGTTCAGCCAGGCCAGTGTCGATACTTCGAGGGAGGTTTTCCAACGCTTTCGCGAAGTTCCTTAATTAAATAACCTCTTTTCTCTGGGGGCGTAACCCCGCTGACACTTTTCTGGACACCTACTTGGTTTATAGCATTGATCGTTAAGTGACGAATATCCTGATAAGTAGCATATACTCACAGTAGGATCGAGATCCAAATATCATCGTATGATAATGTTGAAGGAATCCTACCAACATTCATCAAACTCCAAATGGTATGCATCTCTTTGCAAATTTCAGTTTCTTTAGAAATTCCCGATATATATTTTTGCCCTATGCTCTTATGACCTTGGCGTTAGGTCAAAATGTCATAAGTCACATGTCAAGTTCTACCCATCATTATCTTGTCAATTTGAACCCATCCGTATATATCCTTGACGTTCGGCCAAAATGATAATATGACTGTCCCAAACTAACTCATCTACCTATGCAACAATTGAATACCCAGTAGCTACCAAACACTATGCCTTGGCGTTAGGTCAAAATACATAGCTTGAATACTACTGAATACCCAGATGAAATGACGGAGGGCTACGAATGGTTTTGGCGAAACCGTGAACGTAGTGAACTTGATATAACCGAAGGAACCTGATAGCTTTTAAAAGGAGTGGTTAAAGCTCCGCATTTAAAAATATCTGTTTTTAAAATTAACCCAGTGGTTTCTTTTAAATTGTTCCAACGATTTAAACTTTGGTTTGTTTTCTTTGCATTATAGATAATTCGTCCCATCATTAACCTATCATTGCAGAAAACAACGAAAATATGACGTCCTCTTATGCCATCCGCATTTGCCACTGGGTCCCGTCATCACCCGTTAGGTTACTTAACTAACGACAGAGCGGGGGCTGGGCTAGCGCGGGTGTAAAACATAAGTGACGTCTAAATAGCTATCATATATATAGATATTTTACATTCGTCTGACGCAATGATATACATTCCAGAACACAGATGAACTTAATTGGATTTGCAAGCAATCCGTGTTTGTTTTGAGCCTGCAACAAAATACGGATTACACAGTTGTGATGAATAGCCATTACCCCACCCACGACCCCTACGGGTACGGCAAACTACCCACCCGGCAGTTTGTGCACCCCACCTTGGGTCTGTCCTAGGAGCAAAAACAGTAAAATGAAATAATACAACGGTGGCTACAACCGCAACCTGGAAGTGCCCCGCAAAATAATATTACAACAAATTACATTTACATCAAATGAATTAAACAATAACCCATCACATAACCCCGGCTATACATCACAACAGTCCAACACAGTTCATATGCACAAACAGATAAAATCCATTTCAGAAATGTGCAACCCCCTGCCAACCGACATACTAGCAGTTAGGGGAGGTTTACGAACACATTAAACAATCACAGATATAATCCAATATGCAAATACTGTACAATTTCGATCGATTAAACGGATTTAACATTGCTCCAAAACTGCTCTGTAAACTTGAAACCTGAGCAAAATTAAAAATTACCAGAAAATACCAAATATCACAGGGGACCCACACAAGAAATTTGGGTTCATGACTCGGCAACTCGGCGGCGGAACCGCGGCGGATCGTGTAGGATCCGCCGCGCTTCCGCGGCGCTTTAGACGAGTCAAGGGCCCAATTTTCTTGGGTGTTCTCCTGGATGCTTATCAAGCTTTCTGAACATCCCTGAAAAATTTTTAGACTTCATTTTAAAATCGACAGAAAACTGATATTTTTAGGGTTTTCCGGCTTCGTTTTTCCGTTCGAAATTCGTACAAATTTGCAATAAAGTTATTTATTGTTTAGCGAGGCTTTGATACCACTGTAAGTCGATGTTCTACACCCCAATACTTGTGGGGAGGCGGAATTTTCAAAAACGAACTTGTTTAGTGAACAAACATCGACTAACCGCTTGAATCGAAGCTAAACGATAACTAACCAAACATATAGTTGTTCTAAACTACTATGCTTAGGGATTATACCTATCGAACAAAGTCCTTCGTCTTTACGATCTCCTCGTCCTCCTCGGCCTTCTCTTTGTAGTAGACGATCCACCCGAGAGCAAAACTCCAAGCTTAGCCTCTAAACTTGAGGCAACTAACCTTCTTGGATTGCTAATCAAAGAAGATAGATGAGATAGAGTGAGGGTTATGGATTGTTTAGTCTAGCTAATACTAGTTCTCAACACATGAGAGGTGAGGATTAGGGTTTGAAGAGAGAGAGCTTGAGGAGAGAGAATGTGTAGATGATTATGATAAGAGAATAGTGAGTCAAGAAGATATATATCAAGCATTTCTTTTATGAAGAAAAGAATAAGAAAAGAATTTAGCAACCATGCTTGAAAATATCTAGTGATGATTCATTATAATGACAAAAGACTTCTATAAATCATCAAGGTGACTCACTAATCACAATCATTTCATATGCCACCTTAACCTCCTTAGTCACCACCTTCTAGAAGCTTCCCGCATAATTACGAGAACGCCCCTCCTTTCCGCAAAAATACGGAAAAACTTTAGACTGTAAAAATCCAATAACCGGATACCTGTAACTGGCTTAAACCAAAGCCGACTGATAAAAACTGTCCAAACGACGTAAGTGTGTAAACACACATATGCGTCCGAACCCTTTGTCGTAAAACCATACGACCTTTATATCGTTTCGCCTGGAGTAGGAAACTCTCTGTGTGGGACTCTAGAGACTCGACTACTACGCTGGCAGTGGGTTTAACCACAGACCGCAAGCGGCACTAGCTGTACGTAACGGTCCCCAGGTAGTTGTCGATAAGAAGGCCGATGAGGAAACCCATCCGAACTCCTACTGAGCCTGCTGTGACAATCTCCATACAGTCCGGTCCGTTCGTCCAAGACTATCGCATATAGGGCCTAGGGGGCGGCAAGCGTCAGTCCCCTAATAGCGGTATAAGTTGTGTCGGAGCGAAGCCCATTACACCCTGAGAAACTACTGGAACCTACCAGCAAATCTCGCTTGCCCTGGCCAGGGACTTTGCGTAATGGCTCTCTGACACAGCGCGATATCTACTCCCAATACCGGGTGGGACGAATCCTGTCTAACCGCCACTGCCTCCAAGTGCTCGGGACTGCACCCAACTGCTACCTGTTTGCACGACTCCTTTGAGCCGTGGTAGGGTAGCAATCTAAGAACAGTGGGACACACTCGAGGCGAAGTAGCAGTGTCAAGTCTGCGGACTATGCTGTACTCATGTCACCTGGGAACTGTTCACTGACGACTGGTATAAAACCAACCAACAGTTCCCTATGAGTCCTGTCCGGTGTACCCGTAACCTAACGAGCACCTGCATACTATCTCCAGTACGACGTACTGACGGCTGTGGGACAGACCATCTCCCCAACTGGGATGAGAAGCGTACACACTAGTCTACTCCGGAGTATCGATGCTCTGTCTCGATAATCCAACGACCAGGGACCTGAATAAGGATGTGCTTGTAGACTACCCAGCCCCCACTAGTGTGACTGCCATCACAACGCTAGTAGACAAGCAAGATCCTTAGAGCTCTATCAATACGTACACTCACATATTAAGATAGAAAAACCAAGTAGCATACTACCATGTTTAGCAAGACTGTTATATACATGTGAATATCCCAAGCTTCCATTAAGTAATATACAAACTAGTATGATACAGTAATGGCCTTCTAGGGCATAAACACTAACAGTACACGATGATAAAGATAAACCAGATAGCATACTATCATCTTGAGTAAGACTGTCCTACCGAGATAGGTCCTCCCTCAATCATTTCAATCACGTGCCTGTGATCCAATAATTGACTCTGAGGGAACTATCTCCAACAATCTCCCACTTGCACTCAAGGCTAATTATTGCGATGTCGCATACTCATAGCCCGTGTGATATCGAACACCCGACTCCTCTACTAGTCAGCCTCACAAAACCTGTTTGCGAAACTATTGCGTTCGAGGAATAGCCTCAGTGAGTGGATCTTCCAGGATGTTTCTTTCTATATCTCTCTATATCTCAAGTTTGCGGAGAAAGCCATCTCCCAAAATGAGCAATACATGTCTTAGAATGTGTCTGGATGTCTGATGGGACCTAGCTCATAAATGAACTCCAAATCCAAACTTCTTAGACTATATCGTCAACTGAACTTAATCAGTATCCTGCGCCATACCTCCCTCAGTATTTCCTTAGACCACCTGTCCAAAATACTGCCCTTCGTCAGAAGGAAAAACTATAACTCTGACAACCTCCTTGTCGTCCATGTCACATTGGAAGCCTGGAATGATAACTGTCTCTCGAATGAGGCTGTCGTTATCATATCCCGAGAACATCCACTTATGTTCTAAAACTGCTTTCGACCGTTTCTTCAGGATTGGATCAATATCAACTTATTGCATCTACTGCAAAAACAACATCTGGTGTGGTACTTGACATCTCATGATTGACTCAATTGCCTAAGCAAGTGATCTGCCAATCATGCACATCCCTCTCCCCTTTAGTCTGTAAGACACCTTTAGAGAGGGTGACTCCATCACCTGCAGGTACACCACCGTGCCAGGAGTCGTCCATTCTAAATACTCTTAGAATGTTGTCTAAGTACCCTGATTGGGAAACCACCCAAATCTAGATCTAAAACCATAGATCTAGTAACCAGTATGTCTGATATAATGTCCACGTCCCATGTGGAGAAACCATTGTGTGACGACCAAAGTATAACCGATCGTAGTATAAGAACATTGTTAGTGTATATGCCCTAGAGGCCATTACTGTATCATACTGGTTTGTATATTACTTAATGGATGCTTGGGATATTCACCTTGTATATACAATCTTGCTCAAAATAGTAGTATGCTACTTGGTTTGTTTCTACTTCAATGTGTACATGTGTTTATTTTTGTATATCGCCTATACACATTAGTAGAGCCCTTAGGATCTTTGCTTGATTACCAGCGATGTGATGGCCGTCACACTAGTGGGGCTGGGTAATCTATAAGCACATCCTTATGCAGGTCCCTGGTCGCAGGACTATCGAGACAGGGCATCGATACTCCGGAGTAGACCAGCGCATGCGCTTCTCATCCCAGTGTGGGAGACGGTCTGTCCCACAGCCGTCAGTACGTCGTACTTGAGATAGTATGCGGGTGCTCGTTAGGTTACGGGTACACTGGACAGGACTCGTCGGGAACTGACTAGTTGGTATTATACCTATCGTCAGTTATCAGTTCCCAGGTGACATGAGTACAGCTTAGTCCGCTGACTTGACACTGTCACTTCGCCTCGGGTGTGTTCCCACTGTACTTTGATCACTACCCTACCACGGCTCAAAGGAGTCGTGCAAACAGGCGGTGGTTGGGTGCAGTCCCGAAGCACTTGGAGGCAGTGACGGTTAGACAGGATTCGTCTCTCCCGGTATTGGGGGTTGACATCGCGCTGTGTCTAGGAGAGCCATTACACGAGTAGTCCCTGGCCAGGGCAAACGAGATATACTGGTAGGTTTCCAGTGTTATCTCAGGGTGTATTGGGCTTCACTCCGGCACGACTTGTACCGCTATTGGGGGACTGACGTTTACCGCCCCCTAGGCCCGCCATACGATGTATCAGACGAACAGACCGGACTGTACGGAGAATGTCACACTCAGGCTCAGTAGGAGTTCAGATGGGTTTCGCCTCGTCGGTCTTCTTGTCGGCATTACCTGGGGACCGTTACGCACAGCTAGTGCCGCTTGCGGTCTGTGGTTAAACCCACTGCCAGCGTAGTGTCGAGTCTTTAGAGTCCCACACAGAAAGCTTTTCGCCTTTAGGCAAAAAAGTAGAGGTCGCATGGTATTGCGACAGGTCGCATGGTTTTGCGACAGGGTTCGGTCACATCCGTGCACTTGTGCACGTACAGTGTCCGGACAGTTTACACTAGCGGGCTTTGGTTTAAGCCAGATCCTAGTGTACCTTATGGGATTGGATTTATCCAGTTTGCATTCGTGTTCCTCGGAACGCGGATGCGGGTGTGTATGCACAGTTGACAGGGAGGCACAGACAGCGGATTCTCATTAGGGTTGTTGACAGTTGACCGTTGACTTTTTGACTTTTTGCTCAACCCTAATGAGAATATGATATGTGATTAACTATTATATTAATTAAGTATTATGGTGATATGGTTGTTGACTTGTTGACTTTTGTTGACTTGTTGACTTTGGTGACTTGTTGACTTTTGTTGACTTGTTGACCGGTTGACTAGGCTTGACTAGTTGACCATCATGATAACCATGGTTATCATTTCATGCCAAAGACTTTTTCTTGCTTGTTCATTTGAGTAAAATGAGTGCATGACATGATAAGGTTATGGTTACTTCAACCATCACATAAGACTTTTGTTGATATGATGAGTTATCATTGCTTTGGATTATGAGAGGGTGAGAGAGAAAAGGGAGCCTCATTCTTTCTTGCTCATTCTCTCTCTTGTTCTTGAGCTCTCCTCTTGCTCTCACCCTCAACCTCTTCCTCCCTCTCTTGATCTATGGTTCTCTTGTCTCATGAGTTGAGAATCAAGAACCATAGATAAAATCCCATTCTAAATCATCTCTACTCATTCTAGTTCACTCGGTTTAGCAAACCAAGTGAACTAGTTTCTTCAAAGAACGAAGAAGGAGCTAAAGGTTGGAGCTTTCAAGTGGATCTATCTTCGGCGTACGGAGACAACGAGAAGGAGCCATCGAACCACCATCGGAGCTTGAAGAGAAGGAGTTCAAGTTTAGGTATAACCATCTTCATCCGAGTAGCTAAATATCTTTAGCTTAGTTTGCTAGTTTTAGTTTAGACAACGATCCCGACCATAGTTTAGTCCATGTTGCCTCTTGCGATAAAAATTCGTTTTTTATACCGTTTCCGCCTCCCCGTAAGAACCGGGGGTCGCAACGTGGACTTACAGTGGTATCAGAGCCTAACTAAACTTAAACTAGCTTGGTAGTGAAGTGTAACGAAGTTCGGAACCGAAAAAAATCACAAAACCGGATAATCACAAAAACTGAGTTTCTGTTGAAATTTTTTCTGCTCAAAATGAAAAACTTTATACTCCTAAATTCGGCTCAGGGTTTTGTGTGAACACCCAAGAAAAACGATACAGTGATTCGCCTAAAGTGCCGCGCTTCCGCCGCGTGATCCTTCTTAGACGCCGCGGAACCGCCGCGACTTGGTGTCTTCTCTGCATCGTTTTTCATGCAGTGTGTTTGTGTGTTGGTTTTGGGATTTTTAAAATATATTATATGTGCCCAGATTTTCCAGAAAAGAAATTTCCTTTTGGGGTCCTATAATTCCGTATTTTTTCCGAACTTCACTGCACTTTGACTATGATGGTTATATCTGTGATGCTTGCATGTATTGAACGTCGGCTAATCGCTATAAGTCGATTAGTCGGGGTTATACATGATCTGTAATGTGCTGGAATGTGTATATGAATGTGTTGGACTGTCGCGGGTGAATAGCCGGGGTGGATGTGAGATGAGCTTTTGTTTTTCTTTCATTCATTGTAAATGTAAATTGATGTAATAATTATTATTTGTTTGACCGCACAACCGGGTCGGGGTTGTAGCCGTCATTGTATAATTCTTTTTACTGTTTTTGCTCCTAGGATAGACCCATGGTGGGGTGCACAAACTACCGAGTACTTGGCGGGTAGTTTGCCGCACCCGTAGGGGTCTTGGGTGGGGTATTTGGCTATTCACCGCGACCGTGTTATCCGCTTTTCGTTTCAGGCTCGAAAGGATTGCGGATTGCTAGTATATCCAATGCATTCATCTGTGATCTGTAATGTCTATCATTGCTTATTATTTAGGCGTTGCTTATGTTTTACAGACGCGCTAGCCCAGCCCCCGCTCTGTCATTAGTTAAGTAACCTAACGGGTAAAGACGGGGCCCAGTGGCGAATGCGAATGGCATAAGCGTACGTCATATTTTGGTTGTTTTCTGCAATGGTAGGGTTAAATGATGGGACGCATTAAAAGAACTAATGCAAGAATATCACGCATTAAAAGAACTAATGCAAGATAATAAACCAAGTTAAAGTCGTTGGAACACTTTCGAAAAACCACTCGGTTCTTTTCAAAACAAACTTTTAAAATACGGAGTTTGAGCCACTCCATTTAAAAGCTATCTCGTTCCATCGACCATATCAAGTTCACTACGTTCACGGTTTTGCCAAAACCATCCGTAGCCCTCCGTCGTTTCACATGAATAGTCAATAGTATTCAAGCTGTGTATGTTGGCCAAAGTCAAGGCACAGTGATTGGTAGCTATTGGGTGTTCATGTGTAGCATAGATAGATGCGTTGGTTTGGGACAGTCGTACTGCCATTTTGGCCAAAGTCAAGGGTAGGTACGGATGGATCCAAATTAACCTGGATAATGACGGGTAGAACTTGACATGTGACTTATGATATTTTGGCCAAAGTCAAGGTCATAAGAACATGGGGCAAAAATCCACATCGGGAGTTTCATAAGTACTGAAACTTGCTAGATTTGCATACCATTTGGAGTGTGATGATTCTGGTAGGATTCCTTCAGTTTCGTCACGCAATGATATTTGGATCCCGATCCTACTGTGAGTATATGCTACTCCTCGGGAAATTTCTCACTTAACGATCAATGCTATAAACCTAGTAGGTGCCTAGAAAGGTGTTAGCGGGGCTACGCCCCCAGGGAAAAGAGGTTCTCTAATTAAGGAACTTCGCGAAAGCGTTGGAAAACCTCCCTCGAAGTACCGACACCGGCCTGGCTGAACGGTTAAGCAAGTATTGTACGGTGGGATTGATCCTGACTAATTCTTCCTTTATGGTTTGAGGAGGGATTCGAGAAACAGTGGGAGCCATCCTGTTTAGAAAAACTAAAAACCACTCTAAACTTGCAAGAGCATCATGCTGAGTGTTTCTTCTTCTCTCTCCTAATTGCAGCGACCAATCAACATGACTGGACTTAAGTTACTCCTAGATAAAAACAAACTGACAGGGCCAAACTACAAAGATTGGCTCAGGAATGTCAAGATAGCAATCACTTATGACAAGCTGGGGTATCTTCTTACCACCAAAGCTCCCCCTGTCCCTGGTCCAACTTCCAGCGTCGCGGATAAGGAAATCCGCAAGACTTGGGAGATTGATAGCGCGAAGGCCAAGTGCCTCCTGCTTGCCTCGATGGACAACGAACATCAGAGGAGGCATGAGAATATGGACATGGAGTCCATATTGCTCCATACAAAAGAACTGTATGGAGAGCAATCACGTATCGCAAGATACGAAGCGTCGAAAAAGTTATTTTCGACAAGAATGGCCGTCGGATCATCAGTAGCCGAGCATGTGCTAAAGATGATCGGCTTCATTGAGGAGCTCGCTGACCTAGGGATCACATTGGAGAGTGAGCTATATACGGATATAGTTCTCCAGTCCCTTCCTTCCACTTACGCCCAGTTTATACTGAACTTCAACCTACAAGAAAAAGAGGTTGAACTATCAGAGCTCCTCAACATGCTGAGGAGCGCAGAGGGCACCCTACAGAAAGGTAGGGAAACATCCACTTTGTTTGTAGGAGGATCATCTTCTTCTAGGTCCAAGGCGAAAGCCAAGGGAAAGAAGAAGAAGGCCCCCGCCAAACCAAGGGGCGGTGTTGGTAAAGTGGATACGAAGGGAAAAGGCAAAGCAACAAAGATAGCGGGGAAGCTTGTGGATAAGGAAGAATGCTTCTATTGTCATAAGAAAGGACACTGGAAGAATGATTGCAGGGCCTGGAAGGCCAGAACACAGGAATTGAAGCAGGTTGCAGCTTCAGCTTCAGGTGTGTATGTTATTGAAAACTGTCTTTCAATAAACTCTACTTCCTGGGTATTGGATACCGGATCAGGATCTCATATCTGTAATTCTTTGCAGGCGTTGAGAAACCGTAGTGTTTTGAAAGCAGGTGACATGACCCTCAGAGTTGCAAACGGAGCTAGCATGGATGCTAAAGCCGTGGGGGACTATCACCTGGGAATGTCAGATGGACATGTTTTGGTTTTGCGTAATTGCTTTTTTGTACCCAACGCAACTTGTAATATCATTTCTGTATCTTTAGTTTCTAAAGAAGGTTATGAATTTGCGTTTGTAAGTAATGTTGTAAACATTCACCTTAATCAAGTTTTGATTGGGTCAGGTACATTGAGTAATGGTATATACGTGTTAAACCAACCACAGATTTTCAACGTCCAGAATACACACAAAAGAAAGTCTCCAGAAATAAATCAGACTTTCTTATGGCATTGTAGATTGGGTCACATCAATGAGAGAAGGTTGACTAAGTTACATACAGAAGGATATTTGAATGCGTTCGAATATCAATCGTATGCCACTTGTCAATCTTGTCTCAAAGGAAAGATGACAAAGACTCCGTTTACTGGACAAGGAGTAAGAGCGAGCGAGCTCTTGGGACTCGTACACAGTGACGTGTGCGGTCCAATGTCTACACATGCCCGAAGCGGACATTCTTACTTCATTACTTTTACGGATGACTTCTCAAGGTACGGTTATGTCTTCTTAATGAAACATAAGTCCGAGGCCTTTGGAAAATTCCAGGAGTATAAGAATGAAGTAGAGAAACAGACCGGCAAAAGTATTAAGATTCTAAGATCGGATCGAGGTGGAGAATACTTAAGTGCCGAGTTCCTGGACTATTTAAAAGAGAACGGAATTCTCTCTCAGCTTACTCCTCCATACACCCCGCAACATAACGGTGTATCGGAGAGACGGAACCGCACCCTATTGGATATGGTGCGGTCCATGATGAGTAACGCTGAGTTACCGCGATCATTCTGGGGGTATGCGCTAGAATCAGCCGCATACCTTTTGAACCGAGTTCCCACTAAGACTGTGCCTACCACGCCATTTGAGATGTGGTGTGGGAAGAGACCCCATCTTAATCACATTAAGATATGGGGAAGTCCAGCTTTTGTCAAAAAGCAGCATACGGACAAGCTCGAGGCACGCTCAGTACTGTGCAAGTTTGTGGGATATCCAAAGAATTCCAAGGGATATTTCTTCTACTGTGAAGAGGAACAAAAAGTTCTTGTTTCTCGACATGCCCACTTTCTAGAACACCAGTTCATAGAAAAAGAAAAAAGTGGGAGCGCAGTAGAACTGGAAGAAATTCCAGAACCACAGACTGTTACTGAAAGCTTGATGGAACCAGAGGGTTCAACAGAACAGGACATTCCTACGCCGCTCCGCAGGAGTAGTAGGCAGTCTCATCCGCCCGAGAGATACTACGGTTTTCTCATAGACGGGGATAGAGAGGATTGCATCATAGATTATGATGAGCCTACTAGCTTCCAGCAGGCCGTTCAGAGCGTTGACTCAGTGAAATGGCTGGATGCAATGCGGACCGAAATGGAGTCCATGTACACCAACAAGGTATGGACGTTGGACATTGCTCCAGACGGGGTAAAACCCGTAGGATGCAAGTGGATCTTCAAAAGGAAGATTGGTGTAGATGGACAGGTTGAGACCTATAAAGCTAGGCTGGTAGCAAAAGGTTTTCGTCAAAGACCTGGCTTGGACTACGACGAAACCTTTTCTCCAGTAGCCATGCTGAAATCCATTCGGATCCTTCTTGCCATTGCTGCCTTCCACGATTATGAGATCTGGCAAATGGACGTAAAGACAACTTTTCTAAATGGAAATTTAGAGGAGTGTGTCTATATGGACCAGCCAGAGGGTTTCATTCAGAGTGGGAGCAGCGGAAAGGTGTGCAAGTTGCTTAAGTCCATCTATGGACTAAAGCAGGCATCGCGGAGTTGGAACATCAGCTTTGATGAGACGGTCAAAGAATTTGGCTTTATCAAAAATCCAGATGAACCATGCATCTATAGTAGATTTGTAGCGAGAACTGTAGTATTCCTCGTTTTATACGTGGATGACATTCTCTTAATAGGAAATGACATTCCTATGCTACAATCTGTCAAGGGGTTCTTGTCACACAGGTTCTCCATGAAAGACCTGGGTGATGCCTCATACATTCTGGGTATCCGGATCTACCGTGACAGATCCAAGAGGATATTAGGACTTTCACAGTCCAGGTACATCGACACCATACTGAAGAGATTCAGTATGGAAGATTCCAAGCGCGGTAACCTACCGGCTTGTCACGGGATCACCCTCTCTAAAGAGATGTCTCCCAAGACTGATTTGGAGAGGGATCGCATGTCTATTATACCCTACGCTTCTGCGGTAGGCTCTATAATGTATGCGATGTTGTGTACCAGGCCGGATGTAGCTTATGCACTGAGTGTGGTAAGCCGGTATCAGTCTAACCCTGGGGAGAAACACTGGATAGCGGTAAAGAACATTCTCAAGTACCTGAGAAGGACTAAGGAGATGTTCTTGGTGTATGGCGGAAAAGACCTCCAGATCGAGGCCTTTGCTGACTCCAGCTTCCAGAGTGACAAGGATGATTCCAAGTCCATGTCGGGTTTTGTCTTTACCCTCAATGGAGGGGCGGTGTGTTGGAAGAGTTCCAAACAGGAAACCGTTGCAGACTCGACGATGGAAGCGGAATACATCGCTGCATCTGATGCCGCAAAAGAAGCTGTCTGGATAAGGAAGTTCTTGAAAGAACTTCAGGTGGTTCCGTCCATTGTTGATCCAATACCTCTGTATTGCGACAACAACGGGGCTATAGCTTTAGCGAAGGAACCCAGGTCCCATCAGAGATCCAGGCACATCTTAAGGCGGTATCACTTGATCAGGGAGATCGTAGATCGCCAGGAGATCGAGGTTCGGAGAGTCGCTTCAGAAGATAACACTGCTGATCCATTCACCAAGGCCCTGCCCCAGACTCAGTTCGAGCGGCTGATCGAGATGATAGGTCTTCGATACGCCAGTACATGGCCTTAGTGCAAGTGGGAGATTGTTAGTGTATATGCCCTAGAGGCCATTACTGTATCATACTGGTTTGTATATTACTTAATGGATGCTTGGGATATTCACCTTGTATATACAATCTTGCTCAAAATAGTAGTATGCTACTTGGTTTGTTTCTACTTCAATGTGTACATGTGTTTATTTTTGTATATCGCCTATACACATTAGTAGAGCCCTTAGGATCTTTGCTTGATTACCAGCGATGTGATGGCCGTCACACTAGTGGGGCTGGGTAATCTATAAGCACATCCTTATGCAGGTCCCTGGTCGCAGGACTATCGAGACAGGGCATCGATACTCCGGAGTAGACCAGCGCATGCGCTTCTCATCCCAGTGTGGGAGACGGTCTGTCCCACAGCCGTCAGTACGTCGTACTTGAGATAGTATGCGGGTGCTCGTTAGGTTACGGGTACACTGGACAGGACTCGTCGGGAACTGACTAGTTGGTATTATACCTATCGTCAGTTATCAGTTCCCAGGTGACATGAGTACAGCTTAGTCCGCTGACTTGACACTGTCACTTCGCCTCGGGTGTGTTCCCACTGTACTTTGATCACTACCCTACCACGGCTCAAAGGAGTCGTGCAAACAGGCGGTGGTTGGGTGCAGTCCCGAAGCACTTGGAGGCAGTGACGGTTAGACAGGATTCGTCTCTCCCGGTATTGGGGGTTGACATCGCGCTGTGTCTAGGAGAGCCATTACACGAGTAGTCCCTGGCCAGGGCAAACGAGATATACTGGTAGGTTTCCAGTGTTATCTCAGGGTGTATTGGGCTTCACTCCGGCACGACTTGTACCGCTATTGGGGGACTGACGTTTACCGCCCCCTAGGCCCGCCATGCGATGTATCAGACGAACAGACCGGACTGTACGGAGAATGTCACACTCAGGCTCAGTAGGAGTTCAGATGGGTTTCGCCTCGTCGGTCTTCTTGTCGGCATTACCTGGGGACCGTTACGCACAGCTAGTGCCGCTTGCGGTCTGTGGTTAAACCCACTGCCAGCGTAGTGTCGAGTCTTTAGAGTCCCACACAGAAAGCTTTTCGCCTTTAGGCAAAAGAGTAGAGGTCGCATGGTATTGCGACAGGTCGCATGGTTTTGCGACAGGGTTCGGTCACATCCGTGCACTTGTGCACGTACAGTGTCCGGACAGTTTACACTAGCGGGCTTTGGTTTAAGCCAGATCCTAGTGTACCTTATGGGATTGGATTTATCCAGTTTGCATTCGTGTTCCTCGGAACGCGGATGCGGATGTGTATGCACAGTTGACAGGGAGGCACAGACAGCGGATTCTCATTAGGGTTGTTGACAGTTGACCGTTGACTTTTTGACTTTTTGCTCAACCCTAATGAGAATATGATATGTGATTAACTATTATATTAATTAAGTATTATGGTGATATGGTTGTTGACTTGTTGACTTTTGTTGACTTGTTGACTTTGGTGACTTGTTGACTTTTGTTGACTTGTTGACCGGTTGACTAGGCTTGACTAGTTGACCATCATGATAACCATGGTTATCATTTCATGCCAAAGACTTTTTCTTGCTTGTTCATTTGAGTAAAATGAGTGCATGACATGATAAGGTTATGGTTACTTCAACCATCACAAAAGACTTTTGTTGATATGATGAGTTATCATTGCTTTGGATTATGAGAGGGTGAGAGAGAAAAGAGAGCCTCATTCTTTCTTGCTCATTCTCTCTCTTGTTCTTGAGCTCTCCTCTTGCTCTCACCCTCAACCTCTTCCTCCCTCTCTTGATCTATGGTTCTCTTGTCTCATGAGTTGAGAATCAAGAACCATAGATAAAATCCCATTCTAAATCATCTCTACTCATTCTAGTTCACTAGGTTTAGCAAACCAAGTGAACTAGTTTCTTCAAAGAACGAAGAAGGAGCTAAAGGTTGGAGCTTTCAAGTGGATCTATCTTCGGCGTACGGAGACAACGAGAAGGAGCCATCGAACCACCATCGGAGCTTGAAGAGAAGGAGTTCAAGTTTAGGTATAACCATCTTCATCCGAGTAGCTAAATATCTTTAGCTTAGTTTGCTAGTTTTAGTTTAGACAACGATCCCGACCATAGTTTAGTCCATGTTGCCTCTTGCGATAAAAATTCGTTTTTTATACCGTTTCCGCCTCCCCGTAAGAACCGGGGGTCGCAACGTGGACTTACAAACATCACTTCCTACTCTGTGTATGTCATCCAAATACCAGGACATCACACCCTACTACCTTCTTAACAGATCCATCCCCTATTCTGACGAAGTCAAACCTATGTCTGTCACGTTAGAAATAGATGATCTATCTCCGCTACAGCTGCTTTAGTCTATAAATAGACATAAGCCACATGTCCACCATGCTTCCGCTGCTCCCACTGACCACGACAACCCTCTGGCAGAGTCATATAGACGTACACTTCTAAAGCCAGTTTAGAACGACGCTATACTCATCCTCCTGCCGGGTCTCACAGTCTGGAACAACAGCTATGGCAAGTCTGGGTAAACAAGAACTTCCCTGTCACCGTCCTTGAGGCTACCGGAGTACCTCTCGGGTGCCTGAAGTTACCCACCTTATCTGCGGAGTGGCCAATGGAATGTCAAACCAGATTGAATCTTTAGGTTCCTATCAAATCTTCAGTAATCGTTTGTGGTTCAGGAATCACTTCCAGTTCTACCATACTCCCACTACTGTTTTCTGAAAAAATCCATTTTTCGTAAAACTGTGGCGAGTCTAGAACAATATCACTATTGATCTTCCAGATGGTAGAAAGTCAACCCTCGTCATAGCCTGGGTCAACCCACAAACAACCATTACAGAAACGTGCCTTGAGTTATCCAGAGTCTGGTTTTAAGCATAGGCCGGACAACTCCCCGTACCTTAACATCGTTAAGATATGAACTGTTCTATATCCAATATAGAACCAGAGGCACTGATTTAATTGAACCAGATTCAAATCATGCAGCTGTCTCCAGTGCATTTCAACTAAATGGAAAGAGCCCGATTAGCGTTACTCAACTTAGGAATGCTTCCAATTATGAGTAACCTGAAAGAGAAGCAAGTTCTTTTAATCATTACTATCTACTGAATACCATACTCAAGTATCTACATCTTCGATCAACTTGAAGAATCCCGATACTTGCAACACCTGGTTCTTTACTTTATCCATATACCTATAACTTCTCAAAATTCGGACCCTGTGTTTCCACGAAACACTTGTCTAAAAACTAGAGAAGTCATAAGTAAACCGAATATAGTACGAGGACCGACCCCTCTGTCCTAATGGACACTGGACAACATACAATACTCTGTATAAGTCCCTTGAGTTTAATAACTCATTCCCTGTGTGTCGTAGGTTTAAAACTGTACTATGGTTATGAAGAATTACACCGCTGTTTAATGCTCCTAATTAACCATCCACTGATATAGGTAAATGTCATAGACATAATTTCAAAAAGGTATATCTCACTCTATGAAAATAGACGTACAGATATATCGATTTGAAATTGGTGCACAACAGCGGATATTCAAAACTAAATATTTGCCGTCCGGCAAACAACCCAGGTGACTTCCTCAAATATCACCGATTACAACGAATCCCGATATAATGAGGATGATCAGCTAATTCGCAATAACTTACTCCCACTCATCATCTGTAAAACCATACAGATGTGAGAATCATACCTGGTAAATACATACTCTGGAGCAAGTGTCTAATTCGGAAATCAGTTTTCCTTTAACAGTACACAGTGAAACTGAAACATTGAAATGTTTCGATGGGGTATCCCGGTATTCCTAGTAATGCCTCTTCCATTATCCACATTCACAACTGTAACCGTGTAATTCTTTGCCATCTTTCCAAATCCTTTTCTATGTCTTTAGTCATTACTTTCTGTACACCCCTTTAGGCCAAATGGTTTTCTTCCTTCCCTACCGTTCGGCACCAGCCTATGGTTTGGAAGATGACTATCCAATAAGCATAATGGGTGTACTGTCCTAATCCTAGGAGCACTCGCAATGCGAGAGAAGGTGAAGATAAACGACAACCGAATAAACCTTATTCCTATTTCTCCTGAACCAGAATCCATCCCCGAACTGGAACAAGTTCCTTTCGAGTTCGTATATAACCATACGATGGAGTATCCAATAAACTGTGGATCTTCGTAGTGATACGGAGTATTCTAGAGAAATACAAAGGTGATTTAGAATTGGCGAATAAATACTTGGTTTGGTCGTGAATAGCAGTCGCAATTTACTTTGCCCTCTTACTAATCCCTTGTTATGTCTTTACTTAATACCTTCTGTACACCATCTTTATGCTAATTGGTTTTCTTCATTCCCCACCGTTCGGCACCAGCCTAAGGTTTGGAAGAAGACTATCCAATTTGCGTAATAGGTGTACTATCTCCTAAACCAAGGAGTACTCGCAACCTGAGAGAAGGTAAAAGGAAAAGACAACTGAATAGTCCTATTCGTTTTCTCCAGAACCGGAAACCATCCTTGAATAAATTCCTTCGAGTTCGTATATAACCATACGATGGTTTTATCCAATGGAAGTTGACATTCGTAGTAATACGGGGTGTCCTGGAGAAAAAGGTAAAAGTAGGAGTGGCAATGAGGTTTGCAACTCTGACAATCTAAAAGCCAGTGTTTAAGAAGGTTCGGTTAATTTGGTCATTGAGTCATAGTCTTAGGGTCGGGTCAATGGTCGCGGCCAAAGAGAGAGAGAAAATAAACACACAGCGTGCACTCTAACCTAGATCAGAATGGTTACCAATTTATCTAATCTGGAAACCTCCTACTGTACCATCAAATTCTCCTCCAAAACTGAAAGAAGAATTAGTCGGGATCACCCGAGGAGTAAACCAACTCATCAGTGGGAATCGGGATCCAACTATCATCGCATGATAACGTGACGGAATCCGCTCACGTCATCACACTCCAGAAGGTATGCGCATATCTGGCAAGTTTCAGTTTCTTTAGAAACTCCCGATGTGATTTTTACCCCATGCTCTTATGACCTTGACTTTGGCCAACATATCATAAGTCACATGTCAAGTTATACCCGTCATTCTCCAGGTTAATTTGAGCCCCCCCGTACATACCCTTGACTTTGGCCAAAATAATAGTACGACTGCCCCAAACCAACGCATCTATCTATACTGCATATGAATACCCAATAGCTACCAATCACTGTGCCTTGACTTTGGCCAACATACATAGCTTGAATACTATTGACCACCCATATGAAACGACGGAGGGCTACGAATGGTTTCTGGCGAAAACCTTTAACGTAATGAACTTGATATCGTTGAAGGAACCGGATAGCTTTTTAAATTATAGTGACGAAAACCTTCGCTAAAGAGGTCACTCCCGGTGAAGGGATCTCGGCTCTTTCCCCGCAGAATGAGGTGCAGGATATTCTAACTGAATACCACGGTGCAAAGCAAAAGTAATCGGCAATAGTGAAGTTAATGCCCAGACGCAAACTTCTGTCCAAGGGGTCACTCCCGGTGAAGGGATCTCGGCCCTTGCCTCGTCGACTGAGGAGCAGGATATTCGAACTGAATACCATGATGCAAAACAAAAGAGAATGCCGTTGCAATAACAGCTTTTTGAAAAGTGTTCCAACAACATCAGAATAGGTATGTTTAACTTGCATTGATCCGAATCAACGCAGTCCCGTCAATTGATCACACCAATAAAGAACGAAAATAATGATGTACGTATATGCCATCCGCATTCGCCACTAGGTCCCGTCATTACCCGTTAGGTTACTTAACTAACGACAGAGCGGGGACTGGACTAGCGCGGAGGCAAAACATATACAACATCTACTAGTATATATATCAATATATAATATTTCGCTCAAGGCGTGATAAAATGCAACATCACAAAAATGTACAGCATCACAGAACAATACAGATAACTAGGATCCCCGGGTTTCACAGAGCCGCTACTGAAACCCGACGTTCCCCTGGTCGTGTGGATAGCCTGTGCAACGAAATCCTAGACCCCGACGGGCGCGGCAAGTTACCCACCAAAACCTGAAGCGAGGCAGCCCCCTTCAGCAACGTGAATGGACCACCCGGCACTTCACGGAATCCGGTTACTTGGGCACCCCTCCTGGGTCAACCTGTACCCCCTATGAGTGCGGCGAATAGCCTGCCAATTCTAGAGTGAAGCCCCCCCGTCTCAATGCCAAGAGATGCGGGCCAGTTGCCCTCTAGAACCCGGCTATCCGTACACCCCACCTTGGGGTAATCCTAGTACAGAAAGTAAAAATATACATACAACGGGTACATCGACCTCGACCTGGTCGTGCCCCAAAAGAATACTATACAATCAGGCAGTGACGGCAGTCCACATGTCGGACGCTCGCCCCGCAATATCAAATGTACATAATACAACAAAAACTGTACTAGCATTGCATCCAGGCTATCCCCCACGACCAATCCGCAACATCACAGCAATACACAGAACATCAACGTGAATGCCACGTTCGCAAATCCGTCTAACCGGGCTATAGCAGTTAGACAGGATTTACCGATCAAGTGACATTCACGGTCGCAGATATAATGTAAATACTGTGAACTAACATGTTTAAAAAATTCGATCGATCAAATTTACCCAAGTGGACCCCAAGCACTACTGTAGCACATAAAGAAATTCTGGGCCCAAGAAGAATGTTCCAAAAACCCTATTGTCTACAGTGGAGCTCTCTGAAAAAATTTGGTGCGTTGAACAGTTAAAACAGCGGCGGAATCGCGGCACAAGCATGGGTTTGGCCTCGGTTCCGCGGTGGGGTAATGAGATCGCGCGACCAAATTTTTACAGGAAGGTTATAATCCCCTGCACATCATTCTGAAACAACCTCAAAAATTTTTGGACTCCAAAAAAATTTCGACAGAAACTGATGATATTGTAAACGCGGGTTTTTGGAATTTTCTTCAATCGAAAGTGTAAACATACCAGACCAAGCTAGACTAGGTTAATGGCGAGGCTCTGATACCACTGTAAGTGCACGGCGGCGCCCCGGCCGTCAATCCGACGCCGGAATGCGGAAGCGATGCTTTTCTTTAAACTTTATAAAACCGGCACCACCGCGCACTATAAACCCGGATCGGGCCATTAAACTAGTCCTAGCTATCTAGAGAGCGGGTAGAGAGATATACCGAGCGAACCGTGTCCTTCGGTCTTGTCGTCGTCGTCCCGATCTCCCCACGGAATCTCCGGTCTCCACCACGTCGCCGGAAGGGCACCAAGTCGCCGGCTTCTTTTACGGGCACCTGCCTCTGGACCGAGGCAACTCGGGCACGAAGCTGGCGAGTCGACGTGCCCAAGATTTGCTGTAGAATATAGTGTAGAAGCTATGTCTCTTTGGGGTAGTGGATGTTGCCTTTGGTGGAGGAAATGAACTTGAGGAATTTTGTGATGAACTTGGGGATTTTTGCATGCATGAGAGAATAAAAATCCCCTACACAAAAGTTGGGCAGCCCCCTCCCTCAATGTGGCCGGCCATGCATGGTGAAGGGAAGAGAGTGACAGAATGAGGGAGAGTGTGTATCAAAAGAATGAGAGTCTCTCATAATCCAAGAGAGAGAAAAGGTGATGATGTAAAGAAATGATCACAAGACAAAAACAACACTCCACCAACCTCATCATCTCATCACAAAGTCAAGCTATCATGAACCATCATGAACAAAGGAAAGTCAAGGGTGGTAGAATCATCATGAAACAACAAGATGCAAATAACACCCTCCACAAATTCTTATTTGCACAAATGCAAATAAGCCCTCCTCCACCAAACTTCAGCCAATGAAAGATACAAAGAAATATGGCTGAAACGGAAAACAAACTGGCAACTCCAAAAAACCTGATCCCGTAATAAATTACAGGAAAACCCCGCTACTGTATATACATATCCGCATTTGTATTCCGATCGAAATACAAATGCAATGAGACAAAAATCTACACTGTGCAATACTAGAATCCGGCTTAAACCAAAGCCCGCTAGTATTATCCGTCCGATCATGATCCGTGCAATACCGCACGTATCTGATCGAACCCTGCCATATCTCCATATGGCTTCTACAGCGTTTCGCCCGAAACTTGAGTAACTGTTTTGTGGGGGACTCTAAAGACTCGTCAATACTATGGCTGTGGATTTAACCACTTGCACGTCAGTGGTATTAGCCCTACGTGACGGGCTACCAGCTATTGACCAAAAGGGATGTCGATGAGCGAACTCTTCCTGACACCCTACTGAGCCTGTCGATGACAATATCCGTACTGTTCGGTCCGTTCGTCTATAAGCATCGCATGGCGGGCCTAGGGGGTTGGTCAAAGTCAGACCCCCAAAAGCGGTACAAGTCGTGTCGGAGTGTAGCCCAGAACACCCTGAGATACTACTGGAATACATACCAGTAAATCTCCTGCCTTGTCCAAGGATTTCGTGTAATGGCTCTCCTAGACACAGCACGACCTCACCCCCAATACCGGGAGAGACGAACCCCAGAAGATCCGCTCACTGCCTCCATGTGGCTCGGGACTGTGCCCAACTAAAACCTGTTTGCACGTCTCCTTTGAGCGTGGTAGGGTAGTAATCAATGTACAGTGGGAACTCACACGAGACAAATGACGATCCTCAGGTCGATGAACTAACCTGTACACATGTCACCAGGGAACTGCCATCTGACGTCAGGTATAAGACCAACTAGCATGTTCCCGGTGAGTCCTATCCGGTGTACTCATAACCCAATGAGCACCTGTATACATCTTAGGTGAACCAACTGACACTAGTGGCTTGTGAGACCAGCCACCGCCCCTCGTCGGGGTCTCGACTGTATACACTAGTCTACTCTGGAGTATCGATGCCCTGTCTCGAAACTCCCACGACTAGGGACCTTTTAAGGTTGTGCTTATAGACTACCAGCTCCCACGTATATGATCGCCCTCATACTGCTGGCAGTCAAGCATGAATCCTAGGGGCTCTACCACCGTGTAATAATGACCTGTCAGGTCACCTAAAGCAGTACACGATGTTAAAGATAAACCAGATAGCATACTATCAACTTGAGTAAGACTGTCCTACCGGGATACGTCCTTCCTCAATCATTGCAATCACGTGCCTGTGATCCAATAATTGAATCTGAGAGCACTATCTCCAACATGATGTATATTGTAGTGGATGCTTGGACATATATAGGGAGGACTTTCTTGCTCGACATGATAGTATGCTATCTGGTTGCACTTTATCTTAACATGTACACTTATTGTCTCTCTATTATATGTTGATAAAGCCATAAGGATGAGTACTTGACTACCAGGATTTTGATGCAGATCATACTAGTGGGGCAGAGGTGTTAGTTATATGTATGCCCTAGAGGCCATTACTGTACATATGATGTATATTGTAGTGGATGCTAGGACGTATATAGGGAGGACTTTCTTGCTCGACATGATAGTATGCTATTTGGTTGATCTTTACCTTAACGTGTTTACTGATTGTCTCTCTGTTACATGTTGGTAAAGCCCTTAGGATCTATACTTGACTACCTGGACTATGATGCGGATCATACTAGTGGGGACATGGTAGTCCATAAGTACATCCTTCAAAGTCCCTAGTCGTGGGTGTATCGAGACGGGGCATCGATATACCAGAGTAGACTAGCGTGTACCTTCTCGACCCATACAGATGGGCGATGGATGATCCCATATCCATTGGTGTTGGACATCAGAGATGATATACGGGTGCTCAGTAGAGACTGGGTACACTGGACGGACTCGCCGAGAACTCCCAGATGGTATTATACCTCACGTCAGATGGCAGTTCTCTGGTGACACTGGTACAGAGTAGTCTGTTGACCCGAGATCGTCATAGAGTCTTGTGTGGTTCCCACTGTGCTTTGATTTCCATCTTACCACGTCCAAGAGGGCGTGCAAAACGGTGGTTTTTGGGTACAGTCCCGAGTCACATGGAGGCAATGAGCGATAGGAGGGGATTCGTCTCTCCCGGTATAGGGGGTTGATGTTGCGCTGTGTTCGATTGGCTATAACAGGAAATCCCTGGCCAGGGTTGCTGAGATTTACTGGTAAGTGTTACCAGTAGTTTCTCGAACAGTTATAGACCTCACATCGACACGACTTATTGAGCTATTGGGGTCTGACGTTTACCACCCCTAGGCAAGATATGCGACATATCAGACGATCAGACCGGACTGTACGGTAGTGTTACTGGTTGGATTCACTGGAGTGTGAGCGGGCTTGCTCGTCGATCTTCAGATCGCTCAATACCCGGGTGGCCATTACGTTTAGTAGACCGCTTGCGGCTTGTGGATGTTTGATATGATCATCATCTGCTGCCGGCGTATTGACGAGTGTTTAGAGTCCTACACAGAGGTTTCCTGGCTCAAGCGAAACGAAATAGGAGCGCATATGAGATATGTGCGGGACCGAGAATAATACGGTATGTGATACTGTATTCGATTCTCGCGATGTGACATTGATCGGTTATATGCGATATAGCCGGGTTATCGGATCAAGTGTTGATTCGATAAGTTGTTACTGATGATACCAGTCGGTTATGTGCGACATGACCGGATCGTTAAATCAAGTGTTGATTTAATGATTTAATGCATAATTATATATTTGATATATTGCTTTGCATTAACTAGTATCGGTACACTTTAAATGGATTTTCTCGCTCGGGTGTGCGCATTCCATATGCGATATGATTTTGTGCACTTGATTGTATCATGTTTGATGATACATACTTTTTGGTTAAGTGTAAAGTATCAAACCTTGGTTAATGAAATGGTTAGGGTTTACTATTTCCTTATTCATTTATTCATTTATTTATTCTTTTTGGAAATTGATAAGCATTAAGAGAAAATGGTGGCTTAATTTGTTTTCTAGCAAAAGCTTCTTGAAGCTTTGACCAAAGTCACCCTTTTTGTCTCATGCTTAACCCTATCCACTTCACTAACCCTAGTTTACTCTCTACAACTAACCATGGTTCACTTATGATAAGAATGGATTATTCTTTTCATTTTAAATTAATTCTTATCATAACATTTTCCTTCTTCTTCTTCAATTCTTCAAGTGAAGAAAGCTTGCCCCATCAATGGAAAGTGATGGAAATGAGTGAGAAATCCAATTCTAAAGTCTACCCACTTCCTATTTCTTCATCCTCTACCTCTTGCCAAGTAGTAGAGTGTGTTTCCTTCACAAGTTTCATGACTTGGTGAAGGTGGAGCTTGATTCATCGATGCCTCGACGTAGATCATCTTCGGCTTGGACATCGACGACCTAGCCCGCCCATTCTCCGACGAAGACGACGCTAGAGCCCGGATTTGATTTGGACAGCGGAAAGGACCTCATCTCGGAGCCGTGGAGGTGGAGGACCGGATCTACAAAGGTTGTATTTCCGTATCTCTTAGTTAATTGTTAACTAGTTAGCTTTTTCGCCTAGAAATCTAGCAAACGATCCGTAGTCGGGTCTCTCGGCACCCGTAAAATTTTATTATTGATTCTTCGATGCCTTGTGAGACTTCATTAGGGTGCCTAGGAACCCTACAGTAGTATCAGAGCCTAGCTAGAGCCTTAGGCGAAGTCTAGACGGATTTTGAACTCCGAACGAACCCGAAATCCCAACACACCCATGCTCTCTGTCCAATTTTCAAAAACAGGGATTTTTCAGTATTAAAAATATGCAGAAAGATAAGCAGGAAATTCTAAGGTATACTGTGAAATTCGTGAACCTAAGTCCACTAAGAAGGCGCGGATCCGCGGCATGTGCATGGCTCATGCGGCGGATCCGCGGCCGTACGACTTAAATGTTTAAATATTTTTACACAGTAATCCTTAGTTTTATGTGCTGGTTTTCCTGGGTATTTTTGATATTTTTTCAAGAGTTGAATTTCTGCAGTTGTTTTGGGGATTCGGTGTTTCGATCGGGGTATCAAATTTTGTCTGTGTGGCTTTCCGGATAAATTTTAGAATATGTTAAAAAGTTCGACCGGATATAAATACCCAATTTTTCCCCTGTCGGGAAATTTCCAAGTGTCGGATTTTTCCGTAGTTTAACGACGTTCTAAGTAGTGTAAGTAACTCGATGGACCCTCTAGAAGACAACAAACCTTAACTCGATTATGTGACCGTCTTGAACTGCCCTTTGAACCTTCGGGTTTGGGGCAGTACGGCGTGCCACATGTGAGGCGTTGGCTTGACCCTTCTACGGCTGGACCGTTGGTACTGAGGCACGAACGGAATGTTGTTATACTTGTTTCATGTGTTGATCTGTATCGGGAAAACTTGGGTGTTCGAATGTTCAATCGGAAAGTTTAACATTTTCTAATTATCCGGAATGTGATACAATAATTGGAATTCACAAATTGTTATGAGATAACGGAATGAATATTATAAACGTAGCAGTTTAGTCTCACTTGATCGGTTGCCACGGAATTTTGATGTGATCAAAAGTCTGTCGCAATCACGTAGCGTACGCGGATACTCGCCGGGTAAACTTAATAGACAGCCTCACGCCATTGCCCCGACCAAGTGACTGTAGGAGAACCCCGTCGCCGAAAGCATCCGTTCGGGTGCTCGCGGTAGCGGTGTTCCGCCTTGGTGCACTTCGTCGACGGTATCGGGGGTGCGGCCGTCTACTAAAGTTTGCGACGAGCATTCGATCAGGATGTCGGGAATCCTGTTGAATTGCCCGACTTGATATTGAAAAGAGTTTTCGATTTTGAGACTAAAATGCGGGGTTTATAATTGTTAGGCATGCGATGTCTAAGAAATTCATTTGGTCAGGCATGCGATGTCTGAGGTGGTTGCGGATTCCAACTGTTGTAGTTTTACACTTTCTTTTCTGTGACCGTAAGTGTAATATGTGATATCGCCGGTTTCGTTGCTATATGTCAACGGCAATTGGGATGCGCATATTTACTTACGTTGATGACATGTGATGTTATGTGTTGCTGGATATGTTATATTGGATCGTCGTGTTTGAATAGCCGGGGGGTTTTTATATGAGATGAGTGTTTTTTTCATTTTCATTCATGTAAAAACTTGTATGTAATATTCTTTTATTGGGGCGCTTCCAGGTTGCGGAAGTTGTCACCGTTTGTATATTATTTACTTTTCCGCACTAGGATAGACCCAAGGAGGAGGGCACAAGTAACCGGGTTCTGGAGTCCAGTGGGAGACCAACTCGAGGAGTCGAGTCCGGGTCTCCTAACTCTAGAATTGGTAGGGTTGCTTGCCGCTCTCGTAGGGGTCTTAGGGTGTGGGTTTGGCTATTCATCGCGACCGTGGAATCCGTGTTTTATACTGGCTCGTATTGAAAACACGGACGTCCTAGTATATCCAATATTTCATATGTTTCTTCTGCTGCGATATCTGTGATGTGATCATGTGATGTTCTGTGATAGATACAGTATATAGTATATATGATATATTATATAGACGTTACTTATGTTTTACACCCGCGCTAGCCCTGCCCTGCTCTGTCGTTAGTTACCTAACCTAATGGTGCACGAGGGGACATCGAGGCGAATGCGGATGGCATAAGTGTACGTCATATCTATCTGTGATGTTTAGGTATATAAATGATGGGACTTCATTAATGTGATTAATGAAATAAAAAGAAACCTAAGATGTTGTAGAATCGAATTTCAAAATAAAACAGGTAGCTACAGTTCTTGCTTTGCACAGCGGTATATGTGATATATCCTGCACCTCATTCGACGAGGAAAGGACCGAGATCCCTTCACCGGGAGTGACTCCTTTAGCAATAACTGGCATATGCTACACACTTGGTTTGTCTTTTGATTGCTTTTAAGAGTTTTTGCTTTGCACAGTGATATATATGATATATCCCGCACCTCATTCGACGAGGAAAGGACCGACGATCCCTTCACCGGGAGTGACTCCTTTAGCAAAACTAGAAAAGCCTAAAAAACACTCCATTTCAAAATTCATTTGATTCTGCAACGATATCAAGTTCATTACGCAATAGGTTTTCTGAAAAACCTGTCGTAGCCCTCCGTCATTTCAGATAAGTAGTAGTTAGTATTCGTACTACGTTTGTTGGCCTGCGTCAAAGCGTAGTGTGCGGTAGCTAACTGGTGCTTATCTGCATAAGCATATGATGTGATTGGATTAGGGTAGTCGTGCGACTTTGTTGGCCTGCGTCAAGGGTCGTGCGGGTGGGTTTAATTCAATCAGGAAATGACGGGTTGAACTTGACTAGCGGACTATGGTTTGTTGGCCTGCGTCAAGGTCATAGGACGCTAGGGGCAAAATATTATCGGGAATTTCAAGTATTGAAATTTGCAATGAGATTGCATACCTTCTATGAGATAGTTGGATCCCGATACCCGCTGCGAGTAATTGTTACTCCTGGGAGAGTTTTATACATTACAATTAGCCGATCAAGTAGGTGTCTAGAAAGGTGTTAACGAGGTTACGCCTCTGGGAAAACGAGGTTTACATTAATTAGGTTCGTGCGAAAGTACGGGGGACCTCCCTCAAAGTACCGACACTGGCCAGGCTGAAAGATTGGCGAACTTGTAGTGTGTAATTAATCCCGGCTAGTCTTTCCTTTTAGGGTTTGAAGGAAGATTTGATAAAAAGCAGTGGGAGCCATCCTGATTAGATAAAATAATAACCAATCTATTCTTGACAGAGCGCACGCTGAGTGTTTTCTTCTCTCTCTCTCCAGGTAGCGACCCTATCACGCCTTAATCAAGATAATAATACAGATATTTGACCGAACCCGGTTGTTATACTGAGCTGGGGAACGTTGGTCCCGCTCCAACTTATAATTGTTATAAGACAGAGCAGGAAATTGGAGAATACCAGAATTCCCGTGCCGCCCAAACGAAGAGAGTGCATGCTGATGCATCATCTTCGGGTGTGTTCATTATACAGAACTGTTTCTCTGTATCCTCTACGTCCTGGGTATGTGATACCAGATCAGGATCCCAGATATGTAATCTGTTACATAGGGCTACAGATAGGTAGAGAACTGAGAACGGGTGATAAGTTTCATGAGGCAGAAAACGGGGCAAGAGTTGCAGCCAAGTCTGTCGGTCACTGTCACCCTGTATTATCAATACATTGATTCTGAACGAATGTTATTAGATACCGAACCTGATATACAAAATCATATCAGTCTCTTTATCAGTAAAGAAATGATAAAATTTTGTATTGTTGGATAATGTTTTGAACATTTCCTATATCAAAAGTTGATCGTATCAGGCACGTTATCTAAAAGCGTTGATGTTCTAAATCAAATTACAGTTCTTAATATATGGATCACACACAAGAGGAAGAGTTCAGAAATGAACGAATTCTTCTTGAGGCATTGTAGACTAGGTCAGATCAATGCGACCCGACTGGCTAGAGTTACATAAAGATGCATATTTAAATCAGTTTGAATTTACATCTTGTGAAACTCGCCAGTCATGTCACAAAGATAAGATGACCATAGCTCCGTTTACTGGAAACAGAGAAAGAGTTAATGAACTCTTGGGATGATACATGTTGATGTATGTAGGTCCCCTGTCTACACATGCCAAGACCGGTTCTTTGTACTTCATTACATTCTCTGATAATCTCTCGATATTCAGATCTATGTTCTTGGTGAAACACAAGTCCGAACCTTTTGAGATATTCACGGAATATAAGTTAGAAGTAGAGAACCAAAATACGGGTAAAAGTATTATGTCCTTTGATGAGATCAAGGAGGAGAATACTTGAGCACGGAATTCCTGGATTATTCTAAAGGAGAATGAGATTCTCTCTCAGCATTACTCCTCCGTATACACCATAGCAAGACGGTATATCGGGGTGGAGCAATAACACCCTATATGATAAGGTGTGCTCTATGATGAGTACTACTGAGTTACCTATTTCCTTTTTGGGAGCTATGCACTTGAGAAGCTGCATACCTATTGAATAGGGTTCGAATCAAATCAGTTGCCTACCACTTCATATATGATATGGAAAGGGAAGAGCCCATATCTTAAGATGGTTAAGATTTGGGGTTGTCCGGCCTATGTCTAAAAGCAAAATCTGGACAAGCTCAAGGCAAGGTCAGTTATGTAGAACTGGAAATGTTCCAGCTATACGAACTACAGCAGATGATTTGATAGAACCAAGGGATTCAGTAGATACCAACGAACCTCAGCCTCTCCGCGATCTAGTAGGGTTCCTCGCCCACCTGAGAGATACTTCGGTTTCTCTAAGACAGTGGGAGCGAGGACTGCATCATGAGATGATGACCCAACTAGTTTCGAGCTGGCCATCAGGAGTAAGACTCTGTAAGAATGGCTGGATGCTTAGTGATCTGAGATGGAATCCTTATACACCAACAAAGTATGGACTTTGGTTGCTATATCTGAAGGGTTAAATCCCCATCAGGAGCAAGTATATCTTGAGAAGATTACTTGGTGTACATGGAAAAGTTGAGACTTTCAAAGCTAGACTTGTTAAAGGTTTTCGTCATCAACCAGGCGTGGATAATGATGAAACCTTTTCAAGTATCTATGCTTAAGTCCATCCAGATCCTACTTGTCACGGCTACATACGATGACTACGATATCTGGTGGTTGGGTGTCTTGACTGCTTTTCTAAATGATGATTTGGAAGAGAGCGTCTATAAGTACACAGCAGAGGGCTTCGTAGACAGTGGGAGCAGCGGAAACGTGTGCAAGATGCTTTATAGGATAAAGCAGACATCGCGGAGTTGGAACATCTGTTTTGATGAATTAGTCAAAGAGGTTGACATCATCAAAATGGTAGATGAACCTTGTATAAACAAAAAGGTAGTAGGGAGTATGGTGAAGATCCTCGTAGAGTACGTGGATGATATACTCTTGATAGGAAAGGAGTTTCTTATGCTACGCTCGATCAGTCTCCGTTTATCACAATGATTCTCCACATAGGATCAAAATGATACCTACTAAATCCTAGATTTTGGATCTATGAGATAGATCTAATTGGATGTTAGGATTCTCACTAGTTGTAGTGAGATGGTATCAACCGATCCTGGGGAGAATCACTGGAAGTGTTCCAGGGTGATAAAGACGACTGAGTGTCAGTCACAGGCATTGTCTTTACCCTCAGTAAAGGGACGGTATGTTGGAAGAGTTCCAAGCTAGATACCGTGGCATACTAGACGATAAAGGCTGGATACATCGCTACTTAAGATGCTACCAAAGAGGCTGTTTGGGTGTATATTGGTTCATGAGATGAACTATGTTCCTCCCATTGTGTGACAATGGAGTTGTGGCTTATGCCAAGGAACACCGGTCCCATCAGTGATCCAGACATGTTCTAAGGCAGTATCACTTGATCATGGAGATGGTTGATCTCCAGGGTGATCAAGGTTAGGAGAGTAGACTCAGAGGACAACACGGCGGATCCACTCACAAAGGCCTTTTCCCAGAGAGAGACTTTTATGGGATGGTTGAGTATGAGATACTACAACCACTGCTACAGATGGCCCTAGTGCAAGTGGGAGATTGTTAGTTATATGTATGCCCTAGAGGCCATTACTGTACATATGATGTATATTGTAGTGGATGCTAGGACGTATATAGGGAGGACTTTCTTGCTCGACATGATAGTATGCTATTTGGTTGATCTTTACCTTAACGTGTTTACTGATTGTCTCTCTGTTACATGTTGGTAAAGCCCTTAGGATCTGTACTTGACTACCTGGACTATGATGTGGATCATACTAGTGGGGACATGGTAGTCCATAAGTACATCCTTCAAAGTCCCTAGTCGTGGGTGTATCGAGACGGGGCATCGATATACCAGAGTAGACTAGCGTGTACCTTCTCGACCCATACAGATGGGCGATGGATGATCGCATATCCATTGGTGTTTGACATCAGAGATGATATACGGGTGCTCAGTAGAGACTGGGTACACTGGACGGACTCGCCGAGAACTCCCAGATGGTATTATACCTCACGTCAGATGGCAGTTCTCTGGTGACACTGGTACAGAGTAGTCTGTTGACCCGAGATCGTCATAGAGTCTTGTGTGGTTCCCACTGTGCTTTGATTTCCATCTTACCACGTCCAAGAGGGCGTGCAAAACGGTGGTTTTTGGGTACAGTCCCGAGTCACATGGAGGCAATGAGCGATAGGAGGGGATTCGTCTCTCCCGGTATAGGGGGTTGATGTTGCGCTGTGTTCGATTGGCTATAACAGGAAATCCCTGGCCAGGGTTGCTGAGATTTACTGGTAAGTGTTACCTGTAGTTTCTCGAACAGTTATAGACCTCACATCGACACGACTTATTGAGCTATTGGGGTCTGACGTTTACCACCCCTAGGTGAGATATGCGACATATCAGACGATCAGACCGGACTGTACGGTAGTGTTACTGGTTGGATTCACTGGAGTGTGAGCGGGCTTGCTCGTCGATCTTCAGATCGCTCAATACCCGGGTGGCCGTTACGTTTAGCAGACCGCTTGCGGCTTATGGATGTTTGATATGATCATCATCTGCTGCCGGCGTATTGACGAGTCTTTAGAGTCCTACACAGAGGTTTCCTGGCTCAAGCGAAACGAAATAGGAGCGCATATGAGATATGTGCGGGACCGAGAATAATACGGTATGTGATACTGTATTCGATTCTCGCAATGTGACATTGATCGGTTATATACGATATAGCCGGGTTATCGGATCAAGTGTTGATTCGATAAGTTGTTACTGATGATACCAGTCGGTTATGTGCGACATGACCGGATCGTTAAATCAAGTGTTGATTTAATGATTTAATGCATAATTATATATTTGATATATTGCTTTGCATTAACTAGTATCGGTACACTTTAAATGGATTTTCTTGCTCGGGTGTGCGCATTCCATATGCGATATGATTTTGTGCACTTGATTGTATCATGTTTGATGATACATACTTTTTGGTTAAGTGTAAAGTATCAAACCTTGGTTAATGAAATGGTTAGGGTTTACTATTTCCTTATTCATTTATTCATTTATTTACTCTTTTTGGAAATTGATAAGCATTAAGAGAAAATGGTGGCTTAATTTGTTTTCTAGCAAAAGCTTCTTGAAGCTTTGACCAAAGTCACCCTTTTTGTCTCATGCTTAACCCTATCCACTTCACTAACCCTAGTTTACTCTCTGCAACTAACCATGGTTCACTTATGATAAGAATGGATTGTTCTTTTCATTTTAAATTAATTCTTATCAAAACATTTTCCTTCTTCTTCTTTAATTCTTCAAGTGAAGAAAGCTTGCCCCATCAATGGCAAGTGATGGAAATGAGTGAGAAATCCAATTCTAAAGTCTACCCACTTCCTATTTCTTCATCCTCTACCTTTTGCCAAGTAGTAGAGTGTGTTTCCTTCACAAGTTTCATGACTTGGTGAAGGTGGAGCTTGATTCATCGATGCCTCGACGTAGATCATCTTCGGCTTGGACATCGACGACCTAGCCCGCCCATTCTCCGACGAAGACGACGCTAGAGCCCGGATTTGATTTGGACAGCGGAAAGGACCTCATCTCGGAGCCGTGGAGGTGGAGGACCGGATCTACAAAGGTTGTAATTCCGTATCTCTTAGTTAATTGTTAACTAGTTAGCTTTTTCGCCTAGAAATCTAGCAAACGATCCGTAGTCGGGTCTCTCGGCACCCGTAAAATTTTATTATTGATTCTTCGATGCCTTGTGAGACTTCATTAGGGTTCCTAGGAACCCTACAAGAGGTAGTCGGCAAGTACATCCATCAATTGTTCCTAGTCGTGGGAGTATCGAGACAGGGTATCGATACTCCAGAGTAGACTAGCGTATGCACTTCTTGACCCATATGATGGGTGATGGATGATCCCATATACATTGGTGTTTGACATCAGAGAAGGTATACGGGTGCTCAGTGGAGACTGGGTACACCGAACGGACTCGCCGAGAACACCTAGATGGTATTATACCTATCATCAGATAGCAGTTCTCTGGTGACACTGGTACAGGTTAGTCTGTCGACCCGAGATCGTCATAGAGTCTTGTGTGATTCCTGTAGGATTCTTTGGCACAACCACAAGGATTCACAAGGCATCAAACATGCTATATTTATAAATTCTAGTGTGCCAAACAACCTAACCTAGGATCTAGCTAGATTTTTAGGAGTGATACTAAGATGTAAACTGCTGTACATAGAAGTGAACGAGAAATACAACCTTTGTAGACCAGTCCTTCACTTCAATAGCTCCTTGTAGTAGTCCCTTTGCTTCGATCATAGTACTCCTGGACTCTTGCATGGCTTATCAAGGCGAAAAGAACGAACTTGCTTGAAGTCTTCGAGGCCGAAGATGATCTACGTCAAGGAGACACTAACTCAAGCTACTACTTCACTAATGAGCGATTAGTGAAGCTAACGTCCTATACTAAAGTGCTAATCTAGTAGAGGATGATGAAGTAGGAAGTGGGCTCACTTTAGTTTTATTTTTCTCAAAACATTTTCTCACTTTTGAAAAACCTAGCAAGCTTTTTTTAAAGGAAGAAGAAGATGAACTCAAGAGATGAGAATAAACTAATGAGGTGAGAGAATCAACCATGGGTGAGTTTGTATCATATACTAACTCATGTAGAGACATAACCATGGCTAAATTATAATGGTTAGGTTAATAAATATCCTAAGTAAGACAAAACTAGTGGACTAAGTCAATGCATCCACAAGCTTCTCAAAGCTTCATGCATGTGGCTAATTATCCACAAATTTTGAATTACTTTAAATATTAAAACCCTACATTATAATTAGTATGGTGTGTAAGTCCATGCTACCTCTCCCGGTACTTTCGGGCATGCGGAATTTGGTGAAAAACAATTTTCTAGAGGCGGTAACATGGACTCAAAACCGGATCTTGGTTAAACATCTAACTAACAACCTAACTAGGAGTTGTTAGCTACTCGGTTAGGGGGTTATACCTTTCTTTCTTGAACTCCTTCGTCTTCAAGCCTCGATGGTTGTCCGGATCGGCTTCACCTCTGTAGGGTTCCTAGGCACTCTCAAGAGGTCTCACAAGGAATCAACCATGCCAATTTCAAAATTTACGGTGCCGAGAAACCCTAAACAACGGATCGTTGGCTAGATGTCTAGGCGAAAAAGAAACTAGTTAACAACTTAACTAAAAGTACGGAAATACAACCTTTGTAGATCCGGTCCTCCACCTCCACGGCTCCGTGATGAAGTCATCTCCGCTGTCCAAATCAAAATCCGGGCTCTAGCGTCGGCTTCATCGGAGAAAGAGCGGGCAAGGTCGTCGGCTTCGTGCCGAAGATGATCTACGTCGAGGCATCGCTAGATCAAGCTCCACCTTCACCAAGCCATGAAAACTTGTGAAGGAAACACCCTATACTACTTGGCAAGAGGTAGAGGATGAAGAAATAGGAAGTGGGTAGACTTTAGAATTGGATTTCTCACTCATTTTCATCAATCACCATTGATGAAGTAAGCTTCTTCATGGAAGAAGAAGATGAAGAAGATGAATATTGTTATGATAAGTTATTTTTAAAATAGAAAATAAAAGGAATGCTTATCATAATCTAACCATGGTGAAGTGTAGAGAATCAACTAGGGTTGAGTGGAGTGGTTAGGGTTAAGCATGAGACAAAATGGTGACTAAGTCAAAGCTTCATGAAGCTTCAACATGCAAGTCCAAAATTAGCCACCATTTCATTTCTTTATGCTTAATATTTTTCCAAAATAAATAAATAAATAAATAAGTGAATAAAACATAACCCTAATTTCCAACTTAACCATGGTTTAATTCTTTACACTTAACCAAAAAGAATGCATCATCAAACATAATACAATCATGTGTACAAAAGTATATCACATATACAATGTGCACAAACCAAGTGAGAAAATCCGTTTAAAGTGAACCAATACTAGTTATTGCAAAGTAATATATCAAATATATAATTATGCATTAAATCATTAAATCAACACTTGATTCAATGATTCGGTCATGTCGCACACAACCGACTAGTATTCAATGTATCGGCTTATCGAATCATTCCTCGATTCGATAACTAGGTTATATCGCATACAACCATTCGACACATTCATCGCGAGAATAGAATACGGTATCACATACACGCATTATTCTCGGTCCCGCACATATCTCATATACGCTCCTATTTCGTTTCGCTTGAACCAGGAAACCTCTGTGTAGGACTCTAAAGACTCGTCAATACGCCGGCAGCAGATGATGATCATATCAAGCACCCACAAGCCGCAAGCGGTCTGCTAAACGTAACGGCCACCCGGGTATTGAGCGATCTGAAGATCGACGAGTAGGCCCGCTCACACTCCATTGAATCCAACCAGTAACACTACCGTACAGTCCGGTCTGATCGTCTGATATGTCGCATATCTCGCCTAGGGGTGGTAAACGTCAGACCCCAATAGCTCGATAAGTCGTGTCGATATGAGGTCTATAACACTTCGAGAAACTACTGGTAACACTTACCAGTAAATCTCAGCAACCCTGGCCAGGGATTTCCTGTTATAGCCAATCGAACACAGCGCAACATCAACCCCCTATACCGGGAGAGACGAATCCCCTCCTATCGCTCATTGCCTCCATGTGACTCGAGACTGTACCCAAAAACCACCGTTTTGCACGCCCTCTTGGACGTGGTAAGATGGAAATCAAAGCACAGTGGGAACCACACAAGACTCTATGACGATCTCGGGTCAACAGACTACTCTGTACCAGTGTCACCGGAGAACTGCCATCTGACGTGAGGTATAATACCATCTGTAAGTTCTCGGTGAGTCCGTCCAGTGTACCCAGTCTCTACTGAGCACCCGTATATCATCTCTGATGTCAAACACCAATGGATATGGGATCATCCATCGCCCATCTGTATGGGTCGAGAAGGTATACGCTAGTCTACTCTGGTATATCGATGCCCCATCTCGATACACCCACGACTAGGGACTTTGAAGGATGTACTTATGGACTACCATGTCCCCACTAGTATGATCCGCATCACTGTCCAGATAGTCAAGTACACATCCTAAGGGCTTTACCAACATGTATCAGAGAGACAATCAGTGTACACGTTAAGGTAAAGAGCAACCAGATAGCATACTATCATGTCGAGCAAGAAAGTCCTCCCTATATATGTCCCAGCATCCACTACAATATACATCCAATGTATAGTAATGGACTCTAGGGCATACATATAACTAACAATCTCCCACTTGCACTAGGGCCATCTGTAGCAGTGGTTGTAGTATCTCATACTCAACCATCCCATAAAAGTCTCTCTCTGGGAACAGGCCTTTGTGAGTGGATCCGCTGTGTTGTCCTCTGAGTCTACTCTCCAAACCTCGATCACCCTGGAGATCAACTATCTCCATGATCAGGTGATACTGCCTTAGAATATGTCTGGATCACTGATGGGACGGACGTTTATTGGCATAAGCCACAATTCCATTGTCACACAATGGGAGGAACTAAGTTCATCTCATGAACCAATATACACCCAGACAGCCACTTTGGTAGCATCTTAAGTAGCGATGTATCCAGCTTTTATTGTCTAGTATGCCACGGTATCTAGCTTGGAACTCTTCCAACATACCGTCCCTTTACTGAGGGTAAAGACAATGCCTGTGACTGACATTCAGTCGTCTTTATCACCCTGGAACACTTCCAGTGATTCTCCCCAGGGTCGATTGATACCTTCTCACTACAACTAGTGAGTATCCTAATTTCCAATTAGATCTATCTCATAGATCCAAAATCCAGGATTTAGGAAGTATCATTTTGATCCTATATGGAGAATCCATGTGATAAGCGGAGATCGACCGAGCGTAGCATAGGAAACACCTTCCCTATCAAGAGTATGTTATCCACGTACTCTACGAGGATCAGCACCATACTCCCTACTACCTTTTTGTTTATACAAGGTTCATCTACCATTTTGATGATGTCAAACTATTCGACTAACACATCAAAATAGACGTTCCAACTCCGCGATGCCTGCTTTATCCTATAAAACATCTTGTACACGTTTCCGCTGCTCCCACTGTCTACGAAGCCCTCTGGCTGTGTACTTATAGACGCACTCTTCTAAAACATCATTTAGAAAAGCAGTCATGACACCCAACCACCAGATATCGTAGTCATGGTATGTAGCCGTGACAAGTAGGATCTGGATGGACTTAAGCATAGCTCCTTAGAAAAGGTTTCATCATTATCCACGCCTGGTTGATGACGAAAACCTTTAACAAGTCTAGCTTTGAAAGTCTCAACTTTTCCATCTACACCAAGTAATCTTCTCAAGATATACTTGCTCCTGATGGGGATTTAACCCTTCAGATATAGCAACCAAAGTCCATACTTTGTTGGTGTATAAGGATTCCATCTCAGATCGATAAACATCCAGCCATTCTTACATAGTCTTACTCTCGATGGCCAGCTCGAAGCTAGTTGGGTCATCATCTCATGATGCAATCCTCGCTCCCACTGTCATAGAGAAAACGAAGTAACTCTCAGGTGGGTGAGGAACCCTACTAGATCGGTGGAGAGGCCGAGGTTCGTTGGTAACTATTGAATCCTTTGGTTCTTTCAAATCAACTGCTGTAATTTGTATAGCTGGAACCTTTCCAGTTGTACATTACAGACTTTGCCTCGAGCTTGTCCGGATTTTGCTTTCAGACATAGGCCGGTCAACCCCAAATCTTAACTAGCTTAAGACATGGGTTCTTCCCTTTCCATATCATATATGAAATGGTAGGCGACTGATTTGATTGGAACCTAATTCAATAGGTATGCAACTTCATAAGTGCATAACCCCCAAGAAGGAAATAGGTAACTCAGCAGTACTCATCATAGAGCACACCATATCAAATAGGGTGTATCTGCTCCGCCCTGATATACCATCGTCCTATGGTGTATACGGAGGAGTAATGTCGAGAGAGAATCTCATTCTCCTTTAAAATAGTCCAGGATTTCCGTGCTCAAGTATTCTCCTCCTCGATCTCATCAAAGGACATAATACTTATACCCGTATTTTGGTTCTCTACTTCTCGCTTATATTCTGTGAATATCTCAAAAGGTTCGGACTCATGTTTCAGCAGGAACATATGACTGAATCTTGAGAGATTATCAGAGAACGTAATGAAGTATAAAGAACCAGTCCTGGCATGTGTAGATAGGGGACCTACATACATCAACATGTATCATCCCAAGAGTTTACTAACTCCTTCTCTGTTTCCAATAAACAGGTCTATGGTCATTTTATCTTTGTGACATGACTGGCAAGTTTCATAAGATGTAAATTCAAACTGATTTAAATATGCATCTATATGTAACTTTAGCCAGTCAGGTCGCATTGATATGACCTAGTCTACAATACCTCAAGAAGGAATCGTTCAATTTTGAACTCTTCCTCTTGTGTGTGATCCGTATACTAAGAACTGTAGTTTGATTTAGAACGTCAATGCTTTTAGATAACGTGCCTGAACCGATCAACTTTTGATATAGGAAATGTTCAAAACATTATCCAACAATACAAAATTTTATCATTTCTTTACTACTAAAGAGACTGATATGATTTTGTATATCAGGTTCGGTATCTAATAGCATTCGTTCAGAATCAATGTATTTGTAATACAGGGTGACAGTGACCAACAGACTTTGCTGCAACACTTGCCCCGTTTTCTGTCTCATGAAACTTATCACCCGTTCTCAGTTTTTCTACCCTTTTGCAGCCCTATGTAACAGATTACATATCTGGGATCCTGATCCGGTATCATATACCAAGGATGCGGAGGATACTGAGAAACAGTTCTGTATAATGAACACACCCGAAGATGATGCATCAACATGCACTCTCTTCGTTTGGGCGGTACGGGAATTCTGGTAATCCCCAATTTCCTGCTCTGTCTTATAACAATTATAAGGTGGAGCGGGACCAACGTTCCCCAGCTCAGTATAACAAGCAGGTTCGGTCAATAATCCATTTTATTATCTTGATTAAGGCGTGATATGGTCGCTACCTGGAGAGAGAGAGAAGAAAACACTCAGCGTGCGCTCTTGCAAGAATAGATTGGTTATTATTTTATCTAATCAGGATGGCTCCCACTGCTTTTTATCAAATCTTCCTTCAAACCCTAAAAGGAAAGACTAGCCGGGATTAATTACACACTACAAGTTCGCCAATCTTTCAGCCAGGCCAGTGTCGGTACTTTGAGGGAGGTCCCCCGTGCTTTCGCACGAACATAATTAATGTAAACCTCGTTTTCCCAGAGGCGTAACCTCGTTAACACCTTTCTAGACACCTACTTGATCGGCTAATTGTAATGTGTAAAACTCTCCCAGGAGTAACAATTACTCGCAGCGGGTATCGGGATCCAACTATCTCATAGAAGGTATGCAATCTCATTGCAAATTTCAACACTTGAAATTCCCTATAATATTTTGCCCCCAGCACCCTATGACCTTAACGGAGGTCAACAAACCATAGGCTACTAGTCAAGTTCAACCCGTCATTTCTTGATCGAATTAAACCCACCCGCACGACCCTTGACGGAGGTCAACAAGGCCGCACGACTACCCTAACTCAATCTGCATCATATGCATAAACAGATAAATACTAGTTAGCTACCGCACACTACGCCTTGACGGAGGTCAACAAACGTAGCACGAATACTAAATAGGACTTATCTGAAATGGCGGAGGGCTACGACAGGTTTTTCTGAAAACCTATTGCGTAATGAACTTGATATCGTTGTAGAATCAAATGATTTTTAAAATGGAGTGCTTTTGAGGCTTTTCTAGTTTTGCTAAAGGAGTCACTCCCGGTGAAGGGATCGTCGGTCCTTTCCTCGTCGAATGAGGTGCGGGATATATCATATATATCACTGTGCAAAGCAAAAACTCTTAAAAGCAATCAAAAGACAAACCGAGTGTGTAGCATCTGCCAGTTATTGCTAAAGGAATCACTCCCGGTGAAGGGATCTCGGTCCTTTCCTCATCGAATAAGGTGCAGGATATATCACATATACCTCTGTGCAAAGCAAGAACTGTAGCTACCTGTTTTATTTTGAAATTCGATTCTACAACATCTTTAGGTTTCTTTTACTTTCATTAATCACATTAATGAAGTCCCATCATTTAAATACCTAAACATCACAGATAAATATGACGTACACTTATGCCATCCGCATTCGCCTCGATGTCCCCTCGTGCACCGTTAGGTTAGGTGACTAACGGCAGAGCGGGGCAGGGCTAGCGCGGGTGTAAAACATAAGTAACGCCTATATAATATATCATATATACTATATACAACATTTATCACAGAACATCACATGATCACATCACAGATATCGCAGCAGAAGAATCATATGAAATATTGGATATACTAGGACGTCCGTGTTTTCAATACGAGCCAGTATAAAACACGGATTCCACGGTCGTGATGAATAGCCAAACCCACACCCCTAGACCCCTACGAGAGCGGCAAGCAACCCTACCAATTCTAGAGTTAGGAGACCCGGAATCGACTCCTCGAGTTGGTCTCCCACTGGACTCCAGAACCCGGTTACTTGTGCCCTCCTCCTTGGGTCTATCCTAGTGCGGAAAAGTAAATAACATACAACAACGGTGACAACTTCCGCAACCTGGAAGTGCCCCAAATAAAAGAATATTACATACAAGTTTTTACATGAATGAAAATGAAAAACACTCATCTCACATAAAAACCCCCGGCTATTCAAACACGACGATCCAATATAACATATCCAGCAACACATAACATCACATGTCATCAACGTAAGTAAATATGCGCATCCCAATTGTCGTTGACATATAGCAACGAAACCGGCGATATCACATATTACACTTACGGTCACAGAAAAGAAAGTGTAAAACTACAACAGTTGGAATCCGCAACCACCTCAGACATCGCATGCCTGACCAAATGAATTACTTAGACATCACATGCCTAACAATTATAAACCCCACATTTTAGTCTCATTATCGAAAACACTTTTCAATATCAAGTCGGGCAATTCAACAAGATTCCCGAAAAACTGATCGAATGCTCGTCGCAAACTTTAATAGGCGGCAGCACCCCAGATGCCGTCGACGAAGTGCACCAAGGCGGAACACCGCTACCGCGAGCACCCAAACGGATGCTTTCGGCGACGGGGTTCTCCTACAGTCACTTGGTCGGGGCTATGGAGTGAGGCTGTCTATTAAGTTTACCCGGCGAGTATCCGCGTACGCTACGTGATTGCGACGGACTTTTGATCACATCAAAATTCCGTGGCAACCGATCAAGTGAGACTAAACTGCTAGATTTACAACATTCATTCAGTTATCTCATAACTCTTTGTGAATTCCAATTATTGTATCACATTCCAGATAATTAGAAAATGTTAGACTTTCCGATCGAACAATCGAACACCCAAGTTTTCCCGGTACAGCTCAACACATGAAATAAGTCTAACAACATTCAGTTCGTGCCTCAGTACCAACGGTCCAGCCGTAGAAGGGTCAAGCCAACGCCTCACATGTGGCACGCCGTACTGCCCCAAACCCGAAGGTTCAAAGGGCAGTTCAAGACGGTCACATAATCGAGTTAAGGTTTGTTGTCTTCTAGAAGGTCCATCGAGTTACTTGCACAACTTAGAACGTCGTTAAACTACGGAAAAATCCAACACTTGGAAATTTCCCGACAGGGGAAAAATTGGATATTTATATCCGGTCGAACTTTTTAACATATTCTAAAAATTATCCGGAAAGCCACATAGACAAAATCTGATAATCCGATCGAACATTCGAATCCCCAAAACAACCCAGAAAATTCAACTCTTGAATAAATTTTAAAAATTCCCAGAAAACTCAGCATAATTTATCAGGAATTACTGTGCAAACAATGAGGGCTGACGTCACCAGATAGTCGCGGAACCGCCGCAGAAGCTAGGCTTCTGCCGCGGTTCCGCCGCAATAAATACTGTTCATCGAAAAAAATTTGCATCGTAATTCTTATTTTTCCCTGCTGAATTTTTTAGCAATTTTTAATTTGGAAAAATCCCAGTTTTTGAAAAAAGGACAGAGAGCAATTTTGAAATGGGTTTTCGGGTTCGTTCGGACTTCGAACTCCGTCTAGACTTCGCCTAAGGCTCTAGCTTGGCTCTGATACCACTGTAGGGTTCCTAGGCACTCTCAAGAGGTCTCACAAGGCATCAACCATGCCAATTTCAAAATTTACGGTGCCGAGAAACCCTAAACAACGGATCGTTGGCTAGATGTCTAGGCGAAAAAGAAACTAGTTAACAACTTAACTAAAAGTACGGAAATACAACCTTTGTAGATCCGGTCCTCCACCTCCACGGCTCCGTGATGAAGTCATCTCCGCTGTCAAAAACAAAATCCGGGCTCTAGCGTCGGCTTCATCGGAGAAAGAGCGGGCAAGGTCGTCGGCTTCGTGCCGAAGATGATCTACGTCGAGGCATCGCTAGATCAAGCTCCACCTTCACCAAGCCATGAAAACTTGTGAAGGAAACACCCTATACTACTTGGCAAGAGGTAGAGGATGAAGAAATAGGAAGTGGGTAGACTTTAGAATTGGATTTCTCACTCATTTTCATCAATCACCATTGATGATGTAAGCTTCTTCATGGAAGAAGAAGATGAAGAAGATGAATATTGTTATGATAAGTTATTTTTAAAATAGAAAATAAAAGGAATGCTTATCATAATCTAACCATGGTGAAGTGTAGAGAATCAACTAGGGTTGAGTGGAGTGGTTAGGGTTAAGCATGAGACAAAATGGTGACTAAGTCAAAGCTTCATGAAGCTTCAACATGCAAGTCCATAATTAGCCATCATTTCATTTCTTTATGCTTAATATTTTTCCAAAATAAATAAATAAATAAATAAGTGAATAAAACATAACCCTAATTTCCAACTTAACCATGGTTTAATTCTTTACACTTAACCAAAAAGAATGCATCATCAAACATGATACAATCATGTGTACAAAAGTATATCACATATACAATGTGCACAAACCAAGTGAGAAAATCCGTTTAAAGTGAACCAATACTAGTTAGTGCAAAGTAATATATCAAATATATAATTATGCATTAAATCATTAAATCAACACTTGATTCAATGATTCGGTCATGTCGCACACAACCGACTAGTATTCAATGTATCGGCTTATCGAATCATTCCTCGATTCGATAACTAGGTTATATCGCATACAACCATTCGACACATTCATCGCGAGAATAGAATACGGTATCACATACACGCATTATTCTCGGTCCCGCACATATCTCATATGCGCTCCTATTTCGTTTCGCTTGAACCAGGAAACCTCTGTGTAGGACTCTAAAGACTCGTCAATACGCCGGCAGCAGATGATGATCATATCAAGCACCCACAAGCCACAAGCGGTCTGCTAAACGTAACGGCCACCCGGGTATTGAGCGATCTGAAGATCGACGAGCAGGCCCGCTCACACTCCAGTGAATCCAACTAGTAACACTACCGTACAGTCCGGTCTGATCGTCTGATATGTCGCATATCTCGCCTAGGGGTGGAAAACGTCAGACCCCAATAGGTCGATAAGTCGTGTCGATATTGTAAGTCGATGTACTACACCCCAATACTTGTGGGGAGGCGGAATTTTAAAAAACAAACTTGTTTAGTGAACGAACATCGACTAACCGCTTGAATCGAAGCTAAACTATAAATAACCAAACACAAAGTGTTCTAAACTACTATGCTTAGGGATTATACCTATCGAACCAAGTCCTTCGTGTCTTCATCACTGTCCTCCACTCCTCGTAGGCTCCTTGGAACATCGGCAACTTCATGGCCTCCTCGAATCAAAGACGATCCACCCGAAAGCTTCTACGCCAAGCTTAATCTCAAACTTGAGATAACTAGGTTGCTTAAAGTGCTAATCTAAGCTACCTAGAGGATATAGAGTGAGGTTATGGATGTTTTAGTCTATCTAACCCTTGATCTCAACACATGAGAGGTTAGGGTTAGGGTTTCAAGAGAGAGTGAGCTTGAGGAGAGAGAATGTGAGAATGATAATTGAATAAAGCTTATGAGTATCATAATAGATATGAAGCATTTTCTTTTATGAAGAAAAGAATAAAGAGTGATGAATAATCATGCTTCACAAATATCAAGTGGTGATTCATTAGCATGAGTCATTAAGCATTTAATGTGCATTAATGAGATGAATGAATCACCCTCATGACTCATATAACCCATTCAATGTATATGACACCTAAACCTCCTTAGTCACCATCTTCTAGAAGCTTCTCACACAATTACGAGAACGCCCCTCCGATCCGCAAAAATACGGAAAAACTTTAGACTGTATAAATCCAATAACCGGATACCAGTAACTGGCTTAAACCAAAAGCCGACTGGTAAAAACTGTCCAAACGACGTAAGTGTGTAAACATACATACGCGTCCGAACCCTTTGTCGTAAAACCATACGACCTCTATATCGTTTCGCCTGGAGCAGGGAAACTCTCTGTGTGGGACTCTAAAGACTCGACACTACGCTGGCAGTGGGTTTAACCACAGACCGCAAGCGGCACTAGCTGTACGTAACGGTCCCCAGGTAGATGTCGATAAGAAGGCCGATGAGGTAAATCATCCATACTCCCACTGAGCCTGATGTGACAATCTCTGTACAGTCCGGTCTGTTCGTCTAAGACTATCGCATATCAAGCCTAGGGGGCGGCAAGCGTCAGTCCCCTAATAGCTGTATAAGTCGTGTTGGAGCGAAGCCCATTACACCCTGAGAAGCTACTGGAACCTACCAGTATATCTCGTTTGCCCTGGCCAGGGACTTTGTGTAATGGCTCTCTGACACATTGCGATATCATCTCCCAATACCGGGAGAGACGAATCCTATCTAACCGCCACTGCCTCCAAGTGCTCGGGAATGCACCCAACTGCTACCTGTTTGCACGACTCCTTTGAGCCGTGGTAGGGTAGCAATCTAAGAACAGTGGGACACACTCGAGGCGAAGCAGCAGTGTCAAGTCTGCGGACTATGCTGTACTCATGTCACCTAGGAACTGACAACTGACGATGGGTATAATACCAACCAATCAGTTCCTCGGCGAGTCCTGTCCGGTGTACCCGTAACCTAACGAGCACCTGTATACTATCTCCAGTACGGCGTACTGATGGCTGTGGGACAGACCATTTCCCTAACTGGGATGAGAAGCGTATACACTTAGTCTACTCCGGAATATCGATGCCCTATCTCGATAATCCATCGACCAGGGACCTGTATAGGATGTTGCTTACAGACTACCCAGCCCCCACTAGTGTGACTGCCATCACGACGCTGGTAATCAAGCAAAGATCCTATGGGCTCTACTAATATGTATAAGTGATACGTTACAAGAGACATATACACATATTAAAGTAGACACAAACCAAGTAGCATACTACCATTTTTAGCAAGACTGTATATATAACTGTGAATATCCCAAGCTTCCATTAAGTAATATACAATCTAGTATGATACAATAATGGCCCCTAGGGCATATACACTAACAATCTCCCACTTGCACTAGGGCCATAAGCTGGCATATCGTAGACCAATCATCTCGAATAGCCTCTCGAACTGCGTCTGAGGAATGGCCTTTGTGAATGGATCAGCAATGTTATCCTCCGTCTTTACTCTCTTCATCTCGATCTCCCGGCGATCTATGATCTCCCTGATCAGGTGATACCGCCTTAAGATGTGTCTGGACTTTTGATGGGACCTGGGTTCCTTCGCTAAAGCTATAGCGCCGTTGTTGTCACAATACAGAGGTATTGGATCAACACTGGTAGGAACCACCTGAAGTTCTGTGAGGAACTTCTTCATCCAGACTGCTTCTTTTGCGGCATCGCAAGCAGCTCTGTACTCTGCTTCCATCATTGAGTCAGCAACGGTCTCCTGTTTGGAACTCTTCCAACAGACCGCCCCTCCATTGAGGGTAAAGACATAACCCGACATGGACTTGGAGTCATCTTTGTCACTTTGGAAGCCGGAGTCGGCAAAGGCCTCCATCTGAAGGTCTTTTCCGCCATACACCAAGAACATCTCCTTCGTCCTCCTCAGGTACTTGAGAATGTTCTTTACTGCTATCCAGTGCTTCTCCCCTGGGTTTGCCTGATACCGGCTTACAACGCTCAATGCGTATGCTACATCTGGTCTGGTACATAACATCGCATACATTATAGAGCCTACCGCAGAAGAGTAGGGTATAATCGACATGCGATCCCTTTCCAAATCAGTCTTGGGAGACATCTCTTTGGAGAGGGTGATTCCATGACAAGCCGGTAGGTTACCGCGCTTAGAATCATCCATACTGAATCTCTTCACTATGGTGTCTATGTACCTGGACTGTGAAAGTCCCAATATCCTCTTTGATCTATCACGACAGATCCGGATCCCCAGAATGTAGGTGGCATCACCCAAGTCTTTCATGGAGAATTTATGTGACAAGAATCTTTTGACTAACTGTAACATAGGAATATCATTTCCTATTAGGAGAATATCGTCCACGTACAAGACGAGGAATACTACAGCTCTCCCTACAATCTTACTGTATATGCATGGTTCATCTGGATTTTTGATAAAGTCAAATTCTTTGACAGCATCATCAAAACAGATGTTCCAACTCCGTGATGCCTGCTTTAGTCCATAAATGGACTTAAGCAGCTTGCATACTTTACCGCTGCTCCCACTCTGAATGAATCCTTCTGGCTGATCCATATAGACGCTTTCTTCCAAATTACCATTTAGAAAGGCCGTCTTTACGTCCATCTTCCAGATTTCATAATCGTGGAAGGCAGCAATAGCAAGAAGGACCCGAATAGATTTAAGCATAGCCACTGGAGAAAAGGTTTCGTCGTAGTCCAAACCAGGTCTTTGACGGAAACCCTTTGCAACAAGTCTAGCCTTATAGGTTTCAACCTGTCTATCTACACCAATCTTCTTTTTGAAGATCCATTTGCATCCTACGGGTTTTACCCCATGTGGAGCAATATCCAAAATCCATACTTTATTGGTGTACATGGACTCCATTTCGGTCCGCATTGCATCCAGCCATTTTATCGAGTCGCTGCTCTGAATGGCTTGCTGGAAGCTAGTAGGGTCATCTTCATCAATGACACAATCCTCTCTATCCCCATCTATGAGAAAACCGTAGTATCTCTCAGGCGGATGAGACGACCTAATACTCCTGCGGAGTGGCGTCGGGATGTCCTGTTCTCCTGAACCATCTCGTTCTACCAAGGTTTCAGTAATAGCTTGTGGTTCTGAAATTTCTTCCAGTTCTATTGCGCTCCCACTCTTCTGATTTTCTAAAAACTCAGTTTCTAAGAAGCGGGCATGTTGAGAAACAAAGACCTTTTGTTCATCTGCGTAATAGAAACAATATCCTATGGAGTTCTTTGGATATCCCACAAACTTACACTGTACTGAGCGTGCCTCGAGCTTGTCCACATGCTGCTTCTTTACAAAAGCTGGACATCCCCATATCTTAAGATACTTAAGACAGGGTTTCTTCCCACTCCACATCTGATATGGTGTGGTAGGCACAGTCTTGGTTGGAACTCGGTTTAAAAGATATGCAGCTGATTCTAGTGCATATCCCCAGAATGATCGTGGCAACTCAGCGTTACTCATCATGGAACGTACCATATCCAATAGGGTTCGGTTCCGTCTCTTTGATACACCGTTATGTTGTGGTGTGTATGGAGGAGTAAGCTGAGAGAGAATTCCATTCTCTTTTAAGTAACCTAGGAACTCGGCACTTAAGTATTCACCACCTCGATCAGATCTCAGTGTCTTGATACTTTTGCCGGTTTGTTTTTCTACTTCATTCTTGTATTCTTGGAATTTCTCAAAGGCCTCGGATTTATGCTTCATTAAGAAGATATATCCATACCTAGAGAAATCATCCGTAAAAGTAATGAAATAGGAATAACCACCTCGCGCATGTGTAGACATTGGACCGCACACGTCACTGTGTACGAGTCCCAAGAGCTCGTCTGCTCTTACTCCGTGTCCAGTAAACAGAGTCTTTGTCATCTTTCCTATGAGACAAGATTCACAAGTAGCATAAGATTGATATTCGAATGAATTCAAATATCCTTCTCTATGTAACTTAGTCAACCTTCTCTCATTGATGTGACCTAGTCTACAATGCCATAAGAAAGCCTGATTTGTTTCCGGAGACTTTCTTTTAAGTGTGTTCTGGACACTGAAAACCTGAGCTTGATTTAATACGTATATCCCGTTTTCTAATGTACCTGACCCAATCAAATTTTGATTTAGGTGGATGTGAACCACATCTCTTGTAAAAGCAAAATCATATCCTTCCTTAGAAAGTAAGGGTACAGATATGATATTACAACTTGTACCTGGTACATAAAAACAGTTATGCAGAATCAATATCTGCCCAGTTGTCAGTCCAAGATGATATTCCCCTACGGATTCAGCGTTCATGCTCATTCCGTTAGCAACCGTGAGGGTCATATCACCTATCCCGATAACCCTACGGTTTCTCAGAGTCTATAATGAATTACAGATGTGAGTTCCTGACCCGGTATCCAATACCCAGGAAGTAGGGTTAACTGACATACAGTTCTCAATAACAAACACACTCGAGGCTGAAGCCACAACATGCTTCTCATTCTGGTTACTGGCTTCTAAAGCCCTGCAATCATTCTGCCAATGTTCAATCCCATAGCAATAGGAATGTCCCTCAAAAGGGTGGTCCAGCTTGTCATAGGCAATGGACATCTGGACAGATTTTTGCCAGTCATATAAGTCAGATTCAGTCAAATTATTATCTAGATGTAGCCTATGTGTGGTCACAAGGTCGCTGCAATTAAGAGAGAGAGAAGAAAACATTTTAGCATGATGCTGTTGCAAGTTTAGATTGGTTTTTAAGTTTATCTAAACAGGATGGTTCCCACTGTTTCTCGAATCCTTCCTCAAACCATAAAAGAAGAATTAGCCAGGAAAATTCTCACCTTACAATACTTGCTTAACCGTTCAGCCAGGCTAGTGTCGATACTTCGAGGGAGGTTTTCCAACGCTTTCGCGAAGTTCCTTAATTAAATAACCTCTTTTCTCTGGGGGCGTAACCCCGCTGACACCTTTCTTGGCACCTACTTGGTTTATAGCATTGATCGTTAAGTGACGAATCTCCTGATAAGTAGCATGTACTTATAGTAGGATCGGGATCCAAAATATCATCGTATGATAATGTTGAAGGAATCCTACCAACATTCATCAAACTCCAAAATGGTATGCTCTCTCTGCAAATTTCAGTTTCTTTAGAAATTCCCGATGTGGATTTTTGCCCCATGCTCTTATGACCTTGACTTTAGTCAACAAATCATAAGTCACATGTCAAGTTCTACCCGTTATTGTCCAGGTTAATTTGAACCCACCCGTACATACCCTTGACTTTAGTCAACAAGGTAATACGACTGTCCCAAACCAACGCATCTATCTATGCTGCATATAAATATCCAACAGCTACCAAACACTGTGCCTTGACTTTAGTCAACAAACACAGCTTGAATACTATTGACTATCTATATGAAATGACGGAGGGTTACGAATGGTTTTGGCAAAACCGTGAACGTAGTGAACTTGATATAATCGAAGGAACCTGATACTTTTTAAAAGGAGTGGTTAAAGCTCCGCAATTAAAAGTTCTGATCTTTTAAAATAACCGATCGGTTTCTTTTAAATTTGTTCCAACGATTCAACTTTGGTTTATTTTCTTTGCATAATAATGCGTCCCATCATTAACCTATCATTGCAGAAAACAACGAAAATACAACGTCCTCTTATGCCATCCGCATTCGCCACGGGGTCCCGTCATCACCCGTTAGGTTACTTAACTAACGACAGAGCGGGGGCTGGGCTAGCGCGGGTGTAAAACATAAGTGACGTCTAAATAGCTATCATATATATAGATATTTTACATTTGTCTGACGCAATGATATACATTCCAGAACACAGATGAACTTAATTGGATTTGCAAGCAATCCGTATTTCTTTTGAGCCTGCAAGAAAAGACGGATAACACAGTTGTGATGAATAGCCATTACCCCACCCTCGACCCCTACGGGTACGGCAAACTACCCGCCCGGCATTTTGTGTACCCCACCTTGGGTCAGTCCTAGGAGCATAAACAGTAAAATGAAATAATACAACGGTGGCTACAACCGCAACCTGGATGTGTCCCGCAAAAAAAAATATTACAACAAATTACATTTACAACAAATGAATTAAATAATAACCCATTGCATAACCCCGGCTATACACCACAACAGTCCAATACAGTTCATATGCACAAACAGATAAAACCATTACAGAAATGTGCAACCCCCTGCCAACCAACATACTAGCAGTTAGGGGAGGTTTACGAACACATTATACAATCACAGATATAATCCAATATGCAAATACTGTACAATTTCGATCGATTAAACATTTTTAATCTTGCTCCAATACTGCTCTGTAAACTTGAAACCTGAGCAAAATTAAAAATTACCAGAGAATCCCAAATATCACAGAGAACCACCACAAGAAAAATGGCTCCCTAAATCGTCAAAACGGCGGCGGATCCGCGGCGGGAACAGTGCTATGCGCCGCGGATCCGCGGCTCCGTAGGCGATTCAGAGCACCAAATTTTTTGTGTGTTCTACTACTATCATTTTAAGCTTTCTGAACATCCCTGAAAAATTTTTGGACTTCATTTATAAATCGACAGAAACATGATTTTTCGGGCTTTTCCGGTTTCGTTTTTTTCGTTCGAAATTAATACAAATTTGCAAAAAAGTTATTTATTGTTTAGCGAGGCTCTGATACCACTGTAAGTCGATGTACTACACCCCAATACTTGTGGGGAGGCGGAATTTTAAAAAACAAACTTGTTTAGTGAACGAACATCGACTAACCGCTTGAATCGAAGCTAAACTATAAATAACCAAACACAAAGTGTTCTAAACTACTATGCTTAGGGATTATACCTATCGAACCAAGTCCTTCGTGTCTTCATCACTGTCCTCCACTCCTCGTAGGCTCCTTGGAATATCGGCAACTTCACGGCCTCCTCGAATCAAAGACGATCCACCCGAAAGCTTCTACGCCAAGCTTAATCTCAAACTTGAGATAACTAGGTTGCTTAAAGTGCTAATCTAAGCTACCTAGAGGAAATAGAGTGAGGTTATGGATGTTTTAGTCTATCTAACCCTTGATCTCAACACATGAGAGGTTAGGGTTAGGGTTTCAAGAGAGAGTGAGCTTGAGGAGAGAGAAGGTGAGAATGATAATTGAATAAAGCTTATGAGTATCATAATAGATATGAATAATTTTCTTTTATGAAGAAAAGAATAAAGAGTGATGAATAATCATGCTTCACAAATATCAAGTGGTGATTCATTAGCATGAGTCATTAAGCATTTAATGTGCATTAATGAGATGAATGAATCACCCTCATGACTCATATAACCCATTCAATGTATATGACACCTAAACCTCCTTAGTCACCATCTTCTAGAAGCTTCTCGCACAATTACGAGAACGCCCCTCCGATCCGCAAAAATACGGAAAAACTTTAGACTGTATAAATCCAATAACCGGATACCAGTAACTGGCTTAAACCAAAGCCGACTGGTAAAAACTGTCCAAACGACGTAAGTGTGTAAACATACATACGCGTCCGAACCCTTTGTCGTAAAACCATACGACCTCTATATCGTTTCGCCTGGAGCAGGGAAACTCTCTGTGTGGGACTCTAAAGACTCGACACTACGCTGGCAGTGGGTTTAACCACAGACAGCAAGCGGCACTAGCTGTACGTAACGGTCCCCAGGTAGATGTCGATAAGAAGGCCGATGAGGTAAATCATCCGAACTCCCACTGAACCTGATGTGACAATCTCTGTACAGTCCGGTCTGTTCGTCTAAGACTATCGCATATCAAGCCTAGGGGGCGGCAAGCGTCAGTCCCCTAATAGCTGTATAAGTCGTGTTGGAGCGAAGCCCATTACACCCTGAGAAGCTACTGGAACCTACCAGTATATCTCGTTTGCCCTGGCCAGGGACTTTGTGTAATGGCTCTCTGACACATTGCGATATCATCTCCCAATACCGGGAGAGACGAATCCTATCTAACCGCCACTGCCTCCAAGTGCTCGGGACTGCACCCAACTGCTACCTGTTTGCACAACTCCTTTGAGCCGTGGTAGGGTAGCAATCTAAGAACAGTGGGAAACACTCGAGGCGAAGCAGCAGTGTCAAGTCTGCGGACTATGCTGTACTCATGTCACCTGGGAACTGACAACTGACGATGGGTATAATACCAACCAATCAGTTCCTCGGCGAGTCCTGTCCGGTGTACCCGTAACCTAACGAGCACCTGTATACTATCTCCAGTACGGCGTACTGATGGCTGTGGGACAGACCATTTCCCTAACTGGGATGAGAAGCGTATACACTTAGTCTACTCCGGAATATCGATGCCCTATCTCGATAATCCATCGACCAGGGACCTGTATAGGATGTTGCTTACAGACTACCCAGTCCCCACTAGTGTGACTGCCATCACGACGCTGGTAATCAAGCAAAGATCCTATGGGCTCTACTAATATGTATAAGTGATACGTTACAAGAGACATATACACATATTAAAGTAGACACAAACCATGTAGCATACTACCATTTTTAGCAAGACTGTATATATAACTGTGAATATCCCAAGCTTCCATTAAGTAATATACAATCTAGTATGATACAATAATGGCCCCTAGGGAATATACACTAACAGATATGAGGTCTATAACACTTCGAGAAACTACTGGTAACATTTACCAGTAAATCACAGCAACCCTGGCCAGGGATTTCCTGTTATAGCCAATCGAACACAGCGCAACATCAACCCCCTATACCGGGAGAGACGAATCCCCTCCTATCGCTCATTGCCTCCATGTGACTCGGGACTGTACCCAAAAACCACCGTTTTGCACGCCCTCTTGGACGTGGTAAGATGGAAATCAAAGCACAGTGGGAACCACACAAGACTCTATGACGATCTCGGGTCAACAGACTACTCTGTACCAGTGTCACCAGAGAACTGCCATCTGACGTGAGGTATAATACCATCTGGGAGTTCTCGGCGAGTCCGTCCAGTGTACCCAGTCTCTACTGAGCACCCGTATATCATCTCTGATGTCAAACACCAATGGATATGGGATCATCCATCGCCCATCTGTATGGGTCGAGAAGGTATACGCTAGTCTACTCTGGTATATCGATGCCCCGTCTCGATACACCCACGACTAGGGACTTTGAAGGATGTACTTATGGACTACCATGTCCCCACTAGTATGATCCGCATCATAGTCCAGATAGTCAAGTACACATCCTAAGGGCTTTACCAACATGTATCAGAGAGACAATCAGTGTACACGTTAAGATAAAGAGCAACCAGATAGCATACTATCATGTCGAGCAAGAAAGTCCTCCCTATATATGTCCCAGCATCCACTACAATATACATCCAATGTACAGTAATGGCCTCTAGGGCATACATATAACTAACAACCTCATCGTCTCCTTGCGCCGAAGATCGATCCACCTGAAAGCTTCTACCTTTGGCTTCTTCTTCGGTCTTTGAAGAAACTAGTTCACTTGGTTTGCTGAACCTTATGAACTGGAGTGAGTAGAGAAGAGTGTGTTGGTATTTTCTCTATGGTTCTTGGTTCTCAACACATGTGACAAGTGAACCATAGACTAAAGAGAGGGAGAGCAAGAGGAAGAAGATGAGAGCTCAAGAACAAAAGAGAGAATGAAAATGATAGAAAAATGAGAAAGACTTTTCTCACTTGGCTCTCATAATCCAAAACCATCATCACAAAAATTGTAATCAAGTATTGTGTAAATGGTTTAAGTCAAAATGGCAATATCATTTCATGCACTCATATTGCACAAGAGAACAAGCAAATGTCTTTGCCATGAAATGATAGCCATTGTCATCATGATGGTCAACTAGTCCAACCTAGTCAACCGGTCAACAAAGTCAACAAGTCAACAAAGTCAACCCCTCAACTACCATATCACCACAATACTTAATTAATATTACTGTTAATTACATATCATATTCTGATTAGGGTTGAGCAAAAAGTCAATAGTCAACAGTCAACGGTCAAAAACCCTAATGAGAATCCTCTGCCTCTGTCTCTCCGCCAACTGTGCATACAAACCCGCATCCGCGTTCCGAGGAACACGAATACAAACTGGATAAAACCAATCCCAATACGTACACTAGGATCTGGCTTAAACCAAAGCCCGCTAGTGTAAACTGTCCGGACACTAAACGTGCACAAGTGCACGGATGTGACTGAACCCTGTCGCAAAACCATGCGACCTGTCGCAAAACCATGCGACCTCTACTCTTTTGCCAAAAGGCGAATATCTTTCTGTGTGGGACTCTAAAGACTCGACACTATGCTGGCAGTGGGTTTAACCACAGACCGCAAGCGGCACTAGCTGTGTGTAAGGGTCCCCAGGTAGATGCCGACAAGAAGACAGACGAGGTGAAACCCATCTGAACTCCAACTGAGTCGGACTGTGACAATATCCGTACAGTCCGGTCTGTTCGTCTGATACATCGCATGGCGGGCCTAGGGGGCGCCCTAATAGCGGTACAAGTCGTGTCGGAGTGAAGCCCAATACACCCTGAGATAACACTGGAAGCCTACCAGTATATCTCGCTTGCCCTGGCCAGAGACTACTCGTGTAATGGCTCTCCTAGACACAGCGCGATGTCAACCCCCAATACCGGGAGAGACGAATCCTGTCTAACCGTCACTGCCTCCAAGTTCTTCGGGACTGCAACCAACTACTACCTGTTTGCACGACTCCTTTGAGCCGTGGTAGTGTAGTAATCAAAGTACAGTAGTAACACACTCGAGGCGAAGTGATAGTGTCAAGTCAGCGGACTAAGCTGTACTCATGTCACCTGGGAACTGATAACTGACGATAGGTATAATACCAACCGGTCAGTACCCGACGAGTCCTGTCCAGTGTACTCGTAACCCAACGAGCACCCACATACTATCTCCAATACGACGTACTGACGGCTGTGGGACAGACCGTCTCCCACACTGGGATGAGAAGCGCATACGCTAGTCTACTCCGGAGTATCGATGCCCTGTCTCGATAGTCCTGCGACTAGGGACCTGCATAAGGATGTGCTTATAGATTACCCAGCCCCACTAGTGTGACTGCCATCACAACGCTGGTAATCAAGCAAAGATCCTAAGGGCTCCACTAATTCGTATAGGTGATATAATAAAATAAACACATGTACACATTGAAGTAGAAACAAACCAAGTAGCATACTACTATTTTGAGCAAGATTGTATATACAAGGTGAATATCCCAAGCTTCCATTAAGTAATATACAAACTAGTATGATACAGTAATGGCCTCTAGGGCATATACACTAACAATCTCCCACTTGCACTAAGGCCATGTACTGGCGTATCGAAGACCTATCATCTCGATCAGCCACTCGAACTGAGTCTGGGGCAAGGCCTTGGTGAATGGATCTGCAGTGTTATCTTCTGAAGCAACCCTCCGAACCTCGATCTCCTGGCGATCCACGATCTCCCTGATCAGGTGATACCGCCTCAAGATGTGTCTGGATCTCTGATGGGACCTGGGTTCCTTCGCTAAAGCTATAGCCCCGTTGTTGTCGCAATACAGAGGTATTGGATCAACAATGGACGGAACCACCTGTAGTTCTTTCAAGAACTTTCTCATCCAGACAGCTTCTTTTGCGGCATCAGATGCAGCGATGTATTCCGCTTCCATCGTCGAGTCTGCAATGGTTTCCTGTTTGGAACTCATCCAACACACCGCCCCTCCATTGAGGGTAAAGACAAAACCCGACATGGACTTGGAATCATCCTTGTCACTCTGGAAGCTGGAGTCAGCAAAGGCCTCGATCTGGAGGTCTTTTCCGCCATACACCAAGAACATCTCCTTAGTCCTTCTTAGGTACTTGAGAATTTTCTTTACCGCTATCCAGTGTTTCTCCCCAGGGTTTGACTGATACCGGCTTACCACACTCAGTGCATAAGCTACATCCGGTCTGGTACACAACATCGCATACATTATAGAGCCTACCGCAGAAGCGTAGGGTATAATAGACATGCGATCCCTCTCCAAATCAGTCTTGAGAGACATCTCTTTAGAAAGGGTGATCCCGTGACAAGCCGGTAGGTTACCGCGCTTGGAATCTTCCATACTGAATCTCTTCAGTATGGTGTCGATGTACCTGGACTGTGAAAGTCCTAATATCCTCTTGGATCTATCATGATGGATCCGGATCCCCAGGATGTATGAGGCATCACCCAGGTCTTTCATGGAGAACCTGTGTGACAAGAACCCCTTGACAGATTGTAGCATAGGAATGTCATTTCCTATTAAGAGAATGTCATCCACGTATAAAACGAGGAATACTACAGTTCTCGCTACAAATCTACTATAGATGCATGGTTCATCTGGATTTTTGATAAAGCCAAATTCCTTGACCGTCTCATCAAAACAGATGTTCTAACTCCGCGATGCCTGCTTTAGTCCATAAATGGATTTAAGCAACTTGCATACCATTCCGCTGCTCCCACTCTGAATGAAACCCTCTGGTTGGTCCATATAGACAAACTCCTCTAAATTTCCATTTAGAAAAGCGGTCTTTACGTCCATTTGCCAGTTCTCATAATCGTGGAAGGCAGCAATGGCAAGAAGGATCCGAATGGATTTCAGCATAGCCACTGGAGAAAAGGTTTCGTCATAGTCCAAGCCAGGTCTTTGACGGAAACCCTTTGCAACAAGTCTAGCTTTATAGGTCTCAACCTGTCCATCTACACCAATCTTCCTTTTGAAGATCCACTTGCATCCTACGGGTTTTACCCCGTCTGGAGCAATGTCCAACGTCCATACTTTGTTGGTGTACATGGACTCCATTTCGGTCCGCATTGCATCCAGCCATTTTACCGAGTCAACGCTCTGAACGGCCTGCTAGAAGCTAGTAGGCTCATCATAATCTATGATGCAATCCTCTCTATCCCCGTCTATGAGAAAACCGTAGTATCTCTCGGGCGGATGAGACTGCCTACTACTCCTGCGGAGCGGCGTAGGAATGTCTTGTTCTTTTGAACCCTCTGGTTCCACTAAGCTTTCAGTAACAGTTCGTGGTTCTTGAATTTCTTCCAGTTCTACTGTGCTCCCACTTATCTGGTTTTCCAAAAACTCAGTTTCCAAGAAGTAGGCATGACGAGAAACAAAAACCTTTTGTTCCTCTTCGCAGTAGAAGAAATATCCCTTGGAGTTCTTTGGATATCCCACGAACTTGCACTGTACTGAGCGCGCCTCGAGCTTGTCCGCATGCTGCTTTTTGACAAAAGCTGGACTTCCCCATGTCTTAATGTGATTAAGATAGGGTCTCTTCCCACACCACATCTCATATGGTGTGGTAGGCACAGTCTTAGTGGGAACACGGTTCAAAAGGTATGCGGCTGATTCTAGCGCATACACCCAGAATGATCGCGGTAACTCAGCGTTACTCATCATGGACCATACTATATCCAATAGGGTTCGGTTCCGTCTCTCCGATACACCATTATGTTGCGGAGTGTATGGAGGGGTAAGCTGAGAGAGAATTCCGTTCTCTTTTAAATAGTCCAGGAACTCGGCACTCAAGTATTCTCCTCCTCGATCCGATCTTAGAATCTTGATACTTTTGCCGGTTTGTTTTTCTACTTCATTCTTATATTCCTGGAATTTTCCAAAGGCTTCGGACTTATGTTTCATTAAGAAGACATAACCGTACCTTGAAAAGTCATCCGTGAAAGTAATGAAGTAAGAATAACCGCTTCGCGCATGTGTAGACATTGGACCGCACACGTCGTTGTGTACGAGTCCCAAGAGCTCGCTCGCTCTTACTCCGTGTCCAGTGAACGGAGTTTTTGTCATCTTTCCTTTGAGACAGGATTGACAAGTGGCATACGATTGATATTCGAACGCATTCAAATATCCTTCTGTATGTAACTTCGTCAACTTTCTCTCGTTGATGTGACCCAGTCTACAATGCCACAAGAAAGTCTGATTTATTTCCGGAGACTTTCTTTTGTGTGTATTCTGGACATTAAAAATCTGCGGTTGGTTTAATACGTATATACCATTGCTTAATGTACCTGACCCAATCAGACCATGATTAAGGTGAATGTTTACAACATTGCTTACAAACGCAAATTCATAACCTTCTTTAGAAACCAAAGATACAGAAATGATATTACAAGTTGCGTTGGGTACAAAAAAGCAATTACGCAAAAACAAAACATGTCCATCTGACATTCCCAGGTGATAGTCCCCCACGGCCTTAGCATCCATGCTAGCTCCGTTTGCAACTTTGAGGGTCATGTCACCAGCCTTCAAAACCCTACGGTTTCTCAACGCCTGCAAAGAATTACAGATATGAGATCCTGATCCGGTATCCAATACCCAGGAAGTAGAGTTTATTGAAAGACAGTTTTCAATAACATACACACCTGAAGCTGAAGCCGCAACCTGCTTCAGATCCTGTGTTCTGGCTTTCCAAGCCCTGCAATCATTCTTCCAGTGTCCCTTCTTATGACAATAGAAGCATTCTTCCTTATCCAAAAGCTTTCCCACTTTCTTTGTTGCTTTTGCCTTTCCCTTCGTATCCACTTTACTAACATCGCCCCTTGGTTTGGCGAGGGCTTTCTTCTTCTTTCCCTTGGCTTTAGCCTTGGACCTAGAAGAAGAAGATCCTCCTACAAACAAAGTGGATGTTTCCCTACCTTTCTGTAGGGTGCCCTCTGCGCTCCTCAGCATGTTGAGGAGTTCTGAAAGTTCAACTTCCTTTTCTTATAAGTTGAAGTTCAGTATGAACTGGGCGTAAGTGGAAGGAAGGGACTGGAGAATCAAGTCCGTATAGAGCTCATTCTCCAACGTGGTCCCAAGGTCCGCGAGCTCCTCAATGTAGCCAATCATCTTAAGCACGTGTTCCGCTACCGATGATCCGACGGCCAATCATGCCGAAAATAACTTCTTCGACACTTCGTATCTTGCGATACGAGATTGCTCTCCATACAGTTCTTTTGTATGAAGAAATATGGATTCCAGGTCCATATTCTCGTGCCTCCTCTGATGTTCATTGTCCATAGAGGCAAGCACGAGGCACTTGGCCTTCACGCAGTCTAGTTCCCAGGTCTTACGGATTTCCTTATCCGCGACGCTGGTTTTGGGACCTGGGACAGGGGGAGCTTTGGTGGTAAGAAGATACCCCAGCTTGTCGTAAGTGATTGCCATCCTGACATTCCTGAGTCAATCTTTGTAGTTTGGCCCTGTCAGTATGTTTTTATCTAGAAGTAACTTAAGTCCAGTCATGTCGATTGGTCGCTGCAATTAGGAGAGAGAAGAAACACTCAGCTTGATGCTCTTGCAAGTTTAGAATGGTTTTTAATTTGTCTAAACAGGATGGCTCCCACTGTTTCTCGAATCCCTCCTCAAACCAAAAAGGAAGAATTAGTCAGGATCAATCTCACCGTACAATACTTGCTTAACCGTTCAGCCAGGCCAGTGTCTGTACTTCGAGGGAGGTTTTCCAACGCTTTCGCGAAGTTCCTTAATTAAATAACCTCTTTTCCCTCGGGGCGTAGCCCCGCTAACACCTTTCTAGACACCTACTAGGTTTATATCATTGATCGTTTAGTGAGAAATTTCCCGAGGAGTAGCATATACTCACAGTAGGATCGGGATCCAAATATCATCGCGTGACAAAACAGAAGGAATCATGCCAGAATCATCACACTCCAAATGGTATGCAACACTAGCAAGTTTCAGTTCTTTTGAAACTCCCGATGTGGATTTTTGCCCCATGCTCTTATGACCTTGACTTTGGCCAACAAATCATAAGTCACATGTCAAGTTCTACCCGTCGTTCTCTAGGTTAATTTGAATCCACCCGCACCTACCCTTGACTTTAGCCAACAAGGCAGTACGACTGTTCCAAACTAACGCATCTATCTATGCTGCACATGAATACCCAATAGCTACCATTCACTATGCCTTGACTTTGGCCAACAAACATAGCTTGAATACTACTGACCATCCATGTGAAACGACGGAGGGCTACGAATGGTTTTGGCTAAACCGTGAACGTAGTGAACTTGATATAATCGATGGAACGAGATAGCTTTTAAAAGGAGTGGCTCAAGCTCCGCATTTAAAAGTTACTTTTGAAAAGAACCGAGTGGTTTTTCGAAAGTGTTCCAACGACTTTTACTTGGTTTATTTTTCTTGCATTAGTTCTTTTAATGCGTGATATTCTTGCATTAGATCTTTTAATGCGTCCCATCATTTAATCCTACCATTGCAGAAAACAACCAAAATATGACGTACGCTTATGCCATTCGCATTCGCCACGGGGCCCCGTCATTACCCGTTAGGTTACTTAACTAACGACAGAGCGGGGGATGGGCTAGCGCGGCTGTAAAACATAAGCAACGCCTAAATAATATGATATACTGCAATGATAGACATTTCAGATCACAGATGAACACATTGGATATACTAGGAACCCGCAATTCGTACGAGCCTGTAACGAAAAGCAGATTACACGGTCGCGGTGAATAGCCAATACCCCACCCAAGACCCCTACGGGTGCGGCAAACTACCCGCTAAGTACCCGAAGCGAAGCAACCTCCCTCAACTCCGTGAGTAGGCCACTCGGCACTTCGGCATACCCGGTAGTTTGTGCACCCCCTCCATGGGTCTATCCTAGGAGCAAAAATAGTAAAATGAAATTATACAATGACGGCTACAACCCCGTGTGCGGCCATACAAATAATTATTACATCAATTTACAAATTTACATGAAAGAAAGAAAAGAAAACTCTCGTCTCACAACCCCCGGCTATTCACCCGCGACAATCCAATGAATTCATATACACATTCCAATAACATTACAGATCACAGATTTGTATAACCCCCACTAATCGACATATAGCGATTAGCAGACGTTCAATACAAATATCACATCAAAGAAAAACCCGTCAGCTTAAGTCTTTTAGAAGTTCGATCAGAAATACGGATTTTTAGGCCCCAAACACAAAATTTTCGTTCTGGAAAATCTGGGCTGAAAAGACATATTCCAAAATTCCCAAAATACCCCACTTGAACAAACTGCAACCAAAATTTCCCTCTGCCGAGTCAACTCGGCCGCGGAACCGCGGCGGGAGCACGCTCCCGCCGCGTTTCCGCGGCGCTTTGATCGGTTCAGTGGATGAAATTTTTGCAGTTTGCTATAAAAACCCTGAGTCGATTTTTGAAGCATGATTTATTACTTTTACAGTACTTTGAAAATCGACAGCAAGCATGAATTTTTGGTAAATTTCGTGACTTTTTGTTTGATCGATCTTCTAGTTACTTTGCTAACATGTTAGATAGAGTTAACTAGGCTCTGATACCACTGTAAGTCCATGCTAGCTCTCCCGGTACTTTCGGGCATGCGGAATTTTGTGAGAAACAATTTTCTAGAGGCGGTAACATGGACTCAAAACCGGATCTTGGTTAAACATCTAACTAACAACCTAACTAGGAGTTGTTAACTACTCGGTTAGGGGGTTATACCTTTCTTTCTTGAACTCCTTCGTCTTCAAGCCTCGATGGTTGTCCGGATCGGCTTCACCCCGTCGTCTCCTTGCGCCGAAGATCGATCCACCTGAAAGCTTCTACCTTTGGCTTCTTCTTCGGTCTTTGAAGAAACTAGTTCACTTGGTTTGCTAAACCTTATGAACTGGAGTGAGTAGAGAAGAGTGTGTTGGGATTTTCTCTATGGTTCTTGGTTCTTAACACATGAGACAAGTAAACCATAGACTAAAGAGAGGGAGAGCAAGAGGAAGAAGATGAGAGCTCAAGAACAAATGAGAGAATGAAAATGATAGAAAAATGAGAAAGACTTTTCTCACTTGGCTCTCATAATCCAAAACCATCATCACAAAAATAGCAATCAAGTATTGTGTAAATGGTTTAAGTCAAAATGGCTATATCATTTCATGCACTCATATTGCACAAGAGAACAAGCAAGTAAAAAGTCTTTGCCATGAAATGATAGCCATTGTCATCATGATGGTCAACTAGTCTAACCTAGTCAACTGGTCAACAAAGTCAACAAAGTCAACCCCTCAACAACCATATCACCACAATACTTAATTAATATTATTGTTAATTACATATCATATTCTCATTAGGGTTGAGCAAAAAGTCAATAGTCAATAGTCAACAGTCAACAACCCTAATGGGAATCCTCTGCCTCTGTCTCTCCGCCAACTGTGCATACACACCCGCATCCGCGTTCCGAGGAACACGAATACAAACTGGATAAAACCAATCCCAATACGTACACTAGGATCTGGCTTAAACCAAAGCCCGCTAGTGTAAACTGTCCGGACACTAAACGTGCAAAAGTGCACGGATGTGACTGAACCCTGTCGCAAAACCATGCGACCTGTCGCAAAACCATGCGACCTCTACTCTTTTGCCAAAAGGCGAATAGCTTTCTGTGTGGGACTCTAAAGACTCGACACTACGCTGGCAGTGGGTTTAACCACAGACCGCAAGCGGCACTAGCTGTGCGTAACGATCCCCAGGTAGATGCCGACAAGAAGACTGACGAGGTGAAACCCATCTGAACTCCTACTGAGTCGGACTGTGACAATCTCCGTACAGTCCGGTCTGTTCGTCTGATACATCGCATGGTGGGCCTAGGGGGCGGTAAACGTCAGTCCCCTAATAGCGGTACAAGTCGTGTCGGAGTGAAGCCCAATACACCTTGAGATAACACTGGAAGCCTACCAGTATATCTCGCTTGCCCTGGCCAGGGACTACTCGTGTAATGGCTCTCCTAGACACAGCGCGATGTCAACCCCCAATACCGGGAGAGACGAATCCTGTCTAACCGTCACTGCCTCCAAGTGCTTCGGGACTGCACCCAACTACTACCTGTTTCCACGACTCCTTTGAGCCGTGGTAGGGTAGTAATAAAAGTACAGTGGGAACACACTCGAGGCGAAGTGATAGTGTCAAGTCAGCGGACTAAGCTGTACTCATGTCACCTGAGAACTGATAACTGACGATAGGTATAATACCAACCGGTCAGTTCCCGACGAGTCCTGTCCAGTGTACTCGTAACCCAACGAGCACCCGCATACTATCTCCAGTACGACGTACTGACGGCTGTGGGACAGACCGTCTCCCACACTGGGATGAGAAGCGCATGCGCTAGTTTACTCCGGAGTATCGATGCCCTGTCTCGATAGTCCTGCGACTAGGGACCTGCATAAGGATGTGCTTATAGATTACCCAGCCCCACTAGTGTGACTGCCATCACAACGCTGATAATCAAGCAAAGATCCTAAGGGCTCCACTAATGCGTATAGGTGATATAATAAAATAAACACATGTACACATTGAAGTAGAAACAAACCAAGTAGCATACTACTATTTTGAGCAAGATTGTATATACAAGGTGAATATCCCAAGCTTCCATTAAGTAATATACAAACTAGTATGATACAGTAATGGCCTCTAGGGCATATATACTAACATGGTGTAAGTCTCATACACCCATATAGTGTGTATCAACAACCATGATACAAAATAAAACACAATTAATATATATCACATATATATTAAGTGTGCACATGTGAGAAAAATAAATGCATAAGTGAGCTAATACTAGTTAATGTAAATTAGTATATCAAATATACAATTATACACTAAATTATCAAATTAACACTTGATTTAATAATCCGTCTATATCACATATATCCGACTAATATTAAATGTACAAACTTATCGAATCAACACTTGATTCGATAACCCGGCTATATCATATATAACCGACTGATACAAAGATCGCGAGAATAGAATACGGTATCACATACTCGCATTATTCTCGGTCCGGCACATATCACATATGTGCTCCTAGTTCGTTTTGCCTGAGCCAGTAAAACCTCTATGTAGGACTCTAAAGACTCGTCAATACGCCGGCAGTAGGTGATGATCACATCGAGCACCCACAAGCCGTCAGCGGTACTATATAGACGTAACGGCTACTCGCGTATTGAGCGATCAGAAGATCAACAAGCAAGCCCGCTCTAGCTCCTGTAAAGCCTGTCAGTAACACTACCGTACAGTCCGGTCTCCTCGTCTGATATGTCACATATCCAGTCTAGGGGTGGTAAACGCCAGACCCCAATAACCAATAAGTCATGCCAATACGAGGCTCATAACGGATCGAGAAATTACTGATAACACTTAACAGTAAATCTCTAAATCATCCCCGGCCACGGACTTCCATGTTATGGCTAATCGAGAACAGCACAACATCAACTCCCAATACCGGGAGAGACGAAACCCCTCCTATCGCTCATTGCCTCCATGTGACTCGGGACTGTACCCAAAAAACACCGTTTTGCACGACCTCTTGAATGTGGTGAGGTGGAAATCAAAGCACAGTGGGAATCACACAAGACTCTATGACGATCTCGGGTCAACAGACTAACCTGTACCAGTGTCACCAGAGAACTGCTATCTGACGTGAGGTATAATACCATCTAGGAGTTCTCGGTGAGTCCGTCCAGTGTACCCAGTCTCCACTGAGCACCCGTATAACATCTCTGATGTCAAACACCAATGCATATGGGATCATCCATCGCCCATCTCATAGGTCGAGAAGCGTATACGCTAGTCTACACTGGTATATCGATGCCCTGTCTTGATACACCCACGACTAGGAACATTAAATGATCAACTTATGGACTACCTGGCCCCACTAATGTGAACTGCATCACAATCCTGGTAGTCAAGTACACATCCTAAGGGCTTTACCTACACGTAACCACAAGACAGTATCAAGAGACAAGTATACATGTTAAGATAAAGAGCAACCAGATCGCATACTATCATGTCGAGTAAGAAAGTCATCTCTATATATGTCCAAGCATCCACTATAATATACATCACATGAACAATAATAACCTCTAGGGCATACATACAACTAACAATTCCCACTGTGCTTTGATTTCCACCATACCACGTCCAAGAGATCGTGCAAAAAGGTGGTTTTTGGGTACAGTCCCGAGTCATATAGAGGCAATGAGCGATAGGAGGGGATTCGTCTCTCCTGGTATTGGGGGTTGATGTTGCGCTATGCTTGATTGGCCATAACAGGAAATCCCTGGGCAGGGTTGCTGAGATTTACTGGTAAGTGTTATCAGTAGTTTCTCGAACCGTTATGGACCTCACATCGACATGACTTATCAAGCTATTTGGGTCTGACGTTTTACCACCCCTAGGATGCAGATATGCGACATATCTGAAGAAGAGAACGGACTGTACGGTAGTGTTACTGATTGGATTCGCAGGATTATGAGCAAGCTTTCTTGTTGATCTTCTGATCGCTCAATACCCGGGTGGCCGTTACGTTTAGCAGACCTCTTGCGGCTTGTGGGTGTTTGATATGATCATCACCTACTTCCGGCGTATTGACAAGTCTTTAGAGTCCTATACAGAGGTTTCCTGGCTCAAGCGAAACGGAGTAGGAGTACATATGTGATATCAAACCATGCTTATAATAATGTGAGGTTTTATTTATTTAAAGTAATTCAATATTAGTTGGAAATTGTCATGCTTGGAAGCTTGGAGAAGCTTGAAGTATCTTTGACTTAGTCCACTAGTTTTGTTTTACTTGTAGATATTTATTAACCTAACCATTATTGCTAGCCATGGTTTAATCTCTACATGAGTTAGTGTATGACACTAACTCACCCATGGTTGCTATTGTCACCTCATAAGTTTCATTCTTATCTCCACTTCATCTTCTTCTTCCTCTTGAAAAAGCTTTCTAGCTTTTGAAAAGGTGATGAAAGATTGTGGCAAAAATTAATCTAATGTGAGCCCAATTCCTACTTCATCATCCTCTACTATATTAGCCATTTAGTTTAGGGTGTTTGCTTCACTAATCTACCATTAGTGAAAAGGTAGCATGAGCTTGAGTCTCCTCGACGTAGATCATCTTCGGCCTCGAAGACTTCGAGCAAGCTTGTTCATTTCTTCATGTGACCCTTACTAGAGTTCTGGTGTTCACTACTTGGAGCAATGGGACTACTACATGGAGCTTTAGAAGTGAATGACCGGTCTACAAAGGTTGTATTCCTCATTCACTTAGATGTAAAGTTGTTTGCATTGCTAGTTCGTCTAAATCTCTAATTAAGATTCTAGGTTAGGGTTCTTTAGAACAGCAAATTTTTGAAATTGGCATGGACGATGTGTCCCGAAACCTTGCCGCCGCCGTAGGGAACCCTACAGTGGTATCAGAGCCAGGCTAGAGATTTAAATGATGTTTGACATAAACAACTCCGAAACACCTGATAATAAAACCTAGTTTCTGTCGTTTTTAAAATGGTGTCTAAAATTTTTTTAAGCAGCTGCAGAATGTTGTATGAGATGCAACATGAACGCCATAGATATTTGAGCCCCCCCCGGAAAATGGCCGGCCACATTTGATGTTTTTCCGGCCTGGCCGGTTTTGTAGGGTATTCAGGGCTTCAAATTTTTATCTTGTTCCAGGCTCTGGGTTTTGGTATTTCAGGTGTTGCTTGTTTTTTTACTAAATTTGCATGTGATGTCATCTTTGTGCAAAGGCAATTCGGAGTGCTTCGTAGTTGTAATTCTAACATCCTTTCGGGTTATTTAGACGACGTTAAAAGGTTCGAACGGATATCAATAACCCATATTTTCCCTCCCTGGAAATTTTTCAAGAGTTGGATTTTTTCCGTGTTTAAAATTTTCAGAAAATCATGCAAGCGATTCTGTAGACCCTCTACAAGAATGATACCCAAATTCGACTTCTTGGATCACGGAACCGCAGTCATAACCTAGGGTTTGCCGCAGTTCTGCAGCGACATGAGTGAGGCATGGGTCGGCCCTTCTACGGATGGTTCATAGATGCTGTAGCATGTTCTGGGTACTTTTTGAACTCTGCTCAAGTGTTGAGCTCTTTAGGAAATTTTGGGTGTTTGTTTATTCGATCGAAAAGTTTAACATCGTCTAATTATCTGTGATTGTGATACAATATTTGGAATTCACAAATTTAGTTATGTGATAACTAGTTTGAATTTTATAAATCTAGCAAGTTAGTCTTATTTGATTGGTTGCCACGGAATTTTGATGAGGATCAAAAGTCCGTCGCAATTACGTAGTGTACGCGGAAACTCGCCGGGTAACCTTACTAGATAGCCATGCCCCATATCCTCCACCATGTGACTGTAGGAGAACCCCGTCGCCAAAAGAATCCGTTCGGGTGCTCGCGGCCGCGGTGTTCCGCCTTAGTGCACTTCGTTGACGGCATCGGGGGTGCGGTTGTCTACTAAAGTTTCCGACGAGCATTCGATAAGCTTATCGGGAATCTTGTTGAATTACCCGACTGGTTATTGAAAAGTGTTTTCAATATGGAGACTAAAATGCAGGGTTTATAATTGTTAGGCATGCGATGTCTAAGGAATTCATTTGGTTAAGCATGAAATCCAAAGTATGTGATACATTGGGTTTATGATGTCTAAGGTGGTTGCGGATTCCAATTGTTGTAGTTTTTCACTTTCTTTTCTGCGACCGTAAGTGTAATATGTGGTGTATCGCCGGTTTTCGTTGCTATACGTCAACGACAATTGGGATACGCATATTTACTTACATTGATGACATGTGATGTTATGTGTTGCTGTGATATGTTATATTGGATCGTCATGTTTTGAATATCCGGGGGTTTGTATGTGAGATGAGAGTTTTTCATTTTCATTCATGTAAAAAGTTGTATGTAATATTCTTTTATTGGGGCACTTCCGAATTGAGGATGATGTCACCATTGATGTATATTATTTACTTTTCCGCATTAGGATAGACCTAAGGCGGGGAGCACAAGTAACCGGGTTCTAGGGTCCTGTGGGAGACCATCTCGAGGAGTCGAGACCGGGTCTCATAACTTTAGAATTGGTAGGGTTGCTTGCCGCTCTCATAGGGGTCTAGGGATGTGGGTTTGGATATTCATCGCGACCGTGGAATCCGCGTTTTTTATTTGGCTTAATTTAAAACACGGAATTCCTAGTATATCCAATATTTCATATGTGTTCTTCTGCTGCTGCTGATATTCTGTGATGTGATCACTTGATATTCTGAGACGAATGCTTATATTATATATATGATATATAATAAATATTGTTGCTTTCGTTTCTTCTGTGTTGCTTAGGAAGCATAAAAATGATGGGACTTCATTAATGAGATTAATGAAATAAGAGAAACCTAAAGATGTTGCAGAATCTTGTCTTAAAAACTGGTAGCTCTAGTTCTTGCTTTGCATAGCGGTATTCCTTGTAGAATATCCAGCACCTTATTCGATAAGGAAAGATCCGAGATCCCTTCACGGCGAGTGAACTCTTTAGCGAAACTGGCAGATGCTACAACCCACTTGGTTTTGTTTTTGATTGCTTCTATAGTTTTTTCTTTGCATAGTGGTATTTGTGAAATATCCCGCACCTCATTCGATGAGGAATGAGCCCTTCATCGGGAGTGACCTCTTTAGCCAAACTAGTAAAAGCCTCAAAACACTCCTTTTCAAAATCACTCGATTCTACAACGATATCAAGTTCATTACGCAAAGGGTTTTCTTAAAAACCTGTCGTAGCCCTCCGTCATTTCAGATAAATACTACTTAGTATTCGTGCTATGGTAGTTTGGCATGCGTCAAGGCGTAGTGTGCGGTAGCTAACTAGTGCTTATCTGCTGCATACGATGCGATTGGATTAGGGTATCCGTACGACGTTGTTTGGCCTGCGTCAAGGGTCGTGCGGGTGGGTTTAATTCAATCATGAAATATACGGGTTGAACTTGACTAGCGGACTATGGTTTGTTGGCCTACGTCAAGGTCATACGACACTAGGGGCAGAAGATTATCGGGAATTTCAAGTGTTGAAATTTGCAATTAGATTGCATACCTTCTATGAGATAGTTGGATCCCGATACCCACTGCGACTAAGAGTTACTCCTGGGAGAGTTTTACACATTATAATTAGCCGATCAAGTAGGTGTCTAGAAAGGTGTTAACGGGGTTACGCCCCTGGGAAAATGAAGTTTATTTTAATTAGGTCCGTGCGAAAGCATGGGGAACCTCCCTCAAAGTACCGACACTGGCCTGGCCGAATGATTGGCGAACTTATAAGGTGTAATTAATCCCGGCTAGTCTTACCTTTTAGGGTTTGAAAGAAGATTTGAACAAAACAGTGGGAGCCATCCTGATTAGATAAAATAATAATCAATCTGATCTTGCAAGAGCACACGCTGAGTGTTTTCTTCTCTCTCTCTCCTGGTAGCAACCATGTCACGCCTTAATCAAGATAATAATATGGATGCATAGAACGAACCTGCTTATTATACTGTGCTAGGGAGCTGTTAGTTATATATATGCCCTAGAGGCCATTGTTGTACATATGATGTATATTATAGTGGATGCTTGGACATATATAGAGAGGACTTTCTTGCTCGAGATGATAGTATGCTATCTGGTTGCTCTTTATCTTAACATGTAGACTTGTATTGTGATACTGTCTTGCTCTTACATGTTGATAAAGCCCTTGGGGATGTGTACTTGACTACTAGGACTATGATGGAGATCATACTAGTGGGGCCAGGCTAGTCCACAAGTACATTCTATAATTGTTCCTAGTCGATGGTGTATCGAGACAGGGCATCGATATTCCAGAGTAGACTAGCGTATACGCTTCTTGACCCATATGATGGGCGATGGATGATCCCACTTCCATTGGTGTTTGACATCAAAGATGGTATACGGGTGCTCAGTGGAGACTGGGTACACTGAACGGACTCGTGGAGAACTCCTAGTTGGTATTATACATATCGTCAGATAGCAGTTCTCTAGTGACTCTGGTACAGGTTAGTCTGTAGACCCGAGATCGTCATAGAGTCTTGTGTGATTCCCACCGTTCTTTGATTTCCACCTTACCACGTTCAAGAGAACGTGCAAAACGGTGGCTTTTGGGTACAGTCCCAATTCACATAGAGGCAATGAGAGATAGGAGGGGTTTCGTCTCTCGTGGTATTAGGGATTGATGTTGCGCTGTGCTCGATTGGCTATAACTAGAAGTCCCTGGCTAGGGCTGATATGGAGATCTACTGGTAAGTGTTATCAGTAGTTTCTCGACACGTTATGATCCTCACATCGGCACGACTTATCGGTCACTAGGGTCTGACGTTTACCACCCATAGACTTGATATGCGATATATCAGACGAAGAGACTGGACTGTACGGTAGTGTTACTGACAGGCTTTACAGGAGTATGAGCAGGCTTGCTTGTTGATCTTCTGATCGCTCAATACCCGGGTAGCCGTTACGTCCAGCTAGTACAGCTGACGGCTTGTGGGTGTTTGATATGATCATCACCTACTGCCGGCGTATTGATGAGTCTTTAGAGTCCTATGTAAGTCCATATCGCGCACCTCGCGGGTACACGGGGAGGTGGAATTTCAGAAAAACGTTTTTTACAAAGATCGCAACACGGACTTGAACTCCAGGATTTGTTCTAAACCCTAACTAGCTAAGTAGAAGTGAGCTAAACTACATGTCCAGAAGTTTATACCTCACGATTCCGGTCCTTCGGGTCTTCATTCCTCGTTGTCCTCTATCTCATCGTCGACTCCATGGATCGTATCGGATCGCCGCTTCCTCGTCGGACTCCTCGAATCCAAGATGATCCACCAAAGCTGGAAAAGAGGTTATTTAATTAAGGAACTTCGCGAAAGCGTTGGAAAACCTCCCTCAAAGTACCAACACTGGCCTGGCTGAACGGTTAAGCAAGTATTGTACGGTGAGATTGATCCCGACTAATTCTTCCTTTTTGGTTTGAGGAGGGATTCGAGAGACAGTGGGAGCCATCCTGTTTAGACAAATTAAAAACCACTCTAAACTTGCAAGAGCATCATGCTAAAGTGTTTCTTCTCTCTCTCTTAATTGCAGCGACCAAACATCATGACTGGACTTAAGTTACTACTAGATAAAAACATACTGACAGGGCCAAACTACAAAGATTGGCTCAGGAATGTCAAAATGGCAATCACTTATGACAAGTTGGGGGATCTCCTTACCACCAAAGCTCCCCCTGTCCCAGGTCCCAAAACCAACGTCGCGGATAAGGAAATTCGTAAGACCTGGGAAATCGACTACGCGAAGGCCAAGTGACTCGTGCTTTCCTCTATGGACAATGAACATCAGAGGAGGCACGAGAATATGGACCTTGAATCCATATTTCTCCATACAAAAGAACTGTATGGAGAGCAATCCCGTATCGCCAGATATGAAGTCTCGAAAAAGCTGTTTTCGGCGAGATTGGCCGACGGATCATCGGTAGCGGAACACGTGCTTAAGATGATTGGCTTAATTGAGGAGCTTGCGGACCTTGGGACCACGTTAGAGAACGAGCTGTACACGGACTTGATTCTCCAGTCCCTTCCGTCCACTTACGCCTAGTTTATCCTGAACTTCAACATGCAAGAAAAACAAGTTGAACTTTCAGAACTCCTCAACATGCTGAGGAGTGCGGAGGGCACCATACAGAAAGGTAGGGAAACATCCACTTTGATTTTAGGAAGATCTTCCTCTTCTTGGTCCAATGCGAAAGCCAAGGGAAAGAAGAAGAAAGCCCCAGCCAAACCAAGGGGCGGTGTTAGTAAAGTGTGTTGGAGATAGTGCCCTCAGAGTCAATTATTGAATCACAGGCACGTGATTGCAATGATTGAGGGAGGACCTATTCCGGTAGGACAGTCTTACTCAAGATGATAGTATGCTATCTGGTTTATCTTTATCATCGTGTAATGCTTTATGTGACCTGACAGGTCACTATTGCACGTTGATAGAGCCCCTAGGATTCTTGCTTGACTGCCAGCAGTATGAGGGCGATCAAATACGTGGGAGCTGGTTGTCTATAAGCACATCCATAAAAGGTCCCTTGTCGTGGGAGTTTCGAGACAGGGCATCGATACTCCAGAGTAGACAAGTGTATACAGTCGAGACCCCGACGAGGGGCGGTGGCCGGTCTCACAAGCCACTGGTGTCAGTTGGTTCACCTAAGATGTATACAGGTGCTTATTGGGTTATGAGTACACCGGACAGGACTCGCCGGGAATATGCTAGTTGGTCTTATACCTGACGTCAGATAGCAGTTCCCTGGTGATATGTGTGCAGGTTAGTTCATCGACCTGAGGATCGTCATTTGTCTCGTGTGAGTTCCCACTGTACTTTGATTACTACCCTACCACGCTCAAAGGAGACGTGCAAACAAGTTTTAGTTGGGTACAGTCCCGAGCCACATGGAGGCAGTGAGCAGATCTTCAGGGGTTCGTCTCTCCCGGTATTGGGAGTGAGGTCGCGCTGTGTCTAGGAGAGCCATTACACAAAGCCCTCGGCCGAGGCAGGAGATTTACTGGTAGGTATTCCAGTAGTATCTCAGGGTGTTCTGGGTTACACTCCGACACGACTTGTACCGCTTTTGGGGGTCTGACTTTTACCAACCCTCTAGGCCCGCCATGCGATGCTCATAGACGAACGGACGGGACTGTACGGATATTGTCACTGACAGGCTCAGTAGGGTGTCAGGATGAGTTCGCTCATCGACGTCCCTTTTGGTCAATAGCGGGTAGCCCGTTACGTATTGCTAATACCTCTGATGTGCTAGTGGTTAAATCCATAGCCATAGTATTGACGAGTCTATAGAGTCCCCCATAGAAAGTTGCTCAAGTTTCGGGCGAAACGCTGTAGAGGCCGTATGGAGATATGGCAGGGTTCGATCAGATACGTGCGGCATTGGACGGATCAGGATCGGACGGTTAATACTAGCGGGCTTTGGTTTAAGCCGGATCCTAGTATTGGACAGTGTAGACTTTGTCTCATTGCATTTGTATTTCGGTCGGAATACAAATGCGGGTATGTATATACAGTAGCGGGGTTTTCCTGTAATTTATTACGGGATCAGTTTTTTGGAGTTGCCAGTTTGTTTTCCGTTTCAGCCATATTTCTTTGTATCTTTCATTGGCTGAAGATTTGTGGAGGAGGGCTTATTTGCATTTGTGCAAATAAGCATTTTGGAGGGTTGTTTTTGCAAGTAGTTGCATCATGATGGTTTCATAATGGTTGCACCATCTCTTGACTTCCTTGACATCATCATTGATTGACCTTGGGTTCATGATGGTTGATTTGGAGTGAGGTTTTGGTTGTGATGATAATTCATCATCATCACATCTTTTTCTCTCTCATGCATGATAGTTTTTTCTCTTCCTCTCCCTTGGATTAGTGGGACACTCCTCTCATTCTCACCAAGCCATGGCCGGCCACTAAAGAGGAAGGGGCTGTCCAATTTTTGGAGTGGGGATTTTTCTCTTCATGCTTGCTAAAAATCCCCAAGTTCACCACAAAATTCCACATATCATTTCCTCCACCAAAAGGCAACTCCCTACAACCCCAAATGAGACATATAGATCTTCACTTCATCTACAGCAAATCTTGGGCACGTCGACTCGCCAACTTCGTGCCCGAGTTGCCTCGGTCCAGAGGTGGGAGCCCATAAAAGAAGCCGGCGATGTGGTGCCCTTCCGGCGAGGAGATGGAGACCGGACATTCCGCGGGAGATCGGGACGACGACGAGAAGACCGAAGGACACGGATCGCTCGGTATATCTCTCTACCCCCTTCTCTTGTTAGCTAGGACTAGTTTAATGGCCCGATCCGGGATTTTCGTGCTCGGTGGTGCCGGTTTACAAGTTCGAAAAAAGTTTCGTTTCCGCATTCCGGTGTCGGTTTGACGGCCGAGGCGCCGCCGTGCACTTATATGGTATCAGAGCTACGCCATTAACCTAGTCTAGCTTGCACTAGTATGTTTAAAGCTTCGATCGAACAAATATAAAACCGTATTTTTCATGTGCATCAGTTTCTGTCGAATTTTTTTTGGCTCCAAAATTTTTTCAGGTTATTGCAGAATGATGTGCAGGGAATTCTAAGCCTTCTGTAAAAATTTGGTCTCGTGGTCTCACTACCCCTCCGCGAAACCGCGGCCAAACCCATGCTTGGGCCGCGGTTCCGCCGCGACTTTCACTGTTTAGTGTACCAAAATTTTACAGAATGCTCCTGAGTTGAAAATGCGGTTTTTGGAATGTTCTTTTTGGGCCCAGAATTTCTTTAAGTGCTACAGTAGTGCTTGGGGGCCCACTTAGGAAAATTTTATCGATCGAATATTTTAAACACATTAGTTCACAGTATTTACATTATATCTGCGACCGTGAATGTCACTTGATCGGTAAATCTTGTCTAACTGCTATAGCCCGGTTAGACGGATTTGCGAACGTGACATTCACGTTGATGTTCTGTGTTGTACTGTGATGTTGCGGATTGGTCGTGGGGGATAGCCTGGATGCAATACTAGTACAGTTTTGGTTTTATTATGTACATTTGATATTACGGGGCGAGCGTCCGACATGTGGACTGCCGTCATTGCCTGATTGTATATTATTCTTTTGGGGCACGACCGGGGTGAGGTCGATGTACCCGTTGTATGTATATTTTACTTTCTGTACCAGGATTACCCCAAGGTTGGGTGCACCGATAGCCGGGTTCTAGAGGGCAATAATCCCGCATCTCATGGTATTGAGACGGAGGGGGCTTCACTCTAGAATTGGCAGGCTATTCGCCGCACTCGTAGGGGGTACTAGTTGACCAAGGAGGAGTGCCCAAGTTACCGGATTCCGTGAAGTGCTGGGTGGTCCATTCACGTTGCTGAAGGGGGCTGCCTCGCTTCAGGTTTTGGCGGGTAACTTGCCGCGCCCGTAGAGGTCTAGGATTTCATTGCACAGGCTATCCATACGACAAGGGGAACGTCGGGTTTCAGTAGCGGCTCTGTGAAACCCGGGGATCCCAAATATCTGAATTGTTCTGTGATGATTATTATATTTCTGTGATGTTGCATTTTATAACGCCTTGAGCGAAATATTATATATTGATATATATACTAGTAGATGTTGTATATGTTTTGCATCCGCGCTGTAACATTTTAATAATCGTTTAGACGAATTTCCCAATAATCGGTAAAATAATACGTGTTTTCCGTAAGAACCAAAATTTAATTATTTTCAATATAGACTTAATTATACCCATTTTAGATTTATAATGGCTAGTATTTGGTATTTAATTAGTCACTTATAAATTTCTAGTTTACTTTAATATTTTCCTTAATTAAATTTTTTTTAAATATTATTTTAAGCCTTCACCTATACATTAATTGTGGTTATTACAAATTGGAATGGGTTAATCATACTTGTGCACCATGACCACTTAATACCAAGACATTAGCATGTTTTCCTTCTAAATTTATCTCCAAGACTCTAGAGACTTGTAGGATAAAAATAATAGGAAAAATAAATTTAATTAGAAGTGAGTTAATTGATGTAACAATTTGGAGGTTTTATAGACTTGACCCACACTACTTCACTCACATTTCCCTCCTGCAGTTTTGGCCGAGAATCCCCCTGCTGCCCTCCCCATTTCGCACTTCTAAATTAATAGGAAAAAGAAAATTTATAAAGAAAAGTAATAGCAAAGGAATATTGACTTGAGTTTGTGGTGGGGGGGATGTTTCTAGACTTACATAATCACCTCATTCTCTCTCTCTCCCCTCAAAATTTTTTTGGCCGAAACCTTTCCTCATGCTGCTGCCCTCTTTTCTCCTACTCTCAATTTTCTGGAAAAAAAAAATTCCTTCTAAAAGCCTCACAAATTCTTCATTAAACTCCACCCATTTTTCTTTTACCCAATTAGCTTATATCTAAGAGCAAGAGACCATCTTTGGAGGCAAAGTTGCATGTTGGATGTCTTGATTTTCTTTTTGAGGTATAATCCTAACCCAATGGTAAATTGTTGTATAATTACTTTAAATCAAATTCAATTAAGTGTTAATATTGTTCTATTTTGCAAATTGGATAATTCAAGTAAGGGTTTAAACTAAAGTTAGGGTTTTTATAACTTGTTCATGGTTGTAATATGTAGTTTAATACCGTAAGTCAGCAAATTTTAGTCTAATTGTTAATTTGTAAAGTGTTACTTTAAAATTGTTAAATTTAGAAAATATTACAAACTAGCTTTTTAGGTTTAATGTAAAAAGATGAGATTAAAATCTAATGAATATTTTTGTGACCTAAATAAGTTATTAGGTGTACATTGTTGCCACTAGAATTACTAAAACATCTAGATATGCACTAAATCGGGTAAGTCGCGCTTACTAGGGTTTTAGGATAAATAGATTTTAAATGTTGTTTGAAATTGGGTGATTTACAACCTATTTGATATAATAGTTAGTGTGTTGTAAGTGTACGAATGGTACGATACTGTTTTAGATTTGTGGATTTTCACTTATAACGACCCTAGTTGTAGTTGTAGCGTGGTCGCGAGCGCGTTTGTGTGCCAGGTGCGTGCACGTTTAATTAGCATGCGTTGTTTGATTTGTGTCGCTTTCCTTGCGGCTATTCATATATTTATTCTCTTAATTGTTTGTGTGCGATTCTTGGATCGGATGCAGAGGTATCGGATGCGGCACGGAAAGACATGGCAGATATCGGATCAGTATAGCCGAGGCATGCCGGTGAGTAGATGTATACATCTATGGGGGGATCGTCTGGATGGCACGAGGCGCCCGACGGTTTAGTATTATTTAAAATATTTACTTATATGCGAAGTTCCTAGTTATCCATCTCATTGCATCGCATCGTTATATGTATAAATAGATATATATGTCATATCATCTTATAGGACACTTGCACCATTATCATTGGTTCATGCTGCACGTGCACTATTCATGTGAACACACACACGCTTTTGGTAATTGTTATGCCACGAACACTTAGAAACTTGCTAGATCCTCATCAAAACATGTGCATCATACATGGTATTTGAACTGATAGTCGCATATATATGCGACTATATATATATATTTCACATCTCATCATTATTCATATATAGATTTTCAGTCATAATTCGCATCTCATGTTATGGATATTGTAGAAAGTATCATTTACCACATATTCTTGTATTATGAGCCTTCTTGAGGATTTCTGTATTGATGAGATTTCTGGATTTTGGGGAAAACCGCAAGAATTTTCCAAACTCATTATGTTTTAAAATGCAAGTTGCGGTTTTCTCGTGATGTATGTGTCGTCCACCATGAGTTTTCATGTTTTATGTTGGATTTCGAGACCCGATTCGAGGAGTGGATGAACCGTCTCGGGTTCATGGTTGGCCCGGTATGGTACCCGGGGCAAGAAGCTCGAGTTGTAGACGATGAGCCTGGCAGGGGAAAACTACCTACCGGTGATGTCTGGCGCGGCGGATATCCGGAGAATACCGACCGTTGTCGTGAGATTTGATAATATGGCCGATCCGGACTGACGGAGCCCGAGGTATTGAGATATTGACATAGTGATACATTGAGACAGATATATATCCATATTTTGTGTCGATGCTTGACACGGTTTTCTGATAATTTCATTGATGATACCTCAGCTATTTTACAAAAGTTTTAAGATAAGAACACAGATTTTTCTCTTATCTAACATATAGAGATTTCATGTTGATTATGCATTTCTGTGCATACATACTAGTGCATCGCATCATGTCATGATATGTGGGTTGAAACGCATTTGCGTGCATTCTTACGATAGCTTTATTAGATGTTACATACTACCCATGAGTTGGCAACTCACCCCCGTTGTGCCACAGTGTCTTGCAGGTCTGACCCGTCAGCGCAGTAGCGGCGGACGTATCTTCTATTTCGCTTCATTGCTTCGGCTTGCAGCTTGCTCACAGGTGGGTTTTAGAGGATTTGCTTTTGCTCCCACCGTGTATTTTTATTTTGTATCCAGTATATCTACCCTTGTGTATTGGACTAGACGGTGAGATTTGAGACTTGTATTTTGGTTTGGTGTCGATGCTCACTTGAGCCGACATGCTGTTTTTATTACTTTCGTGCTTTACAGGCCTATTTTGGTATCGATGATATATACATTGTTTGTGGTTGTGATCCGCCTTTGGCGAAGAGCTAGCTTTCGTTTTGGGATGCCTTATTCCTGATATATGTGTTTCTCTTGTTTGTACTCGTTTCGGGGCCACTATTTACAAAGGAGACTCTGTCGAAATTTTCGGAAAATTTTGTTGTTTTAATAAAAAGTTTAATGCGACTTATTTGGTTAATAAAAATCGCTTCTTTGAACAAGTCTTCCTTCACTCTATTTCTTTATATTGGTTTAGATTTTTGGGTTTTGGCTTACATAGATTACGTACGCCTTGAGACGTTCGTAATTTAAGTGCCAGTCACGTTTCGTACCATCGGGTTGTGACAAATTTGGTATCAGAGCGATAGGTTTTACCTTTCTGAGTGTAGGATGACCCTTGGTAGATGGAGTAGGTGACTTAAGCAGAGTGGCATAGCGCGTGTATGTTTCGCGGCATACTTACGATACGGTACTCCGCCTAAGTGACCTTACGATATATATTTGCTTGTATTTCCTTCCTTGATTCCTGAAATCCTTTGATTCGATCGGAATATTCCTATCGATCCTGTTCTTGCTCCAGCCACTATGCCGCCGGAGACTACGAGGGCCAGAGGGCTGCTGCCGGAGATGATGTTAGAGTGGGCTCGTTTGAGACAAGGACTGATCAGGGCGGTACGCCTACCCCTCAGGGACAGAATGGTCCGCTTGTTCCAAGGCGGATGGCTAGGCTGGAGTCGAGTATTCAGGACGCGCGACAGATGTTTGGATTGTTACTGATGGTTAGCCGAGCTCCGAGAGCCGATGAGGTCCCTCCTATTTCAGGCACTGTGTTTGTACCTGCTACACAGGCAGCTGTTTTTGTCGTTACCAAGTTTATTCCGTATCCTTATAGGAGTTTTGAGGCTGAGGCCTCCAGTTTGTTTTTACTGGCACAGATGCAGCGGAGGATACGTAGACAATCCTCATCAGGGTGGCCAGAATTGTCATTCACAGAGATGTTTTGACAATATATGGGTTGAGTTTGCAAGTTTTCGTCTAGAGGTCTTGCTCAGACGTGGTGCGGGTCAGTCGAGAGAGGCTGAGCTGCAAATTTACTTCCTATGATTTCAGAGGAGTTCATAGTTGTAATTCTTGCTCGTTTCCTTCCGAAGAGCGTTCGAAATTCTCGAGCTCGTAATTTTAAGCTTGTGAGTAAGTCTTCAGGGATGGCAGTGTCCAAGTATTACATTCAGATTTCTTGGTGGTTCGAGGTGCTCCTTACCTGGAGGACACTAAAAAGAAATGGATAAAGAGGTTTGGGTGGAGATTGGACATACATGTATTGCTTGCTATAGGAACCCACTATTTTGACGCTTATGCAGCCGCGATGGATACAACCTTACTGTTGGAGGAGCACATTTCTGAGACTTCATTCATCTCTGGACCCAAGCTGATTTGTACCAGTATGCCAGCTCAGAGGCGGTAAGATAGACGCCGTAGTGAGAGGCTAATCTTTTGGTCTCTCGATAAGTTGTTCGTTTGTGATTCGTTCGCATTGGAGAGAAGGATTCTTTTGTCGATTTGACTCTTCCCGATTTGATTTCTTCGCTTCACGCTACTCCGTTTTTGAGGAAAGGACGTCAGGGAATCCTAGCGTATGTTTATGATGTTAGAGTCGTATAGGTCCCGTTGGACCAGGTTCAGTTTGTCGGGGAGTTTTCAAATGTCTTTCCATACAAGTTGCTTGGTTTGTCGCCAGAGCGCGATATTGAGTGCTGCCATGACTTGATTCCCGGCGGAGCGTAAAGAACTAAGGGAACAGTTGCAAGATTGTTGGATAAAGGACTTGTTCGTCCGAGTGAGTCACCTTGGGGAGCTCATATCATGTTCATCAAAAGGACGGCCATTTGCGTCTATATATTGGTTATCGTCAATTGAATCGGGTTACTGTGCGGGATGTTTCCCGTAGATAGACTTGCGATCAGATTACCACTAGTTAAGGGTTCGAGAGGATGATATTCCGAAGACTGTTTCTCTCGCAAGTTGCGGGCATCATGAGTTTGGTGATGTCGTTCGAGCTCACCAATACCCCAGCAGTGTTTATAGAGTTGATGAACCGAATACCCAGGCCGTTTCGTGATCAGTCTATCATCGTGCCCATTGAGGACGTCTTGGTGCACTTTTGGAGCCGAGTGGAGCCTGGGCAATAATTGAGGATTTCGTTGCAGACTTTGAGGGAGCGCCGGCTATTTGCTAAATTATCCAAGTTTGTTTTCTGGATGGATGGTGTTCACTTTTTGGTCACGTAGTTGCAAGAGATGGTATATGTATGGAACCAAAAAAAAAGAAGAAAAGATCGAGGCCTTTCAGCACTGACCCAGATCTGTATTAGTGACGAAGGTTCGTAGCATTTTGAATTTTGGGCAGATACTATTAATATTTCGTGCAGGATTTTTCGCATATAGTTGCAATGTTGACCGGGTGACCGGAAGGGCGTTTCCTTTCGTTGGAATAAGGCATGCAAGCAGAGCTTTTAGCAGTTAAAGATTCGTTTGATTACGGCGCTAGGATTATCTTGCCTTCAGGATCAGACGGTGTTATTGATTTTGGCGATGCTTCTCAGCAGTTGGAGAAACGTGAGTAGAGCTATTTCATGCATGATTTAGTGACAGCCGCAGTGACTTTTACACTTAAGATTTGGAGACGAGTCGTGCCAGATGTTCACGGACCACAAGAGTTTAAGGTACATTTTCTTCAGAAGCGAGATCTGAATTTTGAGATAGCCCGGTTGAATGGAGCTAGTGAAAGACTATGACTGTGAGATTTTATCGTCCGGGAAAGGGGAATATTGTGGCAGATGTTTTGAGTCAGGTCCCGGAAGTATCTTTTGTTGTTTGAGCACGGTTCGGAGACATTCGTCAGCAGATTAGCAGATTTTTCATGACAGCAGGCCCTGTTTGAGAGTTTTGGCTTCAAAATTATTTTCCAGTGTTTTAGGATCTGGGTTTTAGTGTTTCTGGTGTTGCTATGTCTGCAAATGGTGTGATCTTACAATATAGGCGAGTCGGAGTGTTTCATATGCGTAGTTTCAACATTGTTTCGGGTAGTCGCATGTTGGCTAGATGAAGTTAAAAAGTTCGAATGAATGTCAAAAATCCATTTTTCCAAGTTTAAGCTATTCAGAAAAACATCCAAGTAATTCTATGGACCCTCTAGAAGAATTAAACCCTAACTCGACATAATGATCAGGGAACCGCTTTCGAACCTTAGGGTTTGCGGCAGTTCCGCGGTGCCATTAATGAGGCTTGGGTCTGTCCTTCTACGGTTGGTCCATAGGTATTGTGGCATGATCTGGGTATTTTTAAACTGTGCTCAAGTATTGAGCTCTTGGGAAATTGTGGGACTTTGATGAATCGATCAAAAAGTTTAACGTCGTCCGGATATCATGTGAAGGGATGAAGAGGGACGTCACCGACGTTATTTCAGGATGCTGACTTTTCAGCAAGTGAAGGTCAAGAATCAGGGGTCAGCAGGTGAATTACAACCTTTGCCCATTCTGGAGTGGAAATGGGAGAAAGTTTCTATTGATTTTATCGTGGGTCTACATAGAATCAGTTGAGAGTATGACACTAATTGAGTAATGTAATCGTTGACCAGTTAATGAAGAAGCTCACTTTCAGCCAGTTAAGACCATTTTTTGGATTCGTTCAGTATGCTCAGATATATATTGATGAGATTGTGCGACTTCATAGCGTTCCGACGTGTTTTGTGTCCGATAGGGGCACCCAGTTCACCAGCCAACTATTGTAGAAACTTCAGGAGACTTTAAACAACAATTGAGATTCAGTTCAGTTTACTATCCGCAGACCGACGGTCAATCAAAGAAGTCCATTCAGACTCTTTAGGACATGCTCAGTTCTTGTATTATAGATTTCGTGGCAGTTGGGATCGCCACTTGCCATTGATAGAGTTTTCCTATAATAATAACTTGCAGGAAGCGATTAAGAGTGAGCGTCTTATGGGAAGAGATGTCGATCACCCGTAAGTTGGATAGAGCTCAGTGAGAGTAGTATTTTGGGGCCACAGATGGTGTAAAAAAAAACCGAAAAGATTCAGTGATTCAGGATAGGTTGAGAGTGGCCCAGAGTGGGAAGAATCTTATCTAGAGCAATGTCGGCATAGATTTAAGTTTACTGTTGGCGATCGCGATTTTCTTAAAGGTTTCTCCGATGAAGGGCGTGTTGAGATTCATGAAGGAAGGAAGGCTTAGTTTCAGATTGTGGGTTCTTTCGAGATTCTCGAGCGTGTCAGCGCAGTTGTTCTTAGTTTGGCTCGTCCGCCCAGCTTCTCTGATATTCACCTCGTGTCTCTTGTATCGATACTCCGCAAGTACCTTCATGGGCCTTCTCACGTGATACAGTATCAGACGATCCAGCTGGATCGCAATCTTTCGTTGATAGTCATTCTAAATCGGTAGATGAAGAGACTTAAGGTCCGAAGTCTTACCGACCGTATTGGTTCTTTAGCGTGGCCCGATTAGCGAAAAGGGATACGCGAGAAGCCAAGAACGAAATGCGGAAGGAATATCCCCATCTCTTCGAGGGTGCGCGTAGTTAGATTTAAATTCAGGGACCGAATTTTTTTAAGGGGGGAAGACTGTAACATTTTAATATTCATTTAGACGAATTTCCCGATAATCGGTAAAATAATACGTGTTTTCCGTAAGAACCAAAATTTAATTATTTTCAATATAGACTTAATTATACCCATTTTAGATTTATAATGGCTAGTATTTGGTATTTAATTAGTCACTTATAAATTTCTAGTTTACTTTAATATTTTCCTTAATTAAATTTTTTTAAAATATTATTTTAAGCCTTCACCTATACATTAATTGTGGTTATTACAAATTGGAATGGGTTAATCATACTTGTGCACCATGACCACTTAATACCAAGACATTAGCATGTTTTCCTTCTAAATTTATCTCCAAGACTCTAGAGACTTGTAGGATAAAAATAATAGGAAAAATAAATTTAATTAGAAGTGAGTTAATTGATGTAACAATTTGGAGGTTTTATAGACTTGACCCACACTACTTCACTCACATTTCCCTCCTGCAGTTTTGGCCGAGAATACCCCTGCTGCCCTCCCCATTTCTCACTTCTAAATTAATAGGAAAATGAAAATTTATAAAGAAAAGTAATAGCAAAGGAATATTGACTTGAGTTTGTGGTGGGGGGGATGTTTCTAGACTTACATAATCACCTCATTCTCTCTCTCTCCCCTCAAATTTTTTTTGGCCGAAACCTTTCCTCATGCTGCTGCCCTCTTTTCTCCTACTCTCAATTCTCTCAAAAAAAAAATTCCTTCTAAAAGCCTCACAAATTCTTCATTAAACTCCACCCATTTTTCTTTTACCCAATTAGCTTATATCTAAAAGCAAGAGACCATCTTTGGAAGCAAAGTTGCATGTTGGATGTCTAGATTTTTTTTTGAGGTATAATCCTAACCCAATGGTAAATTTTTGTATAATTACTTTAAATCAAATTCAATTAAGTGTTAATATGGTTCTATTTTGCAAATTGGATAATTCAAGTAAGGGTTTAAACTAAAGTTAGGGTTTTTATAACTTGTTCATGGTTGTAATATGTAGTTTAATACCGTAAGTCAGCAAATTTTAGTCTAATTGTTAATTTGTAAAGTGTTACTTTAAAATTGTTAAATTTAAAAAATATTACAAACTAGCTTTTTAGGTTTAATGTAAAAAGATGAGATTAAAATCTAATGAATATTTTTGTGACCTAAATAAGTTATTAGGTGTATATTGTTGCCACTAGAATTACTAAAACATCAAGATATGCACTAAATCGGGTAAGTGATGCTTACTAGGGTTTTAGGATAAATAGATTTTAAATGTTGTTTGAAATTGGGTGATTTACAACCTATTTGATATAATGGTTAGTGTGTTGTAAGTGTACGAATGGTACGATACTGTTTTAGATTTGTGGATTTTCACTTATAACGACCCTAGTTGTAGTTGTAGCGTAGTCGCGAGCGCGTTTGTGCGCCAGGTGCGTGCACGTTTAATTAGCACGCGTTGTTTGATTTGTGTCGTTTTCCTCGCGGCTATTCGTATATTTATTCTCTTAATCGTTTGTGTGCGATTCTTAGATCGGATGCAGAGGTATCAGATGCGGCACGGAAAGACAGGGCAGATATCGGATCAGTATAGCCGATGCATGCCGGTGAGTAGATGTATACATCAATGGGGGGATCGTCTGGATGGCACGAGGCGTCCGACGGTTTAGTATTATTTAAAATATTTACTTATATGCGAATTTCCTAGTTATCCATCTCATTGCATCGCATCGTTATATGTATAAATAGATATATATGTCATATCATCTTATAGGACACTTGCACCATTACCATTGGTTCATGCTGCACGTGCACTATTCATGTGAACACACACACGCTTTTGGTAATTGTTATGCCACGAACACTTAGAAACTTGCTAGATCCTCATCAAAACATGTGCATCATACATGGTATTTGAACTGATAGTCGCATATATATGCGACTATATATATATATTTCACATCTCATCATTATTCATATATAGATTTTCAGTCATAATTCGCATCTCATGTTATGGATATTGTAGAAAGTATCATTTACCACATATTCTTGTATTATGACCCTTCTTGAGGATTTCTGTATTGATGAGATTTCTGGATTTTGGGGAAAACCGCAAGAATTTTCCAAACTCATTATGTTTTAAAATGCAAGTTGCGGTTTTCTCGTGATGTATGTGTCGTCCACCATGAGTTTTCATGTTTTATGTTGGATTTCGAGACCCGATTCGAGGAGTGGATGAACCGTCTCGGGTTCATGGTTGGCCCGGTATGGTACCCCGGGGCAAGAAGCTCGAGTTGTAGACGATGAGCCTGGCAGGGGAAAACTACCTACCGGTGATGTCTGGCGCGTCGGATATCCGGAGGATACCGACCGTTGTCGTGAGATTTGATAATATGGGCCGATCCGGACTGACGGAGCCCGAGGTATTGAGATATTGACATAGTGATACATTGAGGCAGATATATATCCATATTTTGTGTCGATGCTTGACACGGTTTTCTGATAATTTCATTGATGATACCTCAGCTATTTTACAAAAGTTTTAAGATAAGAACACAGATTTTTCTCTTATCTAACATATAGAGATTTCATGTTGATTATGCATTTCTGTGCATACATACTAGTGCATCGCATCATGTCATGATATGTGGGTTGAAACGCATTTGCGTGCATTCTTACGATAGCTTTATTAGATGTTACATACTACCCATGAGTTGGCAACTCACCCCCGTTGTGCCACAGTGTCTTGCAGGTCTGACCCGTCAGCGCAGTAGCGGCGGACGTATCTTCTATTTCGCTTCATTGCTTCGGCTTGCAGCTTGCCCACAGGTGGGTTTTAGAGGATTTGCTTTTGCTCCCACCGTGTATTTTTATTTTGTATCCAGTATACTCCATCTACCCTTGTGTATTGGACTAGATGGTGAGATTTGAGACTTGTATTTTGGTTTGGTGTCGATTCTCACTTGAGCCGACATGCTGTTTTTATTACTTTCGTGCTTTACATGCCTATTTTGGTATCGATGATATATACATTGTTTGTGGTTGTGATCCGTCTTTGGCGAAGAGCTAGCTTTCGTTTTGGGATGCCTTATTCTTGATATATGTGTTTCTCTTGTTTGTACCCGTTTCGGGGCCAGTATTTACAAAGGAGACTCTGTCGAAATTTTCGGAAAATTTTGTTGTTTTAATAAAAAGTTTAATGCGACTTATTTGGTTAAAAAAAAAATCGCTTCTTTGAACAAGTCTTCCTTCACCCTATTTCTTTATATTGGTTTAGATTTTTGGGTTTTGGCTTACATAGATTACGTACGCCTTGAGACGTTCGTATTTTAAGTGCCAGTCACGTTTCGTACCTTCGGGTTATGACACGCGCTAGTCCAGTCCCCGCTTTGTCGTTAGTTAAGTAACCTAACGGGTAATGACGGGACCCAGTGGCGAATGCGGATGGCATATACGTACATCATTATTTTCGTTCTTTATTGGTGTGATCAATTGATGGGACTGCGTTGATTCGGATTAATGCAAGTTAAACAAACCTAATCTGATGTTGTTGGAACAATTTTCAAAAAGCTGTTATTGCAAGGACGTTCACTTTTGTTTTGCACAGTAGTATTCAGTTGGAATATCCTGCTCCTCAGTCGACGAGGCATGGGCCGAGATCTCTTCACCGGGAGTGACCCCTTGGATAGAAGTTTGCGTCAGGGTAATAACTTCACTATCGCCTATTACTTTTGCTTTGTATCGTGGCAATCAGTTGGAATATCCTTCACCTCATTCTACGAGGAAAGAGCCGAGATCCCTTCACCGGGAGTGACCTCTTTAGCAAAGATTTTCGTCACTATATTTTTAAAAGCTATACGGTTCCTTCAACGATATCAAGTTCATTACGTTAAAGGTTTTCGCCAGAAACCATTCGTAGCCCTCCATCATTTCGGTTAAATATTCGGTAGTATTCAAGCTATGTATTTTGACCTCATGCCAAAGCATAGTGATTGGTAGCTGCCGGATATTTATCTGTAGCATAAATAGATGCGTTGGTTTGGGACAGTCGTACTACTATTTTGGCCTACGTCAAGGGTATGTACGGGTGAGTTCAAATTAACCTGGATAATGATGGGCAGAACTTGACATGTGACTTATGATATTTTGACCTCATGCCAAGGTCATAAGAGCATGGGGTAAAAATCACATCGGGAGTTTCTAAAGAAACTGAAACTTTCCAGATATGCGCATACCTTCTGGAGTGTGATGACGTGAGCGGATTCCGTCACGTTATCATGCGATGATAGTTGGATCTTGATTCCCACTGATGAGTTGGTTTACTCCTCGGGCGATCCCGACTAATTCTTCTTTCAGGTTTGGAGGAGAATTTGACGGTACAGTGGGAGGTTTCCAGATTAGATAAAGTGATAACCATTCTGATCTAGGTTAAAGTGCACGCTGAGTGTTTCTTTTCTCTCTCTCTTTGGCAGCGACCATTGACCCGACCCTAAGACTATGACTCAGTGACCAAGTTGATCGAACCTTCTAAAACACTGGCTTTTGGATTGTCAGAGTTGCAAACCTCATCGCCACTCCTACTTTTACCCTTTTCTACAGGACACCCCGTATTACTACGAATGTCCGCTTCCATTGGACAAAACCATCGTATGGTTAGATACGAACTCGAAGGAATTTATTCGAGGATGGTTTCCGGTTCTGGAGAAAACGAATAGGACTATTCAGTTGTCTTTTCCTTTTACCTTCTCTCAGGTTGCGAGTACTCCTTGGTTTAGGAGATAGTACACCTATTACGCAAATTGGATAGTCTTTTTCCAAACCATAGGCAGGTGCCGACCAGTAGGGAATGAAGAAAACCAATTAGCCTAACGATAGTGTACAGAATGTATTAAGTAAAGACATATAAAGGGATTAGTAAGAGGGCAAAGTAAATTGCGACTGCTATTCACGACCAAACTAAGTATTTCTTCGCCAATCCTAAATCACCTTTGTATTTCTCCAGGACACTCCGTATCACTACGAAGATCTACAGTTTATTGGATACTCCATCGTATTTTTATATATGAACTCGAAAGGAACTTGTTCCAGTTCGGGGATGGATTCTGGTTCAGGAGAAATAGGAATAAGGTTTATTCGGTTGTCTTTTATCTTCACCTTCTCTCGCATTGCGAGTGCTCCTAGGATTAGGACAGTACACCCATTATTCTTATTGGACAGTCTTCTTCCAAACCATAGGCTGGTGCCGAATGGTAGGGAAGGAAGAAAACCATTTGGCCTAAAGGGGTGTACAGAAGGTAATGACTAAAGACATATAAAGGGATTTGGAAAGATGTCAAAGAATTATACGGTTACAGTTGTGAATCTTGATAATGGAAGAGGCATTACTAGGAATACCGGGATACCCCATCGAAACATTTCAATGTTTCAGTTTCACTGTGTACTGTTAAAGGAAAACTGATTTCCCGATTAGACACTTGGTCCAGGGTATGTATTTACCAGGTATGATTCTCACATCTATAAGGTTTTACAGATGATGAGTGGGAGTAAGTTATTGGGAATTGGGTGATCATCCTCATTATATCGGGATTCGTTGTAATCGGTGATATTTGAGGAAGTCACCTGGGTAGTTTGCCAGACGGCAAATATTTGGTTTTGAATATCCGCTTTTATGCACCAATTTCAAATTGATATATCTGTACGTCTATTTTTATAGAGTGAGATATACCTTTTTGAAATTATGTCTATGACATTTACCTATATCAGTGGATGGTTAGGTAAGGAGCATGAAACAGCGGTGTAATTCTTCATAACCATAGTACAGTTTTCAACCGACGGCACTCAACGAATGAGTTATTAGACTCAAGGGACTTATACAGAATATTGTATGTTGTCCAGCGTCCATGAGGACAGAGGGGTTGGTCCTCGTACTATATTCAGTTTACTTATGACTTCTCTAGTTTTTAGGCAAGTGTTTCGTTGAAATGCAAGTTCCGAATTTTGAGAAGTTATAGGTATATGAATAAAGTAGAGAACCAGGTATTGCAAGTATCGGGATTCTTCAAAGTGATCGAAGATGTAGATACCTGTGTATGGTATTCAGTTGATAGTAATGATTAAGAGAAATTGCTTCTCTTTCAGGTTGCTCATAATTGGAAGCACTCCTAAGTTGAGTAATGCTGATCGGCCTCTCTCCATTTAGTTGACATGCACTGGAGACAACTGCATGATTTGAATCTGGTTCAATTAAATCAGTGCCTCTGTTTCTGTATTGGATATAGAACAGTTCATATCTTAACGATGTTAAGGTACGGGGAGTTTTCTGGCTCATGCTTAAAACCAGACTCTGGATAACTCAAGACGCGTTTCTGTAATGGCTGTTTGTGGGTTGACCCAGGCTATGACGAGGGTTGACTTTCGACCATCTGGAAGATCAATAGTGATATTATTCTAGACTCGCCACAGTTTTAACAAAAATGGATTTTTTCAGAAAACAGTAGTGGGAGTATGGTAGAACTGGATGTGATTCCAGAACCGCAAATGATTACTGAAAGTTTGATAAGAACCTAAAGATTCAATCTGGCTTGACATTCCATTGGCCACTCCGCAAATACGGTGGGTAACCTCAGGCACCCGAGGGGTACTCCGGTAGCCTCAAGGACGGTGACAGGGAGGTTCTTGTTTTCCCAGACTTGCCATTGCTGTTGTTCTAGGCTGCGAGGCCCGGCAGGAGGATGAGTATAGTTTTGTTCTAAACTAGCTTTAGAAGTGTACGTCTATATGACTCTGCCAGAGGGTTGTCATAGTCAGTGGGAGCAGCGGAAGCATTGGTGGACAGGTAGCTTTTGTCTTTTTATGGACTAAAGCAGATATAGCGGAGATAGATCATTTATTTCTGATGTGACAGTCATAGTTTTGACTTCATCAGAATAGGGGATGGATCTGTTGAGAAGGTAATAGGGTGTGATGTCCTGGTATTTGGATGACATACACAGAGTAGGAAGTGATATTCCTATACTACGATCGGTTATACTTTGGTTGTCACACAGTGGTTTCTCCACAAGAGACTTGGATATTATATCAGACATTCTGGTTACTGGATCTATGGTTTTTGATCTAGATTTTGGTAGTTTCCCAATCAGGGTATTTTGACGGCATTCTAGAGGTGCTTCAGAATGGACGACTCCTGGCATGGTGGTGTACCTGCAGGTGATGGAGTCACCCTCTCTAAAGATGTCTTACAGACTAAAGTGGAGAGGGATGTGCATGATTGGCATATCACTTGCTTAGGCAATTGAGTCAATAATGAGATGTCAAGTACCACACCAGATGTTATTTTGCGGTAGGTGCAACAAGTTGATATTGATCCAATCCTGGAGACGCAGTCGGAAGCAGTTTTAGAACATAAGTGGATGTTCTAGGGATATGATAACGACAGCCTCATTCAGGGGACGATTATCATTCCAGGCTTCCAAGGTGACATGGATGACCAAGAGGTTGTCAGAGTTATAGTTTTCCTTCTGACGAGGGGCGGTCTTATGGACAGGTGGTCCAGGAGGATACTGAGGAAGGCATGGCGCAGGATACTGATTAAGTTCAGTTGACGATACAGTCTAAGAAGTTTGGATTTGGAGTTCATTTATGAGCTAGGTCCCATCAGACATCCAGACACATTCTAAGACAGGTGTTGCTCATTTCGGGAGATGGCTTTCTCCGCGAGCTTGAGATATAGAGAGACATAGAAAGAAACCTCAAGGCGGATCCACTCACTGTGGCTATTCCTCGAACGCAATTGTTTCCCAAACGGGTTTTGTAAGACTGATTAGTAGAGGAGTTGGGTGTTCGGTATCACACGGGCTGTGAGTATGCGACATCGCAATAATTAGCCTTGAGTGCTAGTGGGAGATTGTTGGAGATAGTGCCATCAGAGTCAATTATTGGATCATAGGCATGTGATTGCAATGATTGAGGGAGGACCTATTCCGGTAGGACAGTCTTACTCAAGATGATAGTATGCTATCTGGTTTATCTTTATCATCGTGTACTGCTTTAGGTGACCTGATATGTCACTATTGCACGTTGATAGAGCCCCTAGGATTCTTGCTTGACTGCCAGCAGTATGAGGGCGATCATATACGTGGGAGCTGGTAGTCTATAAGCACATCTTTAAAAGGTCCCTAGTCGTGGGAGTTTCGAGACAGGGCATCGATACTCCAGAGTAGACTAGTGTATACAGTCGGGACCCCGTCGAGGGGCGGTGGACGGTCTCACAAGCCACTGGTGTCAGTTGGTTCACGTAAGATGTATACAGGTGCTCATTGGGTTATGAGTACACCGGACAGGATCGCCGGGAATATGCTAGTTGGTCTTATACCTGACGTCAGATAGCAGTTCCCTGGTGACATGTGTGCAGGTTAGTTCATCGACCTGAGGATCGTCATTTGTCTCGTGTGAGTTCCCACTGTACTTTGATTACTACCCTACCACGCTCAAAGGAGACGTGCAAACAGGTTTTAGTTGGGTACAGTCCCGAGCCATATGGAGGCAGTGAGCGGATCTTCAGGGGTTCGTCTCTCCCGGTATTGGGAGTGAGGTCACGCTGTGTCTAGGAGAGCCATTACACAAAGCCCTCGACCGAGACAGGAGATTTACTGGTAGGTATTCCAGTAGTATCTCAGGGTGTTCTGGGTTACACTCCGACACGACTTGTACCGCTTTTGGGGGTCTGAATTTTACCAACCCCCTAGGCCCGCCATGCGATGCTCATAAACGAACGGACTGGACTGTACGGATATTGTCACCGACAAGCTCAATAGGGTGTCAGGATGAGTTCGCTCATCGACGTCCCTTTTGGTCAATAGCTGGTAGCCCGTTACGTATGGCTAATACCTTTGACGTGCTAGTGGTTAAATCCACAGCCATAGTATTGATGAGTCTTTAGAATCCCCCACAGACAGTTGCTCAAGTTTCGGGCGAAACGCTGTAGAGGCCGTATGGAGATATGGCAGGGTTCGATCAGATACGTGCGGCATTGCACGGATCAAGATCGGACGGTTAATACTAGCGGGCTTTGGTTTAAGACGGATCCTAGTATTGTACAGTGTAGACTTTGTCTCATTGCATTTGTATTTCGGTCGGAATACAAATGCGGGTATGTATATACAGTAGCGGGGTTTTCCTGTAATTTATTACGGGATCAGTTTTTTGGAGTTTCCAGTTTGTTTTCCGTTTCGGCGATATTTCATTGTATCTTTCATTGGCTGAAGATTGGTGGAGGAGGGCTTATTTGCATTTGTGCAAATAAGCATTTTGGAGGGTTGTTTTTGCCAGTAGTTGCATCATGATGGTTGCACCATCTCTTGACTTCCTTGACTTCATCATTGATTGACTTTGGGTTCATGATGGTTGATTTGGAGTGAGGTTTTGGTTGTGATGATAATTCATCATCATATCTTTTTCTCTCTCATGCATGATAGTTTTTTCTCTTCCTCTCCCTTGGATTAGTGGGACACTCCTCTCATTCTCACCAAGCCATGGCCGTCCACTAAAGAGGAAGGGGCTGTCTAATTTTTGGAGTGGGGATTTTTCTGTTCATGCTTGCTTAAAAATCCCCAAGTTCACCACAAAATTCCACATATCATTTCCTCCACCAAAAGGCAACTCCCTACAACCCCAAATGAGACATATAGATCTTCACTTCATCTACAGCAAATCTTGGGCACGTCGACTCGCTAACTTCGTGCCCGAGTTGCCTCGGTCCAGAGGTGGGAGCCCATAAAAGAAGCCGACGATATGGTGCCCTTCCGGCGAAGAGGTGGAGACCGTACATTCCGCGGGAGATCGGGATGACGACGAGAAGACCGAAGGACACGGATCGCTCGGTATATCTCTCTACCCCTTCTCTTGTTAGCTAGGACTAGTTTAGTGGCCCGATCCGGGATTTTCGTGCGCGGTGGTGCCGGTTTACAAGTTCGTAAGAAGTTTCGTTTCCGCATTCCGGCGTTGGATTGACGGCCGGGGCGTCGCCGTGCACTTACAAAGTGGATACGAAGGGAAAGACAAAGGCAACAAAGGTAGCGGGAAAGCTTGTGGGAAAGGAAGAATGCTTTTACTGTCACAAGAGTGGACACTGGAAAAAAGATTGCAGGGCTTCGAAGGCCAGAAACCAGGATCTGAAGCAAGTTCCGGCTTCAGCTTCAGGTGTGTATGTTATTGAAAACTGTCTATCAATAAACTCTATATCCTGGGTATTGGATACCGGATCAGGATCTCATATCTGTAATTCTTTACAGACACTGAAAAGGCGTAGTTTGAAGGCAGGTGATATGACCCTCAGAGTTGCAAACGGAGCTGGCATGGATGCTGAGTCCGTGGGGGACTATCACCTGGGAATGTCAGATGGACATGTTTTGGTTTTGCGTGATTGTTATTTTGTACCCAATGCAACCTGTAATATCATATCTGTATCTTTATTATCTAAAGAAGGTTATGAATTTGCATTTGTAAGTAATGTTGTGAACATTCACCTTAATCATGTTTTGATTGGGTCAGGTATATTAAGCAATGATATATACGTATTAAATCAACCAAAGATTTTCAATGTCCAGAATACACACAAAAGAATGTCTCTGGAAACAAATCAGGCTTTCTTATGGTATTGTAGACTAGGTCACATCAATGAGAGAAGGTTGACGAAGTTACATACAGAAGGATATTTGGATCCGTTCGAATATCAATCATATGCAACTTGTCAATCCCGTCTCAAAGGAAAGATGACAAAGACTCCGTTCACTGGACACGGAGTAAGAGCGAGCGAGTTCTTGGGACTCGTTCACAGTGACGTGTGCGGTCCAATGTCTACACATGCGCGAAGCGGTTATTCTTACTTCATTACTTTTACGGATGACTTTTCAAGGTACGGATATGTCTTCTTAATGAAACATAAATTCGAAGCCTTTGGAAAATTCCAGGAATATAAAAATGAAGTAGAAAAACAAACGGGCAAAAGTATCATGACACTGAGATTTGATCGAGGTGGTGAATACTTGAGTGCCGAGTTCCTGGATTACCTAAAAGAGAATGGAATTCTCTCTCAGCTTACTCCTCCATACACTCCGCAACATAACGGTGTATCGGAGAGACGGAACCGGACCCTATTGGATATGGTATGTTCCATGATGAGTAACGCTGAGTTACCGCGATCATTCTGGGGATATGCACTAGAATCAGCTGCATACCTTTTGAAAAGAGTTCCAACTAAGACTGTACCCACCACACCATATCAGATGTGGTGTGGGAAGAAACCCTATCTTAAGCACATTAAGACAAGGGGATATCCAGCTTTTGTCAAAAAGCAGCATGCGGACAAACTCGAGGCACGCTCAGTACAGTGCAAGTTTGTGGGATATCAAAAAACCCCAAGGGATATTTCTTCTATTGCGAAGAGGAACAAAAGGTTTTTGTTTCTCGTCATGCCCACTTCTTGGAAACTGAGTTTTTGGAAAATCGGATAAGTGGGAGGGCAATAGAACTGGATGAAATTCCAGAACCACGAGCTATTACTGAAAGCTTAGTAGAACCAGAGGGTTCGAAAGGTCAGGACATTCCTGTGCCGCTCCGCAGGAGTAGTAGGCAGTCTCATCCGCCCGAGAGATACTACGGTTTTCTCATAGACGGGGATAGAGAGGATTGCATCATTGATAGTGATGAGCCGACTAGCTTCTAGCAGGCCATTCAGAGCATTGACTCGGTGAAATGGCTGGATGCAATGCGGACCGAAATGGAGTCCATGTACACCAACAAAGTATGGACGTTGGACGTTGCTCCAAATGGGGTAAAACCCGTAGGATGCAAGTGGATCTTCAAAAGGAAGATTGGCGTAGATGGACAGGTTAAGACCTATAAGGCTAGACTTGTTGCAAAGGGTTTTCGTCAAAGACATGGTTTGGACTATGATGAAACCTTTTCTCCTGTGGCTATGCTGAAATCCATTCGGATCCATCTTGCCATTGCTTCCTTCCACGATTATGAGATTTGGCAGATGGACGTAAAGACCGCTTTTCTAAATGGAAATTTAGAGGCGTGTGTCTATATGGACCAGCCAGAAGGTTTCATTCAGAGTGGGAGCAGCGGAAAGGTGTGCAAGTTGCTTAATTCTATCTATGGACTAAAGCAGGCATCGCGGAGTTGGAACATCTGTTTTGATGAGACGGTCAAAGAATTTGGCTTTATCAAAAATCAAGATGAACCATGCATCTATAGTAGATTTGTAGCAAGAACTATCATATTCTTCGTTTTATACGTGGATAACATTCTCTTAATAGGAAATTACATTCCTATGCTACAATCTGTCAAAAGGTTCTTGTCACACAGGTTCTCCATGAAAGGCCTGGGTGATGCCTCTTACATTCTGGGGATCCGGATCTATCGTGACAGATCCAAGAGGATATTAGGATTTTCACAGTCCAGGTACATCGACACCATACTGAGAAGATTCAGTATGGAAGATTCCAAGCGCGGTAATCTACCGGCTTGTCACGGGATCACCCTCTCCAAGGAGATGTCTCCCAAGACTGATTTGGAAAGGGATCGCATGTCTATTATACCTTACGCTTCTGCGGTAGGCTCTATAATGTATGCGATGTTGTGTACCAGACCAGCTGTAGCTTATGCATTGAGTGTGGTAAGCCGGTATCAGTCAAACTCTGGGGAGAAGCACTGGATAGCGGTAAAGAACATTCTCAAGTACCTGAGAATGACTAAGGAGATGTTCTTGGTTTATGGCGGAAAAGACCTTCAGATCGAGGCCTTTGCTGACTCCAGCTTCCAGAGTGACAAGGATGATTCCAAGTCCATGTCGGGTTATGTCTTTACCCTCAATGGAGGGGCGGTGTGTTGGAAGAGTTCCAAACAGGAAACTGTTGCTGACTCGACGATGGAAGCGGAATATATCGCTGCTGCAGATGCCGCAAAAGAAGACGTCTGGATAAGGAAGTTCTTGACAGAACTTTAGGTGGTTCCGTCCATTGTTGATCCAATACCTCTGTATTGCGACAACAACGGGGCTATAGATTTAGCGAAGGAACCCAGGTCCCATCAGAAGTCCAGACACATCTTGAGGCGGTATCACCTGATCAGGGAGATCGTGGGTTGCCAGGAGATCGAGGTACGGAGAGTTGCTACGGAAGATAACACTGCTGATCCATTCAAGAAGGCCTTACCCCAGACTCAGTTCGAGCGACTGATCGAGATGATAGGTCTTCGATACGCCTGTACATGGCCTTAGTGCTAGTGGGAGATTGTTAGTGTATATGCCCTAGAGGCCATTACTATATCATACTAGTTTGTAGATTACTTAATGGAAGCTTGGATATTCACCTTGTATAGACAACCTTGCTCAAAATAGTAGTATGCTACTTGATTTGTTTCTACTTTAATGTGTACATGTGTTTCTTTTAGTATATCACTTATACATATTAGTGGAGCCCTTAGGATCTTTGCTTGATTACCAGCGTTGTGATTACGGAGGCGGCAAGCGTCAGACCCCTAATAGTGCAATAAGTCGTGTCGGAGAGTAGTCCAAAACACCCTAAGAAACTACTGGAATACCTACCAGTAAATCACACTTGCCTTGGCCAAGGACTTTGTGTAATGGCCTTCCGAACATAGTGCGACATCAACCCCCAATACCGGGAGAGACGAATCCTATCTAACCGCCACTGCCTCCAATTGCTTCGGGACTGTACCCAACTACTACCTGTTTTCACGACCCCTTTGAGCCGTGTGTTGGATATGTATGCCTTAGAGGTCATTATTGTATAGTACTAGTTTGTATAATACATTTTGGATGCTTGGGATATATACACGGGTTTACGATAGTCTTGCTCAATATAGCAGTATGCTACTTGGTTTGTATCTATCTTAATATCTGTATATGTTTCTTTTAACATCTCACTAATACATATTGATGGAGCCCTTAGGATCTTTGCTTAACTATCGGCGTTGTGACGGCGATCACACTAGTGGGAGCTGGGTAGTCTAGAAGCACATCCTTATACAGGTCCCTAGTCGTAGGATTATCGAGATAGGGCACTGATACTCCAAAGTAGACTGGTGCAAACTCTTCTCATCCCAGCTGGGAAAATGGTCTGTTCCGCAGCCATCAGTACGTCGTACTGGAGATAGTATACAGGTGCTCGTTAGGTTACGAGTACACTGGACTGGACTCGTCGGGAACTGTTGGTTGGTATTATACCTATCGTCAGTTAACAGTTCCCAAGTGACATGAGTACAGCTTAGTCCATTGACTTGACACTGCTACGTCGCCTCAATTGTGTTCCTACTGTTCTTTGATTGCTACCCTACCACGGATCTATTGAGTTGTGCAAACAGGTAGTAGTTGGGTGCAGTCCCGAAGCACTTGGAGGCAGTGACGGTTAGACAGGATTCGTATCTCCCGGTATTGGGGTTGATATCGCGCTGTGTCTTGGAGAGCCATTACAAAAAGTCGTTCCTGGCTAAGGCAAGCGAGATTTACTGGTAGTGCTTCCATTAGTTTCTCAGGGTGTTCTGGGCTACACTCCGACATGACTTATACCACTATTAGGGGTCTGACGTTTACCACCCCCTAGGCCCAATATACGATACTCTTAGACGAATAGACCGGACTGTATGGAGATTGTCACAAATAGGCTCAGTAGGAGTTCAGATGGGTTTTACTCATCGGCCTTCTTATCGACAGATACCTGGGTAGCCGTTACGCACAGCTAGTGCCGCTGACGTGCTTGTGGTTAAACCAATTGCTCGAGTACCGTCGAGTCTTTAGAGTCCCACACATATGGTTGTTCACCTTTGGGCGAAACGATGTAAAGGTCGGGTTCGTTCACATACGCGTACTTGTGCGTGTTTGGTGTTCGGGCAGTTGATACTAGTGGGCTTTGTTTTAAGCCAGATCCTAGTATTTGATTTAGGGTTGGTTCAGTCTCATTGTATTCGTGTTCTTCGGAACACGGATACGGGTATATGTATACAGGTGACAGAGACGGTGAAGGAGACACCTCATTACGGTTTTGACCATTGACTTGATTAAAACCATAATGAGATGAAGGAAATTGATTACTAATTTCAATTAGAGATAATTGTGTCATGGTTGTTTAGTTTGACCATTTGACTTGTTGACCATTGTTGACTTAGATATTTTTGTTAAGCAAATGATATTTTGCTTTGCATTAATGGTGACAGGATAATGGTCAAATCAAATGAACCATCACAATTTTTCTAATTAAAATTATTATTCTTTTATCCTAATATGAGAGCTATCTCTTCATTATACACATACACATTCTCTCTCATAGCTCTCTCTCCTTCATGCTCTCTCTCAAGCCGTCATCTCTCATGTGTTGAGAATCAAGGGCCATTGAGACCAAACCACTAAAATCCATCTCTACTCACTCTAGGGTTCTTAGTCTAGCACACCAAGCACCCTAGTTACCTCATTGTTGAGTTTCGAGCTCAAGGTAGAGGCCTTCGGGTGGATCTTCTTTGACGTTGAGAAGCCGGTGAGGAGGAGCCATCTACAACCACTCCAAGGAGCTAACAACAAGGAGAAGCACCACAAGAAGAGAAGGAGTTCAAGCTTGAGGTATAACTTTCTATCATAGTAGATAGAACTCTTTTGTGCTAACTAGGTTTATGGTAAAGATCCGGTTAGGGTTTTATTCTAGCGCCAAGTTTGTGATCGCTTTAAATTTTTTATTCCGCATTTGGCCACGGAAGTTGGCCGGGGCGGTAGTGTAACCCTCCATGGTATCAGAGGCAGCCCATAAACCCTAGGTTAGCAAGTTTAAACACTGTTAAAACAACGAAACCGAAACGACTCCGCAAAACCTAAATCAAAACTGCAGTTTCTGTTAGATTTTAAAAGGTTTCAGAAATTTTTTTAAACAAGTGCAGAGTGATCCTTACACAGTGAGATGTATCCAGAACAAAAACGAGGCAATTTTACTAAGTTTTGGCTGGCTACATACCCCATAATTCCGGCCTCCTCAGTTTTTTTGGGGGTGTGTGCAATGAATTTTGTTCTGGGCACTTATCTCTAGGTTTTTGGTTTTCTGGTGTTGTTTGTTTTTTGCCCAAATTTGATTCTCTGTAGTTTTCAGTATGGGGAAACTTGATGTGTTTCGAATTCGTTAAATTTAACCCTGTTTAACAGTTTACAGCACATTCACTTTTATCTGCGACCGTGAATGTCACTCGATCGGTAAAACTCGTCTAATTGCTATATGTTCCTTTAGACGGGTTTTGCGAACGTGACATTCGCGTTGATGTTGTGTGTTTGTTCTATGATTGTGGTTGGATAGTCGTGATGGATAGCATGTGATGAAATGTTAGTGGTACAGTTTAAATTTATTTGTACATTTGTTATTGCGGGGCGAGCGTCCGACATGTGGACTACCGTCTTTGCCGGGTTGTATATTATTTGGGGCACGACCGGGCTGAGGTCGATGTCACCGTTTGTACATATTATTTTCTTTTTCTGTGCTAAGATTACCCTGCGGTAGAGTGCACGAATAGCCGGGTTCTAGAAAGGAAGCAAGCTCGCACCTCATGGCGTTGAGACGGAGGGGGCTTCTTTCTCATGGTGTTGAGATGGAGGGGGCTTCATTCTAGAATTGGCGGGCTATTCGCCGCACTCGTATGGGGTACAGGTTTTCATTGCACAGGCTATCCACACGACAGGGAACGTCAGGTTTTATTTGTGGCTCAAATGAAACTCGGGGCTCCAAGATTATCCACCATTTTGTATTGTTGGCTCAGATTCTGTAATATTGTTTACTATCATGCCTGAGACGAATGTTGTATATACTTATATATAAATACTACTAGATGTTGTCTATATTTTGCACCCGCGCTAGTCCAGCCCCCGCTCTGTCATTAGTGAAGTAACCTAACAGGTGATGACGGGGCCCAGTGGCGAATGCGGATGGCATATACATACATCGTATTTTCGTTCTTTTCTGGTGTGGTAGGTTACATTGATGGGACAACATTAATTTTGATTAATGCAATAAAATAAACCTAAAAGATGTTGTTGGAACCATGTTTTAAAAAACAGACATTACAGATGTTCTCTTTTGCTTTGCACAGTGATATTCAGTTTGGAATATCCAGCACCTCATTCGACGAGGCAAAGGCCGAGATCCCTTCATCGGGAGTGACCCCTTGAGTAAAAGTTTTTGTCAACGTAATAACTTCACTATATTCGATTATTTTTGCTTTGCATCGAGGTATTCAGTTTGGAATATCCTGCACCTCATTCGACGAGGAAACAGCCGAGACCCCTTCAGAGGGAGTGACCTCTTTAGCAAAAGTTCTTTGCCACTATATATTTGTAAAATCACTCAGGTTCCTTCAACGATATCAAGTACGTTAACGGGTTTTTCCGCCAAAAACCAGCCGTAGCCCTCCGTCATTTCTTATAAGTTATACATAGTATTCGTGCTGCGTATGTTGACTGTGTCAAGGAGCAGTGAATGGTAGCTGAGTATTGCTTATCTGTAGCATACAATGTGATTGGTTAGGACAGTCGTGTAACCTTGTTGACTGTGTCAAGGGTTATGCGGGTGGGTTTAATGCAATCAAGATAATGACGGGTTGAACTTGACTAGGACTCTTTGATTTGTTGACTGTGTCAAGGTCACTTGGGTCCTAGGGGCAAAAACAACATCGGGAGTTTCAAATTTACAGGAAACTTGCAGATCTATCATACCTTCTGGAGTTTAGTAACTAGAGTGGATTCCATCTAGGTCATTACACAATGATAGTTGGATCTCGATCCCACTGATGAGTTGGATTACTGTCGGGAAATTATTTCACTTAACAATCAATGCTATAAACCAACTAGGTGTCTAGAACGGTGTTAGCGGGGCTACGCCTCTAGGGAAAAGAAGTTATGTAATTAAGGAACTTCGTGAAAGCGTTGGAAAACCTCCCTCGAAGTACCAACACTAGCCTGGCTGAAAGGTTAAGCAAGTATTGTGATGTGCGATTAATCCTGACTAGTTCTTCTTTCTAGGTTTGAAAGAAGAATTTGAGGAAACAGTGGGAGCCATCTTGATTAGATAAATTAATAACCAATCTAATATTGCAAGAGCGCACGCTGAGTGTTTCTTTTCTCTCTCTCCAGGTAGCAACCATTTCAAGCCCTAATCAAGATAATAAAATGTATCGCTTGACCGATCCGAATTCTTATTCGGGGCTGGGGAACGTCGGTTCGGCTCTAACTTACGACAACAGTCATAAGTATGACCAAGGGAAAGAGGATTGTATGGATTTCAAGGAGACCCAAGTGAAGAAGAAGCATACTATTGCATCTACTTCAGGTGTTCTTGTAGTTGAGAACTGCTTTTCGGTCAGTCCTACCTCCTGGGTACTTAGATACCGGATCAGGATCTCATATCTGTAATTTATTACAGGGACTGAGAAAAAGTAGGATCGTTGGACCTGGTGATATGTCCCTCAGGATAGGGAACGGAGCACAAGTTAATGCTGCAGCTGTCGGTGAATATCACCTAGTGTTGCCAAATGGCAATACTATGATTTTGAACAATTGCTACTATGTACCATCCATGGTTTGCAACATCATATCAGTTTCTTTACTTGATAAAGATGGATATAACTTTGTTCTTGATAGAAACATCACGAACATTTACCTTGATAAGGTACTGGTTGCAGAAGGTACACTGTGTAATGGTATCTATGTTCTAAATCAGAATGCAGTTCTCAATGTACAAAACACACGCAAGAGGAAGAGTTCAGATACGAACGAATCCTACTTGTGGCATTGTAGACTTGGTCATATCGGAGAAAAAATACTAAGTAAGTTACATAAAGATGGACACTTGAATACGTTCAAATTTTCATCTTATGAAACTTGTCAGTCTTGTCTCAAAGGAAAGAAGACCAAATCTCCTTTTACCGGACATGGAGAAAGAGCAACAGAGCTCTTGGGACTCATACACAGTGATGTGTGTGGTACGATGTCTATACATGCAAGGGGTGGGTTCTCGTACTTCATCATATTCACTGACGATCTCTCTAGATTCGGATGTGTGTATCTTATGAAACACAAATCTGAAGCTTTTGAGAAATTCAAGGAATTCAGAAACGAAGTAGATAACTAGACTGGCAAAAGTATCAAGATCCTCCGATCGGATAGGGGAGGGGAGTACTTAAGTACGAAATTCCTAGATTACTTAAAAGAGAATGGAATTCTCTCTTAACTTACTCCTCCATATACACCACAGAACAACGGTGTATCGGAGCGGAGGAATCGTACCCTTTTGGATATGGTTCGCTCAATGATGAGTAATGCTGAGTTACCTCTTTCATTCTGGGGATATGCACTTCAAACAGCAGCACATCTTTTGAATCAAGTTCCATCCAAATCCGTGCCTAAGACTCCGTATGAAATATGGAGTGGTAACAGTTTGTATCTTAAACGTATTAAGATTTGGGGTTGCCCAGCTTATGTCAAAAAGCAGAACCCAGACAAACTTGAGGCACAATCAGTTTTGTGTAAGTTTGTGGGATACCCAAAAGATTCTAATGGGTATCTATTCTACCATGCAAAGGAACAGAAGATTATTGTTTCTAGGAACGCCACATTTTTGGAAAAAGAATTTCTTGTTAAAAATATTAGCGGCAGCACGGTAGAACTGGATGAAATTCCAGAGACACAAACTATAACTGAAGATTTGGTGGAACCGCTAGATTCAGTTATACACGACGAACCTCAGCCACTCCGCAGATCTGGTAGGATTTCTCATCCGCCCAAGAGATACTACGGTTTTCTCATAGACGGGGATAGAGAGGATTGCATCTTGGAAGAAGATGATCCTACCATTTTCAGGCAGGCCATTATTAGTAGGGACTCTGATAAGTGGCTGGAAGCTATGCGATCCGAAATGGAGTCCATGTACACCAATAAAGTGTGGAGCTTGGATATTGCACCACCTGGGGTAAAACCCGTTGGATGCAAATGGATCTACAAAAGGAAACCTATAAAGCTATAAGGCGAGACTCGTTGCAAAAGGTTTTCGTCAAAGACCTGGTGTGGACTATGACGAAACTTTTTCTCCAGTGGCTATGCTCAAATCCATTCGGATCCTACTTGCCATTGCTGCATTCCATGACTATGAGATTTGGCAGATGGACGTAAAAACGGCTTTTCTAAACGGCAGTTTGGAAGAGTATGCTTATATGGATCAGCCAGAAGGTTTTGTAAACAGTGGGAGCAGCAGGAAGGTGTGCAAGTTGCTTAAATCCATTTATGGATTAAAGCAAGCATCACGGAGCTGGAACATCTATTTTGATGAAGCATTCAATGAATTTGACTTCATCAAGAACGAAGATGAGCCATGTATATATAAGAAGATTGTAGGGCGAACTGTCGTATTCCTAGTCTTGTACGTGGACGACATTCTTTTGATAGGAAATGATATTCCTATGCTACAATCGGTCAAGCTATTCTTGTCACAACGATTCTCCATGAAGGACATGGGTGATGCCCCGTGCATTCTGGGGATCAAGATCTACAGAGATAGATCTAAGAGATTACTGGGACTTTCACAGTCCAGGTACATAGAGACCGTACTAAAGAGATTTAGTATGGAAGATTCCAAGCGCGGTAATATATCCGCATTGCACGGAATCACCCTCTCTAAGAAGATGTCTCCCAAGACTGACAAGGAGAGGGTTCGCATGAGCACTATACCCTACGCTTCGGCGGTAGGATCTATGAAGTATACGATGCTATGTACAGGACCAGATGTAGCTTATGCGCTAAGAATGGTGAGCCGGTATCAGTCAGACCCAGGTGAGAACCACTGGACAGCAGTGAAGTGTTGTGCCATGGCAGCGCCCCGGCCGTCTACTCGAGGCCAAAATGCGGAATCAAAGATTTTCTTAACTTTAAACCGGCGCTACCGCGGACAATAAACCCAGATCGTAACCATTAACCTAATCCTAGCTATCAAGAGAATGGGGAGAGAGATATACCGAGCGATCCGTGTCCTTCGGTCTTCTCGTCGTCATTCCGATCTCCCGCGGAATCACTGTTCGTCACCTCCTCGTCGGAAAGGGCACCACGTAGCCGATTTCTTTTACGGGCTCCCACCTCTGGACCGAGGCAACTCGGGCGCGAAGTTGGTGAGCCGACGCGTCCAAGAGATGCTGTAGGTGTAGTGTAGAATCTTTGCCTCAATGGGGTGATGGAAGTTGCCACGGAGGAATGAGGAGGAGAAATGAAAAGGAGCAAAGAGAAAATGGAGCTAGTCCCTTTTGCAAACATAGAATGAGATGATGATAATTTTTCCCCCACCAAAAATAATATGAACCTCCCTCTCATTCCCTAATGTGGCCGACCCCTTAAACCCAAATGGTGGAGGAATCAAAACATGAAGGAAGGTGAGAGTAGTAAAAGCAAAGGGGTGACCACATCCAAAAGCAATGGTAACCATATCATATCAATTTCTAATCTCATTTAATGCAAAGGAAAAGACTAATAAAGAATCTCATCATGAAAGAACTATCATGAAGCCACAATCACAAATACCCCACTCCACAAAATGTAATTTGCACAACTGCAAATAACCCCCTCCATCGGAAAGTCCGGCCGCGAAGGAACAAAGGAAAACCGGCCGGAACGAAATGCAAACTGGCAACTTCAGAAAACTGATCCCGTAATAAATTACAGAAAAACCTCGCTACTGCATATACATGCCCGCATTTGTATTCCCACTGAATACAAATGCAAAGAGACAAAATCTACACTGTCAAATACCATGATCCGGCTTAAACCAAAGCCGCCTAGTAAAAACCGTCCGATCACGATCCGTGCAATACCGCACGTATCTGATCGAAGCCTGCCATATCTCCATATGGCCTCTACAGCGTTTCGCCCGAAACTTGAGTAACTGTGTGTGGTGGACTCTAAAGACTCGTCAATACTATGGCTGTGGATTTAACCACTAGCACGTCAGAGGTATTAGCCATACGTGACGGGCTACCAGCTTTTGACCAAAAGGGTCGTCGATGAGCGAACTCATCCTGACACCCTACTGAGCCTGTCAGTGACAATATCCGTACAGTCCGGTCCATTCGTCTATGAGTATCGCATGGCGGGCCTAGGGGGTTGGTAAAAGTCAGACCCCCAAAAGCGGTACAAGTCGTGTCGAAGTGTAGCCCAGAACACCCTGAGATACTACTGGAATACCTACCAGTAAATCTCCTGCCTCGGCCGAGGGCTTTGTGTAATGGCTCTTCTAGACACAGCGCGACCTCACCCCCAATACCGGGAGAGACGAACCCCTACAGATCCACTCACTGCCTCCATGTGGCTCGGGACTGTACCCAACTAAAACCTGTTTGCACGACTCCTTTGAGCCATGGTAGGGTAGTAATCAAAGTACAGTGGGAACTCACATGAGACAAATGACGATCTCAGGTCGATGAACTAACCTGTACACATGTCACCAGGGAACTGCTATCTGACGTCTGGTATAATCCCAACTAGCATGTTCCCGGCGAGTCCTGTCCGGTGTACTCATAACCCAATGAGCACCTGTATACATCTTAGGTGAACCAACTGACACCAGTGGCTTGTGAGACCGGCCACCGCCCCTCGTCGGGGTCTCGAATGTATACACTAGTCTACTATGGAGTATCGATGCCCTGTCTCGAAACTCCCATGACTAGGGACCTTTTAAGGATGTGCTTATAGACCCCAGCTCCCACGTGTATGATCGCCTTCATACTGCTGGTAGTCAAGCAAGAATCCCAGGGGCACTATCAACGTGTAATAGTGATCAGTAATGTCACCTAAAGCAGTACACGATGATAAAGATAAACCAGATAGCATACTATCATCTTGAGCAAGACTGTCCTACCGGTATAGGTCCTCCCTCAATCTTTGCAATCACGTGCCTGTGATCCAATAATTGACTCTGAGGGCACTATCTCCAATAATCTCCCACTTGCACTCAAGGCTAATTATTGCGATATCGCATACTCACAGCCCGTGTGATACCGAACACCCAACTCCTCTACTAGTCAGTCTCACAAAGCTTTTTTGCGAAACTATTGCGTTCGAGGAATAGCCTCAGTGAGTGGATCCGCTCTGATGTTTCTTTCTATGTCTCTCTTTATCTCAAGTTCACGGAGAAAGCTATCCCCCGAAATGAGCAATACCTGTCTTAGAATATGTCTGGATATCTGATGGGACCTAGCTCATACATGAACTCCAAATCCAAACTTCTTAGACTGTATCGGCAACTGAACTTAATCAGTATCCTGCGCCATGCTTTCCCTCAGTATCCATTTGGACCACCTGTCCAAAATACTGCCCCTCGTCAGAGGGAAAACTATAGCTCTGACAGTCACTCTGTCATCCAAGTCACTTTGGAAGCCTGGAATGATAACTGTCTCCCGAATGAGGCTGTCGTTATCATATCCCTAGAACATCCATTTATGTTCTAAAACTGCTTCCGAATGTTTCTCCAGGATTGGATCAATATCAACTTATTGCACCTACTGCAATAGCAACATTTGGTGTGGTACTTGACATCTCATGATTGACTCAATTGCCTAAGCAAGTGATCTGCCAATCATGCACGTCCCACTCCCTTTTGTTCTGTAAGACACCTTTAGAGAGGGTGACTCCATCACCTGCAGGTATACTACCGTGTCAGGAGTCGTCCATTCTAAAACACCTTTAGAATGCTGTCTAAGTACCTAGATTGGGAAACTACCCAAATCTAGATCTAAAACCATAGATCTAGTAACCAGAATGTCAGATATAATATCCAAGTCCTGTGTGGAGAAACCACTGTGTGACAACCAAAGTATCACCGATCGTAGTATAGGAATATCACTTCCTACTCTGTGTATGTCATCAAATACCAGGACATCATACCCTACTACCTTCTTAACAGATCCATCCCCTATTCTGATGAAGTCAAACCTATGACTGTCACATCAGAAATAGATGATCTATCTCCGCTGTATCTGCTTTTGTCTATAACTAGACATAAGCTACTTGTCCACTATGCTTCCGCTGCTCCCACTGACCACGACAACCCTCTGGCAGAGTCATATATACGTACACTTCTAAAGCAAGTTTAGAACGACACTATACTCATCCTCCTGTCGGGTCTCACAATCTGGAACAACAGCAATAGCAAGTCTGGGTAAACAAGAACCTCCCTGTCACCGTCTTTGAGGCTACCGGAGTACCTCTCGGATGCCTGAGGTTACCCACCGTATCTGCGGAGTTGCCAATGGAATGTCAAACTAGATTGAATCTTTAGGTTCTTATCAAATCTTCAGTAATCGTTTGCGGTTCTGGAATCACTTCCAGTTCTACCATACTCCCACTACTGTTTTCTGAAAAAATCCATTTTTATTAAAACTGTGGCGAGTTAAGAACAATATCACTATTGATCTTCAAGATGGTAGAAACTCAACCCTCGTCTTAGCCCGGGTCAACCCACAAACAACCATTACAGAAACGTGCCTTGAGTTATCCAGAGTCTGGTTTTAAGCATAAGCCGGACAACTCCCCGTACCTTAACATCGTTAAGATATGAACTGTTCTATATCCAATACAGAAACAAAGGCACTGATTTAATTGAACCAGATTCAAATCATGCAGTTGTCTCCAGTGCATGTCAACTAAATGGAGAGAGGTCGATCAGCATTGCTCAACTTAGGAGTACTTCCAATTATGAGTAATCTAAAAGAGAATCAAGTTCTCTTAACCATTACTATCAACTGAATACCATACACAAGTATCTACATCTTCGATCACCTTGAAGAATCCCGATACTTGCAACACCTGGTTCTCTACTCTATTCTGATACCTATACCTTCTCAAAACTTGGACCCTGAGTTTCTACGAAACACTTGTCTAAGAACTAGAGAAGTCATAAGTAAACAGAGTATAGTATGAGGACCAACCCCTCTGTCCTAATGGACACTGGACAATAAACAATCCTCTGTATAAGTCCTCTGAGTCTAACAACTCATTCACTGTGTGTCGTAGGTTGAAAACTGTACTTATGTTTAAGAAGAATTACACCGCTGTTCAATGCTCCTTACCTAACCATCCACTGATATAGGTAAATGTCATAGACATAATTTCAAAAAGGTATATCTCACTCTATAAAAATAGACGTACAAATATATCAATTTGAAATTTGTGCATAACAACGGATATTAAAAACCAAATATTTGCCATCCGGCAAACAGCCCAGGTGACTTCCTCAAATATCACAATTACAACGAATCCCGATATAATGAGGATGATCACCTAATTCCCAATAACTTACTCCCACTCATCATCTGTAAAACCATACAGATGTGAGAATCATACCTGGTAAATACATACCCTGGAGCAAGTGTATAATTGGGAAATCAGTTTTTCTTTTAACAGTACACGGTGAAACTGAAACATTGAAATGTTTCGATGGGGTATCTGTCACGTCCCGAAAGTACGGAATATGACCGGCACTTAGACTACGAACGTCTCGAGGCGTACGTACCCTAAGTAAGCCGAACCCAGAAATCCAAACCAAGGAAAGGAGTAGAGAGTAGGAAGAACCATATTAAAAAACCTGTATGGAACATAATATACAACGCCTAAAGGCGAGGATCACAATAGAAATGAAACTCAACCAGCAAGAACCCATGGAAAAATAACACACGACTCTAAGGTTGAAAGAATAACATTACTGGTCTCTATCTCAAAAATGAATACATGTTTGGTTGATGGAAATTCTAGATACAACTGAAATATAATATACAAGGTATAATGATGGGTAAGATACAATAAACCCACCTACTAGCAAGTCACCCGAAAAGAAACCGTGCCCGCAAACCCGTAATAGAACCTGTACGGCAAACCTGCAAGAAACTGGGGCACAACGGGGGTGAGTTGCCAACTCGTGAGCAGAAAAAGATCTACGAACAGAAAATCGCATGTATGACGCAATCCTAGGTCATACGATCATAATATATATAATCCTTAAATATATAATCAGCAATCTCTAACCATGTCTAGGGTAAATATCTAACCCAAGTGTAAACCCATATGCCTGTGTCAGTGCATCAGGTGGCAATATATCGTATGAATGATGTATGAATGCATGAAACAGAATGCATGTACTGAAGAAAACTGCTTTCATAACTTTGTGAGATTTCTGTATTTTAAATGAGGTATCATAATGAAATCAGAATAAAACAGTGCCTAGCATCGGCACAAAACATAAATCTCAATATCTCGATATCTCTGTATCACAATCTCTGTACCTCAATATCTCAAATCTCAATCATAATATCCAGGGCGCCGTCAGTCCAGATAGGCCCCTACCATCCATCTCATGACTACGACGGTATCCTCCGGATATCCGACGTGTCGGGTAATATCACCGGTCGGTAGTGCTCCCCTGCCAGGCTCAACGCCATCTCCTGCGATCTTCTTGCCCCGGGGTACCGCACCGGGCCCACCATGTACTCGAAACGGTTCATCCGCCTCCTCGAATCGGGTCTCGAAATCCATCAGCAAAACTCATGGTGGACGACTCGAACATCATGGAAAAACCGCATTTATTTAAAAAGAGAGAAAGCAGTATGTATATGTTTTGTGGTTCTCCTCCAAATCCAGAAAACATCATGGAAATCCGAATCATCAATAGTATGTAAACCATGAATATAAGCATGAGAATCCATGAATGCGGCATATAATGAACAACAGTATGCATGATGTGACGAGCAATAGCTACAATGTCAAGCTGGCATATAAGGCAATGCACTAATATCATGTCATTGCTAGCTAACAAGCTAAATCAGGCAATAATATTCTCTAAGTGTACGTGACATGGCAATTACCGATGAAGATGTGTGTGCGATAGCAAATAAGTGTACGTGGTACATACGCATCATCGGTAATGGTGCTGGTGTCCTAGCAGCAGGATATCAATAATAGAATATGAATCATAACAGTATGCGATGCAGAGCAACTATAATAATATACGGGAGCTGAATGCTAAACACAAAGATAGCTAAACTGCATCTAAAGTCATAAGAGTCCTATAGCTACACCACTAAGGCTGAGCTAAAGCCAACAGCAGGTAAGGGAAACCGCCTAATCTCTGAGTCGATACATATAAATATATACATATATAGTCGGTGATCCCGCCTCGATCATATCACATGCGATACCATATCTCTATAATTGATTATTCCCAAGTCAAGTAGGCGGATCAAACATCAAAATATAGCTCGTACTTAAATCCGTCGTACGGCATCCCCAAGTCTGGGTACGGGTCAATATCACAATCATTATATTACTCATCAGGTATTCTCTTTATCAATTATCATAATCTGGGTACTGACCTATATCTAGTACAATGCTAACATTATCACTATAATGAAGACCTGACTACTGATCGACAGTCTAGTATAGATCAATATTATCATTATATATCATCACTGTAAGTCCATGCTACCTCTCCCGGTACTTTCGGGCATGCGGAATTTGATGAAAAACAATTTTCTAGAGGCGGTAACATGGACTCAAAATCGGATCTTTGTTAAACATCTAACTGACAACCTAACAAGAGTTTAGCTACTCGGTTAGGGGGCTATACCTTTCTTGAACTCCTTCGTCTTTAAGCCTCGATGGTTTTCCGGATAGGCTTCACCCCGTCGTCTCCTTGCGCCGAAGATCGATCCACCTGAAAGCTTCTACCTTTGGCTTCTTCTTCGAACTTTGAAGAAACTAGTTCACTCGGTTTGCTAAACCTTGTGAACTAGAGTGAGTAGAGGAATGTTTTGGTGTCTTTTTATCTCTAAGGTAATAAGTCTCAACACATGAGAATGGTTTGCCTTGAGGTAGAGGGAGCAAGAGGAAGAGGGAGAGCTTGAGAATGAGAGAGCTCAAGAGAGAGAAAGCAAATGATAGAATGAACTATACTCTTCTCATTCTCACCTCTCATAATCCAAAAGCCATCATAAGAAAAATAGTAATCAAGTATTGTGTAAATGGTTTAAGTCAAAATGGCTATATCATTTCATGCACTCATTTTGCATAAATAAACAAGCAAGCAAAAGTCTTTGCCATGGAATGATAGCCATTGTCATGATGATGGTCAACTAGTCCAACCTAGTCAACCGGTCAACAAAGTCAACAAGTCAATAAAGTCAACCCCTCAACAACCATGTCACTATAATACTTAATTAATATTAATGTTAATCATATATGTTATTCTCATTAGGGTTAAGCAAAAGTCAATGGTCAACAGTCAACTGTCAACAGTCAACAACCCCAATGAGAATACTCTGCCTCTGTCTCTCTGTCAACTGTGCATACACACCCGCATCCGCGTTCCGAGGAACACGAATACAAACGAGATAAAACCAATCCCAAAACGTACACTAGGATCTGGATTAAACCAAAGCCCGCTAGTGTTAACTGTCCGGACACTATACGTGCACAAGTGCACGGATGTGACCGAACCCTGTCGCAAAACCATGCGACCTGTCGCAAAACCATGCGACCTCAACTCTTTTGCCTAAAGGCGATTAGCTTTCTGTGTGGGACTCTAAAGACTCGACACTACGCTGGTAGGGGGTTTAACCACAGACCGCAAGCGGCACTAGCTGTGCGTAACGGTCCCCAGGTAAATGCCGACAAGAAGACTGACGAGGCGAAACCCATCTGAACTCCTACTGAGCCTAAATGTGACAATCTCCGTACAGTCCGGTCTGTTCGTCTGATACATCGCATGGCGGGCCTAGGGGGCGGTAAACGTCAGTCCCGTAATAGCGGTACAAGTCGTGTCGGAGTGAAGCCCAAAACACCCTGAGATAACACTGGAAGCCTACCAGTATATCTCGCTTGCCCTGGCCAGGGACTACTCGTATAATGGCTCTCCTAGACACAGCGCGATGTCAACCCCCAATACCGGGAGAGACGAATCCTGTCTAACCGTCACTGCCTCCAAGTGCTTCGGGACTGCACCCAACTACTACCTGTTTGCATGACTCCTTTGAGCCGTGGTAGGGTAGTAATCAAAGTACAGTGGGAACACACTCGAGGCGAAGTGACAGTGTCAAGTCAGCGGACTAAGCTGTACTCATGTCACCTGGGAACTGATAACCGACGATAGATATAAAACCAACCGGTCAGTTCCCGACGAGTCCTGTACGGTGTACTCGTAACCCAATGAGCACCCACATACTATCTCCAGTACGACGTACTGATGGCTGTGGGACAGACCATCTCCCACTCTGGGATGAGAAGCGCATGCGCTAGTCTACTCCGGAGTATCGATGCCCTGTCTCAATAGTCCTGCGACTAGGGACCTGCATAAGGATGTGCTTATAGATTACCCAGCCCCCACTAGTGTGACTCCCATCACAACGCTGGTAATCAAGCAAAGATCCTAAGGGCTCCACTAATGTGCATAGGTGATATACTAAAATAAACACATGTACACATTGAAGTAGAAACAAACCAAGTAGCATACTACTATTTTGAGCAAGATTGTATATACAAGGTGAATATCCCAAGCTTCCATTAAGTAATATACAAACTAGTATGATACAGTAATGGCCTCTAGGGCATATACACTAACAATCTCCCACTTGCACTAAGGCCATGTACTGGCGTATCGAAGACCTATCATCTCGATCAGCCGCTCGAGCTGAGTCTGGGGCAAGGCCTTGGTGAATGGATCTGCAGTGTTATATTCTGAAGCAACCTTCCGAACCTCGATCTCCTGGCGTTCCACGATCTCCCTGATCAGGTAATACCGCCTCAAGATGTGTCTGGATCTCTGATGGGACCTGGGTTCCTTCGCTAAAGCTATAGCCCCATTGTTGTCGCAATACAAAGGTATTGGATCAAAAATGGACGGAACCACCAGAAATTCTTTCAAGAACTTCCTCATCCAGACAGCTTCTTTTGCGGCATCAGATGCAGCGATGTATTCCGCTTCCATCGTCGAGTCTGCAACGGTTTCCTGTTTGGAACTCTTCCAACACACCGCCCCTCCATTGAGGGTAAAGACAAAACCCGACATGGACTTGGAATCATCCTTGTCACTCTGGAAGCTGGAGTCAGCAAAGGCCTCGATCTGGAGGTCTTTTCCGCCATACACCAAGAACATCTCCTTAGTCCTTCTCAGGTACTTGAGAATGTACTTTACCGCTATCCAGTGTTTCTCCCCAGGGTTTGATTGATACCGGCTTACCACTCTCAGTGCATAAGCTACATCCGGTCTGGTATACAACATTGCATACATTATAGAGCCTACCGCAGAAGCGTAGGGTATAATAGACATGCGATCCCTCTCCAAATCAGTCTTGGGAGACATCTCTTTAGAGAGGGTGATCCCGTGACAAGCCGGTAGGTTACCGTGCTTGGAATCTTCCATACTGAATCTTTTCAGTATGGTGTCGATGTACCTGGACTGTAAAAGTCCTAATATCCTCTTGGATCTACCACGATGGATCCGGATCCCCAGGATGTATGAGGCATCACCCAGGTCTTTCATGGAGAACCTGTGTGACAAGAACCCCTTGACAGAATATAGCATAGGAATGTCATTTCCTATTAAGAGAATGTCATCCACGTATAAAACGAGGAATACTACAGTTCTCGCTACAAATCTACTATAGATGCATGGTTCATCTGGATTTTCGATAAAGCCAAATTCCTTGACCGTCTCATCAAAACAGATGTTCCAACTCCGCGATGCCTGCTTTAGTCCAATGATGGACTTAAGCAACTTGCACACCTTTCCGCTGCTCCCACTCTGAATGAAACTCTCTGGTTGGTCCATACAGACACACTCCTCTAAATTTCCATTTAGAAAAGCGGTCTTTACATCCATCTGCCAGATCTCATAATCGTGGAAGGCAGCAATGGCAAGAAGGATCCGAATGGATTTCAGCATAGCCACTGGAGAAAATGTTTCGTCATAGTCCAAACCAGGTCTTTGACGAAAACCCTTTGCAACAAGTCTAGCTTTATAGGTCTCAACCTGTCCATCTACACCAATCTTCCTTTTTAAGATCCACTTGCATCCTACGGGTTTTACCCCGTCTGGAGCAATGTCCAACGTCCATACCTTGTTGGTGTACATGGACTCCATTTCGGTCCGCATTGCATCTAGCCATTTTACCGAGTCAACGCTCTGTACGGTCTGCTGGAAGCTAGTAGGCTCATCATAATCTATGATGCAATCCTCTCTATCCACGTCTATGAGAAAACCGTAGTATCTCTCGGGCGGATGAGACTGCCTACTACTCCTGCGGAGCGGCGTAGGAATGTCTTATTCTTTTGAACCCTCTGGTTCCACTAAGCTTTCAGTAATAGCTCGTGGTTCTGGAATTTCTTCCAGTTCTACTGTGCTCCTACTTATCTGGTTTTCCAAAAACTCAGTTTCCAAGAAGTAGGCATGACGAGAAACAAAAACCTTTTGTTCCTCTTCGCAGTAGAAGAAATATCCCTTGGAGTTCTTTGGATATCCCACGAACTTGCACTGTACTGAGCGTGCCTCGAGCTTGTCCGCATGCTGCTTTTTAACAAAAGCTGGACATCCTCATGTCTTAATGTGCTTAAGATAGGGTTTCTTCCCACACCACATCTCATATGGTGTAGTAGGCACAGTCTTAGTTGGAACTCGGTTCAAAAGGTATGCAGCTGATTCTAGCGCATACCCCCAGAATGATCGCGGTAACTCAGCGTTACTCATGATGGACCGTACCATTTCCAATAGGGTTCGGTTCCGTCTATCCGATACACCGTTATGTTGCGGAGTGTATGGAGGAGTAAGCTGAGAGAGAATTCCGTTCTCTTTTAAATAGTCCAGGAACTCGGCACTTAAGTATTCACCACCTCGATCCGATCTTAGGATCTAGATACTTTTGCCGGTTTGTTTTTCTACTTCATTCTTATAATCCTGGAATTTTCCAAAGGCTTCGGACTTATGTTTTATTAAGAAGACATAACCGTACCTTGAAAAGTCATCCGTAAAAGTAATGAAGTAAGAATAACCGCTTCGCGCATGTGTAGACATTGGACCGCACACGTCGCCGTGTACGAGTCCCAAGAGCTCGCTCGCTCTTACTCCGTGTCCAGTGAACGGAGTCTTTGTCATCTTTCCTTTGAGACAGGATTGACAGGTGGCATACGATTGATATTCGAACGCATTCAAATATCCTTATGTATGTAACTTCGTCAACCTTCTCTCATTGATGTGACCCAGTCTACAATGCCACAAGAAAGTCTGATTTATTTCCGGAGACTTTCTTTTGTGTGTATTCTGGACATTGAAAATCTGCGGTTGGTTTAATACGTATATACCATTGCTTAATGTACCTGACCCAATCAGAACTTGATTAAGGTGAATGTTTACAACATTGCTCACAAATGCAAATTCATAACCTTCTTTAGAAACCAAAGATACAGAAATGATATTACAAGTTGCGTTGGGTTCAAAAAAGCAATTACGCAAAACCAAAACATGTCCATCTGACATTCCCAGGTGATAGTCCCCCACGGCTTTAGCATCCATGCTAGCTCCGTTTGCAACTTTGAGGGTCATGTCACCTGCCTTCAAAACCCTACGGTTTCTCAGCGCCTGCAAAGAATTACAGATATGAGATCCTGATCCGGTATCCAATACCCAGGAAGTAGAGTTTATTGAAAGACAGTTTTCAATAACATACATACCTGAAGCTGAAGCCGCAACCTGCTTCAGATCCTGTGTTCTGGCTTTCCAAGCCCTGCAATCAATCTTCCAGTGTCCCTTCTTATGACAATAGAAGCATTCTTCCTTATCCACAAGCTTTCCCACTTTCTTTGTTGCTTTTGCCTTTCCCTTCGTATCCACTTTACTAACACCGCCCCTTGGTTTGGCGGGGGCTTTCTTCTTCTTTCCCTTGGCTTTCGTCTTTGACCTAGAAGAGGAAGATCCTCCTACAAACAAAGTGGATGTTTCCCTACCTTTCTGTAGGGTGCCCTCTGCGCTCCTCAGCATGTTGAGGAGTTCTGAAAGTTCAACTTCCTTTTCTTGTAAGTTAAAATTCAGGATAAACTGGGCGTAAGTGGAAGGAAGGGACTGGAGAATCAAGTCCGTATAGAGCTCATTCTCCAACGTGGTCCCAAGGTCCGCGAGCTCTTCTATGTAGCCAATCATCTTAAGCACGTGTTCCGCTACCGATGATCCGACGGCCAACCTGGCCGAAAATAACTTCTTCGACACTTCGTATCTTGCGATACGAGACTGCTCTCCATTCAGTTCTTTTGTATGGAGAAATATGGATTCGAGGTCCATATTCTCGTGCCTCCTCTGATGTTCGTTGTCCATAGAGGCAAGCATGAGGCACTTGGCCTTCGCGCAATCTAGTTCCCAGGTCTTACGGATTTCCTTATCCGCGACGCTTGTTTTGGGACCTGGGACAGGGGGAGCTTTGGTGGTAAGAAGATACCCCAGCTTGTCGTAAGTGATTGCCATCTTGACATTCCTGAGCCAATCTTTGTAGTTTGGCCCTGTCAGTATGTTTTTATCTAGGAGTAACTTAAGTCCAGTCATGTCGATTGGTCGCTGCAATTAGGAGAGAGAGAAGAAACACTCAGCATGATGCTCTTGCAAGTTTAGAATGGTTTTTAGTTTGTCTAAAAAGTATGGCTCGCACTGTTTCTCGAATCCCTCCTCAAATCAAAAAGGAAGAATTAGTCAGGATCAATCTCACCGTACAATACTTGCTTAACCGTTCAGCCAGGCCAGTGTCGGTACTTCGAGGGAGGTTTTCCAACGCTTTCGCGAAGTTCCTTAATTAAATAACCTCTTTTCCCTGGGGGCGTAGCCCCGCTAACACCTTTCTAGACACCTACTTGGTTTATAGCATTGATCGTTAAGTGAGAAATTTCCCGAGGAGTAGCATATACTCACAGTAGGATCGGGATCCAAATATCATCGCGTGACAAAACTGAAGGAATCCTACCCGAATCATCACACTCCAAATGGTATGCAACACTAGCAAGTTTCAGTTCTTTTGAAACTCCCGATGTGGATTTTTGCCCCATGCTCTTATGACCTTGACTTTGGCCAACAAATCATAAGTCACATGTCAAGTTCTACCCGTCGTTCTCCAGGTTAATTTGAATCCACCCGCACCTACCCTTGACTTTGGCCAAAAAGGCAGTACGACTGTTCCAAACTAACGCATCTATCTATGCTGCACATGAATACCTAATAGCAACCAATCACTATGCCTTGACTTTGGCCAACAAACATAGCTTGAATACTATTGACCATCCATGTGAAACGACGGAGGGCTACGAATGGTTTTGGCGAAACCGTGAACGTAGTGAACTTGATATAATCGATGGAAAGAGATAGCTTTTAAAAGGAGTGGCTCATGCTCCGCATTTAAAAGTTAGTTTTGAAAATAACCGAGTGGTTTTTCGAAAGTGTTCCAACGACTTTTACTTGGTTTATTTTCTTGCATTAGTTCTTTTAATGGGTGATATTCTTGCATTAGTTATTTTAATGCGTCCCATCATTTAATCCTACCATTGCAGAAAACAACCAAAATATGACGTACGCTTATGCCATTCGCATTCGCCACGGGGCCCCGTCATTACCCGTTAGGTTACTTAACTAACGACAGAGCGGGGGCTGGGCTAGCGCGGCTGTAAAACATAAGCAACGTCTAAATAATATTATATATAGATATATTGCAATGATAGCCATTTTAGATCACAGATGAACACATTGGATATACTAGGAATCCGCAATTCGTACGAGCCTGTAACGAAAAGCAGATTACACGGTCGCGGTGAATAGCCAATACCCCACCCAAGACCCCTACGGGTGCGGCAAACTACCCGCCAAGTACCCGAAGCGAAGCAACCTCCCTCAACTCCGTGAGTAGGCCACTCGGCACTTCGGCATACCCGGTAGTTTATGCACCCCTCCATGGGTCTATCCTAGGAGCAAAAACAGTAAAAAGAAATTATACAATGACGGCTAAAACCCCGACCCGGTTGTGCGGCCATACAAATAATTATTACATCAATTTACAAATTTACATGAATTGAAAGAAAAGAAAACTCTCGTCTCACAACCCCCCGGCTATTCACCCGCGACAATCCAATGAATTCATATACACATTCCAATAATATTACAGATCACAGATTTGTATAACCCCCACTAATCGACATATAGCGATTAGCAGACGTTCAATACAAATATCACATCACAGATAAAAACCCGTCAGCTTAAGTCTTTAGAAGTTCGATCAAAAATACGGATTTTTAGGCCCCAAACACAAAATTTTCGTTCTGGAAAATCTGGGCTGAAAAGACATATTCCAAAAATCCCAAAACAACCCCAGAAATACACTGCACTAAATTTGGACCTCGGCCGAGTCAACTCGGCCGCGGAACCGTGGCGGGAGCGTGCTCCCGCCGCGTTTCCGTGGCGCTTTGATCGGTTCGTGGGCCCAAATTTTGTGGTTATTCTATAAAAAGCCTGAGCCGATTTTTAAGATGAAATTTTTTAAATTTTGAACAGAAAAAAAATCGGCAGAAATTAGACAAATCGGGTTCGTTTCGTGACTTTTTCTTTGATCGATCTTCTAGTTACTTTGCTAACATGTTAGATAGAGTTTAACTAGGATCTGATACCACTGTAAGTCTATGCTACCTCTCCCGGTACTTTCGGGCATGCGGAATTTGATGAAAAACAATTTTCTAGAGGCTGTAACATGGACTCAAAACCGGATCTTTGTTAAACATCTAACTAACAACCTAACAAGAGTTTACCTACTCGGTTAGGGGGCTATACCTTTCTTCAACTCCTTCGTCTTTAAGCCTCGATGGTTGTCCGGATCGGCTTCACCCCGTCGTCTCCTTGCGCCGAAGATCGATCCACCTGAAAGCTTCTACCTTTGGCTTCTTTTTCGAACTTTGAAGAAACTAGTTCACTCGGTTTGCTAAACCTTATGAACTAGAGTAAGTAGAGGAATGTTTTGGTGTCTTTTTATCTCTAAGGCAATGAGTCTCAACACATGAGAATGGTTTGCCTTGAGGTAGAGAGAGCAAGAGGAAGAGGGACAGCTTGAGAATGAGAAAGCTCAAGAGAGAGAAAGCAAATGATAGAATGAACCATACTCTTCTCATTCTCACCTCTCATAATCTAAAAGCCATCATAACAAAAATAGTAATCATGTTTTGTGTAAATGGTTTAAGTCAAAATGGCTATATCATTTCATGCACTCATTTTGCATAAATAAACAAGCAAGCAAAAGTCTTTGCCATGGAATGATAGCCATTGTCATGATGATGGTCAACTAGTCCAACCTAGTCAACTGGTCAACAAAGTCAACAAGTCAACAAAGTCAACCCCTCAACAACCATGTCACTATAATACTTAATTAATATTAATGTTAATCATATATCTTATTCTCATTAGGGTTAAGCAAAAGTCAATGGTCAACAGTCAACAGTCAACAACCCCAATGAGAATACTCTGCCTCTGTCTCTCTGTCAACTGTGCATACACACCCGCATCCGCGTTCCGAGGAACCCGAATTCAAACGAGATAAAACCAATCCCAAAACATACACTAGGATCTGGCTTAAACCAAAGCCCGCTAGTGTTAACTGTCCGAACACTATACATGCACAAGTGCATGGATGTGACCGAACCCTGTCGCAAAACCATGCGACCTGTCAGAAAACCATGCGACCTCAACTCTTTTGCCTAAAGGAGAATAGCTTTCTGTGTGGGACTCTAAAGACTCGACACTACGCTGGCAGTGGGTTTAACCACAGACCGCAAGTGGCACTAGCTGTGCGTAACGGTCCCCAGGTAGATGCCGACAAGATGACTGACGAGGCAAAACCCATCTGAACTCCTACTGAGACTGAATGTGACAATCTCCGTACAGTCCGGTCTGTTCGTCTGATACATCGCATGGCGGGCCTAGGGGACGGTAAACGTCAGTCCCCTAATAGCGGTACAAGTCGTGTCGGAGTGAAGCCCAAAACACCCTGAGATAACACTGGAAGCCTACCGGTATATCTCGGTTGCCCTAGCCAGGGACTACTCTTGTAATGGCTCTCCTAGACACAGCGCGATGTCCACCTCCAATACTGGGAGAGACGAATCCTGTCTAACCGTCACCGCCTCCAAGTGCTACGGGACTGCACCCAACTACTACCTTTTTGCACGACTCCTTTGAGCTGTGGTAGGGTAGTAATCAAAGTACAGTGGGAACACACTCGAGGCGAAGTGACAGTGTCAAGTCAGCGGACTAAGTTGTACTCATGTCACCTGTGAACTGATAACTGACGATAGGTATAATACCAACCGGTCAGTTCCCGACGAGTCCTGTCCGGTGTACTCGTAACCCAACGAGCACCCGCATACTATCTCCAGTACGACGTACTGATGGCTGTGGGATAGACCATCTTCCACTCTGGGATGAGAAGCGCATGCGCTAGTCTACTCCGGAGTATCGATGCCCTGTCTCGATAGTCCTGCGACTAGGGACCTGCATAAGGATGTGCTTATAGATTACCCAGCCCCCACTAGTGTGACTGCCATCACAACGCTGGTAATCAAGCAAAGATCCTAAGGGCTCCACTAATGTGCATAGGTGATATACTAAAATAAACACATGTACACATTGAAGTAGAAACAAACCAAGTAGCATACTACTATTTTGAGCAAGATTGTATATACAAGGTGAATATCCCAAGCTTCCATTAAGTAATATACAAACTAGTATGATACAGCAATGGCCTCTAGGGCATATACACTAACAATCACCAAGAGTATACATCGCCCAAGGCAGCCTATCATAAGTATCCTGTCATATCATATCATATCATATCCTATCGTGTATCATAATCACATATCGATCATTATCTATGTCACCATTCCTATGGCATCATTTCCCAAAATCCTCTAAAGCAACAAGACGTATCTCAATCATGAATTTTATCATATCACCGATATCATAATTTCAGATCAACTCATCGACTCATATCAATCCCATATATCATCCTCAAATCCGTATGTGAACACACAATCCCAAACCCGTGTGAACACATATCTATATAGAATCCCATAACCACATATGAAATAAGGATGTATGCAAGCATGTAAATGTGTGAATGTATGTATAGTGCACCCACTACCCTAACGTTTCGTAACCTTACACCGATCCAATATACCAATATCCATTTAAACATCGATAATTAATCCCAACAACAAATAATAGATTGTTGATGTGTATACGCATTCGTATACATCACCACGGACTGCGGGGGTGCTATACGCCATCCACCCGACTTCTTCCCGTAGATATAAATCTACTCACCTTGATTATGTGTGCCGGTGCCGATATCGCCATTTGCATCTCCAACGGCTCGACGCCACGTGGGGTACCTACAAGGATATCACACGCTAAAACTCATAAAAATCATGTCGGAAACCAAAATAGTGCACGCTATGCCCATAGGTAAAAACCTGTAGTCGTGCGTGCAAACACAGCCAATATCCACTGTCGTTGACGTCTAAACGCCACCCGACAGAACGAACATCGAATACCAAAAATCCATACGGAAAACAGGTCGTAAATCATACGCCAACTCATGAAAATCAACCCAGATTTTACCCTAGCTGGAAGCAGTCAAAACTAGACGTACAAGGGGTCAAGTTTACATAAAATAGGGATGTGCACACAAAACGAGGGGGTTTTCCCCTGCTCTGGCCGCAAATTGCGACCAGGGGCAATAAAACTGCGGCCAGAAATGGGAGTTGGGGGCTAGGTCTTTGAGTGTTGGTTCCTATCTGCCTGCACAGCACACTGCCAAGTCAATATTATTTAAGGAGGTCTCGGGTTGTAGCAGACTCCATAAAGGTCACAAGATCGGCAAAATCGTTAAAATACGCCAAGTCGAACACTTCTGGTGTATGGGTGAAATCTGGGACAAATCTTGGTTAAACCGGTCTTAACAACACTTAGTAAGGCTATACCAACCATCAAAACCAACACTTGGTCAAGTCTCACTCAAATTTGCCTAAACTAGCATTAATCACCATATAAACACTAAATTTCAGCTATATAACCAGAACTTGGCAAAATAGGAGTTGGGTTGTGGGATTATACCTCAAGGAATCTTAGATGAAGGAGAAGGGAAGAAGGAGAAGGAGGAGAAGGGTCTGCTGCTGCTGCTGAGCTGCTTCTAGAGCTCCTGTAGTTGCTGTTGCAGCTGTTGCTGAAGCTGCTCAGGCTGTTGCTGCTGCTTGCAATCTTTTCTTTCTTTTGTTTTTCTGTTGTTGTGGTGGTTGTAGCTGAGTGCAGCAGCAGAAGTGTTGGGGTTAGGTTTTGTGTGGGATGGAGTTGAAATATGATGGGGGTATGGTGTGGTTTGAATGGGGTTGCCTGAATGATGATGTAGCTGTTGTAGGTTCAGCTACTGCTGATGCAGGGGGGCTGAAATGTGTTGAGCTGGTGCTTTTGTTGCTGATGTTTGAGCAGCAACACAAGTAGGAGTGGCTGAAGTGTTGATATGGGTTGATGGTGTTGCAGCAGAAGTGATAAAAATTGGGCTGATGTTTCGGTATTGGGGTTGTTCTTGCTGCTGTTGCAGCTGATGTATGTCAGGTGGCTGAAAGGTGTTGATGGAGGGGGGCTGAAGTGTGCTGATGGGTTGATATAGGGGCTGATGTGGATGCTCATGTTGATTGAATTGGGGCTGATATAGTGCTGAAATGGCTGTTTGGGCTGAAAATGAGCTGATGTTGTGTGTGTATGATGCTGATGTGAATGTGTGCTGAAAGTGTTGGGCTGATTTGTGGATGAAATGATGAAAATTGGGCTGATGATGTACTGATGGTGGCTGAACTTTTACATCAGCTGCTGTTTAAGTTGTTGTTGATGTTGTGGGAAAGGTTGTGGTGGTGTTGTATGTTGCTGCTGGGGTTTATGGTGTTGCTGGCTGATTCTACAGCTGCTGCTGCTGCTGCAATTTCCATTTGCCTGTGTGTTTCTGTGTGTATTGCAGCAGCAGAAGTGTTGGGCTATTGCTTAATTTTGTGGCTGAAGTTGTGTTGATGTAGCTGCTGTTCTGGTGGCTGAAAGTGTGTTGATGCTGATTGAAATTGGGCTGATGTTGGTGTATCAATGGTTGTAGTTAATATAGCTGCTGATGTTTTTCTCTTTTGTCTTCCTTTTCGTGTGTGGGTGCAGCAGCTGCTACTGCTGGGGCTGTTTTGATTTATTTTGGGCTGAGGTTGTGGTGTATGGTGGTGTGGTTGGTTATGAAGCTGATGTTGATGATAAAGGGGGCTGATGTGTTGATAAAAGGGGCTGATATTGATCAATTGGGGGCTGATATGATACATCAGCTGCTGCTGGTTTTCACTTGAATGAGTGTTGCTGTTGCTTGCAACCCTCTCTCTCTTTTTCTTGTGGCTGTGTGCAGCAGCTACTGCTGTTGTTGTTTCAGGTTGGGTTATTGGTTTGTGGTCTTAAGCTATTGTGTTAAAGGCTGGTATGTGTTGTTATGATGGGGTTGCAGCTGGTGTTGCAGAAATTTAGGGGCTGATGTTGTGTATCAGGGGCTGATGTCAATTGGGTGGCTGAGAAGTTGATGTGGGTGCTGATGCTATGATATTGGGGTTGATGTTCAGGATGGGGTTGGGCTGAAATATGCTGATGATGGCTGATGTGTTGGGGTGTTGTGTGTAAGGTGTAGGATTGATGGTGGTGTGGTGTTTGAGTGAGAGGGAGAGATGTAATAGGTATTTAAAAGTTGAGAAAAGAAATGGAGTGTGACACTTCCTAGCAACCACTCCCTCTCTCATGAATGTTGCATGACAACCATCCAATCCCCTCTCTCTCTCCTACCAAATGTCAACCTACCCTAATCATCCTTAATCAACACCAAAACCTTAATTAACCCAATTAACCTAATCAAAAGGCTTAAGCCACCATGGTCACCTATGCATGGTCCAACCCTAGGCCATCATGAGTCCAAAACATGAGACAAGTAGGACAAGTGTAGGAAATGTTATGTGCACATTCTTTGCACAAAAGACCAAAAATCCAATTAGCGATTTTTAATCGCGGTTGACACCAAAGTCGCATATAATTCATCACAAAAACTGTAAAATGGCCTATTTTAACAAAATACCCTATTTTAGAATTTCCAAAATTTTCTCCGGAATTTTCACCATTTATCGGTATTTAATTATACCGACTATTAAAATATTCACTAAAAATTAATATTAAATTCTGAAAATTCCCAAAAATAATTTTTTATTTTTTTGAAATGTTACAGTCTTCCCCCCTTAAAGAAATTCGGTCCCCGAATTTAAATTTAAACCCCCAAATTCTAAAACATTTCAATAAAATGTCCAAATCGCCGGGGCTCCGAAATCATCAATACATAGAACGCATCGTAGCGCAATACATGCGCATGCGTAACGAGCAGATAACTCGAAATCAAAACTCCGTCAAGCATCCCGCAATCATCGGAGTCCAAGTGAAAACACGAATGCCAAATCCTAAGCAAAACCGATATGCTATAAATCGGAACTATGCAAAATATATCCAGGCACTGTCCTCTGACTAGTCCTGCTCAGTATGAAAACAAATCGCAATATCATAAAATGTACTGCTCCATAGAATCAATCCAAACGTGCATATGAAAACCCTGTGCGTCCGGTGCGCACGGAAATCAAAATCTATACATGTGCCAAGCAGGTGCACAAAAACGACATCAAGGTGCAACGGTTGTGCACACAACATCGGTCATAGGCAACATATATGCCTGACCGCAAATCAGGTGCATCACGAAAATCCCGATTTAGTGCATCTGGTGTGCACCAAATCGCATCTCCTAACCTGCGCCCAACATGCGCTAAATGTCCAATTCCGGTGCATCCATTATGCACGAAATCATGAAATCCAATATCAAGCGCCAACCACGCGCAAAGTCCAATCAGGTGCATAAAATGCACAATACAAATATCGAGCATCACCCTCAAAATCGAAGTCCAGTGCATCCAAGTGCACAAAATCCATGTCACTGCACTGCAAGCATATGTGATCTATACCGAGTGCAAAATCCAAATCGTGTGCGTGCGTTCGCACAAAATCAACTCAACCGTATGAAACCCCATAAAATCACAAACATGTGAAACCAAGGCACGAAAACAATATCAAGTGCAACAACTGTGCAAAAATCGTAAATCCTCAATCATCAAAATCAAATCATGTGAATAAATCACCCAAAACATCGAAATCAATTATGGCGGAATAGTTCCGCTCAAATACATCCTCCACGAATCTCTGGCCAACTGTCGTGATTACTCATAGCATATCTCGTCGACGATCCTGAACTCTGGCCTGCTGGTGTGCGTAACATGACCACTCTAGGGTCCAAGTCTTCTCTGTGGATTACCAATCTCACGATCCACCGGCTCATCGGCCCTGTCAGACGTGCTAGTGGGGACGATTCCGTTTTGGTACTTCTCTGGCCATCTCTCGGTCAATCATCACGACCACTCGTAAAGCAGCATGTCACTGGTGTCGGCCTCTGGCTCTCTGAATGCACGTGACTCATCTGATCATGGTGCAATTATCATTGCAGCAGCATCCTGGAAGGAATCCTGCTTAAGGTCTCTCCCAAGTCTCATCTCTGCCAACTGTCCGGAGTCATCGCCCTTGGCTATATCTGTTTCTTGTTCCGGAACGGCTGCATACTCCTCGTGACTCCTTCTGGAAGGTATATCCAGTACTATGCCTCGGTATGCGCCTCGCATCTTTGATGTCGGCGGAGTGGAACGTCATCTCACCCAGATCTTGTACGAACCTCTTACTCCACTTTCCTTTAATGTCGACTGCTTTGTACTCGTCTCGTCGCGGCTGCATGCACTGAGCTCCAACGGCTATCCTCATATCTGGAATCTCCCAAGAAATGTATCTCACCATCTAGTATCCGAATTAAGTCGAGCCATCCGATCGATTTGTCAAAACCTCATAATCCTCCAAGAGCTCAATATCTTGGGTACAGTATAATAGTATCGAGTACATACCACAGCATCGGTGGTCCAAGCGTAGAAGGGCAAACCCAAGCCTCACTAATGGCGCAGCAGAACTGCCGCAAACCCTAAGGTTCAAAGGCTTTCACACGGTCATTATGTCGAGTTAGGGTTTCATTCTTCTAGAGGGACAATAGAATTGCCTGCAAGTCTTTCCGAATACTTTAAACTTGGAATAATAGGTTTCTGACATTCGATCGTCTCTGTCGACTCTCAACGTCTCCGCATGAAGTCGTCTCAGCTGGAATCAATCTATCTGATGACCTCGCATCGGGGTAGCGAACGATCCACATGTCCTAGTCATTCATCCTTGGTGACTAGCGACCTTCCATAATCTCTTAGTACAATCTCGTACTGCAATAGCTCCAACATCTGGGGTAATAGCTCGTCGTTCGCAGCAGCAACTGGCTCACTCGTCTGCACGCTGAACAGTGCCTCAATCATCATGAATGAGCAATACATCAACGATCATCAATATCTGGCCGGCCTCTGTCAGTGGCTCAATCCTCTGGTGCTGATCTGCACGTCCGAGTAACCTCGTACAGCGATCCTTCCAACGCTCGTGGCGTGAAAAAATCATAAGAAGACACATCTCCGCAATCGTGTGTCGCCGGAATTACGCCCTGGTCAGTCCTCGTTCGTAACGAGCTCATGCTGACCGCAACTCTGGCAATAGCTCTCCCTGCCCGTAATCGTGGCAGCAAAACCATAACTAGTACCGATGAGGCTAGATCAGGAATGAATATGATACTGAATAAAGAAATGTACATCCTAAGGCTCCTTAAGTGGAGTGGTGTATCGTAAATATGCCGCGGACATACCACGGTACGTCACTCTACTTTAGTCACCTATTCCATCAACCAAGGGTCATCCAATACTCCGAAGGTAAAACCTAACGCACTGATACCAACTTTGTCACGTCCCGAAAGTACGGAATATGACCGGCACTTAGACTACGAACGTCTCGAGGCGTACATACCCTAAGTAAGCCGAACCCAGAAATCCAAACCAAGGAAAGGAGTAGAGAGTAGGAAGAACCATATCAAAACAACCTGTATGCAATATAATATACAACGCCTAAAGGCGGGGATCACAATAGAAATGAAACTCAACCAGCAAGAACCCGTGGAAAAATAACACGCGACTCTAAGGTCGAAAGAATAACATTACTGGTCTCTATCTCAAAAATGAATACATTTTTGGTTGATGGAAATTCTAGATACAACTGAAATATAATATATAAGGTATAATGATGGGTAAGATACAATAAACCCCACCTACTAGCAAGTCACCAGAAAAGAAACCGTGCCCGCAAAGCCGTAATGGAACCTGTACGGCAAACCTGCAAGAAACTGGGGCACAACGTGGGTGAGTTGCCAACTCGTGAGTAGAAAAAGATCTACGAACAGAAAATCGCATGTATGACGCAATCCTAGGTCATACGATCATAATATATATAATCCTCAAATATATAATCAGCAATCTCTAACCATGTCTAGGGTAAATATCTAACCCAAGTGTAAACCCATGTGCCTGTGTCAGTGCATCAGGTGGCAATATATCGTATGAATGATGTATGAATGCATGAAACAGAATGCATGTACTGAAGAAAACTGCTTTCATAACTTTGTGAGATTTCTGTATTTTAAATGAGGTATCATAATGAAATCAGCATAAAACAGTGCCTAGCATCGGCACAAAATATAAATCTCAATATCTCGATATCTCTGTATCACAATCTCTGTACCTCAATATCTCAAATCTCAATCATAATATCCAGGGCGCCGTCAGTCCAGATCGGCCCCTGCCATCCATCTCATGACTACGACGGTATCCTCCGGATATCCGACGTGTAGGGTAATATCACCGGTCGGTAGTGCTCCCCTGCCAGGCTCAACGCCATCTCCTGCGATCTTCTTGCCCCGGGGTACCGCACCGGGCCCACCATGTACTCGAAACGGTTCATCCGCCTCCTCGAATCGGGTCTCGAAATCCACCAGCAAAACTCATGGTGGACGACTCGAACATCATGGAAAAACCGCATTTATTTAAAAAGAGAGAAAGCAGTATACATATGTTTTGCGGTTCTCCACCAAATCCAGAAAACATCATGGAAATCCGAATCATCAATACTATGTAAACCATGAATATAAGCATGAGAATCCATGAATGCGGCATATAATGAACTACAGTATGCATGATGTGACGAGCAATAGCTACAATGTCAAGCTGGCATATAAGGCAATGCACTAATATCATGTCACTACTAGCTAACAAGCTAAATCAGGCAATAATATACTCTAAGTGTACGTAACATGGCAATTACCGATGAAGATGTGTGTGCGACATCAAATAAGTGTACGTGGTACATACGCATCATCGGTAATGGTGCTGGTGTCCTAGCAGCAGGATATCAATAATAGAATATGAATCATAACAGTATGCGATGCAGAGCAACTATAATAATATACGGGAGCTGAATGCAAAACACAAAGATAGCTAAACTGCATCTAATGTCATAAGAGTCCTATAGCTACACCACTAAGGCTAAGCTAAAGCCAACAGTAGGTAAGGGAAACCGCCTAATCTCTGAGTCGATACATATAAATATATACATATATAGTCGGTGATCCCGCCTCGATCATATCACATCCGATACCATATCTCTATAATTGATTATTCCCAAGTCAAGTAGGCGGATCAAACATCAAAATATAGCTCGTACGTAAATCCGTCGTACGGCATCCCCAAGTCTGGGTACGGGTCAATATCACAATCATTATATTACACATCAGGTTTTCTCTTTATCAATTATCATAATCTGGGTACTGACATATGTCTAGTACAATGCTAACATTATCACTATAATGAAGACATGACTACTGATCGACAGTCTAGTATAGATCAATATTATCATCATATATCATCACCAAGAGTATACATCGCCCAAGGCAGCCTATCATAAGTATCCTGTCATATCATATCATATCCTATCGTGTATCATAATCACATGTCGATCATTATCTATGTCACCATTCCTATGGCATCATTTCCCAAAATCCTCTAAAGCAACAAGACGTATCTCAATCATGAATTTTATCATATCACCGATATCATAATCTCAGATCAACTCATCGACTCATATCAATCCCATATATCATCCTCAAATCCGTATCTGAACACATAATCCCAAACCCGTGTGAACACATATCTATATAGAATCCCATAACCACATATGAAATAAGGATGTATGCAAGTATGTAACTGTGTGAATGTATGTGTAGTGCACCCACTACCTTAAGGTTTCGTAACCTTACACCAATCCAATATACCAATGTCCATTTATACATCGATAATTAATCCCAACAACAAATAATAGATTGTTGGTGTGTATACGCATCCGTATACATCACCACGGACAGCGGGGGTGCTATACGCCATCCACCCGACTTCTCCCCGTAGATATAAATCTACTCACCTTGATTATGTGTGCCGGTGCCGATATCGCCATTTGCATCTCCAACGCCTCGACGCCACGTGGGGTACCTATAAGGATATCACACGCTAAAACTTATAAAAATCATGTAGGAAACCAAAATAGTGCACGCTATGCCCATAGGTAAAAACCTGTAATCGTGCGTGCAAACACAGCCAATATCCACTGTCGTTGACGTCCAAACGCCACCCGACAGAACGAACATCGAATACCAAAAATCCATATGGAAAACAGGTCGTAAATCATACGCCAACTCATGAAAATCAACCCAGATTTTACCCTAGCTGGAAGCAGTCAAAACTAGACATACAGGGGGTCAAGTTTACCTGAAATAGGGCTGTGCACGCAAAACGAGGGGGGTTTCCCCTGCTCTGGCCGCAAATTGCGGCCAGGGGGAATAAAACTGCGGCCAGAAATGGGAGTCGGGGGCTAGGTCTTTGAGTGTTGGTTCCTATCTGCCTGCACAGCACACTGCCATGTCAATATTATTTTAGGAGGTCTCGGGTTGTAGCAGACTCCATAAAGGTCACAAGATCGGCAAAATCGTTAAAATACGCAAAGTCGAACACTTCTGGTGTATGGGTGAAATCTGGGACAAATCTTGGTTAAACCGGTCTTAACAACACCTAGTATGGCTATACCAACCATCAAAACCAACACTTGGTCAAGTCTCACTCAAATTTGCCTAAACTAGCACTAATCACCATATAAACACTAAATTTCAGCTATATAACCAGAACTTGGCAAAATAGGAGTTGGGTTGTGGGATTATACCTCAAGGAATCTTAGATGAAGGAGAAGGGAAGAAGGAGAAGGAGGAGAAGGGTCTGCTGCTGCTGCTGAGCTGCTTCTAGAGCTCCTGTAGTTGCTGTTGCAGCTGTTGCTGAAGCTGTTCAAGCTGTTGCTGCTTCTTGCAATCTTTTCTTTCTTTTGTTTTTCTGTTGTTGTGGTGGTTGTGGCTGAGTGCAGCAGCAGAAGTGTTGGGGTTAGGTTTTGTGTGGGATGGAGTTGAAATATGATGGGGGTATGGTGTGGTTTGAATAGGGTTGCCTGAATGATGATGTAGCTGCTGCAGGTTCAGCTACTGCTGATGCAGGGGGCTGAAATGTGTTGAGCTGGTGCTTTTGTTGCTGATGGTTGAGCAGCAGCACAATTAGGAGTGGCTGAAGTGTTGATATGGGCTGATGTTGTGGTATTGGGGCTGTTCTTGCTGCTGTTGCAGCTGATGTATGTCAGGTGGCTGAAAGGTGTTGATGGAGGTGTAGGGTTCCTAGGCACCCTAATGAGGTCTCACAAGGCATCAACCATGCCAATTTCAAATTTTAACGGTGCCGAGAAACCCTAACAAGATCGTTGGCTAGATTTTTAGGCGACAAAGCAAACTAGTTAACACTTAACTATAAGAATACGGAAATACAACCTTTGTAGATGTAACGTCTTCAAAATAATAAAATATGATTTTTGGGAAATTTTATAATTTAATATTATTTTAATGAATATTTTAATATTCTGGTATAATTAAATACAGATAAATGGGGAAAAATTATGGAAAATTCTAAAATAAGGTATTTTAAGGAATTGCCTCGTTTTCTGTGCATGCCCCCATTTCCTCTAGTTTTGACCCTGAGTATGTCTAGTTTTGACTGATTCCATCTAGAGTGAAATCTGGGTTGATTTTCCTATGTTGGTGTATAATTTGGGACTTGTTTTAGTATGGATTTTGGTATTTGGTGATTCATTCCTGTCGGGTGGCGTTTGGACGTCAACGACAAGTAGATTTTGATTGTGTTTACATGCGAGTCGATGGGTTTTCACCTATGCGGGTAGCGTGTGCTATTTTGGTTTCCGATGTGATTTTCATGTGCTTTAGCATTGTGATATACTTATAGGTACCCCGCGTGATGTTGAGGCAAAGGAGGTGAAGATAGCGACATCGGCTTTGGCACACGAGAAGCAAGGTGAGTAGATTTATATCTACGGGGAGAAGTCGGGTGGATGGCGTATAGCACCCCCGCAATCCGTGGTGATGTATACGAATACGTATACACATGAATATTTATTATGTGTTGTTTAGGGTTATTGATGGTAATAATGATATTTTGATGATAAGAATATATATTGGTTTAGTATAGTGCGAATCCTAGAGTAGTGGTTGCACTCACACATACATTTACACACATACTTGCATTCATTCTTTCATTTATTAGAGTGCATATGATGGTGCGTATATCTACACATGGGTATGGGACTATGTGTTTATATAGGGGATTGGAGGATGATACGCGGTTTGAGATGATACTTGATGTGAGGCCGTGAGATCAGCGATGTGACATAGCTTGTCTTCGAGGTGCGATATGATAGTTTTAGCGGGCCTTTGGACATGTGCTTTACCCGCATTCATATTTTTATAGATGGTATCGATTTGTACTAGACTTAGAGTAGTACCCCAGATTATGCGATCTGATGATAGTGATACCTGATATGTGATGAGGTATTGTGATATTGACCCCTACCCAGCTATTGGGATGCCGTACGACGATCTACCGTACGAGCCGATATTGATGATAGATCCGCACTCATGACTCGAGGATATCTTACGATATGTTATTGAGGCGGGATCACCGACTATCATATCTATATATTTTGACTCAGATTAGGTGGTTTCTTACCCCTCTTGTCTAGATTACTTAGTAGACATTAGACTGGACCGAGTCATACCTATTTCAAACTAACGAATCGGGGATATTTTAAAGATAGGCAGAAGGGTCATACAGATATTTTCAAATGATGTATCTTTTCTTAAAACACCGTAGCCCTTGTTTTTCCAAAAGCCCTGATTCGTCTTATTTCAAATGGCACCCCTGCATGACTTGTACAGATTGGTGTAGATTCTTTACTTTTGCGTTGATTATTCGATTCCGCATATTCATGCTATTTGCATTGCATCGCTTGTACTGTGGTTATATTTCAGTCATGCTGCTAGGACACCAGCACCATTATCGATGATGCATATGTTCCACGTACACTTGTTGCCGGCTCACACACTCATCATCGATAATTGCCATGTCTCTACACTATAGTACTATTGCATTCATGATATGATTCTGGCATGGCATATTGTACACTTATACCTGTACACATATATAGATGATTCTAGCTTGATTGGGGATTTGGGAACCGCAAGATACTCTTTAAAAACAGATTCCTTTTAAAAGAGCGGTCTCTCTCGACATGTGCACAGTATTATTCCATGTTGCATGACTTACTGATATGCTTGCATTACTGTTACATGCCGCATACATCATGCTTTGACTGTACGCATTGAGATATGTTGTTTCTATGATATTTCTGGATTTGGGAACCGGGGGTATTTCAAAAGAGAATATGTCATTTCTTTAAAAACCCGGTTACCCTTGATATGATATTTCAGTGCGTCCACCATGTGTTTTCTCGGTGCTGAGAGCGACATGTGTAACCCGAATCGAGGCGTGGATGAGCCGATTGCGGGTACATGGTGGACCCGGTATGGTTCCCCTCGGCAAGATGATCGATGAGCTTTGCCGATTGAGCCTGGAGGCGGGCGAGTACCTACCGGTGATTGGTTGGACCTGACGGTTATCCGGAGGATACCGACCAGAGTCGATAGATGTTTTGGGCATACTGCCGGGGCCGAGGGCCGATACCGCAGACAGAGCCCGCGGGCCGATCCGGACTGACGGAGCCCGATATATGAGGATTTACGTGCCGATGCTGGGCACAGTTTTCATGATGTTTTCGGGTGTCGATGCTGGGCACCCTGGTTCCATGATTTTGATGTGTCGCGAGGGACACGGGTGGTTATATCCTCATATTATTTCCCATGCACATGATTCATGATATTTACATGCATGGTGGTTATTGTCAGTGGGTGACGAGTGGACGGGATCCACGAGTGTGCAGATTTGATTACATTGATCATACCTCATATTCATGACATGCTATTACCTGAGGCACTAGCACGAGCACTTGGCATTACACTCATGTAGAGATTACATTGCCAGTTTAGCATGCTTCAGCTTTATTCATATTGAGGTTTATTTATATCTGATCGTATTGACCTAGGATGGGTCATGCATTCGCTCTCTGCTTGTAGATATTTTTTATTCATGAGTTGGCAACTCACCCCCGTTGTGCCCCAGTTCTTGCAGGTTTGCCGTACAGATTCCATAGCGGCATTTCTGGCACACTGCTTCCTTATGGGTGACTTGCTTGGATAGGTGGATTCTTTTGTATCAGAACCGCCCTTGTTCATGTATTATTTATTGTACCTAGAATTGTCCATCAACCAAAACTTGTAGTTTGTTTCAGACTTAGAAATCAGTGTTGTATTATTTCGACCTTAGAGTCGCGCTTGTAGTATTGCGGTTTTCTGGCTGTTTTGAGTTTCTTTTCAGTTTTGATCCTCGCCCCTTGGCGTTGTATATTATTATTGCTTGCGTGGTTGTGACCGTCGATTGACGAAGAGCTAGCTCCCGCTTGGGGATGCCTTTTATCATGTCATATATATTATTCTTGTTGTACCCCGTTCGGGGCCAGTTTTTACAAAGGAAACTCTGCCGAAATTTTCAGGAAAAATTACACATTTTAAAAATTCATATTCGGCTTAGTTATTTAAAAACTTGATTTTCAAACATGATTTCCTTACTTTTCAAAAACAGTTTTCCTTATTTACTCTTTAAATGGTTTTAGATTGCTGGGCTTTTGGCTTACTTGGATCAGATGGGGTCCTATAGACTTCATATGGTTCAAGGGCCAGTCACGTGCTCTTTCGGGTCGTGACAGTAGATCCGGTCCTCCACCTCCACGGCTCCGTGATGATGTCCTCTCCGCTGTCCAAATCAAATCCCGGGCTCTAGCGTCGTCTTCATCGGAGAAAGAGCGGGCTAGGTCATCGACGACGTGCCGAAGATGATCTACGTCGAGGCATCGCTAGATCAAGCTCCAACTTCACCAAGTCTAGAAAACTTGTGAAGGAAACACACTCTACTACTTGTCAAGAGGTAGAGGATGAAGAAATAGGAAGTGGGTTCACTTTAGAATTGGATTTCTCACTCTTTTTCATCAATCACCATTGATGAAGTAAGCTTTCTTCTTTGAAGATGAAGAAGAAGAAGAAGAAGAAGAAGAAGAAGAAGAAGAAGATAATGAATATGATAAGTTATTTAAAAATGAAAAGAAAATGAAAACTTATCATAATGTAAACCATGGTCAAGTGTAGAGATTAAACCAAGGTTAGTTGGAATGGTTAGGGTTAAGGATGAGATAAGAATGGTTGACTTGATCATGTTAGTGTATATGCCCTAGAGGCCATTACTGTATCATACTAGTTTGTATATTACTTAATGGAAGCTTGGGATATTCACAGTTGTATATACAATCTTGCTCGAAATGGTAGTATGCTACTTGGTTTGTCTCTGCTTTAATATGTGCATGTGTTTCTTATAGCATATTGCGGGTATACATATTAGTAGAGCCCTTAGGATCTTTGCTTGATTACCAGCGTTGTGATGGCGCTCGCACTCGTGGGAGCTGGGTAATCTATAAGCACATCCTTATACAGGTCCCTGGTCGTTGGACTATCGAGACAGGGCATCGATACTCCGGAGTAGACTAGCGTATGCGCTTCTCATCCCAGTGTGGGAGACGGTCTATCCCACAGCCGTTAGTACGTCGTACTTGGGATAGTATGCGGGTGCTCGTTAGGTTACGAGTACACTGGACAGGACTCGTCGGGAACTGTTGGTTGGTAATATACCTATCGTCAGTTATCAGTTCCCAGGTGACATGAGTACAGCTTAGTCCGCTGACTTGACACTGTCACTTCGCCTCGAGTGTGTTCCCACTGCACTTTGATTACTACCCTACAACGGCTCAAAGGAGTCGTGCAAACAGGTAGTTTTTGGGTGCAGTCCCGAAGCACTTGGAGGCAGTGACGGTTAGACAGGATTCGTCTCTCCCGGTATTGGGGGTTGACATCGCGCTGTGTCTAGGAGAGCCATTACACGAGTAGTCCCTGGCCAGGGCAAGCGAGATATACTGGTAGGTTTCCAGTGTTATCTCAGGGTGTTCTGGGCTACACTCCGACACGACTTGTACCGCTATTAGGGGACTGACGTTCACCGCCCCCTAGGCCCTCCATGCGATGTATCAGACGAACAGACCGGACTGTACGGAGATTGTCACATACAGGCTCAGTAGGAGTGCAGATGGGGTTCACCTCGTCAGTCTTCTTATCGACATCTACCTGGGGACCGTTACGTACAGCTAGTGCCGCTTGCGGTCTGTGGTTAAACCCACTGCCAGCGTAGTGTCGAGTCTTTAGAGTCCCACACAGAGAGCTATTCGCCTTTAGGCAAAATAAGTAGAGGTCGCATGGTTTTGCGACAGGGTTCGTTCGCATCCGCGCACTTGTGCACGTTTGCTGTCCGGACAGTTTGTACTAGCGGGCTTTGGTTTAAGCCGGATCCTAGTATATGATTTGAGATTGGTTTTTCTCATTGTGTTCGTGTTCCTCGGATCACGAATGCGGGTGCGTATGCACAGATGCTTGAGATTGAGGGAGAGGACCTTGTTTAGGGTTAATGACTATTGTCATTTTATTAACCCTATTGCTTTTGTGTGTATTATTGTTAATTGATAATTAGCTTAATTATTGTGCATGGTTGTTGTTGTTGACCTATTGACTTCATTGACTTGTTGACCATGGTTGACACTTTGACCATCATCATTTGTTTTGGAAGATGCTCTTTGATCTTTGCAAAATTGAAATGATAATGGTCATTTCATGATTTACCATGACAATTTTCAAGCTAATTATACAATTAAAATTATACACACATATTAGTGAGAAAGGTTCAAAAATAATTCATTCTATCATATCTTTTCTCTCTCTTGCTCATCCTCTCCCTCAAGCTCTCTCCCTCTCATGTGTTGAGAAACAAAAAGCTTGAGAAAAACCTTCACTTGATCCTCTCTACTCTCTTCTAGGGTTCAAGTCTTAGCATTTCTTGCACTCTAGTTACTCCTAGCTTGGAGTTGAAGCTAAAGGTGGTGGCTTTCAAGTGGATCTTTCTTTGACGGGAGAAGACAAGCAAGGTGAACTCTTTCTACCATTCCTAGGAGCAAGGAGAGAAGGACTAAAGACCAAAGGTATAACCTTTCATCACTTAGCTACTTTGTAGTTAGGTCTAGCTAGTTTTCGTTTAGTAAAGATCCTCACAAGCAAGGTCCATGTTGCCTAAGTCAACAAAAATCCGTTTTTTATTATGTTTTCCGCCTCCCCGTAAGCACCGGGGTGGGCAACGTGGACTTACAGTGGTATCAGAGCCTAACTAAACCTAAACTAGCTAAGTAGTTTAGTGTAACGAAGTTTCGAAACCGAAAAAAACCCTAAAACCAAACTTTTTCAAAATCCAAGTTTCTGTTAAAAATTTTTCTGGTCAAAATGAAAAACTTTACACTTGTAAAATCGTCTCAGGGTTTTGTGAATACACCCAAGAAAAACGATACCCTAATTCCCTCAAACCGCCGCCCTTCCGCCGCACGAGGTAGGCATGTGCGGCGGAAGCGCCGCGGTTTATCATCTTCAGTGCATCGTTTTTCGTGCAGTGTGTGTTGTTGTTGGTTTTGGGATTTTTAGGATATATTATATGTGCCCAGATTTTCCAGAACTAAAATTTACTTTTGGGGGCCTATAAATCCGTATTTTTCGGAACTTCACTACACTTTAACTACATCGGTTATATCTGTAATGCTTGCATGTATTGAACGTCGGCTAATCGCTATAAGACGATTAGTCGGGGTTATACATGATCTGTGATTGTTATTGGTTTGTGGATATGAATGGATTGGATTGTCGCGGGTGAATGGCCGGGGTGGATGTGAGATGAGCGTTGTTTTTTCTTTCATTCATTTGTAACATGTAAATTGATGTAATAATATTCTTTGTATGGCCGCACAACCGGGTCGGGGTTGTAGCCGTCATTGTATAATTCTTTTTACTGTTTTTGCTCCTAGGATAGACCCATGGAGGGGGTGCACAAACTACCGGGTATCTCGAAGCGCCGAGTGGCCTACTCACGGTGGTGAGGGAGGTTGCTTCGCTTCGGGTGCTTGGCGGGTAGTTTGCCGCACCCGTAGGGGTCTTGGGTGGGGTATTGGCTATTCACCGCGACCGTGTAATCCGCTTTGCGTTGCAGGCTCGAACGCATTGCGGATTCCTAGTATATCCAATGTATTCATCTGTGATCTGTAATGTCTATCATTGCTGTATATTTATATATAATAACTATTTAGGCGTTGCTTATGTTTTACAGCCGCACTAGCCCAGCCCCCGCTCTGTCGTTAGTTAAGTAACCTAACGGGTGATGACGGGGCCCCGTGGCGAATGCGAATGGCATAAGCGTACGTCATATTTTGGTTGTTTTCTGCAATGGTAGGACTAAATGATGGGACGCATTAAAAGAACTAATGCAAGAAATAAACCAAGTAAAAGTCGATTGGAACACTTTGAAAACCACTCGGTTCTTTTCAAAACTAAACTTTTAAACGCGGAGCTTGAACCACTCCTTTTAAAAGCTATCTCGTTCCATCGATTAGATCAAGTTCACTACGTTCACGGTTTCGCCAAAACCATCCGTAGCCCTCCGTCGTTTCGTATGAATATTCAATAGTATTCAAGCTATGTTTGTTGACCTTCGTCAAGGCATAGTGATTGGTAGCTGTTGGGTGTTCATATGTAGCATAGATAGATGCGTTGGTTTGGGACAGTCGTACTACCTTGTTGACCTTCGTCAAGGGTATGTACGGGTGGGTTCAAATTAACCTGGATAATGACGGGTAGAACTTGACATGTGACTTATGATTTGTTGACCTTCGTCAAGGTCATAAGAGCATGGGGCAAAAATCCACATCGGGAGTTTCATAAGTACTGAAACTTGCTAGCGTTGCATACCATTTGGAGTGTGATGATTCTGGTAGGATTCCTTCGGTTTTATCACGCGATGATATTTGGATCCCGATCCTACTGTGAGTATATGCTACTCCTCGGGAAAACTCTCACTTAACGATCACTGCTATAAACCTAGTAGGTGCCTAGAAAGGTGTTAGCGGGGCTACGCCCACAGGGAAAAGAGGTTACTTAATTAAGGAACTTCGCGAAAGCGTTGGAAAACCTCCCTCGAAGTACCGACACTGGCCTGGCTGAACGGTTAAGCAAGTATTGTACGGTGAGATTGATCCTGACTAATCTTTTCTTTACGGTTTGAGAAGGGATTCGAGAGACAGTGGGAGCCATCCTGTTTAGATAAATTAAAAACCAATCTAAACTTGCAAGAGCAACATGCTAAGTGTTTTCTTCTCTCTCTCTTAATTGCAGCGACCCTGTGACCACACCTAGGTTACATCTAGATAAAAAGATGACTGAATCTAACTGTTTTGACTGGCAAAGGTCTGTCCAGATGTCCATTACCCAGGACAAGCTGGGACACCTCTTAACTGATCCAACCCCTGCCGTCTCAGGTCCAGTTTCCCCTGTCACGGATATTGATATTCGTAGGACATCGGAAGAAGTCTGTGCGAAAGCCAAGTGCCTCGTGTTAGCCTCAGTTGATGATATATACCAGAGGCAGCACGAGAAGATGGACTTAGCTTCTATCTTCCTCCATAACAAAGTTTTATATGGAGAGCAATCTCGTATCGCAAGATATGAGACCTCGAACGAATTGCTTCCAGCGAGGTTGGCTATCGGGTCATCTGTAGGGGGCAACGTCCTTACAGAGACCAGCTCTTTTGAGCTCTCGGACCTGAAGACCACGTTGAAGAACAGGTCAGATGCTGACTCAGTTCAACAGTCTCTGCCTACTACCCTAAAGGAAACTAGGGAAGTAGAAACAAAGGGAAGGGCAGAAGTTTCAGGAGCAGATGTAGTAAAAGAAGGATGTTCCTATTGTTACGGGAATGAACATGGACAGAAGGATTGCAGGGCTTGTAAAGCCAGTAGCCAGAATTCGAAGCATGTTGTGGCTTCGGCTTCGGGTGTGTTTGTGATTGAGAACTGTATGTCAGTTAACCCTACTTCCTGGGTATTGGATACCGGATCAGGATCTCACATCTGTAATTCATTACAGGCTTTGAGAAACCGTAGGGTTATCAGGAAAGGTGATATGACTCTCAGGGTTGCTAACGGAATGAGCATGTATGCTGAATCCGTAGGGGAATATCATCTAGGACTGACAACTGGGCAGATATTGATTCTGCGTAATTGTTTTTATGTACCAGGTGCGACTTGTAATATCATATCTGTATCCTTAATTTCTAAGGATGGATATGATTTTACTTTTGTAAGCGATGTAGTTAACATCCACCTAAATCAAGTTCTGATTGGGTCAGGTACATTACAGAACGGGATATACGTACTGAATCAAGCTCAGATCTTCAGTGTCCAGAACACACTTAAAAGAAAGTCTCCGGAAACAAATCAGGCTTTCTTATGGCATTGTAGACTGGGTCACATTAATGAGACACGGTTAACAAAGTTACATAAAGAGGGATACTTGAATCCGTTTGAGTATCAGTCTTATGCCACTTGTGAATCTTGTCTCATGGGAAAGATGACAAAGACTCCGTTCACTGGACACGGAGAAAGAGCGAGCGAGCTCTTGGGACTCATACACAGTGATGTGTGTGGTCCAATGTCTACACATGCGCGAAGTGGTTATTCATACTTCATTACTTTCACCGATGATTTCTCTAGGTATGGGCATGTCTTCTTGATGAAGCACAAATCCGAGGCCTTTGAGAAATTTCAAGAATATAAGAATGAAGTTGAAAAACAAACAGGCAAAAGTATCAAGATCCTAAGATCGGATCGAGGAGGAGAATACTTAAGTGCCGAGTTTCTGGGCTTCTTAAAAGAGAATGGAATTCTCTCTCAACTTACTCCCCCATACACACCACAACACAACGGTGTATCGGAAAGGAGGAATCGAACCCTATTGGATATGGTCCGTTCCATGATGAGTAAGGCTGAGTTGCCGCGATCCTTCTGGAGTTATGCACTAGAAACAGCTGCATATCTCTTGAACAAGGCTCCCACCAAGACTGTGCCTACCACCCCATATCAGATGTGGAGTGGGAAGAAACCCTGTCTCAAGTACCTTAAGACATGGGGATGTCCAGCTTTTGTAAAAAAGCAGCATGCGGACAAGCTCGAGGCACGTTCAGTACTGTGTAAGTTTGTGGGATACCCGAAGAACTCCAGGGGGTATCTTTTCTATTCCGCAGAGGAACAAAAGGTTTTTGTTTCTCAGCATGCCCACTTCTTGGAAACTGAATTTTTAGAAAATCAGATAAGTGGGAGCGCAATAGAACTGGAAGAAATTCCAGAACCACAAGCTATTACTGAAAGCTTGGAAGAACCAGAAGTTTCAAGAGAACCGGACATCCCAGCGCCACTCCGCAGGAGTAGTAGGCAATCTCATCCGCCCGAGAGATACTACGGATTTCTCATAGACGGGGATAGAGAGGATTGCACCATGGATTATGGTGAGCCTACTAGCTTCCAGCAAGCCATCCAGAGCGGCGACTCGGTAAAATGGCTGGATGCAATGCGGGCCGAGATGGAGTCCATGTACACCAACAAAGTTTGGACTTTGGACTTTGCACCAGAAGGGGTAAAACCCGTAGGCTGCAAATGGATCTTCAGAAAGAAGATTGGTGTAGATGGGCAGGTTGAGACCTATAAAGCTAGACTTGTAGCAAAGGGTTTTCGTCAAAGACCTGGTTTGGACTATGACGAGACCTTTTCTCCAGTGGCTATGCTGAAATCCATTCGGATCCTTCTTGCCATTGCTGCCTTCCACGATTATGAAATCTGGCAGATGGACGTAAAGACGGCTTTCCTAAATGGAAATTTGGAAGAGTGCGTCTATATGGATCAGCCGGAGGGATTCAATCAGAGTGGGAGCAGCGGTAGAGTGTGCAAGTTGCTCAAGTCCATTTATGGACTTAAGCAGGCATCACGGAGTTGGAACATCTGCTTTGATGATACTGTCAAAGAATTCGACTTTATCAAGAACCCAGATGAACCATGCATTTACAGTAAGATTGTAGGGAGAACTGTGGTATTCCTCGTCTTGTACGTGGATGACATTCTCCTAATAGGAAATGATATTCCTATGCTACAGTCAGTCAAAGGATTCTTGTCGCAGAGGTTCTTCATGAAGGACCTGGGTGATGCCAACTACATTCTGGGGATCCAGATCTATCGTGATAGATCTAAGAGGATGTTGGGACTTTCACAGTCAAGGTACATTGACACCATACTGAAAAGGTTCAGTATGGAAGATTCCAAGCGCGGTAATCTACCGGCTTGTCACGGGATCACCCTCTCCAAAGAGATGTCTCCTAAGACTGATTTGGAAAGGGATCGCATGTCTATTATACCCTACGCTTCTGCGGTAGGCTCTATAATGTATGCGATGTTGTGTACCAGACCAGATGTAGCAAACGCATTGAGCGTTGTAAGCCGGTATCAGTCAAACCCAGGGGAGAAACACTGGATAGCGGTAAAGAACATTCTCAAGTACCTGAGAAGGACTAAGGAGATGTTCTTGGTGTATGGCGGAAAAGACCTCCAGCTCGAGGCCTTTGCTGACTCCAGCTTCCAGAGTGACAAGGATGACTCCAAGTCCATGTCGGGTTATGTCTTTACCCTCAATGGAGGGGCGGTTTGCTGGAAGAGTTCCAAGCAGGAGACCGTTGCAGACTCAACAATGGAAGCGGAGTACATAGCTGCTTGCGATGCCGCAAAGGAAGCTGTCTGGATGAAGAAGTTCCTCACAGAGCTTCAGGTGGTTCCTACCATTGTTGATCCAATACCGCTGTATTGCGACAACAACGGAGCTATAGCTTTAGCGAAGGAACCCAGGTCCCATCAGAAGTCCAGGCACATTTTGAGGCGGTACCACCTGATCAGGGAGATCATAGATCGCCAGGAGATCGAGGTAAAGAAAGTTAATACGGAGAACAACACTGCAGATCCACTCACGAAGGCCCTACCCCAGACTCAGTTCGAGCGGCTGATCGAGATGATAGGTCTTCGATACGCCAGTACATGGCCTTAGTGCAAGTGGGAGATTGTTAGTTAATATGCCCTAGAGGCCATTACTGTATCATACTAGTTTGTATATTACTTAATGGAAGCTTGGGATATTCACAGTTGTATATACAATCTTGCTCGAAATGGTAGTATGCTACTTGGTTTGTCTCTGCTTTAATATGTGCATGTGTTTCTTTTAGCATATTGCGGGTATACATATTAGTAGAGCCCTTAGGATCTTTGCTTGATTACCAGCGTTGTGATGGCGCTCGCACTCGTGGGAGCTGGGTAATCTATAAGCACATCCTTATACAGGTCCCTGGTCGTTGGACTATCGAGACAGGGCATCGATACTCCGGAGTAGACTAGCGTATGCGCTTCTCATCCCAGTATGGGAGACGGTCTGTCCCACAGCCGTTAGTACGTCGTACTTGGGATAGTATGCGGGTGCTCGTTAGGTTACGAGTACACTGGACAGGACTCGTCGGGAACTGTTGGTTGGTAATATACCTATCGTCAGTTATCAGTTCCCAGGTGACATGAGTACAGCTTAGTCCGCTGACTTGACACTGTCACTTCGCCTCGAGTGTGTTCCCACTGCACTTTGATTACTACCCTACCACGGCTCAAAGGAGTCGTGCAAACAGGTAGTTTTTGGGTGCAGTCCCGAAGCACTTGGAGGCAGTGACGGTTAGACAGGATTCGTCTCTCCCGGTATTGGGGGTTGACATCGCGCTGTGTCTAGGAGAGCCATTACACGAGTAGTCCCTGGCCAGGGCAAGCGAGATATACTGGTAGGTTTCCAGTGTTATCTCAGGGTGTTCTGGGCTACACTCCGACACGACTTGTACCGCTATTAGGGGACTGACGTTCACCGCCCCCCTAGGCCCGCCATGCGATGTATCAGACGAACAGACCGGACTGTACGGAGATTGTCACATACAGGCTCAGTAGGAGTGCAGATGGGGTTCACCTCGTCAGTCTTCTTATCGACATCTACCTGGGGACCGTTACGTACAGCTAGTGCCGCTTGCGGTCTGTGGTTAAACCCACTGCCAGCGTAGTGTCGAGTCTTTAGAGTCCCACACAGAGAGCTATTCGCCTTTAGGCAAAATGAGTAGAGGTCGCATGGTTTTGCGACAGGGTTCGTTCGCATCCGCGCACTTGTGCACGCTTGCTGTCCGGACAGTTTGTACTAGCGGGCTTTGGTTTAAGCCGGATCCTAGTATATGATTTGAGATTGGTTTTTCTCATTGTGTTCGTGTTCCTCGGATCACGAATGCGGGTGCGTATGCACAGATGCTTGAGATTGAGGGAGAGGACCTTGTTTAGGGTTAATGACTATTGTCATTTTATTAACCCTATTGCTTTTGTGTGTATTATTGTTAATTGATAATTAGCTTAATTATTGTGCATGGTTGTTGTTGTTGACCTATTGACTTCATTGACTTGTTGACCATGGTTGACACTTTGACCATCATCATTTGTTTTGGAAGATGCTCTTTGATCTTTGCAAAATTGAAATGATAATGGTCATTTCATGATTTACCATGACAATTTTCAAGCTAATTATACAATTAAAATTATACACACATATTAGTGAGAAAGGCTCAAAAATAATTCATTCTATCATATCTTTTCTCTCTCTTGCTCATCCTCTCCCTCAAGCTCTCTCCCTCTCATGTGTTGAGAAACAAAAAGCTTGAGAAAAACCTTCACTTGATCCTCTCTACTCTCTTCTAGGGTTCAAGTCTTAGCATTTCTTGCACTCTAGTTACTCCTAGCTTGGAGTTGAAGCTAAAGGTGGTGGCTTTCAAGTGGATCTTTCTTTGACGGGAGAAGACAAGCAAGGTGAACTCTTTCTACCATTCCTAGGAGCAAGGAGAGAAGGACTAAAGACCAAAGGTATAACCTTTCATCACTTAGCTACTTTGTAGTTAGGTCTAGCTAGTTTTCGTTTAGTAAAGATCCTCACAAGCAAGGTCCATGTTGCCTAAGTCAACAAAAATCCGTTTTTTATTATGTTTTCCGCCTCCCCGTAAGCACCGGGGTGGGCAACGTGGACTTACAGATCAAAGCTTCAAGAAGCTTCAACATAAAAACAAAATAAGCCACCATCCTTAAAAATTTCCAAAATGAATATATAAACAAATAACTAAGTAAATAATCAAAACCCTGACCATTCATATAACCATGGTTTAATCTTTACACAAACCCAAGTTAGCAAGTATCATCAAACATGATACAAACTAGTGTACAAAAGTATATCACATATACAATGTGCACAACCGAGCGAGAAAATCCATTTAAAGTGAACCAATATTAGTTAATGCAAAGTAATATATCAAATATATAATTATACATTAAATCATTAAATCAACACTTGATTCAATGATCCGGTCATATCGCATATAACCGACTAGTATCCAATGTATCGGCTTATCGAATCAACCCTCGATTCGATAACTAGGTTATATCGCATATAACCATTCAATACATTCATCGCGAGAATAGAATACGGTATCACATACACGCATTATTCTCGGTCCCGCACATATCTCATATGCGCTCCTATTTCGTTTCGCTTGAGCCAGGAAACCTCTGTGTAGGACTCTAAAGACTCGTCAATACGCCGGCAGCAGATGATGATCATATCAAACACCCACAAGCCGCAAGCGGTCTGCTAAACGTAACGGCCACCCGGGTATTGAGCGATCAGAAGATCGATGAGCAAGCCCGCTCACACTCCAGTGAATCCAACCAGTAACACTACCGTACAGTCCAGTCTGATCGTCTGATATGTCGCATATCTCGCCTAGGGGTGGTAAACGTCAGACCCCAATAGCTCGATAAGTCGTGTCGATATGAGGTCTATAACAATTCGAGAAACTATAGGTAACACTTACCAGTAAATCTCAGCAACCCTGGCCAGGGATTTCCGGTTATAGCCAATCGAACACAGCGCAACATCAACCCCCTATACCGGGAGAGACGAATCCCCTCCTATCGCTCATTGCCTCCATGTGACTCGGGACTGTACCCAAAAACCACCGTTTTGCAAGCCCTCTTGGACGTGGTAAGATGGAAATCAAAGCACAGTAGGAACCACACAAGACTCTATGACGATCTCGGGTCAACAGACTACTCTGTACCAGTGTCACCAGAGAACTACCATCTGACGTATGGTATAATACCATCTGGGAGTTCTCGGCGACTCCGTCCAGTGTACCCAGTCTCTACTGAGCACCCGTATATCATCTCTGATGTCAAACACCAATGGATATGGGATCATCATCGCCCATCTGTATGGGTCGAGAAGGTATACGCTAGTCTACTCTGGTATATCGATGCCCCGTCTCGATACACCCACGACCAGGGACTTTGAAGGATGTACTTATAGACTACCATGTCCCCACTAGTATGATCCGCATCATAGTCCGGGTAGTCAAGCACACATCCTAAGGGCTTTACCAACATGTAACAGAGAGACAATCAGTGTACACGTTAAGGTAAAGAGCAACCAGATAGCATACTATCATGTCGAGCAAGAAAGTCCTCCCTATATATGTCCAAGCATCCACTACAATATACATCCTATGTATAGTAATGGCCTCTAGGGCATACATATAACTAACAATCTCCCACTTGCACTAGGGCCATCTGATAGCAGTGGTTGTAGTATCTCATACTCAACCATCCCATAAAAATCTATCTCTGGGAACAGGCCTTTGTGAGTGGATCCGCTGTGTTGTCCTCTAAGTCTACTCTCCAAACCTCGATCACCCTGGAGATCAACCATCTCCATGATCAAGTGATACTGCCTTAGAATATGTCTGGATCACTGATGGGACCTGCGTTCCTTGGCATAAGCCACAACACCATTGTCTCACAATGGTTGGAACCACTATACACCCAAACAGCATCTTTGGTAGCATCTTAAGTAGCGATGTATCCTGCCTTTATCGTCTAGTATGTCACGGTATCTTGCTTGGAACTCTTCCAACATACCGTCCCTTTACTGAGGGTAAAGACAATGCCTGTGACTGACACTCAGTCGTCTTTATCACCCTGGAACCATTCCAGTGATTCTCCCCAGGGTCGATTGATACCTTCTCACTACAACTAGTGAGAATCCTAACATCCATTTAGATCTATCTCATAGATCCAAAACCTAGGATTTAGTAGGTATCACTTTGATCCTATATGGAGAATCATTGTGATAAGCGGAGATTGATCGAGCGTAGCATAGGAAACTCCTTCTCTATCAAGAGTATGTCATCCATGTACTCTACGAGGATCGTCACCATACTCCCTACTACCTTTTTTGTTTATACAAGGTTCATCTACCATTTTGATGATGTCAACTTCTTTGACTAATTCATCAAAACCGACGTTCCAACTCCGCGATGCCTGCTTTATCCTATAAAGCATCTTGTACATGTTTCCGCTGTTCCCACTGTCTACGAGGCCCTCTGGCTGTGTACTTATAGACGCACTCTTCTAAAACATCATTTTAGAAAAGCAGTCAAGACACCCAACCACCAGATATCGTAGTCATGGTATGTAGCCATGACAAGTAGGATCCGGATGGACTTAAGCATAGCTACTTGAAAAGGTTTCATCATTATCCACACCTGGTCAGTGATGCAAACTTTTAACAAGTCTAGCTTTGAAAGTGTCAACTTTTCCATGTACACCAAGTAATCTTCTCAAGATATACTTGCTCCTGATGGGGATTTAACCCTTCAGATAAAGCAACTAAAGTCCATACTTTGTTGGTGTATAAGGATTCCATCTCAGATCACTAAGCATCCAGCCATTCTTACAGAGTCCTACTCCTGATGGCCAGTTCGAAACTAGTTTGGTCATCATCTCATGATGCAATCCTCGCTCCCACTGTCATAGAGAAACCGAAGTATCTCTCAGGTGGGTGAGGAACCCTACTAGATCGGCGGAGAGGCTGAGGTTCGTTGGTATCTACTGAATCCTTTGGTTCTACCAAATTATCTGCTGTTGTTTGTATAGCTGGAACCTTTCCAGTTGTACATAACAAACCTTGCCTCGAGCTTGTCCGGATTTTGGTTTTCAGACATAGGCTGGACAACCCCAAATCTTAACTAGCTTAAGACATGGGCCCTTCCCTTTCCATATCACATATGAAATGGTAGGCAACTGATTTGATTGGAACCCTATTCAATAGGTGTGCAGCTTCTCAAGTGCATAACTCCCCAAAGGAAACAGGTAACTCAGTAGTACTCATCACAGAGAACACCTTATCATATAGGGTGTGATTGCTCTACCCCGATATACCATCGAGCTATGGTGTATACGGAGGAGTAATGCTGAGAGAGAATCTCATTCTCCTATAGAATAGTTCAGGATTTCCATGCTCAAGTATTCTGCTCCTCGATCACATCAAAGGACATAATACTTTTACCCGTTTTGGTTCTCTACTTCTAACTTATATTCTGTGAAATTCTCAAAAGGTTCGGACTTGTGTTTCAACAGGAACATATGTCTGAATCTGAAGAGATCATCAGAGAATGTAATGAAGTACAAAGAACCGGTCTTGGCATGTGTAGACAGGGGACCTTTATACATCAACATGTATCATCCCAAGAGTTCACTAACTCTTTCTCTGTTTCCAATAAACAGAGCTGGTGTCATTATATCTTTGTGACATGACTGGAAAGTTTCACAAGATGTAGATTCAAACTCATTTAAATATGCATCTATATGTAACTTCAGCTAGTCGGGTTGCATTGATATGACCTAGTCTACAATACCTCAAGAAGAATCCGTTCATTTCTGAACTCTTCCTCTTGTGTGTGTTCTATATACTAAAGAACTGTAGTTTGATTTAGAACATCAATGCTTTTAGATAACGTGCCTGAACCGATCAACTTTTGATATAGGAAATGTTCAAAACATTATCCAACAATACAAAATTTTATCATTTCTTTACTAATAAAGAGGCTGATATGATTTTGTATATCAGGTTCGGTATCTAATAACATTCGTTCAGAACCAATGTATTGGTAATACAGGGTGACAGTGACCAACAGACTTGGCTGCAACTCTTGCCCCGTTTTCTGCCTAATGAAACTTATCATCCGTTCTCAGTTCTCTACCTTTCTGTAGCCTTATGTCACAGATTACATATCTGGGATCCTGATCTGGTATCACATACTCAGGACGTAAAGGATACTGAGAAACAGTTCTCTGTAATGAACACACCCGAAGATGATGCATCATCATGCACTCTCCTCGTTTGGGCGGCACGAGAATTCTGGTAATCCCCAATTTCCTGCTCTGTCTTATAACAATTATAAGTTGGAGCGGGACCAACGTTCCCCAGCTCAGTATAACAAGCGGGTTCGGTCAATAATCCGTATTATTATCTTGATTAAGGCGTGATATGGTCGCTACCTGGAGAGAGAGAGAAGAAAACACTCAGCGTGCGCTCTTGCAAGAATAGATTGGTTATTATTTTATCTAATCAGGATGGCTCCCACTGCTTTTTATCAAATCTTCCTTCAAACCCTTAAAGGAAAGACTAGCCGGGATTAATTACACACTACAAGTTTGCCAATCTTTCAGCCAAGCCAGTGTCGGTACTTTGAAGGAGGTCCCCCGTGCTTTCGCACGAACCTAATTAATGTAAACCTCGTTTTCCCAGAGGCGTAACCTCGTTAACACCTTTCTAGACACCTACTTGATCGGCTAATTGTAATGTATAAAACTCTCCCAGGAGTAACTCTTACTCGCAGCGGGTATCGGGATCCAACTATCTCATAGAAGGTATGCAATCTCATTGCAAATTTCAACACTTGAAATTCCCGATAAGATTTTGCCCCTAGCGTCCTATGACCTTGACAGAGGTCAACAAACCATAGGCTGCTAGTCAAGTTCAACCCGTCATTTCCTGATTGAAGTAAACCCACCCGCACGACCCTTGACAGAGGTCAACAAGGTCGCACGACTACCCTAAATCAATCACATCATATGCTTATACAGATAAGCACTAATCAGCTACCGCACACTACGCCTTGACATAGGTCAACAAACGTAGCACGAATACTAACCAGTACATATCTGAAATGACGGAGGGCTACGACAGGTTTTTCTGAAAACCTATTGCGTAATGAACTTGATATCGTTGTAGAATCAAATGATTTTAAAATGGAGTGCTTTTGAGGCTTTTCTAGTTTTGCTAAAGGAGTCACTCCCGGTGAAGGGATCGTCGGTCCTTTCCTCGTCGAATGAGGTGCGGGATATATCACATATATCACTGTGCAAAGCAAAAACTCATAAAAGCAGTCAAAAGACAAACCGAGTGTGTAGCATCTGCCAGTTATTGCTAAAGGAGTCACTCCCGGTGAAGGGATCTCGGTCCTTTCCTTATCGAATAAGGTGCAGGATATATCATATATACCTCTGTGCAAAGCAAGAACTGTAGCTACCTGTTTTATTTTTGAAATTCGATTCTACAACATCTTAGGTTTCTTTTATTTCATTTATCACATTAATGAAGTCCCATCATTTAAGTACCTAAACATCACAGATAAATACGACGTACACTTATGCCATCCGCATTCGCCTCGATGTCCCCTCGTGCACCGTTAGGTTAGGTAACTAACGGCAGAGCGGGGCAGGGCTAGCGCGGGTGTAAAACATAAGTAACATCTATATAATATATCATATATACTATATACAGTATCCATCACAGAACATATCACATGATCACATCACAGATATCGCAGCAGAAGAATCATATGAAATATTGGATATACTAGGACGTCCGTGTTTTCAATACGAGCCAGTATAAAACACGGATTCCACGGTCGTGATGAATAGCCAAACCCACACCCCTAGACCCCTACGAGAGCGGCAAGCAACCCTACCAATTCTAGAGTTAGGAGACCCAGACTCGACTCCTCGAGTTGGTCTCCCACTGGACTCCAGAACCCGGTTACTTATGCTCCCCTCCTTGGGTCTATCCTAGTGCGGAAAAGAAAATAATATACAAAGGGTGACAACTTCCGCAACCTGGAAGTGCCCCAATAAAAGAATATTACATACAAGTTTTTACATGAATGAAAATGAAAAACACTCATCTCACATAAAAAACCCCGGCTATTCAAACACGACGATCCAATATAACATATCCAGTAACACATAACATCACATGTCATCAACGTAAGTAAATATGCGCGTCCCAATTGTCGTTGACATATAGCAACGAAACTGGCGATATCACATATTACACTTACGGTCACAGAAAAGAAAGTGTAAAACTACAACAGTTGGAATCCGCAACCTCTTTAGACATCGCATGCCTAATCAAATGAATTACTTAGACATCGCATGCCTAACAATTATAAACCCCGCATTTTAGTCCCATCATCGAAAACACTTTTCAATATCAAGTCGGGCAATTCAACAAGATTCCCGACAGGCTGATCGAATGCTCGTCGCAAACTTCAGTAGAAGGCCGCACCCCCGATATCGTCGACGAAGTGCACCAAGGCGGAACACCGCTACCGCGAGCACCCGGACGGATGCTTTCGGCGACGAGGTTCTCCTACAGTCACTTGGTCGGGGCTATGGAGCGAGGCTGTCTATTAAGTTTACCCTGCGAGTATCCGCGTACGCTACGTGATTGCAACGGACTTTTGATCGCATCAAAATTCCGTAGCAACCGATCAAGTGAGACTAAAGTGCTATGTTTATAACATTCATACAGTTATCTCATAACTCCTTGTGAATTCCAATTATTGTATCCCATTCCAGATAAATAGAAAATGTTAAACTTTTCGATCGAACAGTCAAACACCCAAGTTTTCCCGATACAGATCAACACATGATATATGAGTCTAACAACATTCAGTTCGTGTCTCAGTACCAACGGTCCAGCCGTAGAAGGGTCAAGCCAACGCCTCACATGTGGCACGCCGTACTGTCCCAAACCCGAAGGTTCAAAGGGCAGTTCAAGACGGTCACATAATCGAGTTAAGGTTTGTTGTCATCTAGAGGGTCCATCGCGTTACTTGCACTACTTAGAACGTCGTTAAACCACGGAAAAATCCAACACTTGAAAATTTCCTAACAGGGGAAAAATTGGGTATTTATATCCGGCCGAACTTTTTAACATATTCTAAAATTTATCCGGAAAGCCACATAGATAAAATCTGATACTCCGATCAAAACACCGAATCCCTAAAACAAACCCAGAAAATTCAACTCTTGAATAAAATTTAAAAATTCCTATAAAATCCAGCATCAGAAAATAGGGAGTTACTGTGCAGCAATTACAGTGAGATACGACCGTACGGCCGCGGAACCGCGGCGGCTTAGATGAATTAGGATGTCGTTTTTCACCATAACTCTTAGATCTTCCTGCTGAATTTTTACGAATTTTTAATCTGGAAAAATCCCAGTTTTTAGAAAATGTCCAGAGAGCAAGTTTTGAGTTGGGGTTTCGGGTCGATCGGACTTCAAACTCCGTCTAGACTTCGCCTAAGGCTCTAACTAGGCTCTGATACCACTGTAGGGTTCCTAGGCACCCTAATGAGGTCTCACAAGGCATCAACCATGCCAATTTCAAATTTTAACGGTGCCGAGAAACCCAAACAAGATCGTTGGCTAGACTTTTAGGCGACAAAGCAAACTAGTTAACACTTAACTATAAGAATACGGAAATACAACCTTTGTAGATCCAGTCCTCTACCTCCACGGCTCCGTGATGAAGTCCTCTCCGCTGTCCAAATCAAATCTCGGGCTCTAGCGTCGGCTTCATCATTGAAAGAGCGGGCTAGGTCATCGACGACGTGCCGAAGATGATCTACATCGAGGCATCGCTAGATCAAGCTCCAACTTCACCAAGTCTAGAAAACTTGTGAAGGAAACACACTCTACTACTTGGAAAGAGGTAGAGGATGAAGAAATAGGAAGTGGGTTCACTTTAGAATTGGATTTCTCACTCTTTTTCATCAATCACCATTGATGAAGTAAGCTTTCTTCTTTGAAGATGAAGAAGAAGAAGAAGATAATGAATATGATAAGTTATTTAAAAATGAAAAGAAAATGAAAACTTATCATAATGTAAACCATGGTCAAGTGTAGAAATTAAACCAAGGTTAGTTGGAATGGTTAGGGTTAAGGATGAGATAAGAATGGTTGACTTGATCAAAGCTTCAAGAAGCTTCAACATAAAAACAAAATAAGCCACCATCCTTAAAAATTTCCAAAATGAATATATAAACAAATAACTAAGTAAATAATCAAAACCCTAACCATTCATATAACCATGGTTTAATCTTTACACAAACCCAAGTTAGCAAGTATCATCAAACATGATACAAACTAGTGTACAAAAGTATATCACATATACAATGTGCACAACCGAGCGAGAAAATCCATTTAAAGTGAACCAATATTAGTTAATGCAAAGTAATATATCAAATATATAATTATACATTAAATCATTAAATCAACACTTGATTCAATGATCCGGTCATATCGCATATAACCGACTAGTATCCAATGTATCGGCTTATCGAATCAACCCTCGATTCGATAACTAGGTTATATCGCATATAACCATTCAATACATTCATCACGAGAATAGAATACGGTATCACATACATGCATTATTCTCGGTCCCGCACATATCTCATATGCGCTCCTATTTCGTTTCACTTGAGCCAGGAAACCTCTGTGTAGGACTCTAAAGACTCGTCAATACGCCGGCAGCAGATGATGATCATATCAAACACCCAAAAGCCGCAAGCGGTCTGCTAAACGTAACGGCCACCCGGGTATTGAGCGATCAGAAGATCGACGAGCAAGCCCGCTCACACTCCAGTGAATCCAACCAGTAACACTACCGTACAGTCCGGTCTGATCGTCTGATATGTCGCATATCTCGCCTAGGGGTGGTAAACGTCAGACCCCAATAGCTCGATAAGTCGTGTCGATATGAGGTCTATAACAATTCGAGAAACTACAGGTAACACTTACCAGTAAATCTCAGCAACCCTGGCCAGGAATTTCCGGTTATAGCCAATCGAACACAGCGCAACATCAACCCCCTATACCGGGAGAGACGAATCCCCTCCTATCGCTCATTGCCTCCATGTGACTCGGGACTGTACCCAAAAACCACCGTTTTGCACGCCCTCTTGGATGTGGTAAGATAGAAATCAAAGCACAGTGGGAACCACACAAGACTCTATGACGATCTCGGGTCAACAGACTACTCTGTACCAGTGTCACCAGAGAACTACCATCTGACGTATGGTATAATACCATCTGGGAGTTCTCGGCGAGTCCGTCCAGTGTACCCAGTCTCTACTGAGCACCCGTATATCATCTCTGATGTCAAACACCAATGGATATGGGATCATCCATCGCCCATCTGTATGGGTCGAGAAGGTATACGCTAGTCTACTCTGGTATATCGATGCCCCGTCTCGATACACCCACGACTAGGGACTTTGAAGGATGTACTTATAGACTACCATGTCCCCACTAGTATGATCTGCATCATAGTCCAGATAGTCAAGCACACATCCTAAGGGCTTTACCAACATGTAACAGAGAGACAATCAGTGTACACGTTAAGGTAAAGAGCAGCCAGATAGCATACTATCATGTCGAGCAAGAAAGTCCTCCCTATATATGTCCAAGCATCCACTACAATATACATCCTATGTATAGTAATGGCCTCTAGGGCATACATATAACTAACAGGAGGGGGGCTGAAGTGTGCTGATGGGTTGATATGGGGGCTGATGTGGCTGCTCATGTTGATTGAATTGGGGCTGATGTAGTGCTGAAATGGCTGTTTGGGCTGAAAATGAGCTGATGTTGTGTGTGTATGATGCAGATGTGAATGTGTGCTGAAAGTGTTGGGCTGATTTGTGGCTGAAATGATGAAAATTGAGCTGATGATGTACTGATGGTGGCTGAACTTTTACATCAGCTGCTGTTTAAGTTGTTGTTGATGTTGTGGGAAAGGTTGTGGTGGTGTTGTATGTTGCTGCAGGGGTTTATGGTGTTGCTGGCTGATTCTGCAGCTGCTGCTGCTGCTGCAATTTCCTTTTACCTGTGTGTTTCTGTGTGTATTGCAGCAGCAGAAGTGTTGGGCTATTGCTTAATATTGTGGATGAAGTTGTGTTGATGTAGCTGCTGTTCTGGTGGCTGAAAGTGTGTTGATGCTGATTGAAATTGGGCTTATGTTGGTGTATCAATGGCTGTAGTTAATGTAGCTGCTGATGTTTTTCTCTTTTGTCTACCTTTTTGTGTGTGGGTGCAGCAGCTGCTACTGCTGGGGCTGTTGTGTTTTGTTTTGGGCTGAGGTTGTGGTGTATGGTGGTGTGGTTGGTTATAAAGCTGATGTTGATGATAAAGGGGGCTGATGTGTTGATAAAAGGTGCTGATATTGATCAATTGGGGGCTGATATGATACATCAGCTGCTGCTGGTTTTCACTTGAATGAGTGTTGCTGTTGCTTGCAACCCTCTCTCTCTTTTTCTTGTGTCTGTTTGCAGCAGCTACTGCTGTTGTTGTTTCAGGTTGGGGTATTGGTTTGTGGTGTTAAGCTATTGTGTTAAAGGCTGGTATGTGTTGTTATGATGGGGTTGCAGCTGGTGTTGCAGAAATTTGGGGGCTGATGTTGTGTATCAGGGGCTGATGTCAATTGGGTGGCTGAGAAGTTGATGTGGGTGCTGATGCTATGATATTGGGGTTGATGTTCAGGATGGGGTTAGGCTGAAATATGCTGATGGTGGCTGATGTGTTGGGGTGTTGTGTGTAAGGTATAGGATTGATGGTGGTATGGTGTTTGAGTGAGAGGGAGAGATGTAATAGGTATTTAAAAGTTGAGAAAAGAAATGGAGTGTGACACTTCCTTGTAGGGTTCCTAGGCACTCTAATGGAGTCTCACAAGTGATCAAACATGCACAAATCAAAAAAATTCCTTGTGCCTACAAACCCTAATACGGATCGTTAACTAGATATATAGGTGAAGCAAGCATGTAATCGAATTAAATGCTAAGGGAAAGTGACTACAACCTTTGTAGATCCGGTCCACCACTTCCTAAGCTCCACGATGATCTCCTTCCACTTTCCAAATCGAACCCTTGACTCTAGCATTGGCATCATCGAAGAATGGGCGGGCTTGATCGTCAGTTCGATGCCGAAGATGATCTACGTCGAGGCATCACAAGAACAAGCTCCAACTTCACCAAGCCTTGAAAACTTGTGAAGGAAACACCCTATACAACTTGGCAAGAGGTAGAGGATGAAGAAATAGGAAGTGGGTAGACTTTAGATTTGGATTTCTCACTCATTTTGGCTAGTTGCCATTGATGGTGCAAACTTTCTTCAAGTTGAAGATGAAGAAGAAGATGATAAAGAATTATGATAAGTATTATGTAAATGATAAATAAATCAATACTTATCATTTACTAACCCTTGGTTAGTTGTAGAGAATGGACCATGGTTAACTTGAATCGTTAGGGTTAAGGATGAGACAAGAATGGTGACTTAGTCAAAGTTTCAAGAAACTTCAACTACAAACAAATCAAGCCACCATTCTATTTTCTTTATCATTTTCTTTTTTCAAAATAAACAAAAAGAATAAATAAATAAGTAAATAAAATGAAACCCTAACCATTCATATAACCATGGTCAATTCTTTACACAAACCCAAGCTTGCATGTATCATCAAACATGATACAATCTTGTGCATAAAAGTATATCACATATACAACTTGCACATTCCAAGTGAGAAAATCCATTTAAAGTGAACCAATACCAGTTAATGCAAAGTAATATATCAAATATATAATTATACATTAAATCATTAAATCAACACTTGATTCAATGATCCGGTCATGTCGCATATAACCGGCTAGTATCCAATGTATCGGCTTATCGAATCAATCCTTAATTCGATAACTAGGTTATATCGCATACAACCATTCGACACATTCATCGTGAGAATGAAATACGGTATCACATACACGCATTATTCTCGGTCCCGCACATATCTCATATGCGCTCCTATTTCGTTTCGCTTGAGCCAGGAAACCTCAGTGTAGGACTCTAAAGACTCGTCAATACGCCGGCAGCAGATGATGATCATATCAAACACCCACAAGCCGCTAACGGTTTGCTAAACGTAACGGCCACCCGGGTATTGAGCGATCAGAAGATCGACGAGCAAGCCCGCTCACACTCCTGTGAATCCAACCAGTAACACTTACCGTACAGTCCGGTCTGTTCGTCTGATATGTCGCATATCTCGCCTAGGGGTGGTAAAGCGTCAGACACCAATAGCTTGATAAGTCATGCCGACGTAAGGTCCATAACTTTTATGAAACTACTGATAACTCTTACTAGTATATCACAGCAACCCTGGCCAGGGATTTCCTGTTATGGCCAGTCGAGCATAGCACAACATCAACCCCCAATACCGGGAGAGACGAATCCCCTCCTATCGCTCATTGCCTCCATGTGAATCGGGACTGTACCCAAAAACCACCTGTTTGCATGACTCAGTAGAGCCGTGGTAGGGTGGAAATCAAAGCACAGTGAGAGACACACAAGACTCTATGACGATCTCGGGTCAACAGACTAAGCTGTACCAGTGTCACCAGAGAACTGCCATCTGACGTGAGGTATAATACTATCTGGGAGTTCTCGGCGAGTCCGTTCAGTGTACCCAGTCTCCACTGAGCACCCGCATACCATCTCCGATGTCAAACACCAATGGATATGGGATCATCCATTGCCCATCGCATGGGTCGAGAAGATATACGCTAGTCTACTCTGGAATATCGATGCCCCGTCTCGATATTCCCTCGACTAGGAACATTGAAGGATGTACTCATTGACTACCCATGCCCCACTAGTATGATCTGCATCATAGTCCTGGAAGTCGAGTACTCATCCTAAGGGCTTTATCAACATGTAACAGAGAGACAGAAAGTATACACGTTAAGATAAAGAGTAACCAGATAGCGTACTATCATGTCGAGCAAGAAAGTCCTACCTATATATGTCCCAGCATCCACTACAATATACATCCAATGTACAGTAATGGCCTCTAGGGCATACATATAACTAACAATCTCCCACTTGCACTAGGGCCATCTGTAGCAGTGGTTGCAGTATCACATACTCAACCATCCCATAAAGTCTCTCTTTGGGAAAAGGCCTTCGTGAGTGGATCCGCCGTGTTCTCCTCTGAGTCTACTCTCCTAACCTCGATCAACCTGGAGATCAACTATCTCCATGATCAGGTGACGCTGCCTCAGAATTTGTCTGGGTCACTGATGGGACCAGGGTTCCAGGGCCGAAGCCACACTTCCATTGTCATACAATGGTAGGAACCTAGTTCATCTTATGAACCAATAAACACCCAAACTTCCTCTTTGGTAGTATCTTCAATAGCGATGTTACCAGCCTTTATCGTCTAGTTTTCCACGGTATCTAGCTTGGAAATCTTCCAACATACCGTCCCTTTACTGAGGGTAAAGACAATGCCTGTGACTAACATTTAGTCGTCTTTATCACCCTGGAACTCTTCCAGTAATTCTCCCCAGGATCGATTGATACCATCTCACTACAACTAATGAGTATCCTAACATCCAATCAGATCTATCTCATAGATCCACAGCTTAGGATTTAGTAGGTATCACTTTGATCCTATATGGAAAATCATTGTGATAAGCGGAGATTGATCGAGCGTAGCATAGGAAAACCCTTCCCTAACAAGAGTATGTCATCTACGTATTCTACGAGGATCGTCACCATACTCCCTACTACCTTTTTGTTTATACAAGGTTCATCTACCATTTTGATGATGTCAACTTCTTTGACTAATCCATCAAAACAGATGTTCCAACTCCGCGATGCCTGCTTTATCCTATAAAGCATCTTGCACACGTTTCCACTGCTCCCACTGTCTACGAGGCCCTCTGGCTGTGTTCTTATAGACGTTCTCTTCTAAATCAATATTTAAAAAAGCAGTCATGACACCCAACCACCAGATATCGTAGTCGTGGTATGTAGCCGTGGCAAGTAGGATCTGGATGGATTTAAACATAGTCCCTGGAAAAGGTTTCATCATTATCCGTGCCTGGTTGATGACGAAAACCTTTAACAAGTCTAGCTTTGAAAGTCTCAACTTTTCCATGTACACCAAGCAATCTTCTCAAGATATACTTGCTCCTGATGGGGATTTAACCCTTCAGTTATAGCAACCAAAGTCCATACTTTGTTGGTGTATAAGGATTCCATCTCAGATCACTAAGCATCCAGCCATTCTTACAGAGTCCCTACTCTCGATGGCCTGCTCGAAACTGGTTGGGTCATCATCTCATGATGCAATCCTCGCTCCCACTGTCATCGAGAAACCGAGGTATCTCTCAGGCAGGCGAGGAACTCTACCAGATCGGCGGAGAGGCTGAGGTTCGTCGGGGACTATAGAATCCTTTGGTTCTGTCAAATCTTCAGCTGTAGTTTCGTATAGCTGGAACCTTTCCAGTTCTACAGAACTGACCTTGACTCGATCTTGTCCGGATTTTGCTTTTGACATAGTCCGGACAATCCCAAATCTTAACTTACTTAAGAGATAGGATCTTCCCACACCATACCTTATATGGAGTGGTAGGCACTGATTTGATTCGAACCAAATTCAATAGGTATGCAGCTTCTCAAGCGCATAACTCCCAAAAGGAAATAGGTAAATCAGTAATACTCATCATAGAGCACACGATATCTAATATTGTGTGATTGCTCCGCCCCGATACACCGTTGTGCTGTGGTGTATTCAGAGGAGTAATACTGAGAGAGAATCTCATTTTCCTTTAGAATAGTCCAAGGATTCCATGCACAAGTATTCTCCTCCCTGATCTCATCATAGGACATAATACTTATACCCGTATATTGGTTCTCTACTTCCTACTTATATTCTGTGAATACCTCAAAAGGTTCGGACTTATATTTCACCAGGAATATATGACTGAATCTTGAGAGATTATCAGAGAATATAATGAAGTATAAAGAACCAGTCCTGGCATGTGTAGACAGGAGACCTTACATACATCATCTTGCATCAGTCCCAAGAGTTTACTAACTCTTTCTCAGTTTCCAGTAAATAGAGCTGGTGTCATTATATCTTTGTGACATGACTGGCAAGTTTCACAAGATGTAAATTCAAACTGATTTAAATATGCATCTAAATGTAACTTCAGCTAGTCGGGTCGCATTGATATGACCTAGTCTACAATACCTCAAGAAGAATTTGTTCATTTCTGAACTCTTCCTCTTATGCGTGTTCAGTATATAAGGAACTGTAGTTTGATTTAGAACGTCAATGCTTTTAGATAACGTGCCTGAACCGATCAACTTTTGATATAGGAAATGTTCAAAACATTATCCAACAATACAAAATTATATCATTTCTTTACTTATAAAGAGACTGATATGATTTTGTATATCAGGTTCGGTATCTAATAGTATTTGTTCAGAATCAATGTATTGGTAATACAGGGTGACAGTGACCAACAGACTTGGCTGCAACACTTGCCCCGTTTTCTGCCTCATGAAACTTATCACCCGTTCTCAGTTTTTCTACCTTTTTGTAGCCCTATGTAACAGATTACATATCTGGGATCCTGATCCGGTATCATATACCCAGGATGCAGAGGATACTGAGAAACAGTTCTTTGTAATGAACACACCCGAAGGAGATGCATCATATGCACTGTCTTCGTTTGGGCGGCATAGGAATTCTGGTATTCCCTATTTCCTGCTCTGTCTTATAACAATTATAAGTTGGAGCGGGACCAACGTTCCTCAGCTCAGAATAACAAGCGGGTTCGGTCAATACATCTATTTTATTATCTTGATTAAGGCGTGATATGGTCGCTACCAGGAGAGAGAGAAGAAAACACTCTGCGTGCGCTCTTGCAAGATCAGATTGGTTATATATTTTATCTAATCAGGATGGCTCCCACTGTTTTTATCAAATCTTCCTTCAAACCTTAAAAGGAAAGACTAGCCGGGATTAATTACACTCTACAAGTTCGCCAATCTTTCAGCCAGGCCAGTGTCGGTACTTTGAGGGAGGTTCCCCGTGCTTTTGCACGGACCTAATTACAGTAAACCTCATTTTCCCAGAGGCGTAACCCCGTTGACACATTTCTAGACACCTACTTGATCGGCTAATTGTAAAGTGCAAAACTCTCCCAGGAGTAACAATTACTCGCAGTGGGTATCGGGATCGAACTATCATATAGAAGGTATGCAATCTCATTGCATGTTTCAACACTTGAAACTCCCGATAATGGTTTTTACCCCTAGCACCTATGACCTTAACTATGGTCAACAAATCATAAGTACTAGTCAAGTTCTACCCGTCATTTCGTGATTAATTAGACCCATCCATATGACCCTTAACTAAGGTCAACAAAGTCACGCGACTGTCCTAACTAATCGCATCATATGCGGTGTAGGAAGACATAACTTAGCTACCGTACACCGTGCCTTGACTATGGTCAACAAACACAGCACGAATACTAAGTACTCTACTTCCTAAAATGACGGAGGGTTGCGAATGGTTTTTTTTGTGAAAACCTTTAACGCTTTGAACTTGATCTCATTGCGGAATCAAATGGTTTTTAAATGGAATGTTTTCGAGGCTTTTCTAGTTTTGCTAAAGGGGTCACTCCCGGTGAAGGGATCGTCGGCCCTTTCCTCGTCGAATGAGGTGCGGGATATATCATATATATCACTGTGCAAAGCGGAAACTATAGAAGCGATCAAAGACAAACCGAGGGTTGTAGCATCTGCCAGTTATTGCTAAAGGAGTCACTCCCGGTGAAGGGATCTCGGTCCTTTCCTCATAGAATAAGGTGCAGGATGTTCTATAATGAACACCGCGATGCAAAGCAAGAACTGTAGCTACCTGTTTTTATTTTGAAATTCGATTCCACAACATCAATTAGGTTTATTTTCTTTCATTAATCTCATTAATGAATATCCCATCATTTAAGTCCACCTAAACATCACAGATAAATATAACGTACGCTTATGTCATCCGCATTAGCCTCGATGTCCCGTCTGCACCGTTAGGTTAGGTAACTAACGGCAGAGCGGGGCCGGGCTAGCGCGGGTGTAAAACTTAAGCAACGTTTATATAATATATCATATATACTATATATAATATCTGTCACAGAACATCACATGATCACAGATAAATCACAGCAGAAGAAATATATGAAACATTGGATATACTAGGACGTCCGTGTTTTCAATACGAGCCAGTATAAAACAAAGATTCCACGGTCGTGATGAATAGCCAATCCCATACCCCTAGACCCCTACGAGAGCGGCAAGCAACCCTACCAATTCTAGGGTTAGGAGACCCGGACTCGACTCCTCGAGATGGTCTCCCACTGGACCCTAGAACCCGGTTACTTGTGCTCCCCACCTTGGGTCTATCCTAGTGCAGAAAAATAAATAATATACATCAACGGTGACATCTTCCGCAACCTGGAAGTACCCCAATAAAAGAATATTACATACAAGTTTTTACATGAATGAAAATGAAAAACACTCATCTCACATAAAAACCCCCGGCTATTCAAACACGACGATCCAATATAACATATCCAGCAACACATAACATCACATGTCATCAACGTAAGTAAATATGCGCATCCCAATTGTCGTTGACATATAGCAACGAAACCGGCGATATCACATATTACACTTACGGTCACAGAAAAGAAAGTGTAAAACTACAACAGTTGGAATCCGCAACCTCCTCAGACATCGCATGCCTGACCAAATGAAATACTTAGACATCGCATGCCTAACAATTATAAACCCCGCATTTTAGTCTCATTATCGAAAACTCTTTTCAATATCAAGTCGGGCAATTCAACAGGATTCCCGACATTCTGATCGAATGCTCGTCGCAAACTTTAGTAGGCGGCCGCACCCCCCGGCGCCGTCGATGAAGTGCACCAAGGCGGAACACCGCTACCGGGAGCACCCGAACGGATGCTTTCGGTGACGGGGTTCTCCTACAGTCACTTGGTCGGGGCTATGGGGTGAGGCTGTCTATTAAGTTTACCCGGCGAGTATCCGCGTACGCTACGTGATTGCGACGGACTTTTGATCTCATCAAAATTCCGTGGCAACCGATCAAGTGAGACTAAACTGCTATATTTATAACATTCATTCAGTTATCTCATAACTACTTGTGAATTCCAATTATTGTATCACATTCTGGATAAATATAAAATGTTAAACTTTCCGATCGAATAATCGAACACCCAGGTTTTCCCGATACAGCTCAACACATGAAATAAGTCTAACAGCATTCAGTTCGTGCCTCAGTACCAACGGTCCAGCCGTAGAAGGGTCAAGCCAACGCCTCACATGTGGCACGCCGTACTGCCCCAAACCCGAAGGTTCAATGGGCAGTTCAAGACGGTCACATAATCGAGTTAAGGTTTGTTGGCTTCTAGAGGGTCCATCGCGTTACTTGCACTACTTAGAACATCGTTAAACTACGGAAAAATCCAACAATTGGAAATTTCCCGGCAGGGGAAAAAGTGGGTATTTATATCCGGTCGAACTTTTTAACATATTCTAAGATTATCCGGAAAAGCACACTGACAAAATTAGATAATCCGATCGATATACCGAGTCCCCAATACAACCCAGAAAATTCAACTCTTGGAAAAATATTAAAAATTCCCAGGAAAACCAGCACTGCATACTAGGAATTACTGTGCACAATTCATTAAACAAGGATACATTATGGCCGCGGAACCGCCACATAAGCCATGCTTATGCGGCGGAAACACGGCTCTTTGATGGATTCATGAGCTCGAATTTCACAGTAAGTCTTAGATCTTCCTGCTGATATTTCTGCATATTTTTAATTCTCAAAATTCCACGATTTCAGAAAAAGTACAGAGAGCAATATTAGGGTTTGGGTTTTGATTCGATCGGAGTTCTAATTCCGTCTAGACATCGCATAAGGCTCTAGCTAGGCTCTGATACCACTGTAGGGTTCCTAGGCACTCTAATGGAGTCTCACAAGTGATCAAACATGCACAAATCAAAAAAATTCCTTGTGCCTACAAACCCTAATACGGATCGTTAACTAGATATATAGGCGAAGCAAGCATGTAATCAAATTAAATGCTAAGGTAAAGTGACTACAACCTTTGTAGATCCGGTCCACCACTTCCTAAGCTCCGCGATGATCTCCCTCCGCTATCCAAATTGAACCCTTGACTCTAGCATTGGCATCATCGAAGAATGGGCGGGCTTGATCGTCGGTTCGATGCCGAAGATGATCTACGTCGAGGCATCACAAGAACAAGCTCCAACTTCACCAAGCCTTGAAAACTTATGAAGGAAACACCCTATACAACTTGGCAAGAGGTAGAGGATGAAGAAATAGGAAGTGGGTAGACTTTAGATTTGGATTTCTCACTCATTTTGGCTAGTTGCCATTGATGGTGCAAACTTTCTTCAAGTTGAAGATGAAGAAGAAGATGATAAAGAATTATGATAAGTATTATGTAAATGATAAATAAATCAATACTTATCATTTACTAACCCTTGGTTAGTTGTAGAGAATGGACCATGGTTAACTTGAATGGTTAGGGTTAAGGATGAGACAAGAATGGTGACTTAGTCAAAGTTTCAAGAAACTTCAACTACAAACAAATCAAGCCACCATTCTATTTTCTTTATCATTTTCTTTTTTCAAAATAAACAAAAAGAATAAATAAATAAGTAAATAAAATGAAACCCTAACCATTCATATAACCATGGTCAATTTTTACACAAACCCAAGCTTGCATGTATCATCAAACATGATACAATCTTGTGCATAAAAGTATATCACATATACAACTTGCACAATCCAAGTGAGAAAATCCATTTAAAGTGAACCAATACCAGTTAATGCAAAGTAATATATCAAATATATAATTATACATTAAATCATTAAATCAACACTAGATTCAATGATCCGGTCTTGTCGCATATAACCGGCAAGTATCCAATGTATCGGCTTATCGAATCAATCCTTGATTCGATAACTAGGTTATATCGCATACAACCATTCGACACATTCATCGCGAGAATGAAATACGGTATCACATATACGCATTATTCTCGGTCCCGCACATATCTCATATGCGCTCCTATTTCGTTTCGCTTGAGCCAGGAAACCTCTGTGTAGGACTCTAAAGACTCATCAATACGCCGGCAGCAGATGATGATCATATCAAACACCCACAAGCCGCAAGCGGTCTGCTAAACGTAACGGCCACCCGGGTATTGAGCGATCAGAAGATCGACGAGCAAGCCCGCTCACACTCCTGTGAATCCAACCAGTAACACTTACCGTACAGTCCGGTCTGTTCGTCTGATATGTCGCATATCTCGCCTAGGGGTGGTAAAACGTCAGACCCCAATAGCTTGATAAGTCATGCCGACGTAAGGTCCATAACTTTCGTGAAACTACTGATACCTCTTACCAGTATATCACAGCAACCCTGGCCAGGGATTTCCTGTTATGGCCAGTCGAGCATAGCACAACATCAACCCCAATACCGGGAGAGACGAATCCCCTCCTATCGCTCATTGCCTCCATGTGAATCGGGACTGTACCCAAAAACCACCTGTTTGCACGACTCAGTAGAGCCGTGGTAGGGTGGAAATCAAAGCACAGTGGGAGACACACAAGACTCTATGACGATCTCGGGTCAACAGACTAAGCTGTACCAGTGTCACCAGAGAACTGCCATCTGACGTGAGGTATAATACCATCTGGGAGTTCTCGGCGAGTCCGTTCAGTGTACCCAGTCTCCACTGAGCACCCGCATACCATCTCTGATGTCAAACACCAATGGATATGGGATCATCCATCGCCTATCGCATGGGTCGAGAAGATATACGCTAGTCTACTCTGGAATATCGATGCCCCGTCTCGATATTCCCTCGACTAGGAACATTAAAGGATGTACTCATTGACTACCCAGGCCCCACTAGTATGATCTGCATCATAGTCCTGGAAGTCGAGTACTCATCCTAAGGGCTTTATCAACATGTAACAGAGAGACAGAAAGTATACACGTTAAGATAAAGAGTAACCAGATAGAGTACTATCATGTCGAGCAAGAAAGTCCTACCTATATATGTCCCAGCATCCACTACAATATACATCCAATGTACAGTAATGGCCTCTAGGGCATACATATAACTAACATTCCTAGCCACCACTCCCTCTCTCATGAATGTTGCATGACAACCATCCAATCCCCTCTCTCTCCTACCAAATGTCAACCTACCCTAATCATCCTTAATCAACACCAAAACCCTAATTAACCCAATTAACCTAATCAAAAGGTTTAAGCCACCATGGTCACCTAAGCATGGTCCAACCCTAGGCCATCATGAGTCCAAAACATGAGACAAGTAGGACAAGTGTAGGAAATGTTATGTGCACATTCTTTGCACAAAATGCCAAAAATCCAATTAGCGATTTTTAATCTCGGTTGACACCAAAGTCGCATATAATTCATCACAAAAACTGTAAAATGGCATATTTCCATAAAATACCCTATTTTAGAATTTCCAAATTTTTCTCCGGAATTTTCACCATTTATCGGTATTTAATTATACCGACTATTAAAATATTCACTAAAAATTAATATTAAATTCTGAAAATTCCTAAAAATAATATTTTATTTTTTTGAAATGTTACAGTATCCCGGTATTCCTAGTAATGCCTCTTCCATTATCCAGATTCACAACTGTAACCGTATATTTCTTTGCCATCTCTCCAAATCCCTTTATATGTTTTTAGTCGTTAACTTCTGCACACCCTTTTAGGCCAAATGGTTTTCTTCCTTCCTTACCTTTCGTCACCAGCCTATGGTTTGGAAGAAGACTATCCAATAAGCATAATGGGTGTACTGTCCTAATCCTAGGAGCACTCGCAATGCGAGAGAAGGTGAAGATAAAAGACAACCGAATAAACCATATTCCTATTTCTTCTGAACCAGAATCCATCCCCGAAATGGAACAAGTTCCTTTCGAGTTCGTATATAACCATACGATGGAGTATCCAAATAAACTGTGGATCTTCGTAGTGATACGGAGTGTCCTGGAGAAATACAAAGGTGATGTGGGAATGGTAATGAAATACTTGGTTTGGTCGTGAATAGCAGTCGCAGTTTACTTTGCCCTCTTACTAATCCCTTTATATGTCTTTACTTAATACCTTCTGTACACCATCGTCATGCTAATTGGTTTTCTTCATTCCCTACCGGTCGGCACCAGCCTATGGTTTGGAAGAAGACTATCCAATTTGCGTAATAGGTATACTGTCCTAATCCAAGGAGCACTCGCAACCTGAGAGAAGGTAAAAGGAAAAGACAACTGAATAGTCCTATTCGTTTTCTCCTGAACCGGAAACCATATTCGAATAAATTCCTTCGAGTTCGTATATAACCATACGATGGTTTTGTCCAATGGAAATGGACGTTCGTAGTAATACGGGATGTCCTGGAGAAAAGGGTAAAAGTAGGAATGGCAATGAGGTCTGCAACTCTGACAATCTAAAAGCTAGTGTTTAAGAAGGTTCGGTTAATTTTGGTCACTGAGTCATAGTCAAGGGTCGGGTCAATGGTCGCTGCCAAAGAGAGAGAGAAAAGAAACACTCAGCGTGCACTCTAGCCTAGATCAGAATGGTTATCACTTTATCTAATCAGGAAACCTCCCACTGTATCGTCAAATTCTCCTCCAAACCTGAAAGAAGAATTAGTCGGGATCACCCGAGGAGTAAACCAACTCATCAGTGGGAATCGAGATCCAACTATCATCGCATGATAACGTGACGGAATCCACTCACGTTATCACACTCCAGAAGATATGCGCATGCCTGGCAAGTTTCAGTTTCTTTAGAAACCCCCGATGTGATTTTTACCCCAAGCGGTTTATGACCTTGACTAGGTCAACAAACCATAAACCGCTAGTCAAGTTCAACCCGTCATTATTCTGGATTGCATTAAACCCACCCGTACGTGCCCTTGACTAGGTCAACAAGGCTGCACGACTGTCCTAACCAATCCCACTTATGCAACAAACAAGTACCACATAGCTACCGAACACTACGTCTTGACTAGGTCAACAAACGCAGCACGAATACTAAATAATACCTGTAGGAAATGACGGAGGGCTACGGCTGGTTTTTGGCGAAAAACCTTTAACGTAATGAACTTGATACCGTTGAAGGAACTGCATAGTTTTTTATAAAAATATAGTGGCGAAAACCCTTTGCTGAAGAGGTCACTCCCGGTGAAGGGATCTCCGCTCTTTCCCCGTAGAATGAGGTGCAGGATATTCCAACTGAATACCACGATGCAAAGCAAAAAGTAATCGGCTATAGTGAAGTTATTACCCTGACGCAAAATTCTGTCCAAGGGGTCACTCCCGGTGAAGGGATTTCGGCCCTTGCCTCATCGACTGAGGTGCTGGTTATTCATAACCGAATACCACTGTGCAAAACAAAAGAGAACGTCCTTGCAATACCAGCTTTTGAAAAATGTTCCAACAACATCAGAATAGGTTTGTTTAGCTTGCATTGATCCGAATCAACGCAGTCCCATCAATTGATCACACCAATAAAGAACGAAAATAATGATGTACGTATATGCCATCAGCATTCGCCACTGGGTCCCGTCATCACCCGTTAGGTTACTTAACTAACGACAGAGCGGGGACTGGACTAGCGCGGATGCAAAACATATACAATATCTACTAGTATATATATCAATATACAATATTAGCTCAAGGCGTGATAAAATGCAACATCACAGAAAAGTAATAAGCATCACAGAACAATACAGATAATCTGGAAGCCCCGGGTTTCACATAGTCGCTGCTGAAACCCGACGTTCCCCTGGTCGTGTGGATAGCCTGTGCAATGAAATCCTAGACCCCTACGGGCGTGGCAAGTTACCCGCCAAAACCTGAAGCGAGGCAGCCCCTTTCAACGACGTGAATGGACAACCCAGCACTTCACGGAATCCGGTGACTTGAGCACCCCTCCTGGGTCAACCTGTACCCCGTACGAGTGCGGCGAATAGCCCGCCCATTCTAGAGTGAAGCCCCCTCCGTCTCAATGCCATGAGATGCGGGCCCGTTGCCCTCTAGAACCCGGCTATTCGTGCACCCCACCGCGGGGTAATCCTAGTACAGAAAGTAAATTATACATACAACGGGTACATCGACCTCAGCCCGGTCGTGCCCCAAAAGAATAATACAAACAGGCAGTGACGGCAGTCCACATGTCAGACGCTCGCCCCGAAATATCAAATGTACATTTAAAACAAAACTGTACTATCACTGCAACCAGGCTAACCCCCACGACTAATCCGCAATATCACAGCACAACACAGAACATCAACGTGAATGTCACGTTCGCAAATCCGTCTAACCAGGCTATAGCAGTTAGACAGGATTTACCGATCAAATGATATTCACGGTCGCAGATATAATGTAAAAACTGTGAACTAACATATTTAAAATTTTCGATCGATCAAATTTTACCAAGTGGTCCCCAAGCACTACTGTAGCACTCAAAGAAAATCTGGGCCCAAACAGAATAGTCCAAAACCCCTATTTTCAAGTCCAAGAGCCTCTGGAAAAATTTGGTGCCACGTGGAGTTATTATGGCCGCGGAACCGCGGCCAAAGCATAGGTTTGGCCGCGGTTCTGCGGTAGAAAAGTAAGTTTAGGCCACCAAATTTTTGCAGAACCCTTATAATTACCTGCATGTTCCTCTGCAATGTACTGAAAAATTTTCGGAGCTAAAAAAAATTTCGACAGAAAACTGATGCAATGAAAACATGGTTTTTGGAAATTCCGATCGATCGAACTTGTAAACATGTTAGAGCAAGCTTGACTAGGTTAATTGCGTGGCTCTGATACCATGTTGTGCCACGGCAGCGCCCCGGCCGTCTACTCGAGGCCAAAATGCTGAATCAAAAATTTTCTTAACTTTAAACTGGCGCTACCGCGGACAATAAACCCGGATCGTAACCATTAACCTAATCCTAGCTATCAAGAGAATGGGGAGAAAGATATACCGAGAGATCCGTGTCCTTCGGTCTTCTCGTCGTCGTCCCGATCTCCCGCGGAATCACCGTTCGTCACCTCCTCGTCGGAAAGGGCACCACGTAGCCGATTTCTTTTACGGGCTCCCACCTCTGGACCGAGGCAACTCGGGCGTGAAGTTGGCGAGCCGACGCGTCCAAGAGATGCTGTAGGTGTAGTGCATAATCTTTTCCTCAATGGGGTGATGGAAGTTGCCATGGAGGAATGAGGAGGAGAAATGAAAAGGAGCAATGAGAAAATGGAGCTAGTCCCTTTTGCAAACATAGAATGAGATGATGATAATTTTTCCCCCACCAAAAATAATATGAACCTCCCTCTCATTCCCTAATATGGCCGGCCCCTTAAACTCAAATGGTGGAGGAATCAAAACTTGAAGGAAGGTGAGAGTAGTAAAAGCAAAGGGGTGACCACATCCAAAAGCAATGATAACCATATCATATCAATTTCTAATCTCATTTAATGCAAAAGCAGAGACTAATAAAGAATCTCATCATGAAGGAACTATCATGAAGCCACAATCACAAATACCCCAATCCACAAAATGTAATTTGCACAACTGCAAATAACCCCCTCCATCGAAAAGTACGGCCGCGAAGGAACAAAGAAAAACCGGCCGGAACGAAACGCAAACTGGCAACTTCAGAAAACTGATCCCGTAATAAATTACAGGAAAACCCCACTACTGCATATATATGCCCGCATTTGTATTCCCACTGAATACAAATGCGAAGAGACAAAATCTACACTGTCAAATACCAGGATCCGGCTTAAACCAAAGCCGGCTAGTAAAAACCGTCCGATCACGATCCGTGCAATACCGCACGTATCTGATCGAACCCTGCCATATCTCCATATGGCCTCTACAGCGTTTCGCCCAAAACTTGAGTAACTGTGTGTGGTGGACTTTAAAGACTCGTCAATACTATGGCTGTGGATTTAACCACTAGCACGTCAGAGGTATTAGCCATACATGACGGGCTACTAGCTATTGAACAAAAGGGACGTCGATGAGCGAACTCATCCTGACACCCTACTGAGCCTGTCAGTGACAATATCCATACAGTCCGGTCCGTTCGTCTATGAGTATCGCATGGCGGGCCTAGGGGGTTGGTAAAAGTCAGACCCCCAAAAGCGGTACAAGTCGTGTCAGAGTGTAGCCCAGAACACCCTGAGATACTACTGGAATACCTACCAGTAAATCTCCTGCCTCGGCCGAGGGCTTTGTGTAATGGCTCTCCTAGACACAGCGCGACCTCACCCCTAATACCGGGAGAGACGAACCCCTGCAGATCCGCTCACTGCCTCCATGTGGCTTGGAACTGTACCCAACTAAAACCTGTTTGCACGACTCCTTTGAGCCGTGGTAGGGTAGTAATCAAAGCATGGTGGAAACTCACACGAGACAAATGACGATCTCAGCTCGATGAACTAACCTGTACACATGTCACCAAGGAACTGCTATCTGACGTCTGGTATAATCCCAACTAGCATGTTCCCGGCGAGTCCTGTCCGGTGTACTCATAACCCAATGAGCACCTGTATACATCTTAGGTGAACCAACTGACACCAGTGGCTTGTGAGACCGGCCACCGCCCCTCGTCGGGGTCTCGACTATATACACTAGCCTACTATGGAGTATTGATGCCCTGTCTCGAAACTCCCATGACTAGGGACCTTTTAAGGATGTGCTTATAGACCCCAGCTCCCACGTGTATGATCGCCTTCATACTGCTGGTAGTCAAGCAAGAATCCTAAGGGCTCTATCAACGTGTAATAGTGATCAGTAATGTCACCTAAAGTAGTACACGATGATAAAGATAAACCAGATAGCATACTATCATCTTGAGCAAGACTGTCCTACTGGTATAGGTCCTCCCTCAATCATTGCAATCACATGCCTGTGATCCAATAATTGACTCTAAGGGCACTATATCCAACATGAAGAACATTCTCAAGTACCTAAGAAGGACTAAGGAGATGTTCCTGGTTTACGGTAATGGAGACCTCAGGGTCGAGTCCTTTACCGATTAAAGCTTCCAGAGTGACAAGGACGACATCAAGTCTTTCTCGGGTTTTGTGTTTACCCTCAACGGAGGGGCGGTGTGTTGGAGGAGTTCCAAACAGGATACCATCGCAGACTCGACGATGGAGGCTGAATACATTGCTGCAAGCGATGCCGCAAAAGAAGCGGTCTTGATGAAGAAGTTCATTAGTGAACTTCAGGTGGTTCCGTCCATTGTTGACCCAATACCTTTGTATTACGATAACAATGGGGCTATAGCTTTAGCGAAGGAACCACGGTCCTATCAGAAATCCAGAGACATCTTAAGGCGGTATCACCTGATCAAGGAAATCATTGATCGCCAGGAGATCGAGGTACGGAGAGTAGACACTAAAGACAACACGGCGGATCCATTCACAAAGGCCCTCCCTCAAACACAGTTCGAGCGACTTTTTGAGCCATTAGGTATGCGGTACGCCAGCAGCTGGCCATAGAGCAGACGTTGGGTATGCGGTACACCAATTACTGGCCTTTAGTGCAAGTGGGAGATTGTTGGATATGTATGCCCTAGAGGCCATTATTGTATAATACTAGTTTGTATAATATATTTTGGAAGCTTGGGATATATACACGGGTTTACGACAGTCTTTCTCAATATAGTAGTATGCTACTTGGTTTGTATCTATTTTAATATCTGTATATGTTTCTTTTAACATATCGCTAATACATATTGATGGAGCCCTTAGGATCTTTGCTTATTTACCGGCGTTGTGATGGCGATCACACTAGTGGGAGCTGGATAATCTATAAGCACATCCTTATACAGGTCCGTAGTCGTAGGATTATTGAGATAGGACATCGATACTCCAGAGTAGACTGGTGCATACGCTTCTCATCCCAGCAGGGGAGATGGTCTGTCCCGCAGCCATCAGTACGTCGTACTGGAGATAGTATGCAGGTGCTCGTTAGGTTACGAGTACACTGGACATGACTCGTCGGGAACTGTTGGTTGGTATTATATCTATCGTCAGTTAACAGTTCCCAGGTGACATGAGTACAGCTTAGTCCGTTGACTTGACACTGCCACTTCGCCTCAAGTGTGTTCCCACTGTTCTTTGATTGCTACCCTACCACGACTCTATTGAGTCGTGCAAACAGGTAGTAGTTGGGTGCAGTCCCGAAGCACTTGGAGGCAGTGACGGTTAGACAGAATTCGTCTCTCAAGGTATTGGGGGTTGATATCGCGCTGTGTCTAGGAGAGCCATTACACAAAGTCGTCCCTGGCCAGGGCAAGCGAGATTTACTGGTAGTGCTTCCAGTAGTTTCTCAGGGTGTTCTGGGCTACACTTCGATATGACTTATACTGCTATTAGGGGTCTGACGTTTACCACCCCCCTATGCCCGATATGCGATACTCTTAGACAAATAGACCGGACTGTACGGAGATTGTCACAGATAGGCTCAGTAGGAGTTCGGATGTGTTTTACTCATCGGCCTTCTTATCAACAGATACCTGGGTAGCCGTTACGCACAGCTAGTGTCGTTAACATGCTTGTGGTTAAACCCACTACCAGAATACTGTCGAGTCTTTAGAGTCCCACACAGAGGGTTGTTCACCTTTGGGCGAAACGATGTAGAGGTCGTACGGTTTTACGACAGGGTTCGTTCACATACGCGTACTTGTGCGTGTTTGGTGTTCGGGCAGTTGATACTAGTGGGCTTTGTTTTAAGCCAGATCCTAGTATTTGATTTAGGGTTGGTTCAGTCTCATTGTATTCGTGTTCTTCGGAACACGGATGCGGTTATATGTATACAGGTGACAGAGACGGTGAAGGAGACACCTCATTAGGGTTTTGACCATTGACTTGATTAAAACCATAATAAGATGAAGGAAATTGATTACTAATTTCAATTAGAGATAATTGTGTCATGGTTGTTTAGTTTGACCATTTGACTTGTTGACCATTGTTGACTTAGATATTTTTGTTAAGCAAATGATATTTTGCTTAGCATTAATGGTGACATGATAATGGTCAAATCAAATGAACCATCACAATTTTTCTAGATAAAATTATTATTCTTTTATCTTAATATGAGAGCTATCTCTTCATTATACACATACACATTCTCTCTCATAGCTCTCTCTCCTTCATCCTCTCTCTCAAGCCCTCATCTCTCATATGTTGAGAATCAAGGGCCATTGAGACCAAACCACTAAAATCCCTCTCTAATCACTTTAGGGTTCTTAGTCTAGCACACCAAGCACCCTAGTTACCTCATTGTTGAGGTTCGATCTCAAGGTAGAGGCCTTCGGGTGGATCTTCTTTGACGTGGAGAAGCCGGTGAGGAGGAGCCATCTACAACCACTCCAAGGAGCTCACAACAAGGAGAAGCACCACAAGAAGAGAAGGAGTTCAAGCTTAAGGTATAACTTTCTATCATAGCAGATAGAACTCTTTTGTGCTAACTAGGTTTATGGTAAAGATCCGGTTAGGGTTTTATTCTAGCTCCAAGTTTGTGATCGCTTTAAATTTTTTGTTCCGCATTTGGCCACGGAAGTTGGCCGGGGCACTAGTGTAACCCTTCACCGTGTTAGGGTAGTAATCTAATATAGTGGGAACACACTCGAGGCTAAGCAGCAGTGTCAAGTCAACGGACTAAGCTGTACTTATGTCACCTGGGAACTGCTACCTGACGATAAGTATAATACCCACAAGAAGTTCCCGACGAATCTTGTCCGGTGTACTCATAACCTAATGAGCACCTGCATACTATCTCCGGTACGACGTACTAATGGTTGTGGGACATACCATCTCCCCTGCTGGGATGAGAAGCGTATACACTAGTCTATTCTGGAGTATCGATGCCCCGTCTCGATAATCCTACGATTAGGAACCTATATAGGATATGCTTGTAGACTACCCAGCCCCCACTAGTGTGACTGCCATCACAACGCTAGTAATCAAGCAAAGATCCTAAAGGTTCTACCAATTTGAGGAAGATTGTTACTGTATCCATGTATATCCCAAGCTCCCATTAAATACAAACCGGTATTATACAATAATGGCCTCTAGGGCATATATCACTAACATCCTACACAGAGGTTTCCTGGCTCGGGCGAAACGAAGTAGGAGCACATATGTGATATGTGCGGGACCGAGAATAATATGAGTATGTGATACCGTATTCTATTTCTCGCGATATGTGATATCGGTCGGTTATATGTGATATAGCCGGGTTATCGGATGAAGTGTTGATTCGATAAAATGATACATATGATATTAGTCGGTTATATGTGATATAGCCGGATTATTAAATCAGGTGTTGATTTAATAATTTAATGTATAATTATATATTTGATATATTAAATTATATTAACTAATATTTGCTCACTTAAGTATTTCTTTTTTCTCACTTATGATACATTTAATATATATGTGATATATGTTAATTGTATTATTTTTCTTTGTGCACAAATAATATATATGTGATATATATTATTGTGGCATGCTAGGTTATATATGCAACATGGGTGTATGAGACTTACAGCATGTATGAGATAATGTTAAGCTTTTTTATTTATTTAAGTAATTCAAAAATGAATGGAATTTGTCATGGTTGCAAGCTATGGATAACCATTGACTTAGTCCACCAATTTTGTTTTGCCTTAGATATTTATAAACCTAACCATTATCTTTAACTATGGTCAATTCTCTACATGGGTTAGTGCATGACATAAACTCACCATGGTTGCATTCTAACCTCACACACACTCTCATTTTTTATTTGCTTCATCTTTTTCAAACTCAAGTGAGAGCTCTCTAGCTTTTGAGCAAGTGAGGAAAAATAGTGAGAAAAAGAATTCTAAAGTGAGAAAAATTCCTACTTCATCATTCTCTACTAGATTAGCCATTTAGTTTAGGGTGTTAGCTTCACTAATCCCTAATTAGTGAAGAGGCAGCTTCAGTCCGTGCCTCCTCGACGTAGATCATTTTCGGCTTTGAAGACTTCAAGCAAGTTTGCATTTTTCACCTTGTGGAGCCTCTCAAGAGTTCGGGAGATCATTACTCGCAGCGAGGGAATTCTACACGGAGCATTTGAAGTGAAGGACCGGTCTACAAAGATTGTATTCCGCATTCACTTAGTTGTAAAGTTGTTTACATATCGTATTGTCTAAATCTTTAGTTAAGATTCTAAGGTTAGGGTTAAGTAGCATGGCAAAAATTTGAAAATGGCATGGACGATGCCTCCCGAAACCTTGCTGTTGTGCTAAGTAACCCTACAGTGGTATCGGAGCCAAGATAGAGATTTGGACGATGTTTGTTAGATTACGAAACCGAAACTACTCCGTAACTTGAACATTGAGATCAAGTTTCTGTCGAATTTTAAATGAGCTCTAAAATTTTTTTAAGCAACTGCAGAATGTTGTATTTGATATAACATGAACACCAAAGAAATTTGAAGCAATTTGGTCGGATTTTGGCCGGCCACATATAGAGAAAATCCGAGAAGGCCGGTTTTCTGGAGGAGTTTTGGCTTCAAAATTTTTTGGTCTTCCAGTCTCTGGGTTTTGTTGTTTCAGGTGTTGCTAGTTTTTTCTAAAATTGCATGAGATGTTATTTTTCTATAAAGGCAATTCGGAGTGTTTCGTAGTCATAATTCTAACATGATTTCGGGTTGTTTTAGACGGCGTTAAAAAGTTCGAACGGATATAAAACACCCACTTTAACCCTTGCTGGAAATTTTCCAAGAGTTGGTTTTTTTCCAAGTTTGAAACATTCAAATATCGTGCAAGTGATTCGATAGACACTCTAGAAGAACGAAACCCTAACTCGATTCTATGACCGTAAGAACCGCCGCCAAATCCTAGGGTTTGCGGTAGTTCCGCGGCACCATAGGTGTGGCAAGGGTTGACCCTTCTACGGCTGGTCCATAGGTACTATGGCATGTAATGGGTACTTTTAAACTACGCTCAAGTGTTGAGCTTTTTGGGAAATTTTGGGTGTTTGTTGAATCGATCGGAATGTTTAACATCGTCTAGCTATTTGTGGAATGTGATACAATACGTGGAATTCATATAGTTAGGCATGAAATCCGGAGTATGTGATATTTCGAGTTTATGATGTCTAAGGTGATTGTGGATTCCAAATGTTGTAGTTTGATATTTTCTTTTCTGGGACCGTAAGTGTAATATGTGGTGTTTCGCCGGTTTCGGTGCTATATGTCAACGACAATTAGGATACGCATATTTACTTACGTTGATGACATGTGATGTTATGTGTTGCTGTGATATGTTATATTGGATCGTCGTGTTTTGAATAGCCGGAGGGTTTTATGTGAGATGAGAGTTTTTTTTTTTATTTTCATTCATGTAAAATTCATTGTATGTAATATTCTTTTATTGGGGCACTTCTGGGATGAGGATGATGTCACCATTGTTGTATATTATTTACTTTTCCGCATTAAGATAGACCCAAGGTGGGGAGCAATAACCGGGTTTTAGAGTCCAGTGGGAGACCATCTCGAGGAGTCGAGACCGGGTCTCCTAACTCTAGAATTGGTAGGGTTTCTTGCCGCTCTCGTAGGGGTCTAGGGTTGTGGGTTTGGCTATTCATCGCAACCGTAGAATCCGTGTTTTATACTGGCTTAATTTAAAACACGGAATTCCTAGTATATCCAAAATTTCATATGTTATCTTCTACTGCTGATATTCTGTAATGTGATCACTTTATATGCGTGAGACGAATGCTTTATTATTATATATATGATATATAATAAACGTTGCTTATGTTTTGCACCTGCGCTAGTCCTGCCCCGCTATGCCGTTAGTTAAGTAACCTAACGATGTATAACGGGACACTGTGGCGAATGCGGATGACATAAACATACGTTGTATTTTCGTTTCTTCTGTGCTGCTTTGGAAGCATAAATGATGGGACTTCATTAATGAGATTAATGAAAGAAAAGAAACCTAAAAGATTTTGTAGAATCAAATTTTCAAAAAGTGTAGCTCTAGTTTTTGCTTTGCATAGCGGTATTCTTTGTAGAAAATCCAGCACTTTATTCGATAAGGAAAGAGCCAAGATCCCTTCACCGGGAGTGACATCTTTAGAGAAACTAGCAGATGCTACAACTCACTCGGTTTTGTTTTTGATTGCTTCTATAGTTCTTGCTTTGCATAGTGGTATTTGTGAAATATCCTGCACCTTATTCGATAAGGAAAGAGCCGAGATCCCTTCACCGGGAGTGACCTCTTTAGTGAAACTAGTAAAAGCCTCAAAAACACTCCTTTTCAGAATCACTTGTTTATACAACGATATCAAGTTCATTACGAAAAAAGTTTTCATAAAAACCTGACGTAGCCCTCCGTCATTTCAGATAAGTCCTACTTAGTATTAGTGCTACGTTTGTTGACCTCCGTCAAGGCGTAGTGTGCGGTAGCTGACTAGTACTTATCTGCTGCATATGATGCGATTAATTTAGAGTAGTCGTACGGCCTTGTTGACCTCCGTCAAGGGTCGTGCGGGTGGGTTTAATTCAATCGGGAAATGACGGGTTGAACTTGACTAGCAGCCTATGGTTTGTTGACCTCCGTCAAGGTCATAGGACGCGAGGGGCAGAATATTGTCGGGAATTTCAAGTGTTGAAATTTGCAATGAGATTGCATACCTTCTATGAGATAGTTGGATCCCGATACCCACTGCGAGTAAGAGTTACTCCTGGGAGAGTTTTATACATCACAATTAGCCGATCAATTAGGTGTCTAGAAAGGTGTTAACGAGGTTATGCCTCTTAGAAAACGAGGTTTATTTTAATTAGGTCCGTGCGAAAGAACGGGGAACCTCCCTCAAAGTAGTAATACTGGCCTGGCTGAAAAATTGGCAAACTTGTAAGGTGTAATTAATCCCGGCTAATCTTACCTTTTAGGGTTTGAAGGAAGATTTGATAAAAACAGTGGGAGCCATCCTGATTAAATAAGATAATAACCAATCTAATCTTAGAAGAGCATACGCTAATGTGTTTTCTTCTATCTCTCTCCAGGCAGCGACCATGTCAGGCCTTAATCAAGATAATAATATGGTTGTATTGACCGAACCCGCTTGTTATACTGAGCAGGGGAACGTTGGTTCCGTTCTTTCGTATAATTGTTATAAGATTGAGCAGGGAATAGAGATATCCGGATTCCCACGCCGCCCAAACGAAGAATAAGCATGTTGATGCATCTTCTTCGGGTGTGTTAGTTACCGAGAATTGTTTCTCAGTACAATCTACGTCCTGGGTATTAGATAACGGATCGGGATCCCACATATGCAATATGTTGCATGGGCTAAGGAAAGGTAGAGAACTGGGAATGGGTGATCATTCCGTAAGAGTAGTGAATGGTGCAAATGTTGCAGCCAAAACAGTTGGCGAATATCACCTTGTATTACCAAATGGTAATACATTGATACTGAATGAATGCTATTACATACCGACCCTGATATACAATCTTATATCAGTTTCTTTATTAAGTAAAGATGGGTATAATTTTGTAGTACAGGATAATCTAATGAACATCTTTCTGAATCAAAAGTTGATTGGATCAGGCTCGTTAAATAATGGCATATACGTTCTAAATCAAACCACAGTTCTTAATGTACAAAACACACACAAGAGGAAGAGTTCAGAAATGAACGAGTCTTTCTTGTGGCATTGTAGACTAGGTCATATCAATGCGACACGACTAGCTAAGTTATATAAGGTTGGATATTTGAATCCGTTCGAATTTTTATCTTATGACACTTTCCAGTCATGTCTCAAAGGCAAGATTACCAAAACTCCGTTTACAGGACACGGAGAAAGAGTTACAGAACTCTTGGGACTGATACATAGTGATGTATGCGGTCCCATGTCTACACATGCCAGGAATGGTTCTTCATACTTCATTACACTCACTGACGATCTCTCAAGATACAGATTTGTATTCCTGTTGAAACACAAGTTCGAAGCTTTTGAGAAATTCAAAGAATATAAGCACGAAGTCGAGAACCAAACGGGTAAAAGTATTAAAATCCCACGATCTGATCGAGGAGGAGAAAACTTGAGCAATGAGTTCTGGGACTATCTAAAAGAGAATATGATTCTCTCTCAGCTTACAACTCTGTATACACCATAGCACAACGGTGTATCGGGACGGAGGAATCGCACCCTATTAGATATGGTGCGCTCTATGATGAGCACCGCTGAGTTACCTATTTTCTTTTGTGGTTATGCGCTTGAGACAGTAGCATACCTATTGAATAGAGTTCCAACCAAATCAGTGCCTACCTCTCCATATGAGATATGGGAGGGAAAGAGACCGTGTCTTAATTTTGTTAAGATATGGGGTTGCCCGGCCTATGTTAATAAGCAAAATCCGGACAAGCTCGAAGCAAGGTCTTTTCTGTGCATGTTTATAGGATATCCCAAGCATTCGCGAGGACATATTTTCTACCACCCTAAGGAACAAAAGGTGTTTGTTGCTCAGCATGCTACCTTTTTAGAAAAGGAATTTCTTATGAAAGAAATTTATGGCGAGGAGGTAGAAATGGAAGAATTTCCAGCTACACAAACTGCAACAGAAAATTTGGTGGAACCAGAGGATTCAGTAGTTCCCGACGAAGCTCAGCCTCTCCGCCGATCTAGTAGGGTTCCTCATCCACCAGAGAGATACTACGGTTTTCTCATTGATGGTGGGAGCGAGGATTGCATCATGGAAGATGATGACCCAACTAGCTTCGAGCAGGCCATCACGAGTGGGGACTCTGTGAAATGGCTGGATGCAATACGATCTGAGATGGAATCCATGTACACCAACAAAGTATGGACTTTGGAAGTTGCTCCTGAAGGAGTAAAACCCATTGGGTGCAAATGGATCTTTAAGAAGAAACTTGGTGTAGAAGGAAAAGTTGAGACTTTCAAAGCTAGACTTGTTGCAAAAGGTTTTCGTCAATGACCAGGTGTGGATTATGATGAAACCTTTTCTCCAGTGGCTATGCTTAAGTCCATCCGGATCCTACTTGCTATTGCTGCATACATGACTACGAAATCTGGAAAATGGAAGTTAAGACCGCCTCTCTAAATGGTGATTTACAAGAGTGCGTGTACATGACTCAGCCAGAGAGCTTCGTAGACAGTGGGAGCAGCGGGAAGGTGTGCAAGCTGCTTAAATCCAACTACGGGTTAAAGCAGTCATCGCGGAGTTGGAATATCTGTTTTGATGTGGTAGTCAAAGAGTTTGACTTCATCAAAAACGTACATGAAACTTGTATATACAAGAAGGTGGCAGAGAGTAAGGTTGTCTTCCTCGTATTGTACGTTGATGACATACTCTTGATAGGAAATGATGTTCCTATGCTGCACTCGGTCAAGCTCTTCTTATCATAAAGATTCTCAATGAAAGATCTAGGTGATGCCACCTACATCTTGGGGATTAAGATCTATAGAGATAGATCTAAAAGGATACTGGGATTGTCCCAATCCA